>OZ017742.1:94754515-95391599 GCA_963969285.1 Odontomyia ornata
TGCAAAAGAGAAATACGGTTTTCCTTTCAAAAATTGCTCTGTAATATGCGTATTCATTGGAAAGTGCAAGCATGTCACCATCGCTAGCATTATAACATTGCCATCTATTTGATCCTGTTCCAAAGAGTGGCTAAAAGTCTCAAAAAATACCGATATACACTAAATCGCATGGACGAAAATAATGTTTTTCATATTTGGTGACCTTCCTAGTACTCCTATCACGGAGTTTACCCCCAAAAGGCGGCGAGTAGATACCTTTAGGATAATTAAACCGAAAATTCATACAATAGTGTCAGCATGTCCTGTGTTATGCTATGGCAGTAAAACATGGACCCTAACCCAAACATACTTGAATATATTGAACGCCTTCGAAAGATGGGTCCTGGGACAAATAATTGGAGCGGAATAGACTGGGACCCAGCGCCCTAAATATGGGGGATCAATTTCCCCCTATGAGTCGAAGAAAATTTTGGAAGATTTTAGAAAAAAATCTTTTTAACTATTTATATACACACTCACATAAAATAGCTAAGGAACCAGCACCCCTTGTGGCAAAATTGGCACTTTTGCCTTGAGGGGGCCGATCAAGTAGGAGTCACAGAATGGGCACTTACTTTAATTGTCAGTACACCAAGCACAGGCAAGTAAGATACAATAAGCCGCTGATGTCTTCTTAGTTCCTATGCGCCCTATGTACCTCAAGTGGTGGCTTAATTCATCTGACTTCAGATACAATACTTACGTTATATCTGACAAATCAAAAATTGAAAGTCCTTCTCTGAAACGTTGACAAATAAAAGTATTTACCATAGATTAATTTCTACTAAACCAGGCCACTTTCCTTCAACTTCTTCTTCTTCTTAGCACTACAACCCCTCTCGGGCCTTCGCTGCCTCCAAATAACGCCTCCAACTATCTCGGTCCATTGACCCCGTCCTCCAGTTCCTAAATCCGAGCAGCGATGAACTGTCTTTATCAACCGAGTCAAACCAGCGTTTCCTCGGTTTCCCCATTGTTCACCGGCCTTCAGTTCTTCCAACGAATACCTTCTTGGGTATCCGTTGTTCGTCCATACGATTCATTTGGCGAACCCATTGCAGCTTTCGCAGTCTTATAATCGTAGAGACCTCTGGCTCCTCAAAAATTTCCTACAGCTCATGGTTGTATCGAATCCGCTATTGGTCCCCGTCTAGCTTCGCTCCGACTATTCACCTCAGGTCCCGTCTTTCCAAGGCGTCCAATATGTTTGCAGGTGCTTGGACTAGGCATTTTCAAACCCATAGCAAAACACATGTCTTATCGCAGATTTCCATACTTGGAACTTTGTTTTCCTGTGTATACAGCTGGTCTTTAAGATCGTCAAAACTGAATAAAAATTTTATTTGCAAGCTGTATTCCCCGGCGTATTTCATCTATTTCAGTTTTCGTTATTTTAGCGTCTAAATATACAAATTTGCCCACATTTCCGATATTGTATTCGCCAAGCGTGATACTTTGGGCATTTGAGATATTTTTCCTGATTTGCGCCATGAGTTTTTTTTCATTCTTATTGATTTGATGCCCTACTAGTTTTGCTGGGCTGTTGAGTTTCGGAAAAAGCTCTTTGGTAGTTGTTAATGACCGTAATAAAATATTGATATCGTCCGCATAGACTAGCAATTCGGTCGACTTGTATGGTGAAGTATATCTTGTATTGACAGGTAGCTTCTTTGTGACATATTCCAGAGCCAAATTGATAGCAATGGAGACAGTCCATCTCCCGCCCTAGTCTGGTATTTGTGTTACAGGCGTCAGAGAACCATGAACTGTATAAATTCAATACAGTTCATGGTTGTATCAAATTCGCCATTGTTCCCGTCTAGCCTCGCTCCAATTATTCGCCTCAGGACCCGTCGCTTAGAAGCGTTCAATATATTTCCAGTGTATGCAGCTGGTTTTCAAGATCGTCAAAACTGAATAAAATATTTTATTTCCGAGTTGTATGCTTCAGCATATTTCTTCTCTTTCGTTACCAGTTCTCTTTATTTTGGCGCCTAAATACAGAAATTTGCTAACATTTTCGATACTGTATTTGCCAAGTGAGATATTTTGTGTATTTGAGGTTTGTTTGAATTTCATTGATTTTTGCTTCGCTGTCGAGTTTCAGGAAAAGTTCTCTGGCAGTTGTTAATGACTGTGACAAAATGTTGATGTCTTCCGCATAGGGTACTACTTGGCTCGACTTGTATGTTAATATACCTCGCGTATCGACAGAAAGCTTCCTTATGTCGCACTCTAGAGCCAAATTGAATAGCAATAGGGCCAACCCCTTTCCCTGTTTTTGTCCGATATTTAAGTCAAAGGCATCGGTGAGTTGGTTATTGATGCGGACTTGGGAGATCGTCGACGTTGTTGTCATTTTGGTAAGACGGACTAATTTGGCTGGGAAGATAAAACTCAGCATTATTTGGTACAGTACGTTACGATCAATAATGTCGTATGCTATCTTAAAGTCAACGAAAATTTGGTGTACGTCTATGCTGAACTCCCAGCATTTTTCAAGTACCTGCTTGACTGCGAACAATTGGTCTATTGTCGATCGACCTGCTCTAAGATCAACTTCATACTTCTCAATAATGCTGTCCGCATATGATCCAATTTTATTTTCTCTTTGAAAATATTTTGTACGCCATACAAAGTAGTGATATGCGTCTATAATTTTCGCACTGTAGCTTGTCACCTTTTTTGTGGATAGAGAATATAGTTGATTGGCTCCACTCTTTCAGCGTAAGTTTTTGTTGCCAAATATGCTGAATGACTATGTGAATAGCTTTATGAACACTACTGCCACCATTTTTGATGAGCTCCACTGGAATCTCATCGACGCCCACCGCTTTATTATCCTTTTGGGCTTTAATGGTAGAACAAACTTTATCCCGAGTTGGTGGAGCCAATGGGAGCTCTCCGCAGCCATCAAACGTATAGGCCCTGTTGTTCTGGAACTGTGCGGAGGATTACAGAAGTTCTTGAAATATGATTCCCATCTTTCCTTCAATCTTGTTTTTATCAGCGATGATACTGCCGATTTCATCTCGACAGGGCGTGGTTTTGGGCTGATAACCACGTTTCAGGCTTTTCACTACTTTGTATGCTTGTCTTGTGTTGTTGCTCGCTCGGCTTACATCTTTACTTCTCAATTGGTCATCATAGTATTTTCTTTCCTTAATCCTAATTATCTTCTGAGATTTTCATAGTGTTCTCTGTTCGTCCTGATTTCTCTACCTACGTATTCTTTATATGCCCGATTCTTTTTATCTACTGCATTTTGGCACTCATCATCAAACCAATCAATCCTCTTGCGCCGGGCTTGATATACGATCATCTGTTCTGCCTTGGTCTTAATAGCCGCTTTCACTTCCATCCAGAGCTCGTTGCTCGTCTTTAACGATGCGTCTAATAAGATGGGAACCAGCTAGTTGTCGAGGGTCTCCGTGAAATGTTTAGCCACAGACGCCGTTTGGAGTCTTTCGATGTCAAATTTTTGGAGCGGGCTGGTCTTCACCAAATATCGCTTTGACATACGACGTCAATAGGTTAATTTGATCAAGTAATGATCTGAGTTACAATTAGCTCATCGGTATGTACGCTCGTCAATTATGCTCGAGGCCCAATTTTGGTGGACCAGAACATGAACGATCTGGTATTGTGTGTTGCCATCTGGTGATACCCAGGTCATTTTATGAATGCGTCGATGTGGAAAGCAAATTGAACGTGTGACTAGATTTCTGCTACATGCAAAGTCGATCAGGCGCTGGCCGTAGTCATTTGTTCCATCGTGGAGGCTATATCCTCCCGTCGTTCGCCGATGAGATAGTTCATTACCAACCTTAGCGTTGAAATCCCTCAGAACTATTTTTATGTCATTTTGAGGCACTAAGTCAGGTGATTGAAGAACGTTTCCTTCGTTTCCTCGTCCTTTTCTTCGGTCGGAACGTGAATATTAATCAGCCAGATTTTGATGAACGTCGCTTTTATACGAATCGCGTACAACCGTTCATTTGTTGCCTTGAAATCAATAACATGCGATCTGAACTCCCTATCCACAATGTAGGCCACTTCAAATTTTCGTTTTCCAGTATGTAGGCTTCCCACTTTTGAATATTATATGCAATTTCATGTCTTGAATGTCTTTTCCAGTCCAATTCGTTTCCTGGATTGCCAGTAATTTCAATTTATATTGGCTGGCCTGTTGTAAAAGGTCGTTGACAGCGCCAGGGTAATTGAGTGATCCAATGCTTTAGTCGTTTTTTCGTTTGCGAACTCGTTGCCCTGATTCCAATCCATTCCGAGGCCCATCTGCAGGTTTCGAAAAAATGTTTAAGCTTTTCCAGGGATGGGAAGTTAGCACGTCGGCCAACCCCCATCCTGGCGGCCTGGTTATTACGTCGATTACACTATCAGGCACGGAAGATTCGCCTTCGCCCTCTTACACCCTCACAAAGGAGTGGAAGTAGGATTTGGCAGCAGAGCTCGGCACTTAATGTCCCATTAATGGGGAACCAGTAAGCCCAATGTGCAACCCCGAGAGCATTTACTACCATTTAATTTGGGGGTTTGGGATGAGGAATTATGGAAGCTGTGGGTTGGGGAAACAAGGGGTTCCCTCCTCCTTTCTCAAACGGGCCTGGGACCGGCTACGGGGGAATTAAAGTTAGAGTTAGTTTTTGGTCATATTGAAATGCACGTTAATAAAAACTGTTACGAAGTTAGAGGCAGTTGTAGTTTTTATTAACATGCATATCAATATAACCAAAAACAAATGAGTATTTATTACAAGTAACATAGATTACAAAGAAAGAAATGTCAATGTGGCTATTGTCTGCTTATCTTGACTTTTGACTAGTGACTTACTTTTATCTTTTTAGCTACAATGTCATTATTTTATTCACTTTACGCATGCAAACCATTTCTTAACAGATGGATTGCTGTGGTGGCAACCGGCTTCACCTATCAGCCACGTCACAACTACAAAGGAAGGGTTCATTTTGTCATCTCTACAAATATAATAGTGGATTTATGGCCCACAACTATGACCATTCCATATTGATGTTGTTCTATTGAATCTTACTTGCATTCTAGAGTAACCTGACTGAATCTTCAATGTCGAAGGGCTCATGTGTAATGAATACCCAGGCTTTAACCCGATAAGTCTGCGCTAAATAATGACAGGCCCAAGTACTGCAAAATTTTCACTTGAGTTTGGCATTCTGATTCAGAGCTGCATTAGTCTGCAATGAATTTCGGCACAGTACTTTGTCATTTCAATACAGAAGGCTAGGACATTTCAGTACAGAAGGCTAGGACAAAATAGTTTTTTTTTTTTTTTGAAACGCCGTGAGGGCATTGATTTGGTGCATGAGTAGACGCGTTTTAACTCCTTTGAGTCATCTTCAGTGTCTAAAGGATAAATAGAAGGAAATGACTTTATATACATAGGTGTAGGCTGGGTTAAGCGGGTATGCCTAGGTTAGGTCAGGTAGAGGGATGTTAGATTTTAGTATTTTGGGTTCGTGTCACTTTGTTGGAGGATGCAGCTTATATGTCACTAAAGGATATTCAAACTGCAGAGCACGAGTGCCTTAATCTTCACTGGACGCACGTATGGCTGCTAAAGAACCGCGATTCAGCCGTTCTAACATATAAGCCTGTAGTGAGTTTATGCCAGTGCACAACTTTTTTTGGGGAGAAGACACTAGAAAATGTATCAAAGGCAAATTGCTATACCACTTCGTTTTGCTGAATAATAACCTGATAATTGCTTTTTCAGAGCGCAGTCGTTATTGGATACTACAAAAAAGCGTTTCTGGCCAATCAGGGGGAAGCAACTCGCGACATTATTTGTACAGCAGTGCATTTGATGCACCAGAGCTAGGCTTGGACTGTTCTCTCAAATTATGAGAAACCTGCCGAGCAAGCGCGTTCAACCAGCTCGCCCATTCATAAATACGGGAGCCGATTTCTGCGTGCCCATGATGATCCATTAGCATAGTAGAGGATCTGACCACAGAAGGGGCACGTAGCCATCTCTTCTTCCTTCGCAATCAAGGCCATCCATTTGGAGTTGTAAACGGTGGCTCCCGACGCCAGAAGAGGTACATTGCCGTTTTTTGTTTCTTCGCTATCAAGGCCGTCCATTTGAGGTTATTAAGCAATCTGAGTACTGAAGCATTCATTGGCTTTCTGAAGCGATTCATCGGACGATGAGGCCATTGCAGGAACCTCTTTTGCGACAATGCCACCAACTTTGTGGGAGTGCACGATGAATCGTCGGAATTCATTTCATTGCTTATTCTAATGTAACGCAGCACAAAATAAGAGCCGTATGTAGCGCCCGTTGAATCGTTTTCCATATTATCCCAACTCGCACATCTCACTTTGGAGGATTGTGATAGGCAGCAGTTAAATTGCCCAAAAATTTGCACCAACAAGGCACTTTAGCGACAACCCTCGCTTACAAAGAATCGCACACATTGTTGATTGAGGTGAAGGCCATCCGCAATTTGAGACCGTTGATCCCGATGTCACACGACCCCAACAATTTGGCAGCGTTAATTCCAGCACATTTCTTCATTAAAGAACCCCTCACAGCCATGGTGAATGGTTGCGCAGAGCCAGTTACCGGCAGTCTCCATGCTCGGGAAAAAGTCATGAACCACCTCAAACTCGAATTATGGCGATGGTGGTTGAAGGAGCACTTCACTCAGCTGCAACATCGTGTCAAGTGGAGACAGGTACACCACAATACGATCCCCGGGACTGTGGTTATCATAAGCGAAGACCACATACCATCTATGAAGCGGCCACTGGACTAATGTAAAAAAAACTACGAAGGCGCCGACAGTTTCGTGCGAATCGCCGATGTCAAAATCACATCCGGAATACTGAAGAGATCAATTCATAAACTTTCACTGCTACCAACGCACGAAACCACGCTGCCTGAGGATGCGATACCTTAGAAGATCCTTCAAAGGCGGGGACAGTCCATTGAGGAGACAACAATTGAACCGAAGGGTAATGTCGATGGTTACCCTTATCTTGACGTGTTGTTTGATTCCGTTAGTGAATACTAATCCCATAAAGGTGCCACCAATGGGCCCACATCCAGGCTTGCATTTTCGATCGCTTGAAAAGCTCTATTTCTCTTCGAGCGAGTGGAAGATTTTGGTCTACTACAATTTGGACCATACTACACCTAAAACGGTTTTGTTTCAATGGCTGTGCGATCGAGGTGCACCTTATTTCAATTGCTTGGATCCAATCGAGCAATTACTTCATATGAGAGATCAGCTCTCCAACGTAAACTGGATCCAGACAATCAGATCTAAAAGAGGAGCAATAAATGCGGCATGCAGTATAGCCAGATTCTTATTTGGCACTCCCAATGATTGTTACGCCCACCAAATGTCTCAAACAATTAAGGCAATGCAAGGAAATCAAAATAAGCTGCACTCACTTCTTAAGAATCCAACTGCAATTATCAACTCGACGCTGAACATTCTCGAAAAGAACGAACAGAAAGCTCAAAAATGTTCACAGCGATAAACCAGAATTTGACTAAGTTGTCCAATGAGGTCAAGCCTCCTCAGCCTGAGGGAAGTCAGAATAAAATAACGAACTTGATCACAACGTTGTCATTGCAGATGACACTTGCCACCCTTAACCTGCAGCGCATTCAATCTTCCATCCTGGATGTTATGATGGATACCCAACATGGAAATTTCAATCCGTTACTATTGTTGCAAGCACAGCCCCCAATGCGGAGATGACAACTATCAGGGACCATCTGCCTGAGAACCAATATCTGCT
The DNA here is from genome assembly GCA_963969285.1 of Odontomyia ornata. NCBI lineage: Eukaryota > Metazoa > Arthropoda > Insecta > Diptera > Stratiomyidae > Odontomyia > Odontomyia ornata. The sequence goes on from OZ017742.1 coordinate 94,762,361, forward strand.
CATAGCTCATGAAGATCTTTTGAAATTATTCAAACTGACAAGGCCAAGGTGACTGCAGACTTTACCATATTTGAGCTGAGGATTCCGCTGGTTGGTACATGGAAGTTCAAACTTTTCAGGCTCCTTCCGATACCAACGGGAAAGCACAACTGCATCATCACTGTATTACTGACATCTCAATATCTAATCACCAGTCCACATCGCGACGTTTATTATTCGGTGACTGAAGCAGAGCACGCATCCTCTAGCTGGATGGAGCCAAAGACCCACATCTGCCAACAGACTCATCTGTTATACCACAAGGAGGCCAACATGAGTACTTACGAAGTGGTGCCGTTAAAGGGGATGCCATCCACTGCTAAGTGACACGTGATGGCGCTACCTGCATCGTTCTCGTGGGTCAACATTTGTAATGAATTTCGTTTAAAATCGTTCGGACGGAAACGGAACCGACCTCTCATCTGTTCCAGACGTGACAATGGACAGTACCTTACAGGTCAACAAGTCCAGACACACTTACTCTACTCCAAAGTGGCTGCTTGCTAGCTAGCCAGTTCGGGGAGGAATTCAGTCGCAGGTCTTAAGCTAGCAGACTAAGTCCGAAATACAAGAACTCAGCCACCGGTTCACTTGCTCGTTTTTAAACGCGTCAAAAATTCAAACATACGGAAAAGAAACTTATTTTACTTTATTCCCTATTCTCGTCTTTTCATTCAGTCAACAACAAAAAAACTAGGTTCAATTTCGTGTTCCCGAATTTCACCGACGCGGTACCGAAAAATATACTACGTTAATTTAACTCCGAAAAACTCTACTCTAATGAAAACGCAAAGCAAACGATAGTACCGCGTACCGCACGCGACACGAAACCGGCCATCCACGGATTCCTAGAACCCTACCCATTCAACGGGATACTTGCCGTTCGCTATCACTCCCGCTGAAAGAGAAGGGCAGGCTGGAAAGGAAAGTCGTGCTATTATTTAGCAATTCATTTTTAATTCGTTGTTTTAAAGAAGACATCGTTCTTTATTTTATTTGTGTACTTTTTCATTCAATCCCTACTTTTGCCAAAAATACGAATACTTTACTACTAACTAATAAACGACTTCAAACAAGATTTCTTTTCATAACAAAATGAAATAATATTGGCTTATGCTAAGGCTTTCCGTCAAAAACCACAATTTAATGGCAAAGAGACTATAAAGGAGAATGTGTGAAGATATTTTATGGCATTAGAAGTTACACGAATAAAAGAAATATGCGAATGGCCAAGAACTATCTTGTAAAGATTTATTTTCCTGCTCTGGAAGGTACTCAAAGGATTAGACATGACAACATAAATTCAAAAAGGGTTTAATTTTATACTGGGAAGACATGATTTAGGAAAATTGGACAAATTGTAAAAGGAAAATTGATTAGTTGCAAGTTTGATCCAGAAGGAGTTTTTACCCCCTTTTTTTTCTTTTTTTTCCACCTCAAGCGGGCTTCAGGGCTCCCGTTATCCAACCCTTGCCTTCTGAGCATTCAATTCTTTCCGGATTTGATGTCTAGAACTCTAGCGGCAGTGTTCGCTAAGTGGTCAACTAGAAGGTTAAAGTTTCGTTTAGGCTAAGGAGCCACTGATATTTGATGTAAGCTTAACACTGGAAGATAGATTAATAATTTGGAAGGAAGCTCAAAGATGACTCAATACCAGGATTTGGGGAGTTTAAAATATTGAAAGTTGAAAGAACATTGCGGCGGTACCCGTTTGATCTATCGAGGAATCCCTTACTAATTTTATTAATTCTAAGCTCTTGGAGGACGGTTAATCATTCGCAGATTTGCTAAAAGAGTTTTAGGGTCCAAAACTAGTAAAGGAATATTGGACTTCAGCAAATATGTATAGTAGTAGGGTTACGAGCCTTCGAAAGTTTATTTAATTTAGGATGATTTCTGGCAGGAAGGTTAAAGACCTTTTGGAAATCTGAGCTATGGTATGTCGTAAAAGCTCAAGAGCTAAGATAAGATGCAGTGCCAAAATAAGGAAGCTAAAGTTTTGACGTGTCAATTTCCAGGAAATAAATAGAGCCACGTTTTTAATGCTGGTGGACAAGAATTACTTGCCAGCACACTTCGTCTATTATCTGCTCTAACAACATTTAGTAAAGTATTCCCGGAAATTGAATACTTGCTGAAGAGATTAAATATTTAAACTCTATTATACTACAAACGACTAAATGGGTTCTTAACTGAATGAAAGTTTTTTTTTGTGGTAGGGAGGTGAATACTATTATTGCACAGAGTGTGAGACTCCCATGCGTGACTGGACTACCCAGTAAACACCTCCCCTGTCAACCTGAGAACCCAGCCTGGAACCGTTTGACACATTACTTCGGGCCAGGTCTCGTTTTGTTACGCCGTGTAGCGCCTTCAAACTGGGGAATCTCTTTCCTAGCGGGAGGGGAGAGGTGAAGAGGAATTGCCAGAAGAGCGATCTCCCAGCCCCAGCGCCCCCGGCTGCTTTATATTTTAGGACTGCCCGAGCATAATGTGCCACCTGGTTCCATTTGTCAACCTATTCGAGCATCACCGCAACTATATTATCCGGGGTGAGCTCCCCCGTCTCTCTGTAAAGTTCCCTTCGCAGCCTGACCCATTTCGCACACGCAAAAAATGTGTGACAGGCATTGTCCTTCTCTCCTGAGCAAAACCGACAGTCGGGAGATCGTGACTTACCAATCTTGTATAGGTAAGACTGAAAACACCCGTGCCCGCTCAAAAGCTGGGTCAGATAGAAGTCAGTCTCATCATGCCTTCGATTTAGCCACGATCTCACATCCGGGATGAGGCGCGCAGTCCACCTTCCCTTCATGCGATTCACCCAAGAATGCTGCCAGTTGTTGAGCGTACGCTGTCTTTCTTCGCGGACAACCATCTCCACCGCATCCTCGTTTCGGCGCAGGTAAATAGCTCTAGCAAGGAGGGCGACAGGTATCACGCCTGCAATCACTCTCACCGCCGAGTCGGAGACTGTTGGATACGAAGATGCAATTCTCAATGCTCCTCTTCTCTGTACCCGTGCCAAACGTTTCCTGTATACCTCCTTGCTGAGAGCGTCGCCCCATACCTCTGCTCCGTACAGTAGCACTGACCCTACAGCACTCATCAACAGGCGTCTTTTTGATGGGCTAGGCTCCCCTACGTTGGCCATAAGTCGACTCAGAGCCGATATTCCCGAAGCAGCCTTCTCAGCCGTTGCCCTGATTTGCTCAGAGAAACTCATCTTTGAGTCGATCAGCAGCCCCAGGTACTTCACCGCTGGCTTCGATTCGATTTGTATGTCTCCAATACTGATCATCCTCACTCTAGGGATTCTCTTTTTTGTCAAGATGACCACTTTGGTTTTCTCCAGTGCTGAGCTCAGCCCGCGAGCATCCATTCGGTCCCTCACTCGGCGCATTAGCATACCTAGCCTCAGTTGCGCTTGTTCAACGGTGCGTCCGGCGAAAAGAGCCGCAACATCATCCGCATAGCCGGCCAAGTGCGACTCATCTGGCATCTCAAGTCTCAGTAGCCCGTCGTAAGACACGTTCCATAGGCCCGGACCAAGGATAGATCCCTGGGCAACACCCGATGTAATTTCCATCCTTCGTTGGCCCTGTGTCGCGTCGTAGAGCAGGCTTCGGTCCTTAAGGTAGTTCCTCAAAAGCCGCATTAGATATTCTGGAACTTGAAAAGATTTTTCCAGCGTATCCAGAATATCCACCCATTTAGCGGATTTGAAAGCATTCCCGACGTCGAGTGTCACCAACAGGACGATCCGTCGCTTGGTGCGACTATATGCCTCTGCTTTTTGGACCGCGCTCACCACCTCTGCGATCGCATCAATGGTAGAACGCCCTGCTCTAAAGCCGTACTGCCGAGGAGATAGGTCCCCTGCAGCACGAATCGCGTCAGTGAGTCTTCCCTTGATGAGTTTCTCTAGCACTTGCCCAGCCGTGTCTAGCATGCACAACGGGCGGTATGCAGACGGCGATCCGGGATTTCCCTTCCCCTTGCTGATCAGCACGAGCCTCGCCACCTTCCATCGTACCGGGAAAACCCCGTCCCGTAGGCAAGCGTTGAATGTGCTGAGCAGCAAGTCAGGAAAATGGTATAGACGAGCCGCAACACCTTAGCTGGAACACCATCTGGACCTGGAGCCTTCCTCTTTTTCAATGAGAGGGCTGCCTTCTCCAGCTCCAGCTGTGTGAAGAGTGGGCACTCGACTGTTATTTCACCATGGACAGCGTCAACATGGACCGGATGGGCGGGGAAGAGTCACCGCACTATCGCGTCCATCTTTTCCGCCTCATGTATACAAAGGTTCCGTAGGGAACCAAGTTTCCCCATGACCAGCTTGTAGCCAAAGCCCCACGGATCCTTGTTCACATTGTCCACTAGGTCTTGCCAGCAGCGAGCCTTGCTACTGTTGATCAGCTTGCGAAGGCATTTCCTGGCCGACTTATATGCTGCCACCCAGTTGCATGCCTCGTCACGGTTCCGCACCCGTTGAGCCTTACGTCGAAGCTTGTGACACTCCCTTCGCTTTTCAGCGATTTCAGTTGACCACCAGTACACTGGGGGCTTGCCGTGCCGGGGTTTTCGACGGGGCATAGAAGCGCAGCAAGCAGCCGTAATGATGCTCATAGTAGAGTTCACCACGTCTTCAGCTGCCAGTTCTTCCGTCCCCTCCGAAGCTCCCTGCTGCGGCTCACCTGCTGTGAGAGCCTTGACGAACCTCTCGACGTCCATCCTTCCGATGTTCCATCCAGTTGTAGAAGGCCGAGAGCACGGACGTCGGAAGACAGCATCACTTATCTCAAGCAGAATGCACTGACGATCACTGGCTAAGTAGTCCTCTAATACTTTCCAATTGTGTATCCTTCGTACTAAGGACTCCGAGGCGAATTTCACGTCCGGTATGGTTCCCTCACAGCCAATACGGCGAAAAGTCGGCGTGTTTCCGGAGTTCAGTACTACGAGGGCCGTCCAGGCCGCCATTTCCGAGATTCGATTTCCACACGGGTCCGTTTGAGGCATGCCCCATTCGATTGCTTTAGCGTTGAAGTCGCCCCCAACGAGCAATTTGCCCTCTGCGTTCGAGACAGCGCCCTCCAAAGCATTAAGCTTGGTTTGGAAAGATGATATCGACTCGTTAGGCGTTAGGTTCACACTAAAGAAGGTGATCCCTGAGCACCAAACTCACACGAAACCATCCCCCCGTCCAAAACTCTCCGCTTGAAAGTCACTGTTCCGAACCCAGATGGCGACAGTACCAGTTTCATCAGAGTACCATAATGCAGGACTTTTATCATGGTGTTGCTCACTCAGCAGCAAGAAGTCGGCTTTCATGTCCCTCGCAAACTGCTCAAGCAGATTTTGGGCGGTTGAACTGCGGTGTAGGCTTAGCTGCAGGATGCGGGTCATCGAAGCTCTGATTTTGCCTTAGCTAGGGCTTCCTGGAACACCCCGCATTTTCCTGATCCCAAGACGTTTCCAAAATCAGGTTTTGGGTCAGCATCCTTGCAAAGAATACAGTGTGCCTCCTTCGTACACTCTTTCCTTTTATGTCCCATTTCAACGCATTTGTAACATAGGTAACTCCTTTCGGGTCCTTTGGATACTTGTGTGGTGTGACCATAACCAAGGCATTTGAAACATTGACGAGGCGTTGCTCTTCGCCGTATCCTACAGACAACCCACCCTATTCGTACTTAGCCCTTGCTCAGGAATTGTTTGGCGTCCTTTTCGGTCAAATCAACTATGGCCATGCGTTGTCCCCTGTTGTTTTCTGGTGTCAGTCTCCCTTTGATCTTTCCCACGCTAGGGAACTCCCTTTTGATGGCCTCTTCTACCTCGGCCAGATCCGTGACGCAGTCAATGTCCCGTATTTCGATCGTTGCCATCGGCTCGAGTGGGGCTATACTTGCGCTTTTGCCGAGGACTTTCTTTACTGCGTCACAGAATGCTTCTTTATTGCCGGCCTCTGCCCCAAATTCGACGAGTATGTGGCCCGACCGCGTTGGTCGTACTACTTTAATAGTAGTATTGGTGTCTTCGGGCCTTACGTTTCCCCTGATGTCGCGCAGTACTTCCGCGTAGGATCGGCCATCTTGGGGCTTTAGAAGCAGTGCCTGCTGCCGGGGTCTTCGTCGGGGCTTCTGCCTCTACTGTTTTGCATCAGGTCCTTTTTGTAATTGGGCGTCCGTGCGAAATTTACTTTCTGGCTTTTTTAAAGGAGTTTCTTTCTTAGCGGCTTTCTTTGCTCTTTTTGTAAGCACTATCTGAAACCCGTGATCTGGTGTTCTACGCCCATCAAGTGCCTCTTCCTTCCTTCTTTTTTCCCGATCTCCTTCGATTGGGCTAGACGCCATTCTTTTATTGACTTTTAATGATGGAGCTATCTGCATGTCGCCTTTAGATTTCGACCCAAGCGCCTCTTTAGCCTTCTGTTCATCTTCGGCCCTTAACCAGCTCCTCTGATAGTGCCCTATACGATCTAGCAGCTCCTCTAGTTCAAGGAGCCCTGCCTTTGCTGCTTTGTTGATTTTTGGGGAGTCGCATGCTGCTTGTATTCTTTTCAGAACATCTCCCGCTTTTCGGAGTAGCCTCTCTTCTTCACATCGCTGGGCCGCAATTGTACCTTGCAACAATCCTTGGGAGAGGTTATCGCGTTCCGTTTCCAAGTGCAGTACTTCCGCCACATTTTCAACGTTGGCGGTACAATCACGCGGTGTCTGGTCACTCTTTGCTTTTAGTGCCGTTATCTCCTCGTTTGCTTCTGGATTTTTGGTTGCAATGTCGGGATTTGTGACCCTTGCATCGATCGCTTCACTAACGATTGCAGCAGTGACAATCGAATTTTCGGTGCTCTTTATGTTATTTTCCACTGCTCGAACACCTGAAGCATCCTGCAGAGTTTCCCGCTTCTCCTTAATAGGGCGCTCGGGCGTTCGCATAATTTTTTTGCTGCACCCGAACGCCGCAGGAATCTCAGTCTGGACCAGACTGTCTGCTGTTCTCTGTTTTTCGTCTACCGTCACTGTCGTCGTGTTAGTCTTCGTTTTTTTCGTGGTTAGTACAGCTTTCGATGTACAGTTGACATCGTGGCTGCAACCCCTGGTTGCGTCGTCATTGTTGTTATTATTTTTTATTTCTTTTTTTGGATTTTGTTGGTCTTTTGTTTTTGGTTGCTCCAGTCTTGTTGGGTCCCCCCTCGGAGCCGCTATCTCCGTTCGTTTGTGTAGTCGCCTTTTTGGTCCCATGGTTATCTTTGCAGAGCAGGGAGGCCATGCGAGGGTTGGCACGAACCCTTATGGGGACAAGTGCTCAGAGCCAGACCAGCGCTAATCGGGAGTCCGTCTCAACCAAACAATTACCACCAACCCAATGGTGCGAACTTCGAACGTACTCCGAGGCCTGCCAAGGTTTTACCGGGACGGAGACGGTATGATATTTGAATTGGAGCCGTTCACACACGAGTTTCACCTCGGCGCTACTGTGCAAAGCAACTAGGTCCAAACCGTCACATCCGCCAGCCCAAAGCGTCAATTTCAGTTCGTTGTCCAAAGCGTAGTCCAGATACAATCAGAGTCGTTACCTATCATCTCAAGAGGGAACCTCACGGCACCCCCCATATCCTCGGGTCCGTGGGGGCGGCACTCCCCAAAGAATGCTAGCCTGCAAGAATGTTCTTGTTTACCGGCTTTCTCCCTGCAGGAATTTCCTCGGGTATGTGGGGGCGGAACTCCCTAAAGAATGCTAGCCTCCAAGAATGCTCTTGTCAACAGGCATTCCCCCTGCGGGTTTCCTCGGGTACGTGGGGGCGGAACTCCCCAAAGAATGCTAGCCTCCAAGAGTGCTCTTGTCGACCGGCATTCCCCCTGCGGGGAATGAAAGTCTTAACAGTTTCAAATAAAGAGCTTAAAACTCTATAGACTTAGGTCAAAACTTTTATTTCAAATAGGTACTCTGAAGATCATGTTTCCGTTTGAATTTTACTTTCAAAAAAGAAGACATCGAGTTCACGCCAAATGCTAAGTTTGAGTCTTCAAAATTTTACCTTGAGTAGGACTGTCGAAATATTGAATTGATTTCTTCAAAAAAGTATTTTCATATTTTATACCATTTGCATGAAAGGTTTTTGTATTGTTCTCCTGGTATCTAGTGACACGAGTAGTGAAGCAGTTGAAACCTTTTTGAAAATGTTATGCCAAGATCTTAAGATATTTGACGAAAAATGATTACATTGCTAGTGTTCGCTGTTTGTTTATTATCAAAGAAAATTTGCTGGTAGTTATAGGATTTGACGGAGGCTAAGGCATCAAATGTTTTAGTGCATGAATTCTATTGATTGAAGAAAGGAAATTACTTAAAAACGGCTTAGAAAATTTGGATAGTTTCAACCAAAGATTGTCAAACTATTTGGGTTGCATTTTGATAAATTTTTGAAAATTTTATGCTTAGATCTTAAATTTTTGATCAAAAAGGACTACATTACCAGGGTTCATTACGGGCTTTGTTCTTTTGAAGTGTTTCGAGCAAAACAGTTTCTGTCGCCTACCCTTTCTTTAAAGGTGAAATATTTGATCACAGTTGTTTTTCAGATTTCACAGATTTTCTTTGGCAAAGCCTCTTGTTCATCTACTTCTATATCCAGGCAATAATGCACAATAACCGTTAAGGTCCTGATATATCCATCGACAATATGAAAAGAGAACAAAGTTACAAACTTTTCTGGTTGTATCAAACAAATTCCGCAAATACTGTCCACATCCAAGTCCAAATCATAGCCTGTATCCACGGGACTCCAGTTCATATATATCCAGTTTAACGTTTTAAGGTTTGAATTGAGATCGGGTAGCGAAGCATTAAAAAAACTAAAGAAAACCTATCAATCGAAACACTAAAATTTAATGTCCATTTTACATTTAAATAATAATATATACATTTCTTAATGGACCATATTTGCTGCATGCACTTCCAATGTCGACGCAGACATCCCCAAATTCACACCGTAGACCTTGCGTGAAGATCCCGTTTACGATAGCGAGAAGTTCAAGTTGTCTTTTTTCTGTAAAACTAATTATAGATCAACGCTTTTAATCACTGTTTGTACACCTTAACCCCGGGCGTACCAACCTGGAATTTACAGCGTGTACAAACTCTTCGAAAATTTTCACTGTAACCTCGCCACTAGCATAACCATATGGCTGAGTCACCCTGCTACTTTGACATTCCCCGACAAAACTGACTTGGGATGGGAAGTCGTCAGAACCGACGTGAGATAGGAAGCCATAGGGTAGCAAAATTGCATATGTGTTAGTCGCTAGTGGCGTAGGGCTGATTCATTGCACATTCCACAATCCAACGAGTGTATCTATGCGTTCACGAGTCAAATCGTAGCTCATCTCATGAATGGCGTCAACACCTCCACTCTAAGGTTGCAAGGCCTCTGTATTCTGCGGCTTGTATTGGATTACACACTAAAATCGGATGCAGTATCGATTCAAGGTCATTGCGTCTACCAAAGCATCATGCGAGCATCACACACAGGGGTACATTACAGCAACCCCATTTATTTCAAGAGAGATTAACGAGTTGCGAAGTCGACTACATGCACAGGATCTTTCCTGGGATAACCAGCTCATCGGGTATGATGTCTACCAATACACCATTGGAAACCTGTTCCTCGTGGGGCTCATCGTAGCCGTTTGCTACTTTTGGTGGAAGGCGAAGGATGCACATTGTCGTCCTTGAACCAGAAGACCTATTCCACTTTCCCTAAGATACAGCTTACTTCACACACTTGACGAGGTTGAACGAATTGTTCGATGGGGGGAGGGATGGATGTTAAGACTCAACAACATCTCAACCCAAGCTACCAACAACGTGCACGTGATGCACGGTGATGCATGCGCTTAGCGCCTGATAGTCACCTTAGGGCCGCCATTCTTCGTTTGCCTTAGTTTCCATGTGCAGAGGCGCAGTGCAACTGCCAGCTGATGGGCAAACGATACCCGGATGCGGCATTGACTCGAATTCCCATTTCACTGCCTTCAGGAAGCCGGTGCCAATTGCCTTTGTCTATATACCTTGGGAGGTCCTGGTTGTAACGTGGATGTCGTCGCTAGTGTTGTTTGACGGTAAGGGCTTGCCCCTCTGAGCGTGTGGTTTCTGGAAATTCTCTAAGAAATCTTTGTGAGAACATTCGACACTGATTTCTTCAACGCTACGGGCGTTGCAGTTAAATACTCGCTCTCTCGAAGTAAGTACTGTAGTTTGGTCAATGAGTTGACGGTTCTTCCAGTTATTATCGTAATGGTAAAGAAGACCTGCTCTGATGATTGGTCTTAACACATCTGCTATGACGAATCGCCAAGGAAACTCCCATTGGAGTCCAAGATTCAACGTCAACACCAGTGTTCCATACGTATCGATATTTAATTCATTCCCCGCCGCGAGTTGATACGTCATCTTGTTGAGGTCGCGTGTGGGCATTTTTGACTAAGGATAAATACACAATTCTGCACCGGTGTTGATAGGGCAGCTGCTGTCAGTAATGAAGAGGCGCATCCTTCCCCTTTTTTTTCAATAGTAAGAAGTATAATTTAGTATCTTAATTTAAACTCGAAACAAGTCCAACCCTCAACAATAGCATTAATTATTTGCAGAAGATAGTTTGATTTCATATGCCCTACGCCAACTTTCTCGAACGTCATAGATTATAATTTACGCGTGGATGAAAAATTGCAAGTGATGTAATTCCCGAAAAAATGAGGGGATGACGCGAGGGTAGCATTATTCGGTTTGTCAATACCTTTGTACAATTTCGGCCATTGTTTCGCTTAATTAATGTTTAATCAGAGTGGGCATATGAAAAATTGACAACACCGAAAAAAAATTCATGAGTGTTTTTCGATTTCTTTCTTTCGTCATTTTATTTTCTTCCTTTTTGGCCAGAGAGAAAAAAAAATGTTTCTGTTGTTCATGGCTTTGGAGTTATAGTCACGTCAACATTATCCCTTATCCGTTTAGGGGTTACCATTTGCATGCACACGTATGTACGTGGAGGAATCAGGACTCGATAACGAGTCCGTCATTGTGATATATGGAGTGGAAAGTAGCATACACTTTTGTGTATATGAATCTGCAATATCAGCGATGGTAATGGTCAATGAGGAGGACTTGGTCGCGTATGGTAGTAAAAACTGTTGCCAACAATTGTCGTTGGCTTTGATGGTCAGTCGCCGGGAGAGAGTCGACATTATTCCCAACATTTGTTTACCCAATGCTGCTGTCGCGATTTTTATTTCAATTTCGTTTGTTGTTTCTTTTTCAAAATCAGACTTTACTACGTTAACAGCATACGTTGATAACATTATGCCAGTCGTTGTACCTGAGAAGGGTGTAAAAAGCTTCAGTCGGAGTCAGTTACCAACATCGAAATCGACTCAAGTTGAAGAGACGAAAGAATGTTTTAGCATGTGGAGGCGCTTTTCATTAACCACCAACTCATCTTTGATTCCAATTTACAATTGACTGTGGTGTACGGAAATTGTTTTTTGCATCAAATGGAATACATGCGAGCATGGTGGTGAAGAGTAATTTTAGATTCACGTAGAGAAAAAAAAACTGCCTTGGTTTTCAGAACAAGGATACAACCCAGCCAGCTTTTTGGTTTCTTCAATCATCATTTGAAGAGCTATCCGATGCCTAATTGAACAAAAGGACTCTAGTGAATATTTAAGAACTCCGAACTACAAATGTCCAGTGCACTTAGGGAATTAAGGGAATAATTATAGCTCCCATGCACATGCCTTGGTCGTACGTAAGCCCAATCCTATTCACCTACACAAAGTGATCTGTCTTGACAATTTGCGACATAGAAGACAACTATGATAACCCGCATCAGTTGCTTTGCCAACTAACGTTGAACTGAAGTGGATCACATCCGATCCGATTCCAGATCAGATTATCGTAAACATATATGCTAATAGTATTCACTCATGGCTCACAAATTGACTTTCCACAAGTTTTGATTTATTTCCCTCGTAGTCGTATCACTTTTCAAATATGAACTCCTCACATGTAGATACCGTGGAAGCGTGAGGAGTTGGATGCAAGCCGACTCAACTGCAGAAAGGTGAATGGCGCGCAGAAGGAGGTGGAGGAGAAATGACCCAACATTTTGTAATGGGAGGACAAGCGGTAGGAAAAGAAGTAAGTTTGTCTTAAAGGATTGAGGCAGTTGGTAATAAGTTATCGAATGATGGAAGTTCCTTTGCGCCATGCCTCGCCATTTTCGTATCCATATGCAGAGTTGGAGAACGAAAAGGAATGATCCAACTTAGGATTAATCAAATGCATGCCAGCCCCGAACTAAATCGATGGATTGAAGATAATGATGGCGTATTATATGTAGATGATGGTTTACATTTACATTTATTGGGTTTGAGCGATGAACGACATCAACGACGCAGTTTAATAATGAAATTGAAACAAGGCAGCAAAACAACCACTCCATGACACAGAGACAGAGTTCGAGAAAGAGAGGATAAGCATTTCAAGTCTAAGTACTTTTCCTTATAATATATTGTGATTACATATCCATAATTTATATCGAGGCTTCATAAGTCAGAGCAATGTTTCCACTTTGAAGCTCAGAATTTTCATTTAATTCTTTGTCGTTTGAATAATGGCAGTCGCGTATGGATGCATTCCAATTGGTTATGAATTCATGCTCGTTAGTAATACATTTGTAAGTGCATTCATGATGCTTTGAATGAATCTCCGATTTAAGCAAGGATATAAGAAAGCACGCGCTCAGAGTAATTAATGTTATGAGTTCCTAGTTGGCGTCACTAACTAATTTAAATTTTAATTGTAAGCACAAGTGTAAATTATCGTACTGATGATTTTCTTCATTGTATGAGGATGGTCTGATAGATACCCGACCTGAAAAAGAAAAGAAAATAATGCCAAAATAATTTTTAGTTGTCAACACTATTTGCTTTTAGCTCGATATACTTTTCCCAACAATGCGCAATAGCTTTGATACCCTTTTTATAGCAGGAACCGTCAAGCCCCTCGGAATAGCTAAAGGGTTTCCCAATAAGAGGTGTTATTTTGAATAGTCCGCTATTTCGGTAGATGCCGCCTTTGAAGCTTTCATTTTTTGACATTTGACAAGTAGAAACTACGCCATTGATAAATAGGGATATAAATAAACAGGATGCGTACGGTATTTGAGGACATGCATAAATGTGACTATAACTTCGCGAATCCGTTTCCCCTTTTCAGATAAGAAATGGCAGACTACAACATCACTCAAGAAATGAAGAGACATGCTGTCATCGTCGCTATATGTGCGAACCATACAGATTTAGTGACCTCTAATTTTCTCAATTGCAGAATTGTTAGAGCAAGTGCAAGCGATCATAGACGAGGACCCTTCAAAATCAATGAGGGTCCTTGTGAGTGAGCTTCATGTTTCTGAGCGCCTTATTCGTAGTGTTGTCCTTGAAGACCTTCAGTGTAAGTCTTACGTGATGCGCAGAGGACAGTTCATGTCGGAACGAACACGGGAACAGAGAGTTCTCAGATCAAAACGTCTTTTAAACAAAATCAAACATCCTAAGGCGCCCAAAATGTTATGGTTTTTTTCCAACGAAAAAAATTTTGACAAAGATCAAAAGACCAATCGCAGCAATGACAGATGGCTATGTTTAAATCCTACGAAGGTTCCTGTTGTTATGCACACATAATTTCCAGCCACTGTTAAGGACTTCGAGTGAACTCTGCTGCATACATCGAGGTTTTGGAGACGATAGTGAAACCCTGGATAGAAAATGTAAGCGGAGGCAGACCGTACATTTTTCAACAGAATCTGCTCCTTCACACAAAGCGATGGCGACACAAGATTGGATGGCCGAAAATTTTCATGACTGTATTACACCGAGCCTATGGCCACCTAGCTCCCCAGATCTTCATCCTTTGGATTATTACGTATGGGGCGTAGTTGAGCGTGAGACCAATAAGCATCCTCATAATACCACTGCTTCGCTGAAGACTGCTATTAATTCCGTTATGGTCAATACGAACAAGGAGCATTTGATTCGGGCATGTTATCGTTTCCGTCCCGGATCGAAGAGGTTATTGCTGCTAATGGCGATTTTATTAAATAACTCTATAACCATATATTAATTTAACGTAGTATAAAAAATTCCTGAGATTTCATTAAATTTTGTTAAAAAAAAAGCTAATTAATTTTGCTCTCAAGTTGTCCTCAAATACCGTACGCACCCTGTACATTGATATCTTTATATATATAAAAAAAAAAAAATATATATATATATATATACATATATATATATATATATATATATATATATATATATATATATATATATATATATATATATATATATATATATATATACCGTATAGTCCAGACCTTGCACCATCAGATTACCATTTGTTTCGGTATCTGCAAAACTTTCTCCATGGAAAGAAATGCACTTCAAAAAGGGACGGTGAAAGTCACTGGGCCAAGTTTATCTTCGATAAACAACAGAAGTTCCACACAGATGGAATAATGGCTCTACCCAAAAGATGGCAAAAGGTCAAAGATAATAATGGACAATATGTATTTAAATAAAATCCATTTTAAATAAAAGAAATATGCAATCGACGAATGACAAAAAAGCTGAATGCTTTTTCGAATATTCAATATTTGCAGATGCCTGGGTTAGAGTCCATGTTTCACACCCATAGCATAACAGAGGTCTTATCACAGATTTCTACAATTGGACCTTTATTTTCCTGTGTATGGAGCTGATCTTCAAGATCGTCAAAACTGAATAAAATATTTTATTTGCCAGCTATAATCTTCAGCGTACTTCGTCTCTTTCATTATCGGTTCTCGTTATTTTGGCGCCTACATATACATGTTGTCAAATGGGCTGTATGTCTTTGTTAGTAGCTTTATGACCACTGCTGCCACCAGGTTTGATGAGCCTTAATTTTGGTTTCATCAGCGATAATATCGCCATTGTCATCACGACAGAGCGTGGTTTTGGGCTGATAACCACGTTTCAGGCTTTTCACTAATTTGTGTCCTTGTCTTCCATTGCTGTTCCTTGGACTTACCTCTATACTTCTCAATTGTTCGTCAAAGTATTTTCTTTACCTAATTATAATTATCTTATGCGCTACTCTTCTGAAATTTTCAAAGTGTTCTCTCTTTGTCCTGGTTTTTCTACCTACGTAATCTTTGTACGCGTGATTCTTGTTGCCTAACGCATTCTCGTACTCATCATCGAACCAATCCTTTTTTGCGCCAGGCTTGATATCTGATTATGTGTTTCACCGCGGCCTTAATAGCCGCTTTCACCTCCACCAAGAGCTCGTTGCTTGTTGTCAACGACGCTTCTGATAAGATGAGAGTCAGCTGGTTGTCGAGGGTCTCCGTGAAATTTTCGGCCACAGACGCCGTTTGGAGCCTTTTGATGTCAAATTTTTGTCGCGGGCTGGTCTTCAATGAATACCCCTTTGACACACGACATCAAAAGGTTAATTAGATCAAATAATGATCTGAGTTACAATTGGCTACTCGGTATGTCCGGACATCAAGTATGCTCGAAGCCCAACATTGTTGGATCAGAACATGAACGATCTGGTTTTGTGTGTTGCCATCTGACGATACCCAGGTCTCTTTATCTATGCATTGATAAGGGACGTATGGCTAGATTCCCCCTTTGTAGGGACGCAAGAGGGTGAGGGCGAATCTTTCTCAGCAGATAACGGAATCGAAGTAATAACCATGCCATTGGAATGGAGATTGAGCGAAATGTTTATAAACCTGCACAAGGGCCTGGGAATGGTTTGGGCTCGTGGTAATGACCTGGTAACCGGAACAAAGACTATGGGATTGGATCCTGGAATGTTAGATCACACAATTATCCTGGCGCTGTTAAAGACTTTTTACAGTCAGCTCATTGCCTACAAACGACACAAAAATAATTCTGGGTGATTTCAACGCTAAGGTTGGGTATGAGATATCTCATCGGGGAACGACTGGAAAATATAAACAAATGACAACGGCCAGCACTAGATTCCCTTTGCATATAGCAGAAATCTAGTCATAGGTCCCTTATCAATGCATAGATAAAATTACCTCGGTACCGTCAGATGACAAAACACAAAACCAGATCGATTATATTCTGATCCAACAATTTTGGGCCTCGAGCACACTTGATGTCCAAACATACCGAGGAGCCAATTTTTTTTTATTTATTTATTTATTTCGACCAACTTACAGACTAAAGTCCAATTACAAGATTGGATCAAACAATATAAATGAGAAGAACAACATAATATACTATATATATACTAGGCTAGGTATTTAAAATTATTCTAAAGTCTATGCTTATAAATTACTAAAGATGGAGGGTACGGGCCAAACTCCATAGCATTGTGGTTTCTTGGCAGACGCAGCAGTGGTGAATTGTAAAATGTTTCCGTTCTTGCAAATGGAATTTGGTAAGATCCTTCATTTCTAGAGGGATAATTAGATGTCCGCATTGTCAGTAACTCTCTAACATTTGTATGCAACTGATGATCGTGAAGCTTATATAGGGGATATTCATCAAGAA
Organism: Odontomyia ornata; assembly: GCA_963969285.1. Taxonomy (NCBI): domain Eukaryota; kingdom Metazoa; phylum Arthropoda; class Insecta; order Diptera; family Stratiomyidae; genus Odontomyia; species Odontomyia ornata. The sequence goes on from OZ017742.1 coordinate 94,779,040, forward strand.
AGGGTCTACGAGTTGATAACAATGGGAGGCGCAGAAAAGAAAGTACGGGATTTTAAATTTAAAGAAAAATATTCGGGTGAACTTCCGTTGTACAGATTCCAGCAGTGAGTCTAAGTGCTTATAATGCGGTGTCCGAATTCGGGAGCAATACGTGAGGATAGGGCGAACACTTCTTATATAAAGATGTACTGGAGACAGGATATTTCCAAAGGTGCAGGAGTGACGAAGAACAAATTCGGAAACCCGAGAAGCACGTGACATGATGTCGAGGATGTGCTGTTCGAACTTGAGTCGCGAGTCTAAGATCACCGCTAAGTCTTTGAACTTGGTCACTACAGATAGCGCCTCATTGTGTAGGCTATATGAAAATGAGATTGGTTCGGTTCATTTTATGACATTTTTGCACATTAAGGGAAAGAAAATTTGATTCAATCCAATTGCATAGGACGCTCAGGTCATTTTGGAGTGAAATGCAATCATCAATACATCTAATTACTTTAAAAACTTTAAGATCATCAGCATAGAGAAAACATTGAGCATCTATTAAAGAGAGCAAGTCGTTAATGTATATGAGAAATAAAAGCGGCCCCAGGATGGATCCTTGAGGGACTCCAGTCTGTGGACAGAAGGAGTGAGATAACACTCCACAGAGACCTACTCTACATAAACGATTGTTTATGTATGAGATAAGCCAAGAGAGCAAACAACCAGAAATACTATGTTGTGTTAGTTTTTTACACAGTACGTTATGATTTACTTTATCAAACGCCTTGGCAAAATCAGTATAAACGAAGTCAACCTAAAGGTGCTTATCAAGGGCTTAACCAACAATGTGAGTAAACTCAAGTAGATTTGTAGTCGTCGACCAACCAGGAAGACAGCTATGTTGAGCAGGAGATATCGAGGAGCGTATAAGTTCATGAATGTGATTATGAACGAAACGTTCTAGGATCTTCGGGAACAAGATAGAAGTGAGATTGGACGGTAGTTGGAGACATACAAAAGAGGACCAGATTTATGAATTGGGAAAATGTTGGCTGTTTTCCAGAAGCGAGGAAAAACTCTGGACGACAAGCTGGTGTTAAAAATAAAGTTCAGGGGAACACTTAATGAAGAGGACAGAGATTTGACGAACACATTTAGAATTCCATCTGATCCAGAACCAATGTTTGTGTCAAGAGTATTAATTATAGACTCGATATCTGCAGGACTAACTGCACGAGCACTATCAGCCAGAGAAAAATGAAGGGGGAAATCATAAGAAGAATCAGATGCTGAAGGGGAAGTTATAGCGGAAAAGAAGACCGCAAAAAAGTTGGAAATGGATTCCAGTGTTGAACTTTGTTTATCATTCTACTACATGGTGCTAGAAAAGTGCGGGGAGGACTTTAGATGATTAAGATATGGCCAGAATGGTTTTGACTGGTTGAAATGAATTGACTGGTCTATGTGCGTAAAGTAACTTTTCCTTGAGCTTTTAGTTAATAATGAATTAATTATAACTCAGATCATTATTTGATCTAATTAACCTATCGATGTCGTATGTCAAAGGAATATTTATTGAAGACTAGCCCGCTACAAAAATTTGACATCGAAAGGCTCCAAACGGCGTCTGTGGCCAAACATTTCATGGAGACTCTCAACAATCAGCTGGCTCTCATTTTTCAGACGCATTGTTGACAACAAGCACCAAGATCTGGATGGAAGTGCAAGCGGCTATTAAGACCGTGGCAAACACACAATCGGATATCAAGCCTGGCGCAAAAAAGGATTGGTTCGATGATGAGCGCCAGAATGCGTTAGACAAAAAGAATCAGGCGTACAAAGAATTCGTGGGTAGGAAAACCAGGACGAAAGGAGAACACTATGAAAATCTCAGAAGAGTAGCAAATAAGATAATTCAAATTAAGAAAAGAAAATACTTTGACGACCAATTGAGAAGCATAGACGTAAGTCCTTCGAGCAACAATGCAAGACGAGCATACGAAGTAGTGAAAAGTCCAAAACCACGCTCTGTCGTGATGACCATGGCAATATTATCGGTGATGAAACCTAGATTAAGCTCAGATTGGCTTCTTATTTCAAGAACCCTCTTAATACTCTCCACAGCTCCAAAATATTGGAGCTTATAGACGTCTGTGGAGAGGTTCCAACGATGGAACCAATTGTGGATGAGGTTTGCTCTACCATCAAAGCCCAGAAGAATAATAAAGTGCCAGCCCTCAACGAGATGTCAGGTGAGCTCATCAAATATGGTGGTAGCAGTGTTCATAAAGCTACTCATAAAGTCATCCAGCACATTTGGCAACAGGAACACAGGCTGAAAGAGTGAAGCCAATCAATTATATTCTCTATCCACAAAAAAAGGTGACAAGTTGCAGCGCGAAAATTATAGAAGCCTAAATTTCCTTTGCATGGCGTACAAAATATTTTCAAAAATCGGTTCATATTCCAACAGTATTATTTGAGAGAATCAAGGTGGTTTTAGAGCAGGTAGATCGACGGTATGGCAATTGTTCACTGTGCAGCAGGTACTTGAAAAACGCTGAAAGTTCAACTTAGACGTGAACCGATTTTCGTTGACTTTATGCAAGCATACGGCAATATTGATTGTAACGTACTGTGACAAATAATGCTTTGCTTTTGTGTCCCAGCCAAATTAGTCCGTCTTACCAAAATGACAAGTCCGCACCAATAACCAACTCACCGATGCCTTTGACACAAATATCGGACTAAACCAGGGAGATGGGCTCGCCCCATTGCTATTCAATTTGGCTCTGGTGTACATCATAAGGAAGCTACCTGTCGATAAATGAGGTACATTACTATACGAGCCGAGCCAAGTACTAGCCTATGCGGACGACATTAATATGTTGTCACTTTCATTAACAACTGCCAAAGAACTCTTTCTGAAACTTGACAACAAAGCAGGACTAGTAGGGCTACAAATCAATGAAAATAAAACAAGGCTCATGACTCAGTCGAAGGAAAATTTACAAATTGCCAAAATATCACACTCTGCAAATATATCGAAAATATAGGTGAATGTGTATATTTAGGCGCCAAAATAATGAGAAGTGGTAATGAAAGAGACGAAATGCACCGAAGAATACAGCTTGCGAATCAAATATTTTATTAAGTTTTGACGATCTTGAAGACTAGCTGCATTGATAGGAGAACAAAGCTTCAAGTATACAAATCTGTGATAAGACCTGTGTTATGCTATGGGTGTGAAACATGGACTTTAACCAAGGCATCCACAAATATATTGAGCGACGGGTCCTGGGGCGAATGATAGGAGCGAAGCTAGACGGGGACCAGTGGCGAATTCGATACAACCATGAGCTGTATGAAATTCCTGACGAGCTGTATGAAATTCCTGACGATTGTAAGGCTGCGGAAGCTGCAATGGGCTGGCCACATGAATCCTATTGACGCCCAACGGATACCCAGAAAGGTATTTGGCTATCTGTGCATAACGCCACTACATATCTTGATTTAAATTATTGAGGCTGTATATATTGTAAGAACTACTATACTGGACTGACACAGTCTTGTGGAAGCCGTGCATCGTTGCGGACATTCGAAAGTCGAAGTTGTCAATTAGTGAGTGAGTGAATATAAGCAGTTATTATATAGTCGGTTAGTGAATGAAAAGTGACAAGTGCGAGCAGGAGGGAAGATTCTCAACTATCAGAAAAAGAACAAGCTGGCAAAAAGGCACGGATTCTTCTGGGTGAGTGATATTTGCTTTCCTTGTTTGCGAGAGCGTGTTGTTTTGATTATTGTTGTTGATTCGTATAGAAATTGTGAAAATAGTTGGATAAATTTCTTAGTGTGTGATATTGGTTTTGGCGGGTTGTGGATATGACAGACATATCCACAATGGACAAAGATCAGCAGATCGCTCTGCTGATTGGGCAATTGCGAACTTCGCAAGCTGTGCAGGCACAGCTTAACGAAGTTATAGAGCAGTTGAGGCAGGCTCAACAGCAATTGATTGAGGTTAACAAAGAGCTCATGGAGCAATTGAGGTTTTTAGCGCTGGCTAAATAAAAAAAGAAAACCAAAAATTAAAAGAGAAAAGTGGAGTCTTCATCTTCCTCATTTGAGGGCCCGCCGCCCTGTCCTCCTTCTTCAGAAGAAAAGCGATGGAAGAGAAAGCAATCCAAGAAGAAGACGAAAATGGTCGATGCAGGAAGACTCTGCTGAGGAGGATGAAGAATTTCCTGCTCTGCAACCGCCGGGTCCCCCAATGGCTCGACCAGAGCTGCGCATCCCCCCAAAATAGAAAACCACTCCCACAGTGCCCACCACATCCAAACCCCAGACGACAAAAAACGGACAACGGTACCTGTCATCCTTCGAGAGCCTGAAAAGCGGACTCAGGTCCTGAATGACATGAAAGACCTCGGAATAAAACACGAATCCGCGAAAAGGGTCTACTTGGGGATCCAGATAATTCCAGAGACACCGCAAGACCACAGGAAACTTACAAGATACTTGACAGAAATGACGATACAATACCATACGTATATCCTTCCTGAAGAAAGGAATCTAAATGTGGTAATCAGGGGTCTGTATGGACTGTCGATTGACGACATTTAAGAAGATCTGGAGAGCCAAGGATTTCACGCCATTGAAATCCACTATATAAAGTTACGAGATGGGCCATCCTGGTTGGGTTCCAAATGCGTTAAAAAAGCAGAGCAAAAGCCAAACTGTGTGAACTGTGGTGGAGAACATCTAGCCAACTACGGTGGATGTCCTCGGAACCCAGTGAATGTCAGGAAATCGTTCGCACAAGTTGCAGCTGCTAATAACAACAAAACCACCACAACATTTACACAACAACAAAATAAAAACACACAAAAACAAGCAAACACTCCACTAAACACAAATAACAACATGGACACACTCTTTGCCACCATGCAAACACAACTCCAAACCATGATGCAAGACATGATGGCAAAAATGATTCACGAGCCATTTTTTCGACGATTTTTAATGAAGCTTAAAAGTCCGGATTTTTGAAACATATTCTTTCATTTTACAAAAACTTGTAAAAATTGAAGTATGAGTAAAAAAACCAAAGATTTAAAGCTTAATATTTTTAAGCTGGCATTTTTAACGAAAATCTAATGTTTTCAATCTGTCTAGAGTAAAATCTCAGAGGTGAAATTCTTTATTTTAGTAACAATTGAAGTCTTGAATATGTTTTCATAGAGACATTTGATTTACTCGTAATGGAAATATTTATCCAACAGAGAATTTTCCTTAAACAGTTCTTAACTTTCAATGCACTGGCCAATCAAATTATTACGGAGCTGCTGGGTGGGGCTCATGTGCAAGTTATCTGAAAGCAAAGCTTCAGGTCATGCAAAACAGATGCCTTAAATTGACGCTCGACAAACCTTTTAACTTTTCTCCAAATAAATTGCATTCGTCCACAAGAGTTAGTCATGTGGAAAATCTCGTGACTAGGAGAGAAAAACTTATTGCTAAAGCTCTGGTTACTCCTAACTCATTAATTCAATCGATAATTGATAACGAATGACAGCCATCGCGCCTTCCTAGCCTCTTCAGCGTTGTCTAAATTTGTTTAGTTTATTTTTAAGTTTTAATCTGAAAGTTTAAGTTATTTTTAAGTTGAAATAAGGTTTTTTGTTAAAATATCCTTTTGAAAATATAAATAAAAAAAAGCGTTAAAATTAAAATAATTCAGTAATGCTAAATGAACTTTACTATGGCAGTAATGAATGTAGATTCAGGCCTCTGAATAAGCTACTTTCTAAAATTGTATAGCAAAAAATCATTAAAGATTATTATTATTATTAGCTTTTTAAAATAAAGGTGACTACGGGATATTTTTCTTACTGGCTAATCGTGCCGACGGGGATTTTTGTTACTGAACGATATCTGTGCATAACGCCACTACATATCTTGATTTAAATTATTGAGGCTGTATATATTGTAAGAACTACTATACTGGACTGACACAGTCTTGTGGAAGCCGTGCATCGTTGCGGACATTCGAAAGTCGAAGTTGTCAATTAGTGAGTGAGTGAATATAAGCAGTTATTATATAGTCGGTTAGTGAATGAAAAGTGACAAGTGCGAGCAGGAGGGAAGATTCTCAACTATCAGAAAAAGAACAAGCTGGCAAAAAGGCACGGATTCTTCTGGGTGAGTGATATTTGCTTTCCTTGTTTGCGAGAGCGTGTTGTTTTGATTATTGTTGTTGATTCGTATAGAAATTGTGAAAATAGTTGGATAAATTTCTTAGTGTGTGATATTGGTTTTGGCGGGTTGTGGATATGACAGACATATCCACAATGGACAAAGATCAGCAGATCGCTCTGCTGATTGGGCAATTGCGAACTTCGCAAGCTGTGCAGGCACAGCTTAACGAAGTTATAGAGCAGTTGAGGCAGGCTCAACAGCAATTGATTGAGGTTAACAAAGAGCTCATGGAGCAATTGAGGTTTTTAGCGCTGGCTAAATAAAAAAAGAAAACCAAAAATTAAAAGAGAAAAGTGGAGTCTTCATCTTCCTCATTTGAGGGCCCGCCGCCCTGTCCTCCTTCTTCAGAAGAAAAGCGATGGAAGAGAAAGCAATCCAAGAAGAAGACGAAAATGGTCGATGCAGGAAGACTCTGCTGAGGAGGATGAAGAATTTCCTGCTCTGCAACCGCCGGGTCCCTCAATGGCTCGACCAGAGCTGCGCATCCCCCCAAAATAGAAAACCACTCCCACAGTGCCCACCACATCCAAACCCCAGACGACAAAAAACGGACAACGGTACCTGTCATCCTTCGAGAGCCTGAAAAGCGGACTCAGGTCCTGAATGACATGAAAGACCTCGGAATAAAACACGAATCCGCGAAAAGGGTCTACTTGGGGATCCAGATAATTCCAGAGACACCGCAAGACCACAGGAAACTTACAAGATACTTGACAGAAATGACGATACAATACCATACGTATATCCTTCCTGAAGAAAGGAATCTAAATGTGGTAATCAGGGGTCTGTATGGACTGTCGATTGACGACATTTAAGAAGATCTGGAGAGCCAAGGATTTCACGCCATTGAAATCCACTATATAAAGTTACGAGATGGGCCATCCTGGTTGGGTTCCAAATGCGTTAAAAAAGCAGAGCAAAAGCCAAACTGTGTGAACTGTGGTGGAGAACATCTAGCCAACTACGGTGGATGTCCTCGGAACCCAGTGAATGTCAGGAAATCGTTCGCACAAGTTGCAGCTGCTAATAATAACAAAACCACCACAACATTTACACAACAACAAAATAAAAACACACAAAAACAAGCAAACACTCCACTAAACACAAATAACAACATGGACACACTCTTTGCCACCATGCAAACACAACTCCAAACCATGATGCAAGACATGATGGCAAAAATGATTCAGGGAATGTTTGCATCACAAAACAGTTTCAACAGCACACTGACAAAGAAACAATAATGAGCTTTATGGATCATTTAACCATTCTCACATGGAATGCAAATTCCCTGCTTCATAAGACTGGTGAGTTGACTCAACTTATATTTGATTATAAGTTTGACATCATTCTCATCCAGGAAACCTTTCTGAAGCCTGGAAATCGCCTACGCTCCGCTATTTTTTTTCTGTACAGAAATGACAGAACAACAGGCAGAGGAGGCGGAACGGCCATTCTTGTGAGAAGGAATGTGAACCATAACCTCGTGTTGACACCTACGTTACAAACACTACAAGCTACTGCAATTCATGTGCGGACGGATTCTTTTGAATTCATGGTAGTCTCGGTATACAGCCGACTTCAGGCAGCTACGCTCATTGAAGATTTTTAAAAACTTCTGGACTTTCAGGGTCCCATACTCCTTGCCGGAGACTTCAATGCCTATCACCGAAGCTGGGGAGCTGTGAGAAGCAATCGTGCTGGGACTGAGTTAAATCGATTCATCACAGATAATCCACTAAGCCTGCATATCCCCAACGAACCAACACATTACGGCTACCGAAATAGTTATCCTCTCGATATTGGTGTATCACGTACCTTTGAACACGATGTACGCATCGAAGTCCTCGACGAACTTTCATCCGATCACAAACCGGTGCTCTTCTTAATAGGAGGAATATACATAGACGAACCCCTACAAGTAAAGAAGAAAACTGATTGGCAAGCTTTCCAAGTCGCACTGGCTAAAGAAACCATTATTCAAACACCTGAAACAACCAGCGACACAGAGAAAATGATAGAAGAAATCACAGACAAAATCATACAGGCAAAAGAGGACAACACAATCAAAACTCTGACAAGGGTGAACTCCCTAACCACATCAAAAATTAAATAAGGAGGAGGAATCGAGTTTGGAGAAGGGCTAGGAACACAGATGATCCTAGATCACGCCAGGAAGCAAATCAAATTACGAACGAAATTTGTGATCGGATATCGAAATTCCGCAATGAACAATGGGAGAGCTTCTTGCAAAGTCTGGAGCCTGGGAGCGTCGCTTTCTGGAGGGTTTCCAAATACTTTCGTATTAAAAACAAACTTGTAATACCACCAATTCACGGCCCTTACGGTATCAAATTCGACAGTTCTGGTAGGGCAGAGGCCTTCGCAGATACTCAAGAACAACAGTTCTGTGAAAATTCATCCGGTGAGGAGGCCCTTGACGAACACGAAGACCACGTCAATCGATTGACCAACAGGCTCATGAGGTCAGACATTACAGACCCCGATCTAATACAAAGCACCTGTCTTCAAGAGGTTAAAGACAACATACAAGTACTGATCAGACGGAAAGCACCGGGATTTGATTTTATATCAAACACCATGTAAAAATGGCTCCCGGATAATAGTCTCGATGCAATAGCAGCGATTATAAACGAAATTTTCCGGTTGCGAAAATACCCCAAAATATGGAAATCGGCAATAGTTTTTGTTCTTCCAAAACCTGGTAAAACCTCATGTTCCCACAAAACAGGCGACCTATTAGCCTATTATCCTCTCTGTCGAAAATAGTAGAGCGGGTGCTACTAAATCGACTAACCGAGGTTGTTACCGAAAAAGAATAATTCCAAAAGAACAATTTGGCTTCAAGCCATTACACTCCACAGAACTCCAGCTTACTAGGGTGGTCCAACACATTAGAATAGGGCTAAACCGCAGAAAACCAACGGGTTTGGTTTTGTTTGACATAGCCAAAGCCTTCGATAAAGTCTGGCATGCAGGACTTATTTACGAAATGCATGAATCCCAAATGCCACTGCAGCTCATCCAAATCATTGGCTCCTTTCTAAAAGGCAGATCATTTCATGTCAAAATTGACAACCACCTCTCAACCATGCGGCCAATTCAAGCTGGAGTCCCACAAGGATCACCCATCTCCCCCATACTATACAACATCTTTACTGCAGACCTACCTCGGCTGCCTTTGAATGTCCACAAGTCCCTATATGCCGACGATACCTGTGTTTTATACTCATCCAGACAAGCAAGAGTCATCACCACCAAACTGCAACTCTCCATAGACATACTCTTGAAGTATTTTCGCAAGTGGAAGATCAAGTTAAACTCAGACAAGACCCAGGCATTATTTATAACCAGAAAAAGACAACAACATTCGAAAACTTTGACTGTTGAAAACGAAAATATTGCCTGGTCAAGAACAGCCAAATACTTAGGACTGACATTCGACAACAAACTCTCCTGGACCGACCACATACGCAACAAACGAGGACATTGTTACAATGTACTATCCCAACTCTTTCCACTCCTTAAGGCCAAGAAACTCAACATCAAGAACCGTCTGCTGATCTACAAACAAATAATACGACCGACGCTACTATATGGTAGTACAGCCCTCTATCAGACGACAGAGACCAACAAAAAGGCACTACAATCCATCCAAAACAAAAGCATTCGTCAAATCTTCGGAATCCCATGGTATGTTAGAAATACGGACATATACAAGGACCTTAGATTCGAACCTGTCGACATATTCGTACGTGACAAAGCACTCAAACTGCTCGACAAAGTAGACAACCATCCTAACACTACCCTGGGAATCCTAAGACGCAAAGCACTACCAAAAGAAACTTATCCAACTATCCGCGCTAATTTTAAGAAAATATAATTGACAATAATCAGAATAGCACAATCTCGTTAATCATGGTGAGCAAATAATTGCTCACAGATAGAAGGGAGCTAGGGTGCTAAATCGCACCAGCTCCAAGGAAACGAAATCCAAGGAAGGTACTGGACCGATATGCGTAAGAACGTAATAATGCCGCCACGATAACATAACAGAAGATGCCTCAGTCAAAAAACTGAGCTTTAATGTATTCTTATCAATTGTTTATTTTGCTCCAATTTTTCCTTCAGAATATGGAAATGTATGAACAAATTAAATCATTGATTCAGTTATAATAAATTTATTTTACTACGGCAGTAATGCACGTAGATTCAAAATTGTAGTGAAAATTATTTTATGAAGGTTACTATTATTACTATCACTATATTATTTTTATTATTATCTGTTCCTTAGGAAAAAGGGTGGGTTCATGATTTTCACAGCTCATATGGATGAATTTTTAAATGATGAAAATAATCTTTGGCAGAATGTCTTGAACCAATATCTTTATCTGCATCTTTCTAAGATAGACAATGAAAATTTGGGCTAGAAAAATTTCCTTTAGATATAAAATCAGTCTTGTAAAAGTGTTAAATAAAAAAAATTAGAGAAAAAAATAAAAACCGACTTTGAAATTCCTTAATAAGGGTGAACTAAATTTCAGGGAGCCGGTGCCAAATCAGTTTCCCCATTTACAGACATAATAATTGGCAGAATAATAAACGGGGGAAAAATGATTTGGCACCGATAACATGAAATTTATTTCACCCTTTAAGGCATTTTGAAGTCGGCTCAATTTTTTTTCTAAAGTTTTTTAATTTTATTTCATGAATTTTGTCACCAAATTATTTACAATTTTTTTTTTTGAAGTTTAGGGGTTTAACAGAATAACTGAATTATAAATTAAGTAAATAGCCGACAATAGATTAAGTATATTTTAAATATCAAGTTTTTGAAAAAAAAAAAATAATCACTTAGAAAGCCATAAGGATATTACAATCAATTTAGCCTTATTAGTCAATATCCTTCGAAATGCTTTAAAACGATGAAAATTTACTCAAACGACTTACGGAAGATATATGATAAGTCATACATAAGTATTAAACGGGATAGTTTGCTATTACTTCCTCATTATTTAACAACAAGTAAACTAACCCCCACTGATCAATCAAATCAATCTTTAATTCTTTAATATCCCATTGAGAATTAATCGATCTTGCGAGCAACTTCCAAACAACATCGTAACGAGTATGTTTGTAAGTAATAATCACGAATAGAAATGCCATCATACTCGTACTCGCGCCTAACATGAGCTTGCAATAACATAGCAGCGAATGTTCTGCAATAAGTCGCGAATGGAATCGGCACGTAAATTCCTACGAAAACATTCTGACCAGACGTGGGCGTTCATAATTTGTAATTAATAATTAATGAGATGCATATGACGTCTGAATGCAATAATATAATCCCTTGCGTCGCCCATCTCTAGACTCGTTAAGTCGATTGGAGTCCGAGTTCGAGTTGTTACCATATTACAGTTCTCAGCTGCACAATGCATGCATACATGATGTGTTACCGTTTGAGTGGGATGCGTGGGTGATTGTGGAATGATATGCTGGATTAATTATCAGCTTCATTTCAGAAATTTATTTCTGCGATGAGGATTCAATTTTTAAGGACTGACTATATTTGAAAGGAAGAAGATACATACGTCTAATTTTTAGTCAGAGAGGAGCTTCATACATAATTTTATTTGGCATGACTGCAAATACAGGCAAAAGAGACAACACCTTTTGCAAGATTCGTAGCTCCCAAAATGTATCCCCTTATACGAATCCATCCATCGCTTCGCGTCATCGAAGCCTTGGTTGCACTTGAACGAAAATAAATGAAAATTATGTTTCCCCCATTCGCTTGCACTTCTCCATTCTTCGTTTGCAGACTAAACACAGGCTGCCAAAGTGGGATCCAACCGCCGTCATCATCATCTTGAGTAGCGTGTAATTAGCGCAGGCCTGGTGACTTATAGGGCTCCCTAATAACCAACAATAATAAGTCGTGAGATCTTAGATGGACGGCGACGTGAAAGGATTTCAAATCATCCGTTTCGCGTTAAACATTAAGTGCTGCAACTGGGCTATACTTATAATTACCCCAGCAGCTCCGCCGTTTGCACGAAGGAGACCTTAAATGCATTCCTGCTGGAGATTTATGACTTAGTTAGAGGTAACCTGGTCAGCTGGCGGCGGGTGGAGTGGTGGTTCTGGAGTGGAGCAGGAGCAACTTACATATAAATAAACTAAATGACGAGGGGAATTATACATTAAGGCAATATATCTGCTAGCCTCCAACGCTGAGTAATTATGAGCAAATTGCTTATGATAATAAGCAAAGATTTGAGTCATTACCTTATGGCATGATTCAGACTAATGTTAATAAGGGATTCGAATGGACGGTAAATGGAGTGAAGTTTTCGAAGTATGAATATTTCAATCATAATGACTAAGAAAAGAGAATATTTGACTATTTCAAAAGCGTGATTCAATAGTTGAGATATTTAAAAGAGTTGGGAAGTTTCTACTTTACTAAAGTCATATGTAGTAATATTTTAAATGTAACGATTTAACGCACGGTGAACGGTCTAGATTTTTGGGATAAGCTTAGACCATAATTCTTTGACCGTTGCGGTCTTCGTGTATAGCTTCCAAGCGAGCACATAGATTACAGAGAACATGGACCACAGAAGTCGAAATTCTGTCCTTTAGGCCGCTCCCTGTATGCTCAATGCCTTAAAACAATTTTTATCCGTGTTCATTTACTTATTTATGGACATGGATAGTAAAACAAAAGATATCAATGAAATCAATCAAGTGCAACCATCGGCAAACAAATGTTAAAACTGAAAAGCCTATAATACTCGTACATTCTCATCGTAAACATTTCCAATTCAAATCACGATATTTAGACGCTTTAAACACATTCACCTTTCAACTGCAATTCTAAGACCTACTTTATTTTGCAAATTTCTTCATTTAATACATAATTTGATTACACGAGTAAAAAATTGCATATTAGTAAATGGCCCAAACAAAGCCCAAAATATGATAAGATATCAATACTTTATCAGGGCTAAAACAGCAAAAGGACGTTCTGCCAGAACTAGGCACGAACAGGACCCACAAAAATGGCAAAATTTACCTTAGCAGGAGCCAATAGAGCCAAAGCCGACCCAAATTGAAATTGAAATTGTCGAAACAAGGCTCAAATATCATCGAACACGGCCTAAGACACAAATAATTGACCTAAACCACTCTTTCATTCTAGATATATCGACCAAAATCTTAAAGTTACAATATAAGTTGAAAGATTTTGGTTCAACTAATCTCGATCCAGGGGAATTTGATTTGATTTAGTTTAAATATTAGTACAATGAAAATGTTTGGGATTTTTGAAGCGATATGCTTTGAAGCCTGTATTTACTTAAAGAGTAAGCTTGAAACAAATTGAAATCACTTTATATCAAGCCCGATAGGTACCGAGAATCAATACATCCATATTGAAGATTTATTCGGAACCAGATTGCAAATTCAGGTACAGTGTGCAGAACTCATTGGATTTCAAGACCATTCCATCCTTCTAATGGGTGCACGTCTCACAACTGATCATAAGATATCACTGTGGATGTGGAAATTGCCACTCCACATTTACTCTAAGTGCCATTCATTATTATCTTCATCAATGTTTATTTTACTCCTCAGCCGGATCCGCGGGGAAAACGAATCCTGGAAATGAGGACGGCCCTCGTCGTACTAAACTCCGGAAATACGCCGACTTTCCGCCGTATTGGCTGTGAGGGAACCATACCGGACGTGACATTCGCCTCGGAGTCCTTAGTACGAAGGATACAAAACTGGAAAGTATTAGAGGACTACTCAGCCAGTAATCATCAGTGCATTCTGCTTGAGATAAGTGATGCTGTCTCCTGACGTCCGTGCTCTCGGCCTTCCACAACTGGATGGAACATCGGAAGGATGGACGTCGAGAGGTTCGTCAAGGCTCTCACAGCAGGTGAGCCGCTGCAGGGAGCTTCGGAGGGGACGGAAGAGCGGGCAGCTGAAGACGTGGTGAACTCTACTATGAGCATAATCACGACTGCTTGCTGCGCTTCTATGCCCCATCGAAGACCCCGGCCCGGCAAGCCCCCAGTGTACAGGTGGTCCACTGAAATCGCTGAAAAGCGGAGGGAGTGTCACAAGCTTCGGCGTGAGGCTCAACGAGCGCGGCACCGTGACGAGGCAAGCAACCAGGTGGCAGCATAAAAGTCGGCCAGGAAATGCCTTCGCAAACTGATCAACAGTAGCAAGGCTCGCTGCTGGCAAGACCTAGTGGACAATGTGAACAAGGATCCGTGGGGCCTTGGCTACAAGCTGGTCATGGGGAAACTTGGTGCCCTACGCAAGCCTTGTATACATGACGCGGAAAAGATGGACGCGATAGCGCGGGGACTCTTCCCCGCCCATCGCGTCCGTGTTGACGCTGTCCATAGTGAAACAGCAGTAGAGTGCCCACTCTTCACACAGATGGAACTGGAGGAGGCAGTCCTCTCCTTGAAAGCGAGGAAGGCTCCAGGTCCAGATGGTGTTCCAGCTGAGGTGTTGCGGCTCGTCTATCACCATTGTCCTGACTTGCTGCTCAGCACATTCAACGGTTGCTTACGGGACGGGGTTTTCCCGGTACGATGGAAGGTGGCGAGGCTCGTGCTGATCAGCAAGGGGAAGGGAAACCCCGGATCGCCGTCTGCATACCACCCGTTGTGCATGCTAGACACGGCTGGGAACGTGCTAGAGAAACTCATCAAGGGAAGACTCACTGACGCGATTCGTGCTGCTGGGGACATGTCTCCTCGGCAGTACGGCTTTAGAGCAGGACGTTCTACCATTGATGCGATTGCAGAGGTGGTGAACGCGGTCCAAAAGGCAGAGGCATATAGTCGCACCAAACGACGGATCGTCCTGTTGGTGACACTCGACGTCAGGAATGCCTTCAACTCCGCTAGATGGGTGGATATTCTGGACACGCTGGAAAACTCTTTTCAAGTTCCAGAATATCTAATGCGGCTTTTGAAGAACTACCTAAAGGACCGAAGCCTGATCTACGACACGACACAGGGCCAACGAAGGATGGAAATTACATCGGGTGTTGCCCAGGGATCTATCCTTGGTCCGGACCTGTGGAACGTGCCTTACGACGGGCTACTGAGACTTGAGATGCCAGATGAGTCGCGCTTGGTTGGCTATGCGGATGATATTGCGGCTCTGATCGCCGGACGCACCGTTGAACAAGCGCAACTTAGGCTAGGTATGCTAATGCGCCGAGTGAGGGACTGGATGACTGCTCGCGGGCTCAGTTTAGCACTGGAGAAAACCAAAGTGGTCATCTTGACAAAAAAGAGAATCTCTAGAGTAAGGATGATCAGTATTGGAGATATACAAATCGAATCGAAGCCAGCGGTGAAGTACCTGGGGCTACTGATCGACTCGAAAATGAGTTTCTCTGAGCAAATCAGGGCAACGAGAAGAGACAACGCTCGCTCAACGATTGGCAGCAGTCTTGGAGGAATTGCACGAAGGGAAGGTGGACTGCGCGCCTCATCCCGGATGTGAGACCGTGGCTAAATTGAAGGCATGGTGAGGCTGACTTCTATCTGACCCAGCTTTTGAGCGGGCAAGGGTGTTTTCAGTCTTACCTGCACAAGATCGGTAAGTCACGGTCTCCCGATTGTCGGTTTTGCCCAGGAGAGGAGGACCATGCCTGTCACACATTTTTTGCGTGTACAAAATGGGTCAGGCTGCGAAGGGAACTCTACAGGGAGACGGGAGAGCTTACCCCCGGATAACATATTTGCGGTGATGCTCGAATCGGTTGACAAATGGAACCAGGTGGCATATATGCTCGGGCAGTCCTAAAATATAAAAGGGACTCACAGCAGCTGGAGGCGCTGGGGCTGGGGGATCGCTCTTCTGGCATTTCCTCTTCACCTCTCCCCTCCCGCTAGGAAAGGGACTCCCCAGCTTGAAGGCGCCCCCACGGCATAACAAAACGAGACCTGGCCCGAAGTAATGTGTCAAACGGTTCCAGGCTAGGTTCTCAGATTGACGGGAGAGGTGTTTAGTGGGTAGTCCAAGGGTATACGCCATGGGAGTCCCACACTGCCAGACTCGGCGGGCGTAAATGCTTCACCTCCCTACCACAAAAAAAAAAAATGTTTATTTTACTGGTTGGCACCATCGACAAGAGAGTCTATCGTCTACTCTAACCGAGAACAAAATCATAAAACGCGATTCGGTATTTAGTTAAAATCATATTCAGTTTTATTTGGAAAGTACATGGTCCGTCGAGCCGGCTCGCGTCGGGACGTGGAAAATAAATCCATAACGTCTGTTTTTAGGTAATAATTGAAAAGCAAAATGTTTGTTGCGTCTAAAGGCAAAATTTCTGTCACGTCTAAAGGCAAAATGTCTGTCGCGTTCAATTCCAATATGTCCGCCGCGTCTAAGTCAAAAAAGTTCGTCGTATCGAAAACTGGTTCCACCGTATCCGCCGAAATGAAGTGCTGACACACACGCACATATTTCCAAAGTGACGTGTCAAGTGGAATAAAGACATACGGCTTTCTCAGACGCAGCGTTAAAAGTGAGCGTTGAACAGGTTATATGGGCAAGAAGGTGAGAGGCATTGAGGGAACCTGATGGTGAAAAGACGCCAAAATTGTTTAGGGTGAACGAGCGTAACGCAGATACACAAATGCATTTTGTTGATCATTTGGCGGGGGAAATTTTATACAAACGCCGGCAATCATTTCGAATTGAACATTCGGTGAAAAAGGTAGTCGTCACGAAACGATTGCCTTTCTTTAATTAGCGTGCGAAAATTGATGTGTGGATGCGAGAAGCCACGCGTTATTTAACCCTAAAATGCGCAATTTTTTTGTTTTGAGCGAAAAAATCACAGTTATGTATTCTAACATGCATAATTCAGGGAAAATAATGAAAAAAATCAATTATGTCCTAATGTCCTGAAAATTCGATTTTTCCTGTATGTATCAGAAATGATACTTTGGCCTTTGGGGGTAGTATTGAAAATAGAAAGTTCAAGTCAATTTATGTAGTACAGTTATTGTTATTCTTATTTTGGTATTGACAAAAGTAATTCAGTTCTTTTTCTCTAGTAATAAGTATCACAACATTTATTATAATCTTAGTTGAATTATGAAAAAATAAATAAATCATTAGTTATGTTCTAACATTGTAAATAAAAAACTCAAATTTAGGCCTTCGTAGTGGGACAATAAAAATTTATTGGTGGAAGTCTTTAAAGCAATTGTTTTCTTTATTGAAACGAAGAGCAACTCCGCACTTTTCACAAATTACATATGTAAGCTTTTTGCACTCTGGCATTTTGCATCTGTTTCTACTTTCGGTGTAATGGCACCAATGTCCTATATTATTAGTACGTATTGGTTTCCGAGGGATGTAGCTCGTTGGTCCTCGCAATTTTTCGCCTGAATTTCATTCTCGATATTGACCAGACTTGGTCTACCTCGTCTAGGTGTAACTACGCAGTCGGATTTGCACGAGCATTCTGCAACTTCAAATCGAAATTCCGCCAAGTTCAAAAAATTTTCCTTCTTGATAATGCAAGCTTTTCTATATAGCAACCAGCTATTCACAAGGGTAAGGTCAAGTAAATGATAAAATATTCGTAAGTACCACTTTCGCGTTCGAATCATTATTTTATATCTTCCGATCAAACTGTCTAGAAGATCAACACCACCCATGTGTCGGTTGTATTCTTTGACAATCGAAGGACATGAAATTTCTACAACTTTTTTTTTGTTTTTTTGTGGAATCTTTGAATTTTTGCTAAAGGTAATGCGCCGACAAAATTCGACACCAATGTGACAAGTTTATTGTCCTTCCACGCAACAGTTGTAATATCTGTGCCATTTGCATTAGAAACGAATTCATAAATACTGCCTCTTGGATCCTTTTTTGTGTCAGTGTCAGTAGGCAATTTACAATTAGGAATTCTATTCCTTCTTATTGTCCCTAAAGAAAATATACCCATGGAAGATAAGTAAGAAATCAAAGGTATCGTCGAATAAAAGTTGTCACAGAAAATTCGAAAATTTTGGTTTTTTGGGACGTTTCGAAGAAGCCGGACTACAACATTAGCACAATATCCCAAGTCTGGCTCTGTTGGTAGTGTCTTTATATTGGATCCCGTATATATTTCAAAGTTATAAGCATATCCACTGACGCCCCTCAAAACTAAAAATTTGAAACCCCATTTATGGGGCTTCATCGGCAAATATTGTTTAAGATAGTGCTTTGTTTTTGTTGAACATATTTGCTCGTCCACACACAAATATTGTTCGCATGGTATGCTTGCAAATTTAGAGTTTAAATAATCCAAAACAGGCCGAAGTTTAAACAATCGATCGAATTATTGTTGAAATGTAAGAATTTCTTCACATTCTCGAAATGCTTTAGGCTCATCGTTTCTTTGATATGTGGCACTCCAAGCTTTGTAGTCCAATAGCATCTTATATTAGGTAAGTGTATAACAGACATGAATGTACATACCCCCAAATATTTTTTTACATCTGCAGCCTTGAAATGGTTTGTAATACCTATATCTTTCTGTTTTGCATATACGTTGGACTCTTGTACAATTGAGTTAATCAATTCATTATCAAAGAAGTATCGGAAATAATCATATGGACTTTCTAATGTCGAGACCGATAAAGGTAGATTACTGTCTCCTCTGAACTGCTTTTGCTCTTCATTTAATATAAGGTTTTTTTTCTTACAAATTATATTTTTGAAAGAATCTTTGTAATTTTGCAATTCACGTTCATCATATTCTTGTTGTCGATATCGAAGTTTTTTTTCAATTATAAATTGCAGCTCATGCGGCTTCAGGGGCCTTTCGTTCTCACCTGGGTTCATTCTAAATATAAAATAAAGACCACTGTTACATATTTGATATATGCCACAAAATTCCCACTTACATGAAAAGACCTGCTTTTTTTCTTATGGAAGCACCACTGACACAATCGGGAGATATTCACAAATATTATTAATTTTTTTTCAAAACTTAGGGTCGATTACGAACACCTAAACAAAATCAAACAAGTACGACCAAAACCACTGATGAGGACCTAAGTGTCACTTCTTCGCAAAATCAGAAGTGCCGTTATCATTGTCGCATTTCTCTTTACAGTCTGATGCAAAATGGTTGGAGCGCTTTGTTACAAATATGATGAAATTAGCGTAGTGATGAAGGTGATATTCTATGCCGATTAATATTGATTTTTCCAGTATGTATCATTTATGATACAAAATGCATTTTAGGGTTAATAAATCTATGAAAGCGGCGGCCATGTTCAATTTCAAAAAACAACACGACAAATACCACGATTACAATAAAGTTAAATTGCCTATTGTGAATCCATAGAAAATTAACAGTACGCATAATTTTCATAGAATCACATTTAAATAAGCAAGTTTACAACACACCAAGAAAAATATGCGACTAAAAAAGATATTCAAATTTGGAATATATTTTTCGGAAAGCGGAAAAATACGGAGGATTCAAATAAATCCAATAGATGTTTGAACCGACAAACTTTAATAATCATAAAATACATTTTTCATTCCAGTTTTTATTACCTCGTGCACAATTCAAGGCTAAAACATCAATTCTCAATCGCTTATCCCTCTGTCTTCGCTTTCATGTTGTTCGCACGATGTTTAACGATCAAATGATCCTTTTGACGCATAAACTCGCAAGACGTGTATCGTATACAAAAATAGCTTGGCTGAACTATACAACGTGTAAACATAAGGGCGTAAACATGAAACCTGTTTGGATATGGGTGAGTACCATTCCCGTGTGAAAAAGCCCATTGAGTGTGGCGAGTTCCACGAGGTCTTCATTTCAAAACTTTCAAATTAGAAGTGAAATCATCGACCTAAATGACAAAATATTGACAAAAAAATGTGAACTATTGGAAATAGAAGATAAGGACTAAATAAACCAAAAATTGAAAAAATCAATAAAATAATTCAACTCCTTGGAAATCGTATATCGATTAAAGAAACATTAGTTAACATGTCCGATCAAAATCAAGTTACAAATAAACCAGTTTACACTAACAACAATGTCGATTTTTCGAACTCTGTTGAAAAAGTGCTCTCGTGTCAAATAGTGAGAAATAATTTCAAATGCTTTGACGGGTCATCAAAACTAAAATGGCTATCTCTTTTCTCGGAATATCGTACATAAACAAGAATGTGTGGATTCTTAGCAGCAGAAAACATTATGCGCCTCAAGGAAAGCCTAGCCGGTGAGCCAAAAGAAGCCGTGGACTTGCTTCTTCTGACAACTCAGGATCCTGAAGTGATCATCGACATTTTAAATCAAAAATATGGCAACCGCGACGATTTATACAAAGAGGTATTTGACAAAGTACAGAGAGCGCCATGCACGTTGTGTAAAATGGCGACACATCGAATTGACAAATGTGAAAAATTCAAAGGTGCGAACGTTAAAACGAGATGAAAAATGGCCCAAAAAGCAAACGCGTGATACTGCTGCTTAAATTTCCATAAGGGCACTTGCAGTGTGAAATCGATAATTGTCAATCACCACAAATTGCTCCACAAATACGGTCCATCTGCTGAAATACAATTAGCCGTCAACGATCATCTAATTAAAGCCATGCCAAGGGTAGTGAATGTTCAGCAGGAGGGGCCGAAAGCACGGATAAAAGTGAAGGCGATCTTCTATGAAGGCAACAACGCAAGGCTTATTGACTACGAATTAGCTTCCAGACTGGGATTGGAAAGACCGCATAATCCGCTTCACTGTCGCTGGACGGGCGATACTTACAAACTGGATGGCACATCCCAAACAGTCACAGCCAAAATTGGAGCAGTAAGTCAGGAAGGCGATCTCTTCGAGTTAAAAGATGTGCGTACTGTCAAAGGGCTCAAACTACCCTCTCAAAGCTGCGACATCAACAAACTCAAGCAAGATTTTCCTTATATCATCGCTGTAAATTTCCGTCCATGGAAAGATGACACCGAACCTCTACTCTTGTTAGGTCAAAACAACGTTAACTTGATCATATCATGACAAATAATACAACCGTCTAACAAAACACCCGTTTTACCGAAAACATTACTTGGATGGGTTGTACATGGACCCGTATCCAAAACACATTTAACGAATAAAAACTTCGAACATATTCTCTCTTGCGAAATTTGTGACAACAAAATACAAGTCGAGACTAAAGAATATTTCACTTTGAAAATTTCGGAGTAGTCCCTACAAAGCATGAAAAATGCCCAGCATGTGATCAGCAACCTTTCAAAATAGCGGAAGAGGGTACCCGGAAAGTAGACGGGATATTCAAGGTTGCCTCACCTTGGAAAAATAATCCACCAAGAAGCTACGAATGAAAACGTGCTGCTATTCATCGTCTGAATCTCTTGAAGAAACGACTCAATCGAGATGACAAACTTGCCATGGGCTTCTGCGAAGAGATCCGGAAACTTATTTAAAAAGGATATGCGAGGCTGCCAAACCAAACTGAACTCGAACGATATGGTTTCTTCCACATTTTGCTGTTCGGAACCCGAATAAACCGAATAAAGTGTGAGTCTTCGATGCTACCGCAAAAGTGGATGAAAAATGTCTCAACGATTATCTTCTGTCAGGACACGATTATGTTACGTCACTTTTTGGAATTTTAGGCATGTTTCGCCTAAATCCAATCGCTTTTGTTGCCCACATAAAAGGAATGTTCAATCGAATAAACATCACAGATGCCGAAAACTTTGCGCACTGTTTTGTATGGAGGAATCTACAACCCGACAGGTCAGCCCAATTATTTAGAATGAAAGCCATGTTGTTTGGAACAAAGTCATCTCCATTTCTGGTGCAATTTGTTAAAAATTACAACACAGAGCAACATCAAAACCGATTCCCAGATGCATGTCGCGCAATTGTTGACAAAAATTACGTTAATGACTATTCAGACGGAGCCGAGAAGGTTTTGCAAGCCGCTAAGAAAATCAAAAAAGTCATTTGGATTCACAGACAAGAAGGTTTTGAAATGACAAACTTCCTAAGTACTCGTAATCCACCTGAAGTATAAAGAAAAATTCCTGAGCCACTTGTTGCGAAGACACACTGCCCAGAGTTTGGCATAAAAGCAACAGTGATTCAAAGTGTGTTGGGCGTGACACGGAACTCCAACAGCGACATTTCACTTTTACATTGTGGGTTCATAAAATCGATCAAGACATCACCAACGGATCAAAGAAACCGACCAAGTGTCAAGTTCTGAAAACAGCAATGTCAGTTTTTGATCCAATTCGTCTCCTCAATCTAGGGTTGATCAAGATACGCATTCTACTGCAGCAAATATGGCGATGCAAAATAGGCTGGGACTTTTATATTGGCTAAGATAAATATCAACAATGGAAGCTATGGTTACGAAAACTGCAAAAAGCAATTAAAATTAGCATTCCACGATATATCCTCCAGAATGATGCAACGATGCAAGAGAAAAAGCGTATGCTAAGTTCATATATTTACGAGTTAAACAAAACAGTCAGTATTGAGTCGACCTCACCGCTGCAAAGGCACGAGTTGGACCACTAAGTTACTAGCAGTTGTGATGGGATGCAGACTAGCAAATGTGGTACAGAAATACTGGAATGTACCAAAACGTAATCATTTCTATTGGACGGAGTCCGAAACAGTATTAAAATGGATTCAAATTGAAAAGAAGCTGCAATTGTTTTTCGCATCAAGGATTGGAGAAATCTTACAATAACCCCAAGCTGAACAGTGGTTTTGGGTACCATTGAGAAATGATGCAGCCGACATATGTATGAGGGTAAAGCCACTAACTGACTTTGATCTGAACAGCGTATGGTTTAATGGTCCAGACTTTCTATACAGTGAACCTGATGTATGGCTGATCTTTGTGAACGAAATAAATGAAGACCTGGAAGTTAAGTACTTTGCTTAGCTGATTTGGACCCCGAGCATTCACAAGAAAACGACTTACAAAATATAGAAAGTATGAAAACATTCAGCACAATACTTCGAATCATAACCTAGATTGGACGATTTATTGTCAATGCAAGGAAACGTCAAAACGAGAGAAATCAGGGCACATTAACGACGGAAGAACTACATTCGAGCGAGATTCAATGGTGAAAAGCAATTCAAGCGAGATGTTTCCCAATTGATATTCATAATGTCAAGGCAAATCAGCCAAACAAGTCTGGGAGACTCAGCAAGATCAATTAAAATTTGGATCAAATTAGCATTCTACGAGTGGACAACCGAATAAAAAAATATCGAGAAACTTGAAATGATCACAACTGAGCCGGTTGTCCTAGATGGGAAAGAACTTGATGTGGGCTTGGAGATTGAATATCTACATCGAAAATTTGGACATTAAAGAATGCAGACTGTTATAAACGAATTGAAGCGCAAATATTACATTTCGAAGCTACGCAGCATTGTGTAGAATGTCATAAGGGGCTGTTTGAAATGTAAGAAACGATTGTCCAAAGCTGCTCAACCTAAAATGGGATTATTGCCTAGTGAGTGCTTTTCCGTTTACAAGAAATCGTTCACAACAACAGTAGTTGATTTTTTGGCCCCTTTTACTTTAAACACGGCCGAAAATCGGAGAAACAATGAAGAATCATATTTTGCTGTATGGAAATTCGAGCAATCCACACTGAAATAACACGTTCATTGAGCACGGATTCCTATATCATGGCAATAAAACGATTTGTAGCCAGACGAGGTAACGTCAAAACTCTTTGGTCAGACAATGGATCCAACTTTCGAGAAGCGAGTCAGGAGCTGCTAATGGCTTTCAAAGAAATTGATACGTAGAAAGTCTAAAATGAGTGCGCTAAAAACCGGATTAAACTAGAAGCTTATTTCTCCTCCTTCGCCACACATGGGGAGCAGCTTATAGGCTGTTTCAAGTAAACTCTTTACACCATTATGAAAGATCGACATCAAACGGATGAGGTTCTATTGATGGTTTTTGAGGAAGCGGAATATATTATTAACGGCAGACCTTTAATCATCCTCAGGGTCTTTGAAGCATAACTCCTAACGATATTCTTCAGGTCAGATCAAAAAATATTGTTATACCTAGGAGTTTCACTGAACTCGATACGCTACTGAAGTAACAATGGCGTACCGCGCGATATTTGATGATTTTATTCTGGCGTTGATGGCTCCACAAATGCGGCCCTACATTGATTCACCGCTCCAAATGGAAGGAGACTGGATTTATCTTCAACCTGGCAAATTAGTAGTGCTAAACAAACAATCACTGCCCAGAGGACAATGGCCAATTGGGATCATCACACAGACCTATCCAGGTCAGGACAATGTAGTGAAGGACATTGACATCAAAACCGCAACCGGAATCTATCGACGGGCAGCGAAGAAAATTCATTGTCTTGATCTTCGTACTGACGATGGCATCAGTACCGAGGTGGAGTTTGTAGATGAGGAAATTGCCGCTCCACATTTACTCTAAGTGCCATTCAGTATTATCTTCATCTATGTTTTCTTTTTTTAACTTGATGGCACCATTGACAAGGCAGTCTGTTGTCTACTATACACGAGAATAAAAGCATATAACGCGATTCGGTATTTTATTTAAAATCATATTCAGTTTCGTTTGGAGAGTACAGTCAACATTAGACTAAGAATATTGTTGCAAAATTATACGAGTTTAATCCTTCATACTAGTAGATGGTCTCAGGCCCGGTTGAGGAAAGAAGAGGGATCCCCTTGTTTCCTCGCCCCCTCCAGCTTCCCTGATTTCTCATCCTAAACCGCACCAACAGATGGTACTAAATTGTCTCCGGGTCGGACATTGGGCTTACTGACACTAAATGCTGAGAAATGCCAGTAACTGCATATACGTCTGCAGCCTACTTACACAGCATTTGCGGTAACGGAAGGGGGTGAAGGCAAGCCTTCCGCGCCTGATAAAAGAATTGAAAGTAATAAACATGTCTCCGGAATGGAGGTTGGACGATGGGCTAACTCCTCTTCCCTGGAAAATCCTACATCATTTCGATACCCATAACAGTCTCGGAATGGATTGGATCTACAGCAACGACCTTGCAACCGAAAAAAGACTATGGCACTGGATCCTGAAATGTTAGATCACTGAACTACCTTGGCGCTATTGTTTTACAATAGGCCAGTCAATATAAATCAAACACACTGGCAATCCAGGAAGCGAATTGGACTGGAAGTGATATTCAAGATATAACAGGATTAAGGAAGGATAAGCATCGTATCGTATAAAACCTCCTGAGTCCAACGCACAGCTTCAGAGCATTGGAGCCTATAAATATTCCCGGAGAACTTGCATTGGCCCCACCTACTCTGGATAAAGTTTGTGCCACCATCAAAGCCCAAAACGCCGGGTATCGATGAGATTCCAGTGCTAGTCATTAAATACGGAGCCAGCAATGTTCAGGAAACCATTCATAAAGTCAATCAGCACATTTGGCAACAAGAACATATGCCGAACAAGTGAAGCCAATTATATGCCCTATTGACAAAGAAGGTAATAAGCTATCACCAATTCCCTTGCTATCCCACCAATATATTGGGGCTACTCCAGCTGAGGCTCCACTGACGCAACTAACTCACCCGAAGACAGGCGTGAGCGCCACTCTTACGATTCTCCGAGCCCCTCAAGGGGTCGTCCGAACGAGAAGATGACCATCCGGAGCAAAATTATCACTTATACACGTTTTGGTGCTCGCTGCCAACTAGCCGCAAAGATAACCTTACAGAAACCCTACCACGAAGAACGAGTTAGAATGTTACATCGCCGCACAAAACTCGTAGTTTCTCACACCAGAGCAACCGAAATTAGCTAAAACGACAGTAACGTTCACTGCCCCCGCCGAACACTACTACCTTAATTAATTTTCCCAGGTCTTCCTGCCTAGTTACCGTCCCGGGAAAAGAATTCCCGAGCCACACCTTTCACAGCTAGAAAAGAATGTATTTATATGGTAGCAGGGGAAGAACAATTTAAAGTTATATTTACTCGACTTTGAGTAATGGTCTTTATTTTATCACAAACTCGATCAATATAAATTTTCCTCGGATGAAATAAATTTGAGCCACTTAAATTTGTTAAATCCCCACCTTAGTACGGGGCCTCTTTTTCCGTTTTCTTTAAAATCGCCACCGCTGCGACTCAGTTGTCTCGTCCTAATTCGTTGTTCCACAATCCAGATAACGTTTCCACTTCAAGAAGAAAATGTTATCGCTGAATATCGCACCGTTTATTCCTCTGCCAATTGATTGAAAACTCCCAAAAAAACAGAAAGCGCCAACTTTCCCGGGCTTAAATAACCTCCGGGTTAACGTTTTTCCTCCCGTCCACCGGGAAAATCTTTTTTCAGAAGCGGATTTTCCCGTTTGTCGGAGTAGTTCCCTTTGCGTTTATTTCACTCATAATAAGTTCCACTTGATGGTGATCCTAGTAGAAATTAAGTGGATTACGCGCTGAATGCGCTGAATGCATTTGTCAGTCATGTTTATTTATATCACTGCGCGAGATGAGGATTTCGTCAATAATCCTCGCTTTTCCTTTTTTTCTTGAGTTTTTCTCGTCCCCACCAGGAGTTTTATTGCCGCGCCAACACGTGGAGTATCGTGACTTCATATACATCCATCAGTTCCAAGTAATTTAGGAATGCTGGTCGACAGGAATACTCTTGGAGGCTAGCATTCTTTGGGGAGTTTCGCCCCCAAGTACCCGAGGAAATTCCGTAGGGGGAATGCCGGTCAACAAGAGCACTCTTGGAGGCTAGCATTCTTTGGGGAGCGCCGTCTCCACGGACTCGGGGATATGGGGGGCACCGTGAAGTTCCCTCCTGAGATGACAGGTAACGACCATGATTGGATCTGGACTACGCTTTGGAGCACGAACTGAAATTGATGCTATTGGCTGGCGGATGTGATGGTTTGGACCTAGTTGTTTGGCACAGTAGCGCCAAGGTGATACTCGGCTCCAAATCAACCATCGTACTGTCTCCATCCCGGTAAAACCTTGGCAGGCCTTGGAGTACGTTTGAAGCTCGCACCATTGGGTTGGTGGTATGGGTTCGATTGAGACGGACTCCCGATTAGCGCTGGTCCGGCTCTCAGCACTTGTCCCCATAAGGGCTTGTGCCAACCCTCGCATGGCCTCCCTGCTCTGCAAAGATAACCATGGGACCGAAAAGGCGACTACACACACGAACGGAGATAGCGGCTCCGAGGGGGGACCCAATAAAACTGGAGCAACCAAAAACTTATAAAAAAGATCAAAAAAATCCAAAAAAAAGAAACAAAAAAAATATTGTAACAACGACGACGCAACCAGCTGTTGAAGCCTCGATGTTAACTGTACATCGAGAGCGGTACTAACCAGGACAAAAACGACGAATAATACAATTACAGACGAAGACGGACAAAAACCGGAGATTAACACAGTCTGGTTCAGACTGAGATTCCTGCGGCGTTCGGCTGTAGCAAAAAAATGATGCGAACGCCAGAGCGTCCTATCAAGGAAAAGCGGGAAACTCTGCACGACGCTTCAGATGTTCGAGTGGTGGAAGAAAATATAAAGAGCATCGACTATTTGATGGTCACTGCTGCGATCGTTACCGAAGTCACAAATCCGGACATAGTAAAGAAACATCTTGAAGCCAACGAGGAGATTACGGCACGCAAAGCAACGAAGCGATGTTGTGTGCTTGCAAATAAAGCGACGTTGTGTGATTGCATCGCCAACGTCGAAAATGTGGCGGAAATACTGCAATCAGAAACGGAAAGTGACGACCCTTTCGCAAGGATGGTTGCAAAGTATAATTGCCGCCCAGCGACACGAAGAAGAAAGGCTATTCTGAAAAGCTGGAGATGTTCTGAAAAGAATACAATCCACACGCGACTCCCCAAAAATCAGCAAGGCAGTAAAGGTTGGGCTCCTTGAACTAGTGGAGCTTCTAGATCGCATAGGGCACTATCGGAAGAGCTGGTTAAAGACTGGAGACGAGCAGAAGGCTAAAGAAGCGCTGGGGACGAAATCTAAAGGCCACATGCAGATAGCTCCACCATTAAAAATAAATAAAAGAATGGCATCTAGCCCAATCGAAGGAGATCGGGATAAAAGAAGGAAGGAAGAGGCACTTGATGGGCATGGAGCGTCAGATCAAGGGTTCCAGATAGTGCTTACAAAAGGAACGAAGAAAGCCACGAAAAATATAGAGGCATATCACTACTTTATACGGCGTACAAAATATTTTCAAAGATCTCAGGAAATAAAATCAGGTCATACGCCATATTGGGAAGCATCAAGGTGGTTTTAGAGCAGGTAGATCATCGATAGACCTATTGGTTACAGTCACGAAAAAAGCTAGGAGTTCAACATAGACGTACAGCAAATTTTTGTTGACTTTATGCAAACATATGACAGTCTTGATCGTAACGTACTGTACCAAATAATGCTTTGCTTTGGCATCCCAGCCAATTTAACCCGTCTTACTAAAATGATAATAACGTCGACAACCACTCAAGTCCACATCAATAGCAAACTCACCGATGCCTTTGACACAGATATAGGACTAAAGCAGGGGGATGGACTGGCGCCATTGCTATTCATTTTGGCTCTGAAATATGTCATCACAAGCTACCTGTTGATACAACAGGAATGTTACTATACAAGTTGACCCAAGGAGTCGCTTATGCAAACCATACCAAAATTTTGTCCCGACCATTAACAACCACCGAAGAGCTTTTTCTGAGACTTGACAGCAAAGCAAAAGTAGTAGGCCTTCAAATCAATGAGAATATAGCAAAACTCATGACGTAGTCGAAGAAAAATATCAAAACGCCCAAAATATCACACTTATCGTATACAATATCGAAAATGTGGGCAAATTTGTGTATTTTAGTGCCAAAACAACGAGCACGGCTAATGAAAGAAACGAAATATGCCGAAGAATACAGCTCGCAAGTAAAATATTTTATTCGGTTTTGACGATCTTGTAGACCAGCTACATATGTATACAGGCAAACAAACCTCCAAGTGTACAAAGCTGTGATAAAATATGTGTTACGCTATGGATGTGAAACATGCACCCTAACCCAACTATTTGCAAACATATGGAACGCGTTCGAGAGCAGAGTCCTGAGGTTAATAATTGGAGCGAGGTTAGACGGGGACCAATGGCGAATTCGATACAACCATGAGTTGTATGCAAGTGGGGAAACTGTGGGAACACTGGTGTGACTCCATTGACGAAATAATTCATCGCTGCTCGGATTTCGAAATCGAAGGAAGTGGTCAATGCACCAAGACAGTTGGAGGCGCTTGTTGCAGGAAGCGAAGACCCAAGAGGGGCTGTAGCGCCACGAAACAGAAGCCTAATTTAGTTACAAGTAAAAATAAAATTTGTTTCTTTGTGTTATACGTAATATTTGGAACATTAGTGGTTGGTTTTTTTACAGTTTTTACAGCTGATTTTATTCAAAGTATAAATTTTAATGCAATTTGCACTAACTGTAATGTGAAAAGATACGTAGAAATTTAGAGTACATACAGCAATTGAGCTTTATAATAATTTTAATGTCGTATATTCGCTTTATTATTATTAATTAAGCATATTTTCGATTTCAATTAAGGCTAATTAAAATTTAGTGGTTTTGACTGCAGGTGGTGATGATCTACAGTTGTACCTAGACTCTTCAAAAACAATAGAGAAAATGTGAATATTTTTAAAAATATAACAAACCATGAAAATAGAAATTTTGCACTGAAAATTGGTATATCTTTGAAAAATCTAATTTACAAATCTAAAATGACTTTTAAAGAAATTGACTTGACTATACGCTGACAACTAATGAAGTAGCTTTCATGGTATGAATTCCAAATCAGTGTCTTCGTTTACTACTTATCAGCCAATCATGTCTGCAAAGCGGGTATCCCCTGTCCAGCCTTGCGGGCCCAGTTTGCTCCATTGAAAACGGGTGCAACCGCCAGCTTGCTAACCCTGGGCTGGTCAACGAGGATTGACAGCAAGTAGGCGATACATCAGCGGGAAGAATTTGGTTTTCCCAATTTCAACTATCTCTTCAAGATTTTTTGAGTTATTGATTCCCTTTTAGACGTGGATATCCTTCAAACCGATCTTCAGCGTCTTAGTGACTGGTGTAAATCAAACCATCATTTATTTGGTCGACTGATAGGTGGTCTCGATATAGAATGGTGGTCCCTCTGCCTGCGTCGTTTCTGAGTACTTAGTAGTTTTCTATTCGGACCTTGTGTATCGGTTTTAAGACTGTTTCGTTAAGGAAAACTATGTCTGGTTGAATGGATCTCGTAAGGTTACACGCGAATATTCTTTTGTCATGGGAAACTAGGGAGTTTATATTGAGACAGAAAATAATCAGATGATTTACCCCCATACAGGTTGAGGTATGGCTCAATGAGCAAAACTGGCTTGTCCTATATTGGCGTGCCATCGTATACTGGCCAGAATTGGGCAACCTTTTTGAAGAGTTCCCCTGGTGACACTTCTAAGCTTGGACTATTTCGTAGTGGAGTCTTTGAAGGGGGTTCTCTTGTGGTAATGCGTTCAGGGGTACAGTTAAATTTCTTCCACTCGTGACTTTCGAGTATAGACGTACTGTTTGTGCTGATGTGGCTACTGCTATTTGTTTTTGGATATATTCGAAAGATTGGGTTGAAATGGGGGTTGTTCTTTCATTTTTTAAAAGCGCTTTCTTGTCTGCCGATCTTCTCCTTTCCGGGCATCCGGAGAAGTTTGATAGGTGGCCTTTCTCTTTGCAGAGGACACAGAAAGGTGGGTTACTTGTTTTGCCAATGTCCTCTCTTGGGCATTCTTCGGGGTTGTGGTCCTCTCCACAAGCTGCACATCTTGCCCGGAGGGCACAGTTCCATTGGAGTAGGTCACTCCTTCTGGGCTTTTCCCATGTCGCTTTATGATGAAGGACGGAACGGAGCTTAAGGTGGCGGTGTTGGTCTTCTTTTTGGTTTAGGATTATTTCGTATAAGTCTAAGTTCACACCGCTTTAGATAATCCGGTGGTTAATTGTGTAACATTGTCGATTTTAATGTCCGAACATTGTATTTCGATGTCTTCTCTAACCTGTGTAGCATTGAATGCCAAGTCCACACCTCTGAGTATGACTGTATATTTTTTGCGTTCCATTGGTATGAAGGAGTAATCTTCCACTTTAGATCAGCGGATCAAGTCCAGTAAGTAATTATGGATAGCGACTTCGTCAACTGTAATTTTTAATTTGCTCGCGCTCAGGTGAGTAATTCTATATTTCGTTGTGGGGCTCTTTTCCATGATTTTTTTTTAACTGTCATCACTGCAATTCCTTCCACGAATATAGGGGACACCATGATTTTTTCTTTTCAGAGGCACACGTGTTTTGCTTGGAGGTTATGTTTTCTTCTCCTGAAAGAGGCACGTATGGGTTTAGATTATGGGGGGTTGGTACTTGGATAAGAATGGGTAACTTTCTTTTAATTGCCAATTTACCTTGAACCGTTCTAAATCCTTCCGATTCCGTGTTTATCAGGTCGATAATTACCCTGTTTGAGGCGTTTGTTGCTGCTTGCTCTACTTCCATTGTTGCTGAAGGTAGTACTTCTCCTTGGCCGCTTTCGTGCTTGGTGCAAGCGCCTTCTCATCATTGTCCGCCTCGGACAATCGTTGAATTTTTGAGGACTCGCTTTGTACCTCTGCTGTTGCCAGTTTTCCGGGCTTGATTTCCTTTGTTCCGATATACTTGTATTTTCTTTTTTACTTTGATTTTTGACACCTTAGTGCATTCGCTTGCGATGTGTTCGGTTTGACGACTTACCGCCGAATCCCTTAAAATTGTCTTACATCAATAATTTCAAATCGTGCTCAGTAAAAACGACGAAGCAATGAAGTTCTTGGTACCACCCAATAAAGCTTTTGATGCCATGTCTTATAAAGGTCGGTTATAACTATTGAAAGACACCGGGGAATATAAGATCAATCTTTTTTAAAAAGAAAAGTACTAATCCTTAACTCAGCAAAACCAATGACGTACAAAAGCATTTTAATACGTTGTCAAATAGCGAAACGGCTGAAAGTAGAAAATTAGCAGAGTCTTTGCCTTGAACTTATACAAGGTTATCCATTTTGCGCTTGGGAGAGTAAAGCTAAAGAAAACACATAAAGTATTCAGATGGAAACAACATTTTTCATTCAATATAAAGATTGAACCTTTTCATTATACGTGAAATACAACATCATTCAAATGTTCTCCACGGGACCTCTTACAGGCTTCAATCCTTTTGAGATAATTTTCAATGACTTTTCAGCACATTTTCGGCAATATCTCGGCCATAACTTCACGAGTATTGGTTTTCAATTGCTCAAGATTAGGATTGTTTGCGTAAACACGATCTTTCGCATAGCTCCATGAAAGAAACCCAAAGGTGTTAGGTCGCAGGATCTTGCGGGCCAATCGAAATCACTCAATCTCGAAATTACGCGTCCTGGAAATTTCTCTTGCAAAAGTGCTTGATTAGCCTGTGTTGTGTGGCTTGCGGCTCCGTCCTGTTGGAACCACATGTTCTCCAGATCATAATCTTCAATTTCTCTCCAAAAAAATCGGTTAACATCCGTCCAAAGCGATCAGAATTGACTGTAATGGCTCTTCCTTGATCGCTTTCAAAAAAATACGGGCCAATAACACCACCAGACCATAATGCACACCAAACGGTCACTTTTTCCGGATGCGGAGGTCTTTTTGCGATCACCTGCGGATTTTGAGAGCCCCATATGCGGCAATTCTGTTTATTCACGTAACCACTGAGCGAAAAATGAGTCTCATCACTGAAGAAAATTTTGTTCGAAAAATCGTTATCAATGGCTTGTTGTTCAATCATCCAATTCGCATACATTCTGCGTTGTGTGTGGTCTTGAGACTTAAGTTCTTGGGTGAGTTGGATTTTGTACGGATGAAGATGCAAATCGAAATGCGAAATCCGCCACAATGAGCCGTAAGACAAGCCAAAATGTTGAGCACGTCGAGGAATCGACAAATTCGGGTCTTCCTCCACACTTTGAGCAAGGACAGCGACGTTTTTAGCAGAACGAATGTTGCGATGATGCACAGGCCTTGCAACATCAATAACCGATCCAGTCTCTTCAAATTTTCTCACTGTATTCGAAATTGTTTGCTGTGTAGGTCGATTGTGTCGACTGTAATCGGCTCGTAAAGCCCTAAATGTTGATACAGCAGAATCACTATTTTTGTAATAAAATTTAATAATTTTAACGCGTTGTTCAACTGTTAAACGATCCATATTTCTAAATGGCAAACCTTCAACAACAAAAAAACACGCTTTGGATGAGATTTAATTCTGACAGATGTCAAATGGCAGGGTTATACTTTCCTACCACGAAATAGATAGCCCTATATTTAAATAATTGGTGAATTTTTTCAAGGCAATAACTTAGTTTGATAAATTGTATGAAGCCAAAATCACACAATATTCGATTTCATGCCTTCAAATGGGACAAAAAGCAGCACCCTACGATCACTGATATTATTTCCTGCAAGATAATCAACAAAAAGGTAATTATCAATTTATATCGAAAATTGGCATGAAATCATATCAAATTAAAAATGGCTGCTGATGTTGGGTTGCAAAATTAAGGAAATGATACCCTTTATCTACAAACTATAAACATTTCCCTGATGAATTCATAAGAACTAATATAGTGGAGAAATTTTCCAATCATTACTATTATCCTGCTGGAAAGTGTTTCTTAATTTCTTCAAAATGAAATATTGAACCCATCATACTTAGTGCCACCCAGTTCGTTGGAATGGCCATTATAAGAAACTGGTAAAATGGACAAACGGTTATCTTGTAAAATGCCATAAACCGACAAAATGAACGAATGTCATAGTTTTACAAGATTTAGCGCAGCATGCTTCGAAACTGATTTGCTATATCCTCCATTATTCGCCTCTGGCCGTTCATGCAATTGCAATTTAGAATAACGAGTTTAATGTAAATTAGCTCGATGCGTAGAGCCGCGTCGGTAGGATTAGACAAATTATTTCAATAATCGATTTTTATGTTCGAAAAATCATTAAACATATTAATAGTATTATCTATTCTATAACTTGTTTAACGTTTAACAGGCACTCCATGTGCTAAATTCAATTTAGTTTCCTTAGTAAACAATTTCTCGAAATTAGAGTGGATACTTTAATTTAATTTCCACCTCATGTGGACACCGCAACAACGTGTGAAAGGCCTGAGCCTCAAAATCACTCTAATTGCATTTGTGCGGTCAAATTTATTAATTATTATAATCGAACCACTGGTGGTAATTATCATATTCACTGACCGCTTGGACTATATCAATTGATTCCTAAGTTGCCGGACGATCGGTTAATTGGCTTCGAGTCGGTCACATTTCAATATTTGCAACATATTTGCAACTACACGTATGTTCGACACAAATTAAGCGGATTTGCTGATTACCGCATTTAAGCTAGGTGTTGAGATACGGATGGTACCCTTCAATTTGCCCCGCATCCTGGTGGACACGCGGGACACGGAGAACGAGTTCAAGCATAATGCAATGCTCGACGAGAAGAAATGAAATCGCATTTTGCCTGGAAACATGGAAAACTTGGCTTTGACCGTTGCAAAAAGAACAAGGAAGCAGCAACGACCAGGTAGATCTTGTAAATTAACTTACCTCGGACTTAAGATTAATGGGATGCTGTTGAACATTTCCTGATAATGATGAAGACGATGACGATGATGATGGTGACGGTGATGGTGATTTTGTTGTACTCGAACGCAATGTGGCCGCTGTTGAAATGGTTGATGATGGTGTGGTTGCTGCCGTCGATATTGTAGCGGCCGCTGTTAGAATTTGATGCAATGAGGGCGATTGAGATGGCGAGGTGCGAATTCCAATTGAATCGAATTCACGTTTGATTCCACCAATTGAAGCTTGCAGTGCTTCACACGGTAATACTGTTCCTAACATGGCGGGCGTTTCGGCGTTATTATTACTCTCAGTCTCTTCAGCACCTTCCGCCATGTCCTTTTCACATCCCGACACGTCTGTAATTGAAAAAAAATCCGAATGAAATTTTTCGCAATATACATAGGTACGTAACGTATTATCTTTGATAAAAGTAGCAGAATCAAAAATCAATTATTACCCTATGCGCATAGGGAATTATGCGAGAAACAAAGGAATAAAGTAACTAATACTCTACTACTAATACTCATAAATCTAAGACTTCTTGTTTAAAGCTTGTATTACATATTGACAAAGAAACTAATCACAAAAATAAGTCAACATACCCCAATATTTCAGAACTTCCAAGATTTTTTAACCGACTCCCAAAGGAAAGAAGGTTATCAATTTTTTTTTTTGCTTTTTAGGGGTTTGTAAAATAATTTTACAAAACCCTACTAAAATCGCGTCCTGTCTGTCCGTGTGTCACATCACTTTTTCTCGCAAACTACTTAAGCTAGAAGCATCAAATTTTTGTATACAGGTGTGAAGTGGTGCTCGCTTCAAAAATCAACTAAAAAAATTTTTTTATAAGGTATAGGGTTATCCATTTTACGGTTGGGAAGGTAAAGCTAAAGACAACACATAAGATATTCACATGGAAACAAAATTTTTTATTCAATATAAAGATTGAACCCTGCCACTAGACGTGAAACACAACATCATTCAAATATCCTCCACAGGACCTCTTACAGGCCTAAAACCTTTTGAGGTAGTTCTCAATGTTTTTTCGGCACATTTCCGGCAATATCTCGGCCATAACTTAGTGAATATTGGTTTTCGATTGCTCAAGGTTTTGAGAATTGTTCGCGTAAACACGATCTTTCGCATAGCCCCATAAAAAGAAATCCAAAGGTGTTAGGTCGCAGGATCTTGCGGCCAATTGACATCACTCAATCTCGAAATTACGCGTCCTGGAAATTTCTCTTGCAAATGTGCTCGATTAGCCTGTGTTGTGCGGCCTGTGGCTCCATCATGTTGGAACCACATATTCTTCAGATCATAATCTTCAATTTCTCTCCAAAAATAATCGGACATCCGTCCATAGCGGTCAGAATTCACTGTAATGGCTCTTACTTGATCGTTTTCAAAAAAAACACGGGCCAATAACACCACCAGACCATAATGCACACCAAACGGTCACTTTTTAAGGATGCAAAGGCCTTTCTGCGATCACTTGAGGATTTTGAGAGCCCCATATGTGGCAATTCTGTTTATTTACGTTACCACTGAGCGAAAAATGAGCCGCATCACTGAAGAAAATTTGTTCGAAAAATCGTTATCAATGGCTTGTTGTTCAATCACCCAATTCTGCGTTGTGTATGGTCTTGAGGCTTAATTTCTTGAGTGAGTTGAATTTTGTACGGATGGAGATGCAAATCCAAATGCAAAATCTGCCACAATGAGCCGTAAGACAAGCCCAAATGTTCGGGTCTTCCTCCACACTTTGAGCGACGACAGCGATATTTTCAGCAGAACGAATGTCGCAATGATGCACAGGCCTTGCAATATCAATAACCGATCCAGTCTCTTCCAATTTTCTCACTGTGTCCGAAATTGTTTAGTGTGTAGGTCGATTATGTCGACCGTAATCGGCTCGTAAAGCCCTAAATGATGAAACAGCAGAATCACCATTTTTATAATAAAATTTAATAATTTGAACGCGTTCTACGACTGTTAAGCGATCCATATTTCTAAATGGCAAACTTTCAACTTAAAAAAAACACGCTTTGGATGACATTTAATTTTGACATGTATCAAATAGCAGGGTTAAATTTTCCAAACTACGAAATAGGTAACCCTGTATTTAAAGAGGGTCTCCCCAGATAGAGGAGTGGCCCCCAAAAAAATTTCGTCAAAGAGTAGTAATCGAGCAGCTAGTTAAATTTACTATTTTTTTTTCTTCCTTTTTTCTCTTTAAATTATTGGATAAATTCACATAGAATTCAAATTCTATTTATGTCAATTTATAGATTTTTTCTCTTATTTTATCTTTTTTATTTTTTTCCCGCACAACTAAAACTGCTCGATTATTCGGCGCCGGCAAAGGGTTAAAGGAAATTCAGGCATAATATGTCCCAGATCAACTAATCAAACGAGAAACCAGCTGCTTTGTGCAAATTGTATGGGACATCAATTTACCTCCAATTTGATCACAACGAACGCAGCCCTTTAAGATTGATCTGGGACGATTCGAGATTTTTGACAGGGCGCAGGTGTGGTAATCAAGTGAATGAGGAGGTTAAGTCTTGGCGAGTGAAGAGGTTTTGTGACGTTCATAACTCATTCAAAGTGATTGCCTTCTGCGAAAGGATCCCGATTATGTTCAACATTTAAAGGCAAAAACTAAAATTCCAGCGATATGGGATATGGATCCGTCTGATTCTGGGAGATTGGATTTGGCCGGTCAGAAAGGAAATCGTAACATTTTTTAAAAAAAAAAAAAAAGGAATGAAAGGTGAAATTTTGGTGAATCAAGTGCATGGTGAGAACGAGATCTTTCGAGCCTAGTCGTCGTACACGCGAGGAGTTTAATTTCAGAATCTGGATTTGACAAGTTGTGCCCGATATTCGATTGGCAGTTTTATTTCTTGCCTGTGTTTAATTTGTTTATCGTATGTCCATCCAGAATTTGCAAAAATTTGACCCCTTTGCTGATGCAATCAATTGTGCTGATGATACTGTACAGGACGGACTTGTGCACATAAGAATTCAGCAGAGAAATGGTCGAAAAACACTAACTACGGTGCAGGGCCTTTCATCGGAATATGACCTGAAGAAAATCGTGCGAGCATGTGAAAAGGAATTTGCGTGCAATGGCACAGTAATAGAGCATCCCGAATACGGTGAAGTATTACAGCTTCAAGGTGATCAGCGAGAGAACATTTGCCAGTGGCTAACGAAATCTGGACTTGCGAAGCCAGATCAACTCAAGGTGCACGTTTTTTTTGTAAGCGAGACGAAGGCGCGTATGATCGAACAAAATTTTTGGACATACTGTAAAGAGAATTTATTCATCATTATCTTAATCCATCCCAAAGATAAATTCCCTGAAGCAACTATTGATTGCATTATTACGTTCGACCGTATACCGCTATTTGTTTGATCAGTTGTTCTTACTGCCGTTTTATTACTTTTATCTCTTCCTGTATCGGCGGGGGCTATCACCATATTATTAACAGACCAAAACTGATTGCAGGAATGTAAGAAGTGATTCATTTCAAAGTGATCCAATAGTATCCGAAATCAGATAAGCCTATCTTTCTATGCGGTGAATAACTTGGTCGGAGTTATGAATATGACAGTCAACGAAAAAACAAAGGAATTGTTTAGGCGAATCTGATTTTCATTCCGTGTCCATGCAGTGATCGGTTTATGATTGACGATTGGAAGTGAGTGGAACTATTTTCTGCGACGCAAAAACAGTCGACTGATTGTCTGCAACAATAGTGTTGGGCCCTTATGTAAATACTATTGTTAAAATTTTGGAAGCCTGGATATGCAATGGATTTCCTACTCTAATACTTACTTTAAACAACTTGTCAAAATAATCGAGGCGATTAATTTCTACAAACGACTTGTTTAAATAATCGATAGAATAACATTTACCGTACAGCAAGAGCGCCAGGAAGTTATTAAGACGGATCAACTCGTAAAACCTGCAAAATAGGTAGCTGTTTTTCGAAAATAAGATTGAACAGCAGCGTCGGCTTGGACGCGAACAGGGTTAATCAGCTGTAATTTTTCTGGCATTCATTCAATGTTGTAAATACCTGCTTTAGGACGCAGCCGACGGGCTTGCTATCTGTGTAGTCAAAAAGTAGCTATAACGGAAGAAAAATTTGAATTTCAGGACCACCCACATCATCAGTGGGCGCCCGACGAGAATGTTTGGGTGTGTACCCTTATATTTTGTTATATATATTATATTTTATTAAATATTTCTTTAATATTTTAAAAAAAAATTTTATATTATAAATTACTTTTATATTTATATTATTTATAATTTAAATTAAATTATATTTTTATAGATATGAAATAATTATTTTTCATAAATTATAAATAATCTTTTTTTTAAATAAGGTTAAATCTTATTTCAAATTTATCTATATACTTGTTTGCACATTTTGATACATATATATATTTTTTTGCACACTTTGTCATATCCATATAATTTTTCTTGCACATATTGATACATATACGAGTACATATTTTTTTGCACACTTTGTTATATCTATATATTTTTTTTGCACATTTAGATACATTTTTTTGTTGCGATCAGTTTTATACATATAGCTTTGCGTTATATTCCACAAACGTTATTTATAGTGTAACCAGTTAATTTGTGTCGGAAGAATATTATTGAATTTTCTCATCGGAATATTGACCACAGATTATATCTCAAAGAAGAAATACTTGTGAAGAAACATAAGAAAAAATGAGGGGCTAATTTAAAAAAAAAAAATCGGTCTTTCCTTTCCGATAACTTTTGCCTGGGTATAGGACCCGGTACGGTGGCAGGTTGCCCCCTAAAAATATGAACCAGCCGCCGGGTACTTAACTAATCCTTCTTTGTTTCAGGTGACATCGTGGGTTGAGTGGCCCAAGCAGAGTGCCTCTTTATGGCATAGCGTTATGCAATCGAATTGTATAATTTTATGGCATAAATTGGTCACCGGGGTACTCCCCTTCTGATGGGAAAGTTTATACAAGTCAAGTTGTATGAGTTTTCCACTCAGAAAAGGAATACCTGGCCACTGCAACAAAATATGGATTTATTCCGGTTGGGTGGGTGCGAAGGGGCTCCATCACCCCCCGGTTGCCCTTCTTTCATTTGTGGGCCATGAGTCTCGTCGGGTAATGACGAGGTTGCCCCAAGTCCGCCTTTCTTTTCAGGTTCCACTTGTTCTTGGAACAAGTACTTTCTCCCTCGGTATAGTTATCTACACTTTTTGCGACTTCGGTCGCCTCTTGATCAATTGACCACCAAATTCGTGAGTGCGACATTTTTTTGTGGTGGGTCCTCGTGCTGGGGAAATGAACCCGCCCCACGACACCGCAATGCTAGCCTGCCAGCGCATTCACGTGTCTCTAGACGAGGGCATTCTCGGTAGATACCTCCATCTTCTTCTGCCGAGGCAGCAGAACATCGCTGCAGCCCTTCACGGACTTTTTGAAACTCTCAAAATTCACCACAAAAGGTAGCCAATACGGGTATCAAATGCAAGGTCTTGATAAGGACTTTCCAAAACAGATCTTAATTTGATACGTTTAGCTTCGAGGGGTGCACAGGGAGGGGAAATACACGAAAAATTTGTGAAACCAATCCCCCCCTCCTTCCTCACGATTGGACACCTGTGATCCGTAAATCCGAAAAAAAATTATGGAGGTAGGTGTTTATGAGCACAACAGCAGCAAATACATGAGATGTCAAAATTCGCTCAACTTTGTTAAAAAATAGTATGATATCCGAATTTCACATTTTCGTCAATAAAATCATATAGGTACCCTTAAACTTAACGAAATTCAATATTGAAGTAGTCCTACTAAAGATCCTTAAACTTGGTAAATTTGATGATAATCGAATGGTACACACGGAAATTATAGCCATTTGAAATTTCTCCAATTACAACAACGATAACACATGATTTTGGTATTTTATGGATTTTCCATCGAATCAGTCACTGCAGTTTTGATTTGATCTTCTTGAAATTTTCAAATAAGGTCAATAACATAAATATTTTTGGGAATTCATGATTTGAGCGATTTTTGTTAGCTTGCAACAAAATGGTGGACGTTGAAAATAGAAAGACAATGGATTTTCTTTGAAACGTGCACATCTCTTTGACATATTTCTGGATTTTATTCGTTGCTAGTGACTGCATTTCTGAAAAGTTGAGTACAAAACCCTTCTGACATGAGCGTAGGTCTATCTACCTAACATGTTTTTTTGTATGTTCACGCATAACTTTTGAACGGAGATAGATAGAAGAGTCCTGTTTTCTACAAATGATACGTCTTTCTTTCTGTTAGGCCCAATTCAGAGGACGACAAAATCAAATAAAGACCGTAAAGAACTTTTAAGACTTAAAAATTTCCGACTTTCATCCCGATCGTTCAGCATAACTGATCGACGTATGTGACGATTTTGATTGTAGTGGTTTAAAATGAAGGACAACATATTGGACTGAAATGCTTCGGCACAGAATTGTAATCTTTTCAAGGACTCTCTAGGTATTAACAGTTCAATGTGGTACATTAATGTCGAGATATTGAATTTTAACGCCAATTATTTTGCACTCTTCAAGAATTTAATAGAATACCGGATCTTTTGGTGATGTAAGATAAAAATGGCAAATATCCTTAATTTCCTGTACAAACAGTTAACTTGGTCAATCATTGAAAATAACCAATAAATTAATTCTAAATGCAACATTGTAATGAATCATGCGACGCCGCTGGCGAACACTTCTAACACACTTTGCTGCCAGGTGGCTTGTCATTTCAAGTTGTTTGCGACGAGCGTACATCCCACGTCAATTTTGTCGTGGGATGTCAAGAAGATTTGACAGCCACATGGGAGGAAGGTGTGGAAGTAGTGGCCGTTACTCAGGAAGAAGTCCCGGAGGGTGCCAACAAGCAGCAAAAGGGCTTAGAATTAACAGGAAGAAGAACTCTCCCACAAATAGGTCATCACAGATATCCATCGACTATTCAAAAGTAGTGTTACACCACCGGCGAGATGGCGCTGGCCCTGGAAAAGGGCCATAGGTGGTATGAACGGGTCAAGAGTGTGTAGGCGTGCGTCATAGAAAAGTGTAGCCAGTCGGCATTCTAGATTAAGGCGAGACGTGAATGAGTGCTGTCGTATGGCGTAATTATTGGATTAATAAAACTTAATGATTAAAATCGTGTGTTTGATTAAAACTGTAACAAATCAGAAGTGGGATCAGTCTACGTGTCGGAAAGTTGATTTTTTCGGCGTTTCAATTACAAAATTTGTGAAATTCAAAAGTGACGCCGTTTCTTCGTTGAAATAACGAGCGAAATATATGGTGGTGTGAGTGCAACAGGCGATCGCGTTCAAACAGGTGTACGTGCAAAAGCTAAAGCAAAGTTGACGAAATGTCGATCGCGGCAGAAGAGAACTTATCGGGCGCAGAGGAAGATCTGTCTCCGCGTAAGACAAGGGCAAAAGCGAACGCGGGCATATCGGGAGCGGAACCGGAAGTGAGTGTGTCAGCAGAAAAATCAGATGTCAATGCAGCAGTAAAGGCACTGATGGATGGTGGATTGGCGGTGCAAATCCGGGCGGCGGTACAGCAACAGGCAGCATTGATTTTTGCGGAAATGGCGGAGACGAGGGAATCGTCAACTGCAAGTAAAGCGTCTAGAGCTGAGTCATTGGATCGTGAAACGATGGCATGTAGCCGTCGAGCTATGCGTGTGGCTGATGATATTGTTGAGTGGTTCAATCCTGAAGATGCTGATATGAATGTGGATCGATGGTTGCTAAAAATAGATCAGCTTGGTGACATTCATGGGTGGTCGGATTACGACAGAAGTACAATCGCGCAGGCGAAGCTACATGGTGCGGCGAGGTCCTGGCATCGGCGGTTAGAGTCTTATGACTACTCGTGGATACAGTGGAAGGCGAAGTTAGGTGCATCTTTTCCACGGCGGCACGATTTTGCTGGAATGCTGGAGGAGTTAGTGCAGCGGCGCAAACTGTCGACGGAGCGTATGACCACGTATTACCACGAAAAGTTGGCGTTATGTGCTCGGGTAGGCATTCAAGGCGAAAGTGCCGTATCGTGTATCGTACGTGGATTACCGGAGGAATTGCGGGCGAATGCACATGCGGTAAATTATACAACACCGGAAGCTTTGTACAATAAGTTTTTAGCGGGGTTGGAGTCCTACAAGGTGGAGAAAAATGTTGTTAAAGCTGGTGCGGCAAGCGAGGCGTACGCAAGGCGACCAGTAACTTTTCAATTGGCGATCCGATGTTACAACTGTCAGGCGGAAGACAGCCATATGAGTCGAGACTGTCCAAAGGCGAGAGTGGATAGATGCTGGAATTGTAAGGCCAGTGGACACAAGTCGTATGAATGTGGTCGGAAAGGATTTGCTGGCGAACAAAAACAGGTGAGTTTACTTATTCAGCCAGCAGATAAAACATTTAGACAGACAGGATATGTAAATGGCAAGGTGTGTGCAAAACAAAGAAAGATGTAGTTCTTTGCGGCTTCGGTGGTGGCAAAGCAGTGGCGTTGGGATCAAATTGTTTCGAACTTACGATGGATGGAGTCGACTTGAAAATCAAGGCGTTAGTTACAGACTGTGACATGGGGCAAATTGAGCTGCTGTTGGGACAGCGGGCGATTAATAGCCCTGGCGTAGCGTTGGTGGTTAGGAACCAAAAGGCGGTATTGGTGAAAGACGAAGATTTGGGCGAATTACTGCGGCGAGTGCAATTAGAGGCGGAATCGCCAAGACTTCAAGTCACGCTGCGAGAGGATTTCGAGTGTCGACCTCATTCGTGCGGATGGGCAATGGTGGAAATAAAACAGGGTCCAGCTGGTAAAACGGCGTTCTTTCCAGCGAAATCTTTTAGAGATGGCGAAGCGTTGGTGGCGATAACAGGTAGCCTGTTAACATGCGGAAGTATTGGTGCATTAACGGTGACAAATGTTCGGCGAGGCAACGTTCGTTGGAAGAAAGGTCGAATCATTGGCAGAATAGACCCTGACCAGTTGGAAGACGACGAGGAATTTTCCGAAGAAACAGAGGCAAGGCTATGTAGTATAGAAACATCCAAAAGTTTGAATTTTAGTAAGGTGCA
The DNA here is from genome assembly GCA_963969285.1 of Odontomyia ornata. Lineage (NCBI taxonomy): Eukaryota > Metazoa > Arthropoda > Insecta > Diptera > Stratiomyidae > Odontomyia > Odontomyia ornata. Next base: position 94,823,288 of record OZ017742.1, read on the forward strand.
GCTAGGTGATATTAGTAGAGAAGATAGGGAACGAGTATTTAATTTATTAAAAAGAAAAGCACATTGCTTTTCAGCATTTCAAAACGATGTGGGGTTAACGGGATTAGGTAAAATGAAAATAAAATTAACCACAGATGTACCTGTACATAATCGCCCATACAGGTTGGCGATGTCTGAAAGAAGGATTGTGCGGGACAAAGTTCAGACACTTATAGAGAGCGGAATTGTTAGGGAATCTAGTTCAGCATATGCCAGTCCTATTGTTCTAGTACCAAAGAAATCGGGCGAGGTACGCATGTGTGTGGACTATAGGGCGTTGAATGCAATAACTATAAAAGAGCGGTATCCGTTACCACTTATTGCAGATCAGCTTAGTAGATTGGCGAACAAGTACTATTTTACTACTTTAGATCTGGCGCAAGGATATCATCAGGTACCAATGCATCCTGAATCGGTTCATAAAACGGCGTTTGTCACTCCGGATGGACAGTATGAATATTTACGAGTTCCGTTTGGATTGGCAAATTCCCCGGCAGTGTTTCAGCGAATAATAAATAAGAAAGCTAAGGCATGAACATGTGTTGGCATATATGGATGATCTATTAATTCCATCGGTTAGTGTAGCTCAGGGAATAGAATTGTTAGAAGTAGTACTAAACTTGATAGAGCAGACAGGCCTGAAGCTAAATTTAGATAAGTGTACGTTTCTGATGGAAAGAATAGAGTATTTGGGACATGAAATTTCGGCGGAGGGTATTCGTCCAGGGAAAAGGAAAGTTAAGGCGGTTATTGCGTTTCCGGCTCCAGTAGATGTGCATGGTGTCAGGCAGTTTATTGGGCTGACTTCTTATTTTAGGAAATTCATACAAGGGTTTTCAATACTGGCGAGACCATTAACTGAGCTTACCAAAAAGGATGCCCAATGGAAATGGGGTGAAGAAGAGCAGAAGGCGTTTGAGAAACTGAAGAATCTTTTAGGAGATAGACCAGTACTCATGATGTATGATGGCGAGAGATCTACCGAACTGCATACGGATGCAAGTAAATGGGGATTGGGAGGTATTCTGATGCAGAAAAGTGAGAGCGACACTAATTGGCGACCAGTAGAATATTTTAGTAGAGCTACAAGTAAAAATGAACAAATGTATCATAGCTACGAATTAGAGATATTGGCGATAGTCGGATCAATAAGGCGATTTCGCATATATTTAGTAGGAATACACTTTAAAGTTGTGACTGATTGTGTATCAGTCAGGGCGACTCTTCTGAAAAGAGATTTGATTCCTAGAATCGCCAGATGGTGGTTGGCGATTCAAGAGTTCAATATGGAAATAGAGTATCGACGAGGTGGGCGAATGGCGCATTGAGCCGTAATTCCATAATAGATGATTCTGTAGTTATGTTGAGTGACAAGTCGGTCCTGTACAAACAGTTAACTTGGTCAATCATTGAAAATAACCAATAAATTAATTCTAAATGCAACATTGTAATGAATCATGCGACGCCGCTGGCGAACACTTCTAACACACTTTGCTGCCAGGTGGCTTGTCATTTCAAGTTGTTTGCGACGAGCGTACATCCCACGTCAATTTTGTCGTGGGATGTCAAGAAGATTTGACAGCCACATGGGAGGAAGGTGTGGAAGTAGTGGCCGTTACTCAGGAAGAAGTCCCGGAGGGTGCCAACAAGCAGCAAAAGGGCTTAGAATTAACAGGAAGAAGAACTCTCCCACAAATAGGTCATCACAGATATCCATCGACTATTCAAAAGTAGTGTTACACCACCGGCGAGATGGCGCTGGCCCTGGAAAAGGGCCATAGGTGGTATGAACGGGTCAAGAGTGTGTAGGCGTGCGTCATAGAAAAGTGTAGCCAGTCGGCATTCTAGATTAAGGCGAGACGTGAATGAGTGCTGTCGTATGGCGTAATTATTGGATTAATAAAACTTAATGATTAAAATCGTGTGTTTGATTAAAACTGTAACAAATCAGAAGTGGGATCAGTCTACGTGTCGGAAAGTTGATTTTTTCGGCGTTTCAATTACAAAATTTGTGAAATTCAAAAGTGACGCCGTTTCTTCGTTGAAATAACGAGCGAAATATATGGTGGTGTGAGTGCAACAGGCGATCGCGTTCAAACAGGTGTACGTGCAAAAGCTAAAGCAAAGTTGACGAAATGTCGATCGCGGCAGAAGAGAACTTATCGGGCGCAGAGGAAGATCTGTCTCCGCGTAAGACAAGGGCAAAAGCGAACGCGGGCATATCGGGAGCGGAACCGGAAGTGAGTGTGTCAGCAGAAAAATCAGATGTCAATGCAGCAGTAAAGGCACTGATGGATGGCGGATTGGCGGTGCAAATCCGGGCGGCGGTACAGCAACAGGCAGCATTGATTTTTGCGGAAATGGCGGAGACGAGGGAATCGTCAACTGCAAGTAAAGCGTCTAGAGCTGAGTCATTGGATCGTGAAACGATGGCATGTAGCCGTCGAGCTATGCGTGTGGCTGATGATATTGTTGAGTGGTTCAATCCTGAAGATGCTGATATGAATGTGGATCGATGGTTGCTAAAAATAGATCAGCTTGGTGACATTCATGGGTGGTCGGATTACGACAGAAGTACAATCGCGCAGGCGAAGCTACATGGTGCGGCGAGGTCCTGGCATCGGCGGTTAGAGTCTTATGACTACTCGTGGATACAGTGGAAGGCGAAGTTAGGTGCATCTTTTCCACGGCGGCACGATTTTGCTGGAATGCTGGAGGAGTTAGTGCAGCGGCGCAAACTGTCGACGGAGCGTATGACCACGTATTACCACGAAAAGTTGGCGTTATGTGCTCGGGTAGGCATTCAAGGCGAAAGTGCCGTATCGTGTATCGTACGTGGATTACCGGAGGAATTGCGGGCGAATGCACATGCGGTAAATTATACAACACCGGAAGCTTTGTACAATAAGTTTTTAGCGGGGTTGGAGTCCTACAAGGTGGAGAAAAATGTTGTTAAAGCTGGTGCGGCAAGCGAGGCGTACGCAAGGCGACCAGTAACTTTTCAATTGGCGATCCGATGTTACAACTGTCAGGCGGAAGACAGCCATATGAGTCGAGACTGTCCAAAGGCGAGAGTGGATAGATGCTGGAATTGTAAGGCCAGTGGACACAAGTCGTATGAATGTGGTCGGAAAGGATTTGCTGGCGAACAAAAACAGGTGAGTTTACTTATTCAGCCAGCAGATAAAACATTTAGACAGACAGGATATGTAAATGGCAAGGTGTGTGCAAAACAAAGAAAGATGTAGTTCTTTGCGGCTTCGGTGGTGGCAAAGCAGTGGCGTTGGGATCAAATTGTTTCGAACTTACGATGGATGGAGTCGACTTGAAAATCAAGGCGTTAGTTACAGACTGTGACATGGGGCAAATTGAGCTGCTGTTGGGACAGCGGGCGATTAATAGCCCTGGCGTAGCGTTGGTGGTTAGGAACCAAAAGGCGGTATTGGTGAAAGACGAAGATTTGGGCGAATTACTGCGGCGAGTGCAATTAGAGGCGGAATCGCCAAGACTTCAAGTCACGCTGCGAGAGGATTTCGAGTGTCGACCTCATTCGTGCGGATGGGCAATGGTGGAAATAAAACAGGGTCCAGCTGGTAAAACGGCGTTCTTTCCAGCGAAATCTTTTAGAGATGGCGAAGCGTTGGTGGCGATAACAGGTAGCCTGTTAACATGCGGAAGTATTGGTGCATTAACGGTGACAAATGTTCGGCGAGGCAACGTTCGTTGGAAGAAAGGTCGAATCATTGGCAGAATAGACCCTGACCAGTTGGAAGACGACGAGGAATTTTCCGAAGAAACAGAGGCAAGGCTATGTAGTATAGAAACATCCAAAAGTTTGAATTTTAGTAAGGTGCAGCTAGGTGATATTAGTAGAGAAGATAGGGAACGAGTATTTAATTTATTAAAAAGAAAAGCACATTGCTTTTCAGCATTTCAAAACGATGTGGGGTTAACGGGATTAGGTAAAATGAAAATAAAATTAACCACAGATGTACCTGTACATAATCGCCCATACAGGTTGGCGATGTCTGAAAGAAGGATTGTGCGGGACAAAGTTCAGACACTTATAGAGAGCGGAATTGTTAGGGAATCTAGTTCAGCATATGCCAGTCCTATTGTTCTAGTACCAAAGAAATCGGGCGAGGTACGCATGTGTGTGGACTATAGGGCGTTGAATGCAATAACTATAAAAGAGCGGTATCCGTTACCACTTATTGCAGATCAGCTTAGTAGATTGGCGAACAAGTACTATTTTACTACTTTAGATCTGGCGCAAGGATATCATCAGGTACCAATGCATCCTGAATCGGTTCATAAAACGGCGTTTGTCACTCCGGATGGACAGTATGAATATTTACGAGTTCCGTTTGGATTGGCAAATTCCCCGGCAGTGTTTCAGCGAATAATAAATAAGAAAGCTAAGGCATGAACATGTGTTGGCATATATGGATGATCTATTAATTCCATCGGTTAGTGTAGCTCAGGGAATAGAATTGTTAGAAGTAGTACTAAACTTGATAGAGCAGACAGGCCTGAAGCTAAATTTAGATAAGTGTACGTTTCTGATGGAAAGAATAGAGTATTTGGGACATGAAATTTCGGCGGAGGGTATTCGTCCAGGGAAAAGGAAAGTTAAGGCGGTTATTGCGTTTCCGGCTCCAGTAGATGTGCATGGTGTCAGGCAGTTTATTGGGCTGACTTCTTATTTTAGGAAATTCATACAAGGGTTTTCAATACTGGCGAGACCATTAACTGAGCTTACCAAAAAGGATGCCCAATGGAAATGGGGTGAAGAAGAGCAGAAGGCGTTTGAGAAACTGAAGAATCTTTTAGGAGATAGACCAGTACTCATGATGTATGATGGCGAGAGATCTACCGAACTGCATACGGATGCAAGTAAATGGGGATTGGGAGGTATTCTGATGCAGAAAAGTGAGAGCGACACTAATTGGCGACCAGTAGAATATTTTAGTAGAGCTACAAGTAAAAGTGAACAAATGTATCATAGCTACGAATTAGAGATATTGGCGATAGTCGGATCAATAAGGCGATTTCGCATATATTTAGTAGGAATACACTTTAAAGTTGTGACTGATTGTGTATCAGTCAGGGCGACTCTTCTGAAAAGAGATTTGATTCCTAGAATCGCCAGATGGTGGTTGGCGATTCAAGAGTTCAATATGGAAATAGAGTATCGACGAGGTGGGCGAATGGCGCATTGAGCCGTAATTCCATAATAGATGATTCTGTAGTTATGTTGAGTGACAAGTCGGTTGCTGTGAATATTGTAAACATCTCGGAGGATGGTTGGTTTATGGCTGTTCAATTGCAGGATACTAAAGCACAGGCAATTGTGTTGGCGCTTAGGTCAGGAAAGGCCCATAAGGATATTAAGGCGAATTATAAAATTAGAGATGAGCGACTCTATCGAGTTACGTTATCCGGTGAACGATTGTATGTACCCGCAATGGCTCAATTTAGCTTGGTGAATAAATATCATGATGGTATTGGCCATCTCGGATACGAGAGATGTTTGGCGCTTATTAAGGAAACATATTGGTTTCCCAAGATGGGGAGGTTTGTACTTAAATATGTAAAGGCTTGTTTAAGATGCGCATTTGCCAAGGGTGATTATGGGCGGGGTGAGGGATATCTGCATCCAATTGAAAGGCGTTCCGTACCGTTTGAAACGGTGCATGTGGATCATTTAGGTCCATTCGTCAAAAGTATACACGGTAATTCGTATTTACTTATAATAATAGATCGATTCACTAAATTTGTGTTGGCGAAACCTACTAGAACTTTACGATCAAGTGAGGCGGTAATAAAATTACGTGAAGTATTTGGCGAATTTGGTTATCCTAGGCGTATTATTAGTGACCGTGGATTGGCATTTACGAGTAAGCAATTAAGTGAATTTATGGCAGAAAAGGACATTAGGCATGTACAGAATGCAATCGCAACCCCGAGGGCGAATGGTCAAGTCGAAAGGGCGAATCGCACAATTATACAGGCGTTAGCGACAAGGGCGGAGACAGAGAGTCGATGGGACGAAAAGCTGCCAGAGATTGTGTGGGGTCTCAATAATTTGGTGAATGGTAGTACCCAATTCTCTCCTTCACGTTTGATGTTTGCACATCAAAATGGTTTGATAGCTGATTTGGTGCTTGGCGAGCTAGCTGGCGAGGCGAGGACTGATGAGAGTCCGGCGAGCGTGGCGAATGCGCATGGTGCTGAGATGGCAGACCTAAATGTAGGCGAAAGAGCAGATCACACGATGAGCGAACCAGCACTTGGCGAGGCGCCGTCCGGCGTAAGGACGAGGGACGAAATGGCGAATATTTCGGGCACCAAAGGAAACCAGCAGGATGACGATCTTGTAGGTACCCCTGAGAGCCAACAAAGTGACGACTTTGAGGGCATTGCATCTCAGTTAAATCATCAGCTGTGGGCGAATCGTAAGCGGGCTGGCGAAAATATTAAGAAGTGTGCAGGGCGAATGAAGTCAAGATATGACAAGCGGCGAAAGGTTGCAACTAAATATGAGGTGGCGATTTAGTACTTTGGCGACGCGCAGCTACAAACTTGGCAAATTCAGCCGTCAATCAAAAATTGGCGGATAAGTTTGATGGTCCTTTTAGAGTTTGTAAGGTGATGGCGAATGATAGATATGTTATTGAGACGGTTAAGGGTGTACGGGGTTACAAGCGGTTTAAGGCGACTGTGGCGATTGATTCATTAAGGCGATATTATAGTACAAATTGCAAAGTAGGCGAACACGAAGCGGAGGGCGAGGAGGGTGAAGAGGTGGATCGACTGGATCTCATAGATCTACTAGAGTCGTAATTTAATATATTAATGAGGGCATTAATTTCGTTTCAGAATGGCTGAGTGTTACACCAGCGACGAGATGGCGCTGGCCGTAATGAACGGGTCAAGAGTGTGTAGGCGTGCGTCATAGAAAAGTTTAGTCAGTCGGCATTCTAGATTAAGGCGAGACGTGAATGAGTGCTGTCGTATGGCGTAATTATTGGATTAATAAAACTTAATGATTAACTGTAACAGTAGTAAAGGTATCAGAAATTGGAATTGGTAAGTCGGCGAATGCAAAGTTTGTTTTTCCGCTTCGAGTTAAAATAACGTTTTGTGATGTTTGGGCTAACCGCGGATATCATCAATCAATCCATGCAGAGATACGCAAACGTGATGGATGTCCGTATTTGCCTAGATTAAAGTGCCTGCATTAAACAACAACCGGACAATACGAATGGGCGATTGCCTGCAGGAATGTATCCCCAATTTGGAGTCAGTAGTTCTTGCTGGGAGCAATATTCAGGAGTTGAGCGATTTGGAACCACTCACGCACCTCAAAGAGCTGGAAACATTGTGCTTGCTTGTAAACCCCGTATCTACAAGGCCATATCGCAATGAGTAGGTTGCATTAAGTTAAAGACGATCCAAATGAAGATTGGGGTGCAGTTTGTTTGGATGGTGGTGAATTGAGGTGTTGTGATAAATGCCAGGACTGTTTCCATGGTCGATGTGTTGGTATATTACAAAGTGAGGCGGAATATATCGATGAATATATTTGTCCGAATTGTCAACGCAATAATTCTGTGAATTTTGCAAATATGAAAGACTTGAGCCAACATGAATAGGATAATTTGAAAAAGTTGATAAAACAAATACAGAGCCACAAAAATGCGTGGCCGTTTATGGAGCGTGTGGATCCTGAAGAAGCACCTGATTACTATAAAGTGATAAAGGAGCCTATGGATCTACAAAAAAATCGATGATAAAATCAACTCCAAAATGTATTCCAAACGGTCCGAGTTTATTGGTGATATGACAAAAAATTTTTGATAACTGCCGCTACTACAATCCAAAAGAGTCACCATTCTACAAATGTGCTGAAAGGCTTGCACGATATTTTGGTGCAAAAAAATCAAGCATTTCCGGGAAAGTCTTGTAGATCAATCATAACTAGGACGACATAGGCGTTCTCACATGTCACCTGCTAACTTCCCTAGGCTTGATAAGAATTTATGATATAAATAGTTGCATAGTAATTTTATTCTCATAATATAATGTAATGTTAATAATTAACAATCAATCAGTGTCAGCTAAATGTACATATAGTAAGAAGGGGACATTCACATTGAAGGCTAAAAACATCTTCGTACTGTGAAGTAGGTTACCTTACATCTAGTTTTTTTTTTGATCGGTAAAATGTGTTTTTTTTTCTATGAACAATGAATGCATTTTCTTAATACGATCACGTATTGAAAAAAAGCAAGAGCAATATTAAACAAAAACAAAACAAAGAATGCAATGAACCTCTTTAAAGTTAATTTTTTTTTTTTTAATTTTTCACATTAAATGTGGTTTTGAGAAGTTTTATTTAGCTTAATTTTTTCTCTCAAAGTGAATATAGAAATATTTCGTTTAGACTAGCATTATATTATTATTAGTATGACAATTATTATTACAGCAATTGGATTTTTTAGCTATTTAATCTGACGTGATTGTGACGAAACTACTCTTTGAAATATGTATGTGCATTTTCCCTTTCTTTCAATAATCACTATTTTTCCTGCTGTATCTTTAAGGCTTGAATTTTCCTCAGTTGTCATTTTTAAGCATTGAATATAAATTACCACTATTCCATATGAAGAAAGATAAGAATGTTTATGTTTCATTGCTTTCCAAAGATGATTATTCTTTTCTTTTTACTCTTTAAAAGTATTTCTTTAAAGTAAAGAATTAAGTGCATGCAAGTTTACCGACTTCGTTCATCAGGACATCTGAATAAGTCTTCAATTTAGCTATATCCAAGCAGGTAATTTAAGAGCATAGATTGTAAGTAAAGTAAATTTTTTTTCTTCAAATTGTTGAGTACTAAATGAAACATATGAGGATTAAGGCAAACAGATCAGTCTGTCATCGTATTTGTAAGTAACAAGAATTGCATGTTTTTGAAATTTTAAAATCGTAGTAATATATATTTAATCAAGTGATAAAAAGACATTATATTTTCACTTTGCACTCATCTTCTTACACGCTGAATTTTAAATTAAAACCAAATCGAAAAATTCTAAAAACGAAAGAATTATGCAACTGGAAACCATTTGTTTAGACTATCACTTTTTAGGTGTTATAGAAACTTTTATGTAGAAGGCAAAGTTAAATCTGAAAAATAATTTATGTAGAAGGCAAAGTTAAATCTGAAAAATAATTTATGTAGAAGCAAAACGATTTTTTTTTTGAACAAATATATATAACAACATGAATTGCTAAATAACAACACGACTTTCCTTTCCAGTGGTTCTTCTTTTCAGCGGGAAATGAGGTGCAGGGTAGGTATGCCGTCGCGAGGGTAGGGTTTGAGAAAATCCGCTGAGGTCGGTTTCGCGTCGCGCACGGTACGCGCTACCTTTGTTGTTTTGCCGTTTTATTAGCGTAGCGTTCGTCGGGTTGAGTTAGCGTAGCATATTTTTCGGTACCGCGTCGGAAATCCGGGAACGCGAAGCAAAAATTAGATTTTTGTCCTTGACTGAGTAAATGAAGAAATACGGAGTAACGTAAAGTAGGGTTCCTCTCCGTATGGTTTTTTTTAGTGACGCGTTTGAAAACGGGCATGTATTGGTGGCTGAATATTGTAGATGAGCGTAACCCATCCGGAGACCCGCGACCGAAATCCTCTCCGATCTAGCTGGCCGACAAGCAGCCACCGCGTGAATGGGTTACGGTGCACGGATTGGTTGACCGGTTGGTACCATCCGTTGGCACTACTCAGACTTAACGTCTAGAACCGATAAGAGGTCAGTTCCGCGTTCGCACGTAGACGTAAAATCATTACAACATACTCGTACATACAATTCAACATGATTTAAAGCAATTTCATTGAGGGAATTTTGTGATGCTTTTCTCTTCCGCATTCTTCCTTGTCCTACTGATGATCTTATTAAAAGAACCATCTTATATCCTTAGACGTAAACGTTTCACATAGGATTTGCGAAAGTCCCCGAAAAAATAATAAGGATTGAGTTACTGCAAATTATAGAGTTAATCACCATTTGAAAATTGATTCGTTACTTTCTAGATAACATACATTATATTAGCTAAACTTTTTAATTGGATCATTTCACCCTTTTCAAATCAACTTAATGTAAATCTATACGACAAATTTGCTCTACATTTGAAGCTTATCTAACGTCGCGCGGATATCGATCACTCTTTCGGATGGCTCCGATAGCTTTTTAAATTACTTTTTATGGAATTGTTTTCAGCTACATATAAATGAGTTGCATATTTTGAATAATAATTTTTCTGAAAAATTATTAGAGAAGAAAAATGTTAGAAGAAGGTGGTTTCGACGTGTGCACTAATTCTCGTCAGGCCATCACTCTTAGATACACACCGGTGATGGCGACCACCATGCTCAGAGGTGAGAGAGTTAATTTTTAATTTTTCTACTTATGCAAACTCAATATGTTTTTGTATCTGCAAGTTATATTCAAGGTAAATTTCTCTTGTAAGTACTTGTATTAGCTAAACTTTTTAATTGGATCATTTCACCCTTTTCACATCAACTTAATGTAAATCTATACGACAAATTTGCTCTACATTTGAAGCTTATCTAACGTCGCGCGGATATCGACGTTAGATAAGCTTCAAATGTAGAGCAAATTTGTCGTATAGATTTACATTAAGTTGATGTGAAAAGGGTGAAATGATCCAATTAAAAAGTTTAGCTAATACAAGTACTTACAAGAGAAATTTACCTTGAATATAACTTGCAGATACAAAAACATATTGAGTTTGCATAAGTAGAAAAATTAAAAATTAACTCTCTCACCTCTGAGCATGGTGGTCGCCATCACCGGTGTGTATCTAAGAGTGATGGCCTGACGAGAATTAGTGCACACGTCGAAACCACCTTCTTCTAACATTTTTCTTCTCTAATAATTTTTCAGAAAAATTATTATTCAAAATATGCAACTCATTTATATGTAGCTGCAAACAATTCCATAAAAAGTAATTTAATAATACATTATATGCCCGTAATTATCAAATTAGTGATTTCCATACGAAAGACACGAGAATCGCGACCTAAAAAGACGATACTTTTCTAGAAGCGCGAAAGCCATCGAATACTTTAGGGAGATATTTCACCTCAAGAAAGCACCTGAAATCTGAATGCTAATGTGCCGCAGCAGAAATTTGACGCGGATTTGATCATCAAAGGCTGCAAAGTAGAAGGATAGAAAATTGTAAGAAACGAGGACCTTCAAAGTGTTTGTTCTAAAGAAATCAACCTCCGAGTCAATATTGACGATTATGTCTGAAACGGTATGGTATTCAGCTATTGAAAAGCAGTCAAGTCAAAAACCGAAAATAAATGCCGAAAAACATCATCAAGGAAACGATCACATGAACGCCTCAAATTAAAATAAGTACACATAAAACGAAAGTAGCCAACACAGTTGCCCATTATTTGCAGAATCAAAGAAATAAGTTTTATAAAATAATTCAATCAAGATTCAATGTGAGCCAAGAGATAAAATCCAAATATGATGAGCTGTTAAAGGAGTTTTAAATTTAACCCCGGGAACCATATATATCATATGTTAACACAATTGGTGAAAATTCTTCGATTTCATAAATATAAGACGCAAGTCTCAAGGCTTTCCCAAACTCGTGATATATCAGGAATCTAGCTCATCTAACCTAAGGGATATTTGTGAATTTTTTTCTAGCCACTTTTGATCCTTTTATTTTACAAACAGCTGTTCATACCACGCTCTTTCCTTACGTATAAACTGCGCTGTTCTAATTAAAGAAATTTTATTTCAAAAGAAGAAACATCGGAAGCAAAAGAAGATCTTGAGCTAAATTAAGGACTTGGCCCTGATTTAATCCCTCCCTATTTTTTGTTTAACTGCAGAGACCCATCGATCTTACCCTTTTATATCCTTTTTAACAAATCCCTTGCTACTGGAATTTTCACCTCATCCTGGAAGTCATCACATTTAACACCAATTAAAAATTACAGAAATATTGCTTGCTTATCAGCTACACCAAAACTATTTGCCAAAATAGTCTACTCTAAACTAGCTCCCATTATCGAGCCACGACTTAGCGACCAACAGTAGGGCTTTCGTAGAAATCGCTCCACCACAACTAATTCAGCCGTGATGGTGTCTAGTATTCTCTATGAAATGGAATTGGTGTACCAAATTGGCGCTACTTACACGGATTTTAGTAAAGCGTTTGATCGGGTTAACGACGAAATCTTAATACACCGACTGAAAAGATTCGGGATCAGTGGTTTCTTACTGAATTGGCTTGGCTCTGTAGTGATTTGCAGGTATAGATAAATGTCCGTGAAGGACTGCCGCGATGCACTGCTGCCTTGGCGAAAGAGGATGTTGATATCCGCCGAGATAGGCCTGGTCTGAGGACGCGTGAATGCCCTGGCAGGCAGCGTTGCGGTGTTGTGGGCGGCTTCTTTCCCCCCTGTACAAGGACCCACTACAAAAAATTTCGCATTCATGACTTAAACATGTAAAAATTCCGATCGACTGGTGTCGAGGCCGAGGTACCCTACTAATGGTTGCAATGCTTGTTCGAAGAACAAGTTGGGCCGGGCAAAAACGGACGGACTGGTGGAGACTTCGTCATTACAGACGATACTTATGGTCCACAAATAAGAGTGGGGTATCCAGATGGAAGCGGTGACCCCCGCACCCTCTCGACCGGATCAAGATCCAAATGTAGACGTGGCCATGTATTTCCCATTTGAGTGAAAAACTTATTCAAACATAATTTAAATAACTCTTTCTCTCAAATGAGGAATACAAACTTAACTGATTTATGCCATGGTGTAATGCTTTGAAGAGAAGGAACTGGAGTTGTTCTATTCGACGTATTCACACGAATTACACTGTCTGCTTGATAAAAAGGTACCGTACTGATTCCCAAAGCTACCACAGATTGATCTAATGTCGGCTGTACTCCATATATTTTTTATTTCTTGTTGAACATTTCATTTGTATCCCGACCGTTTGAATTGCCAATTAATTCTAGATCAATATTGCCATTAATATAAGTACGCAATGCACCCCAAGGTTCCAATTCCCTCTCTTCGTTCCGTGAACCATTACATTGTGCGGATATAGTACCGTAATGTGATTATGATGAACGATCATACAATACCAACACTTGATGTGGCTAGCAATTCACAACACTGCCAAATGAAAATCCACACTGATCGGATGATTCCTGTTTTCATGTCACCTGGAGCTTCAAGGTTTAACGCATTAGTGAGTGCTTGGGCACCATCCTTCCATTCATGCTTTTCACTTGTGGGCACCGTGATCAAATTTGTAACCGAATCAGTTAGTTGACCGCGTATCACTGGCGTATATAAGGGGGGGGGGGGGTTTAGGGGTCTGGCGCTGTTTTTGAATTTAGAGTTTGGCTATTGGAAGGTTAGGGGGCAATGCAAAGACATTTTATTTTTTCTATTCTTATCACCGAACGTCGATCGCAAGCTGCTTCATTTCACATGAAACATTTCGTACTAATTCAAGGCAGTAGAAAATATGTATGTTGCTTTCTGCTTTGCACCCATATGGGAGTAAGCTCTAGCGAATTGTTAATCATCCTGGCCATGCATGTTCAGAGACTATGGAAGTAACATAAAATATTTTTTACCACCTTTAAAAAAATAAGTTTGTAGTTGTTTCCCTTTTTCGTATATATTCGAATACTCGAATACAGCTAATCTTGACTGTCTTTTGTTTTGTGATTGCTCTGTTCGCTGAAACGATTGTTTTTTTTTTCTCATAATGTTTCTATCAGAAACAAAAGTTGTTACAAGGATTTTAGATTTGAGGAAACTTTGTCGCTTTACCCATACCATGCATGTAAACGAATTCCTTGAAGCTGGCATTCGTTGCGGGCAAAGACATAAACTACTGGACGCAAACCTTATGCTCTCGAAATATACAGTCTTTCTTCACCTTTCGTTCCCCTTTACAATCCTCCACCCATGAAATGCTCTCGCGACGAAAGCACGCTTGCCTCCAGCTTCACCCGCAAGAGTCCATATAATTCGCGCTTACCGCTAGCGGGCACGGGTGACTATAGTCACGGTGACCGTTTCGTCACTTCCATCAAGTCTATGAACATGTATGGAGATGCGCGCACGTTACGACGTGACAACCGGGTGACTTTTTTGTCCACCTCTCAGCGAACAAGCCCGTGACAAAACTGTCACCTTGCCGCTAGGTTTACTTAGGCGTGCGCGCACGGGTGACAAAAAAGTCACTCTCATAGTAGTCCAGCCGCATTTTATAGATTAAAAATCGACAGATAAATTTGGTTTTCGAATTATCTGATTGACTTTTGATGCTGAAATTCGACTTTCCTATTGTATGTGTGAAGTACAAAAAGTTTCTTTTAGGCAGAATCCTTAAAAAGAAATTCTGCCTTCTCAGCTGTGTTTCGTGCTCATTGCTTGCGCGCCGTTTCCTATTTTTACGGCTTTGTCAAACGAATTTTACAAAGAGTCACTGATTTCGCGTCCTGTCTGTTCGACTGCTCGTGCATCACAGCAAATTTCCTCAGAAACTCGAATCATCAAACTTTGTAGGAAGGCCAAAAGTGGTGGTTTCTCGAAAGTTAAAGTGTTATGCAATTTTTTAAAAGTTTTAAGGATGGTCCCCCCATATACGACACATGACCACTCAAAATTTAATATTCATCATAGGTATTCCACCAAGATATCAAAAGAATGGTCATGAGATATAGTGAGATCGTAGATAATGACCGTTTTCTTCAAATCCATGTTGACGATTGACGCCTGTATTTCAAAAACAATTTGTGAATGTAACCTTCTGTGAGCGCCCTCCACTTTTTTGAGGTGACGTGACAGTGACAAAAACTTTTTTGTCACCGTGACTTTAGTCACCCATGCGCGCTTGCGCTTAAACATTCTGTTGACGTAAACAATGCAAACATTTTTGTTTTCTTTTTGGCGATTGGAAACAAGCGTCATTCAAAGTAAAATCATAATGTGTCAAGAGCCGAGGGCGATGGATTGCCTCCAATAGAACGACGGCCCAAAGTGGAATTGCAAACTTATGCCAAATGCACAAAAAAGAACGTGACTGCAATCATGTAAACAACTCCAGTTAGATATGAATTGGAATAGGGCAGAGCGAGATACCATGCAACGAAAAAATCATACGCTGCTAAATGCTTAATTTCTCTCGAGCCATTTCTTATCCTCTAGTCTATGTACGAATCTCTGGTTGAGGATTAGTTCATGCGCGAACAACTAAATACGAGTGTGGTTTACTAAAAATAAAAAATGAAAAAAGTATCAGAGAAAATAAGTCTTTTGGATTTTTTCAAAAGAAAGGTCCCTTCAAAATCAGAGGATGAAAGCCATGCTGAAGCTGACAGAGATGTCGCAGGCCCATCTAGCAATCAAGTAAAGAAAGGTAAGTTAAATTATAACAAAGAAAGTGGTCATAAACTTCATTCGTGTAAAAAGGAACACGCCACAAAATTAAAATGTGGCGGCTAGGTCGCGTCGTGTACACTGCAGTCTAGATATTTACATATGGAAAGGTTTCTCAATATTTTTTTTGATCAGATCAGTTTTTTAAATATAGTCGTGTATTTATTATACACAGTAACCATTTTTTAAGTCCTTCTAATTTTAAAATAGTACATTTCATCATTTTCTAGTAACGGTTACTATTTTATCGTAAGAAGTACCGAAAAATTGTTACTGTATTTGACTGATATATGACTTATTTAACAAATTTATCTGGTAAGCTGAGTTTTAACTGTTTTCTTGTAAGTATTTCTCTCAGTAAAAGTTTTAGCTTATGTTTTGTTAATAAACATTCATTCTTGTCAATATAAACTTATGTTTTTATTCTAATTTTATTGTTGCCGAAAAATTTTGTTTTGAGCTCTACTGGCTATGCTCCGAAGTAGCGTATGTCCTGTTTTTTTAAACAAAATATCATTTTGCTTATTTGCCTAATGGTAGCATTGATCATCTTTGCTACCAAAGTGTACTTTACCAGTAAATATGCGCGCGCCATACAGTCAACGCTACATATCAGTTTTGAAAAACATATGAAAATAATGCTTCAAAGTATCATCGGTTTGGTGTTTCTTCGTACCAAGATTTTCTCACTTGTAAAAATATGCTGAGTGAAGAAACTGCCAAATCATACTCAGCTTTGAAAATAGCAATACATTGCCAAACTTTCAACTAAATGCAAAATAGTATTTGAAAACGACAGCGTTGATATTTGCTCCTTATATTTAGCTTCGTAAGGAAAACTAGAAAAAAAAAATAAAAAAAATAAAACAAAAACTTATTCAAACGTATTAATAGAAGTGTTAAAAGAGTGTTTATGTTTTCTTCGGAAAAAGGTGTTTAGGCTAAGACATTTTTCACTAGCTTCCACTTTATAGCAAATACAATAAATACGTTTGCGCCATTTATCACGTAAAATCCCACCATCAAAATATTTTTTGTGCGTGGATGTGTTGCTTTCTGTCTCAATTCCTTCTCTTTTTCTATCCATGTTCGGTTTCGTTCATTTCCTTCTTTTACAGCTAGGATCGACGTACTTCCAGATCCACCCATGGATTTCGATATTGGGAAATATGTATGTGATCCTCCGAAGAACGATGAAGAAAAGCTGCGTGCGTTGAAGGAACCTTGGAGTCCACCCGAAACATTCAAATTTCCAGTTAAAGGCAAAAAGAATCTTTCTTTTCAGCGACATTGGACCACACGGTATCCATGGTTAGTTTATTCAAACATAATGCAGGGAGCGCTTTGCAAAGTATGTGTTTTGCTCGGCAAAATGCAAGGTGGCCGCGGTGATCAGAAACTTGGAGCCTTAGTTAGCAAACCATTTAACAATTGGAAGAATGCATTGGAAAATTTCGATCAGCATACAGGCACGAGATACCATAAATTTGCTCTTGAACAAGCAGCAAATTTTGTAAAGGAAGCAGAAGGTAAAACACTTAATGTAACACAGAGTATCAATACAGAAAACAACAAAATCGCCGAAGAAAATCGACAAATACTTAAAGCCATCATTGAAACAATACTTCTTTGATACTTCTTTGTGGAAGACAAGAAATGCCATTAAGAGGTAACCATGACTCCGGTAAAATTGGAATAAATGAACCTGATCAAAACGACGGCAATTTCCGAGCTCTTCTTCGCTTTCGTGCACGATCTGGTGATGAAGTACTTAAAAGTCATTTAATGACACAAACCAACCACAATAGAGCGATGTATACTTTATCAGTTATACAGAACATGTCATGTCATGTCCTTAAAAGGGTAAGAAAGGCAGGTTGTTTTACCTTATTGGCAGATGAAACCCAAGATATTTCACGAAAGGAACAATTAGCGCTATGCCTGAGATACGTTGATTGCTCCTCTGGAAAATCAGTTGTTCGTGAGGATTTCCTGCGATTCGTTCATCTAGAAGATGTTTCAGCACAATCGTTAGCGACTACAATCATAACGAATCTCTTGTCGTATGATTTGGATATTACAAAATTTATTGGCTCTGATGGGGCTGTAGTAATGAGCGGCAGACTAAGAGGCGTACGAGCAATAATTGCGGAGAAATACCCAAGAGCACAGTTTGTGCACTGTGTAGCTCACGTGCTGAACTTAGTTCTGATACATTCAAGTGAGATACCAATGATACGAAACTGTATCGGCACTATCAAAAGCAAGGCAATTTCTTTTAGTACAGTAAATATAGCATTTACGGTCTAAGAAATGACCGACTGGGATTTGACTTGATAAATCGATAGGGGGGCATAAAAAAAACTTAACTTCAGATTTCCGAAGTGATCCCCCCCCCCCCCTGCTTTTGAGAAAATCCAAAAACATTTTGAAACGCGTTTTTCTCGGAATCTATGGGTTTTAGAGAAAAGTTTATTGAACAAAAAATGTTCAGGACACTGTTATCTACATTTTATCTCATTGGAGCAAAGTCGTCCGACTTAAAATACAAAAATTAGGTGGCGCTAAAGTATCAAAAAAAGTGGTTTTTTGGCATTTTCAATAAAAAAAAATTATTGTTTTATAATAATGTAAATGGGAGGGTTTTTGTTCGTCATAAAATAATCTACAATTTTTGTTTAACATTACGGTCTATTAATCGAAAAATAATGTTTCGATAAAATGAATGGAATACACGCATCGGCGCGGCACATAAATGAACGACTTTCAGACTTTGGCAAGCTCCAGCTCGTTAACGGTAAGTTTTACAAAAAAATTGTTTGATCAAAAATTGTAGATAATTTTATGACGAACAACTTTCTCATTTACATTATTATAAAAAAATAATTTTTTTTTATTGAAAATGCCAAAAAACCACTTTTTTGATACTTTAGCGCCACCTACTCTTTGTATTTTAAGTCGGACGACTTTGCTCCAATGAGATAAAATGTAGATAACAGTGTCCTGAAAATTTTTTTTTCAAATAAACTTTTCTCTAAAACCCATAGATTCCGAGAAAAACGCGTTTCAAATTGTTTTTGGATTTTCTCAAAAGCAGGGGGGATCACTTCGGAAATCTGAAGTTAAGTTTTTTTATGCCCCCCTATCGATTTATCAAGTCAAATCCCAGTAGGTCATTTCTTAGACCAAACCTATTTTTTCGTGCTATATTTACTGTACTATTTCGACAATCTCCACTTCGGGACGGTGTGTGTAAACAAATAGCAGACCAAACTAATTCTCTTCATTCAACCCTTCTTTCTCTCTGTGAGACTCGATGGAAAGAAAAGCATAAGGCGGTTGAGAGGTTTGCAGAAATGTATCCTGTAGTAAGATTCACGCTTGAGTTACTTCAACAATCTACTAACAGAGATGTGGCGAGTCAAGCATACCAAATGCATGCAGCCATAGAAAGTAGCCAAATTATTATGTCGTTTGTGATTCTGAAAAAAGTTTTTTCATATACAACAAACTTAAACAATGCAATGCAGAAGGTGAATGTTGATTTGACAAACGTAACCAGCTACGTGACGTCGGTTAAAAATACTCTCGAAAATATTCGAAATGAAACCGAGTTTAAAATACTTTTCGACCAAGCAATGGAGCTGAGTTCAAGTGGCATCCTTGCTCCACGAACAACTGGAAGGCGAACGCAGCGTGGTAATGTTCCAGGAGAAAGTGCGGAAGAATATTATCGGCGGAATATATTTTATCCATTTGTTGACCATGTTATTATTGAGCTTAATGTTCGCTTTAAGCCACACGAGGAGATCATCAAAGGAATACAGATGATTCTGCCCGAGAACATAAAAAATGAGAAAACTATTAAAGAGAAGCTAGGGAAAGTAGCATTGTTTTTTCTGGGAGAAACGATTGCAAAGTTTTTTCCTAGTGAATATGAAATATGGCACAATCACTGGGAATCAATACCCGAAAAACCGTCAACTGCTCTAGCAACTCTTGATAAATGCGACCAAGAGTTCTTCCCAACCATCAAAATGCTGCTTAAGATTTTGGCCACCCTTCCAGTGTCCACTGCAACCGCTGAAAGGAGTTTTTCAACCCTAAAGAGGTTAAAAAACTATCTCAGAAATAGCATGGGAAATGAAAGACTCATTGGACTTGCACTGATGAGCGTTTATCGCGATTTAGCAATAGACGCAGAAGAAGTCCTTAACATGATAGCAACACGGCGCAAAAGGCTCAATTTAATACTTTGTAAGTTTGAATAAGTTCTTTGCTTCAAAGAAACTAATACATATGCATTTAAAATACTGTTTAAAATTATTGTACATTTCACAGCATACTTTTAAAAAAATGAAGTATGAACTGCGTTTTTGAAAATCTACAAAATAGTTATGTAAAAGAGGATAAGACATTGGTGGTATAGCAAAAATATTATTTTCGTATTACTGCTAAAATATTGTGCGTAAATGTTTTCTAATATGTCTAGCGAACGTAAAATATGAGTTTTTAACGGTGTAAGTAAATCGAAATACAACATGATTAAAATTAAATATCTTACTTAGGCATTGAGTGCACCTCATGATTTTTTTTTAATAGATTGGGCCAAATGGATATGCATTTTACCCATCAGGGAATTTCTATAATTTACTATAACTTAACAATGACTAAAAGGTGTAAATAATGTAAATAAATATTCTAGTTTCTAGATAAGTGTGTTCATGTTTTATAATTTTCTCATTAAAACTATTTATGTGTAAATACATATAAACAATATTTTGCCAACATTCCTTTCGTATTTGTTTGACGATGCTTTGCTCGCAGCTACTTTAATGTGTATGTAATTTGAATAAAATAGCTTAGAGTGGTGTAAAAAAGCTTCATTTTAGAGCATAATGTAATTATCAGTAACTTATTACTTTCAGTCTACCTTGACCTTTGGACCCCCCCTTGTGAAAGCTTTAAATACATCACTGCCGCGCATCGACATATTTCAATTAAATGTCGAGCATGCTCAGTACATAACTAACAAAAAATTATATTTTTCGAATCATGCAGAAATTTCGTTCTACGAAAACCAACTTGCAATTAGCAAAACAAACGATTATCATCTCAGGTATAATGATTCACAGATTAATCTCTATGATTTTTGGAGTACTGAATCATTTCTCATATTGTCTTCCCGTGGTATAGTCCTTTGATCAACTAACAAGAATAACCACCAATTACACTTTAAATCAGATACCGATTAAAAAATTCAGCTCATTGACTGTTCAACACTCCAACTAATTTAATAACGAGCTATCTGACACTATCATGTTTTTATCTTTTCAATGGAATATCTATTTAAGCTGTTTGGGTTCATACTTTTTTTGTTTACTTTGGCGCCGACAAGAACACGCTGTTACGCTTTTCGTAATTCAGCGAGTTAAGTTCGTATTTTCTCTTTCTCATCAATGACGCATGCATTAATATTCATAGAATGCCGCATCAACTTGTCGCGATTTCGTGCCTCATTTTCAAACACGAAAACCCGGGCAATCTTTTCAACCAACAATGTACTCCCTATAATGCACTTGCGCAATACGTTCAATGTTGACCAATATGCGGATTAGATCACTTTACTCGGACACTAAATTCTCAAATGCGTAAGCATTTATCGTTCAAAAACTTCCCAGAAAGAATAATCAAGATACTAAATGCGTCATCAATAACTGCTTTATCGCCTTACACTGTAGTTACTGACTTATTACACTGAACGTAAATGACCTACACCAGGTTGTCAACTGAGTACCGAAGCATTGAAACACCAGGCTTTAAATATTTAACTTGATTTACGTGCTTGAAATGCCAACCGTATTTCAATGTTTTCTTGGTACCTGCAGCTCGAATAAATTGGTGTTTTATCTAGCACATTGCCTTCTCCCTTTAACATGCCTATTTTACAAGCGCTGTAACAGCTGCTCATCTTAAAATCGTTCGAGATTGTCCATAAAGCGATTAAATTTTTTTCTTGTGAGTTTTTTCCGCTAGTTCACGTCCAATTTAAATGCTCGATTCCTTGAAATTGGTAAATAATTCTCCATAAATTAAACAATGCTGAGCACTACAAGTTGCAGACAAAATAAACCTTCATTTTAAATAGATTTGATGTCAATATTTTCCGCATATTCCGCTCGACATTCGTCACACCCAGCTCACGGTTGGCTACCGGTAATCAAGACCATTGCAAACAAAAATAATTTCCAACGTTGCTCAATCCCACTCGCAGCTGTCCAAGTGCTGTCGCGAACAGGCGATATTTTGATTTTTTACTATTAAACATTTTCGATTGCAAACAAATGCGCTAGCAAGAGTGACAGTCGGTCAGGGGAAAAGTGCGTAAAAATTAGCGCGGAGGTTTGCAAGTGTGCATTTTTGTTGAATGCTTACACACGGCGACTGGGTGGATGGGTGTCTGTAGGATGACGGTTCAATGATTTTTTGCGCTATCTTTAATTGTGCGTCATTTTTCCGTCCCTTTGGATAATATCACGCACGATAAGACTTTCACAAATATTTATTGGAGACTACCGTTAGCGGAACAGACAAACAAAAGGATAAGAAAGTAGCTTCGATTTGGTTTGTTAATTCACTGCCCGTGTTCACCGAACAAATTCAGCAATTCTAATAAATACTGACGGCACAACAGTCAACCTTTACACACACTCGTATAGAAGGCGGTCCAGAAACTTTTGTAGTTTTTTGTGTTTTGAAACCGAACGATTCACTGCACTGGAGTAACCTTTATGGAACCTCAACTCTTAAATAATTCGTAAAAACTTCCCAACAAAATCCAGTTTGTAGCCGCTAGGATAAATCACAGGAATGAGCAGGAACGAGCAACAGCATTGATTCTTGCTCTAAGAGGCCTAGCTGCCGAGCTTTTGCAGACTATCCCCGTTGAGTTGCATTCAAACCCGGCTACTATAATGAATGCGTTATGGAGACGATCATCTGAAGCAGATTTACCGGGCACAGCTACGGCATCGGATGCAGAAGTCTGGTGAAACCCTACAGTAGCTAGCCCAAGACATTGAGCGACTAGCTTTTTGGGCTTACCCAGCCCACGATCAAGAACATCGAGATGACGCAGCAACAGAAGCATTCATCAGCGCAGTAAAGGACCCGGAATCACAACAAGCCGTGCGTTTAGCTCAAAAGCAAACGGTTAAGGACGCATTGGCATACAGTCTGAACTTTGAGGCAGCGAAAAATGTGGCTCGTACCACTGCCCGGGTTCGCGAGATCGTGGCAGGATGCTAGAATAATGGAGAGAAGGGGCACCTGCAAAGAGACTGCAAAAAAGCGGAGAAAACGGAGTTACTGTCCAGGGTGGCGGAGATCCAGACCGAGTCAGCAGTAGGGTTTCTTTCCCGGGATCCCGAGAAATGGCCCAATATTCCCCTTTTTCGTAATCCCGGGAAATTTTCTTTCCCGGGACCAAAAATTTTAATGACTTCGATCACATTTCAATCGAAGCAATTCAACTTTCAGACTTTTTTCCGTCACAGCATGTAAACAGATTATTTTAAAATGAATTTCAGTCATAATTCCCTAAGAATTCAATGTTGGAGAGGTTTGTATGAATAATATTCAGTATCCCGGTTCAAGCGTCGTGCCATTTCGTCAGGTTCGTAAAAACCGTGCACCTTTTTTATGAATTCAATGGGTGAGTTCAGACGACTCAGCCTACTGCCGGCCGCAAACAGGTTAATCAAGTTTTCTTGGACAAGAAAAACGCGACGTCGAGATTGCCTTCTCCCGACGTCGCGTCCTCCTTGTCCAAGAAAACTTGATTAACCTGTTTGCGGCCGGCAGCAGGCTGAATCGTCTAAACTCGCCCAATAGATGCACTGTTTATGAGTCAAACTTCTAATATTTATTGTTTACATAATGCCATGCTAAAGGAATAAAATTGCAGGCGCGCGTGGCCCTTTGTACCATGATATGTATATGGGATAGGGTGGGTCACTTGAGTATGTTGTAAAAAATACTTTTCTGTTGACTTCTAGTGGTAAGAAAAATGTATCAAAAGGTTACATATATGAACTAACTTCAGACCTTTGTTTTAGTTAATACAGTGCAACCAAACGACTAAATGATTGCCATAATATTTCATCCCATCAGTCCCACTTGACAATTTATTATTGCTATTAGAATCCATAATAAAAAAAATATTTTTTCATCCTATGGCGAAATTTCTCTTTGCCTTTATGGACCTTCTGTCCAATGTTTAATACGTTGAAAAAGAACTTAGAATGTAAACATTTTAATATATGTAAACACTACCTTCTGTAGAAAAATCTGTCACTTTATTCTTTTTAGTAAAAAGTGTGATGTGGTTTGCTTGTTTTGCGTGGAGTCCAAAAGTGTTCTTCAATAAGGATAGTTGTGTGATCTGTGGTCAATTTGTTTTTGGATCAGATACTTCAAAAAATTATTTTGGTAAGTGAAACTGTCGTCAGTTTGTGCATTTTCACTGATTAAAACTTAATTTGGGGTATTCGTTTTCGTCTATTTTAATTGCATAATCCTCATTTTTGTTCATACGCTATTCCTTACCTTTGCTGTCAGGATATTTCCACGTTGACGTTCAACCATGAAATGATTTACTTGTCCCTTACTTTAATGTATTATGTGTTAGTAAATGTTAGCAGATACCTCTCTTGAGCATCACGCAAAAGTGATGGCATTTACAGCAAATGAGCCCACTCCCTTCTCGTCTACAAATACCGGTCTAACCGGTCTATGCACTACATTGTGAAGCGCCGTGTAATTCAAGACAATCAGACGAAGAAGACTTACGACTTATTGAGGATGAATTGAGTTACTATTATTTCAAAGCTCCACCTTTTCAAATTGACATTTTTCAAATAAAATTGTTCTCTATGTTTGTATTTCAATATTATTTCAGGTGTAAATTATAAATATAGCCATGTCTGACTCTACTTCGAAGTCCTTCGTTTGGCAGCATTTCATAAAAAAAAACGATGAAACTGCAAAATGTATTAAATGCAAGAGCATATTAAAGTGTAGAGGTTGGTCAACAAGTGGCTTGCTTCGACATTTACATGTAAAACATAATGTAACAAAAGGTACTCAATCTGATTTGTCAACATCAGTTTGTAGTGAAACCAACAAAAGAAAGAAATATAGTGATGATAAAACTAAATGCACTAAACAAAAAAAGTCACTCCTTACATATTTCCTTCCCGCTCATAGAGAAACACGGGGGGAAATAGTTAGTAAGCTCGTTTGCCTCGATGGATTCACGGTGAATGCAATTACAAAAAGTAACTTCATAAGGAATTTGTTACGTGACAAGGGATTTGCATTACCTCCAAACCCTAGCGACGTAATGAAGCTTATATACAAACGATATGACCTAATGAAAAGTCAAGTAATAATCGAAATTTGTTCAAAATTAAACGCAGGACAACGTTGTAGTTTGACGCTGGACGAATATACACCGCTCAAAAACCGACGATATTTAAATGTAAACGTCCATTTTAATGAACTAAAGTTCTTTAATTCGGGAATGATGAGAACAAGTGGATCCTTTTCGTCGGAAAATTGTGTTGATATGGTGAGGAAAAAGTTGAAGGAATTCAAAATTTCTATTGAAACCCATATAGTTGCATGTGTTACTGATGGTGCAAGCATGATGGTGAAGTTCGGAAAAACTATGAACTGCGAGTATCACTTATGCTATGCTCAGGCTATACATCTGGCTGTGTGTGATGTTCTTTATAAAAAAAGAGTAGATTTTGAAGAGACTCCTAATGAAATAAATATATCACAGATAGAAGAAGATGGGGATGAAAGCGATGAACTAATTGAAGATTTAGATAAGGCCATTAATATAGAATTTGACGCGGGTCTATCAATGGAAGGCATATGTAATATAGCTTATAAAGAAATAACTTCTAAAATTGATATTAATGAAGCTGTAAATAAAGTAAGAGTTATTGTAAAATTCTTTCGAAAATCGCCTCTGAAGAATGATATTTTACAAAATTATGTCAAAGCACAGTTTGGGCATGAAAAGATGGTTTACTTAGATACTAAAACACGTTGGAATAGCTTGTTAGATATGCTTGAACGATTTTTAGATATAAGATCAGCAATTTCTAAGGCACTTTGAGCCCATAACTTTGACTCATGAAGAATTAGAAACGTTGAGTGCCATTGCAGCTTGCTTGAAGCCTTTCAATATTGGGTTAGAAAAACTGAGTAATCGAATTGCAACTTTGTTAACTGCGGAAGGAGTGTTTTCTTTCATTTCAGATGAGTTAAATCAACAAAATACAGAATTTTCCAAGCACATGAAATGCTCTCTGATCCAACGAATAAATGAAAGGCGCCCGAAAAGCTTAGTTGGGCTAATGCAGTATCTAAATTGTGGCAAAAAATACAATGCTACTGCAATTGTTGATCTGCCATGTTTACCAACTAAAAGCGCGTTGATTCAATAAGGTAAAAAAATAATAACGAGGCTTTTTTGCGTGGAGGGTGAACCATCGTCAAACTCTTCATTTTCCAATGAAGAGAGCTCAGAAAATGAACTAACACTAACTCTGAGCGAAAGATTGGAGAAGGCTATTCAGTCAAAAACAAGAATTCAACGTTCTGGCAATATCAAAAGTAGCTCCAGCTTCAGCAAGATTATAAAGCATGAATTTCTGTTGTTTGATGCTATCGAAAATCAATCCTCTAACATAATTAAATTGGGTGAAGCTCTGAAAACTATCCCGCAAACATCAATAGAAGCTGAAAGAGCCTTTTCTGCGGCAGGATTGTTTGTATCGAAACTTAGAACGAGACTTAGTGATAAAAGTATAGATCGCTTATGTTTCCTGAAGTCGTATTTGCAAAATGTCTAATTATTTTCATTTTATTTGCTTTAACGTCATTAAATATACATACATATGAAAAACTACATATTTTAAATATTTTTTTTTTAAATATTATCATTCATAGCACTTTGTATAGCTTATTTTAATTTAATTTTTCATAATTTTATGCATAAATATACACACATACATATGTACATAATATAATATTGTAGTTTTATAATCTTCAGAAAATTAAATTTATGGAAAGGAATGACTTTGTTTTTCAATTTCGATATATTTCCAGTTTCCGGGTTACTGGTAGCTATTATTTTCAAATTTTTTACTTTCCCGGGAATCCCGGGAATCTCTGGAATGACTTTTACTTTCCCGGGATTTCCCGGGAAGAAGAAAAGGCCGGGAATTCAGAAACCCTAGTCAGCAGCCTAGAATGGAAGCCCATCAAACTGAGGGGCGCAACTTCGTCGGGCGGATGCTGGCTAGGAGGATCGACATCTCTAGCACCCCCGTCACCGTGTCAAAACTACATCGTGGAGAAGCAGACTTATGCCTTCCTGGTCAAGTTGACGAAGAACATTGCGCCATAACAAGTGACACTGGTGCAACCCGATCGACTATCCGACCAGCCTTAGTGACGTCCCAACTACTTCACAAGGGCAGAGCTCATGGAAATGCTGATGCCCTATTTCGTCATCCATGTCCAGCTAACTGCAAGCATTGCCAACGGCCGTTGATCTGCAAGTGATAGTGGCCGAATTTGATGAAGGTTGGTCATTGGAGGAGATTCGAAATGCCCAGTTAGCCGATGAAGACATCGGACCATTGCTCGTATGGAAGGAGACGACTGGGCGACCGGAGTTGAAAGACGTTTCGATGCATGGCGCGCAATCCTGAAAAGTTATTGGGCACAATGGAACTCCCTTCAGGTGGAGGGTGGCGTACGCAAGCGGAAATGAGAAACGGTGGATGGCAGCTCCTATACGATGCAAACTATACTACCCAAAAGCCGAATCCACGATGTGGTTAAGGAAATGCATGAAGGATCCTCGGGAGGCCACCTTGGTGTTAACAAGAACTTAGCGAAATTGCGGGAAAGATTCTACTGGCTCCACGCTCGAGAAGACGTTGATGACTGGTGTCGCAGATACACGATTTGCGCTTCCGTCAAAGGTCCGAAGCGACTACTGAGAGGACAAATGCAAACCTATAACGTGGGGGTACCGTTTGAAAGGATTGCTGTTGACATCACAGGACCCTTTCCTGAATTCGAATTGAGAAATCGATACACGCTGGTTGTGGCCGATTATTTCAGCAAGTGGCACGAGGTCTACCCCATTCCCAACCAGTACTGTAGCCGAACAGCTAGTGCTAAATTGGGTCAGTAGGTACGACGTACCTTGTGAACTACATTCAGATCAAGGCCGAAACTTTGAGTCACTAGTTTTTAGCGAAATGTGCGTGCTGCTGGGAATTTGGGAAACGAGGACAACACCGCTGCATCCCCAATCCAATGGAATAGTCGAACATTTCAACGGCGCTCTCAATAAACACCTGGCCAAGATGGTTGACGAGAACCAAAGGGACTGGGACCGACACATCCCACTATTTTTGATGTCGTACAGAGCTGCCGAACATGCATCGACGGGCCAAACCTCAGCAAAAGTCATTTTTGAAAAGACTATTTGTCTGCCAGCTGATATAAAGTTCGGAACACCTCCCGAGAAACCCCAAACGATCTCGGTGTACGCAAGTGAGCTAGGGCAACGGTTGAACGAGTTACATCGGACAGTGCGAAAACACCTCGAATCGGCTACTGACCGCATGAAGACCAGGTATGATCTAAAGGCAAATTCTACTGACTTCCAGCAACAGGACTTGGTGTATATAACCCGCAACGGCGAAAGGGTAGGTCTCCAAAGTTGCAACATAATTGGGAGGGACCATACCGAGTTACAAAGCGAATCAATGACGTCGTATACTGAATACAGGAACATCGTTAGCCAAGAGCCGAAATGAAAATTGTGCACCTGGACCGTCTTACCCCATCTTACATCCAGGGAGAATTGACTACAACTGGCGACACATCTTTTCGGGGCGAAAAGAACTGAGGTGAGGGCAGTGTTACATGTACAAATAATTCTGCGAACTACTGTCGTAATTGTTTTCACAACCATTAAGAGCATCAACAAAATGAATTTACTCGAAACCACGAGCACCCATCAAGCATGATCAACATTTGAAAGTGAGTCACTGCTCCGTTCATAAAGCTTCTCGAATATACCAGACACCTGTCGGCAGAACATTCGCCAATGTACGAGAAATGCATTGAATGGCTAGAGACCCTATATGAAGGCGAGCTGAATGAATGGGGGGGATCATTCATTAGAACCGCGATAGTAAAAATTGCGATAACGTGGAGTGAGAATTGAAAAGCGATATTGATTGAGTAATAGTAAAGTGATTTTCGTTGATTGTGAAGTGATTTTAGTGGACAGTTGAAGTAAAAATTGATAGACGACTTGTAAAATAGTGAAAATTAAAATTGTGAAATAGTTAAATGAGTGATTGTGCATTTTTTTTTAGTAACTAAATAAACTCTTTCAATTTAATTTAAAAGACATTGCGTTTTCACTTTCCCGGAACATTAAAATTATAGGCCGCCAACCATAACACGCGACAATACCATTCCTAGTCGACAGAATTAAGGTCTATGAGATATTGCGATTCACTAGACATTCTCGTCCGCTGATAGAAGAGCGACACCACACAATTTACACGGACAATGAACCTATAAAGAGATGTTGGGAAAATTGTAATTCACTAAGCACACTTTACTCTCCAACCATTTTCAGATCAAATTTCAAAGCTTTGTTACTAAGTACCTTATCCTCCGAGCTTTATTTGATGTCCTCCGAGCTCTATTTGATGTCCACAATATTTCAATTCCGGGGGGCGAGTGACCAAATTAACCCCCCCGAACTGCTAATAATCCTAACTTTATTCTAAGTATTACATTTTAAAACATTGCGAATGAGTCCATTTAAATAAAATTAATTCAAATTCTAGTACACCACTCGCGAGGATAGTATTGTGGCCAAATTTTTGAAACCACATAAACGACAATTTTGTTCTTTAACCATCTAGTATACCATTGTGATGGCTTATCTAGGGTTTTGAGCTTGGCAAGTCTTAAAAGAATCGAATAATATTTAACGTAATTATTGTCAAGTAAATTTTCTTGAATTGTAATAATATTAATTTGCGTTTGCCATCAATCTATACATTACGTTTTTGTAGGTTTATTTATGAAAATTTTGAAAAAGACGTATAGATAATGAATATTTTCAAAAAACTTTTGGTACCTTACCGATAACTTGTGATTCTCAAAATATTTCCCTAATTGCTTTTCCTAATAAACTCAAAAAATTCTAAAATTATTAAAGCATCAATACTGGTATTGCAGGCCCAACAGATAATACAAGTACTTTCCTCGTACGTGCTAAGCTATCTAAATATACACATTGACGAAATTATTCCATATTACAAGCATCTATGCATGTCAATTAATATCCAACTGACCGGAAAACGCTTTCCTCCCTTACTCATTCCATATGTATATAACATTAAGTATCATCCGTAAAAGCCGTACATTGTATCGTTGCTACGTACGTACCAACATTAATTTCTTCACCCCTACGCATGAAAAAATATCAAAATCACCCTCTTATCGACAATATAGCCGAAGGATCGTTTGCTTCGATGCATTTGTATGCAACACATTTAATACATCAATATTTTTCCTGTTATCAAAATTAATCATGAGGTGAAACAGCATTGAGGATTCATGCTCATATATGAACACGATATGGTAGCATTGCGCTCATTATGTAAACGTAAATGAGTAAACAGGACTTTGTCCAGAATACTCGTATGGTGTGACCCTGCAATCCTTCACTGTGGTTTGCACTTCTGGGGTGAAAGCAAGGTGGCAAGGTGAAAATGGTTTGCTTGTATAAGTCCAACATGATTATATTCGGGATGAAAGTGAGAGTAAGAAGGATGGAGTGAATATCTATTCCTTTATGAATGCGGCGATCTGGTGTCGTCAAATAACGAAGAAAGATTTTCAGCAATTTTCTCTTGGTCTTGGGTGGAATCAAGGAAACCCTGAATCTTTTGTGCTAGTAATACGTACGATAATAGTTTTTGTAGAAGAGTGGAAGCACTTGACAACCAAAAGAGTGAAATTAAAGTAACCCTCATTGGAAGTAAATCAGGACCCTCGTGCATACTCACATGAAACTTCTTTTGAACTCATTGAACATTGGATTTGCAATTTCCCTAATAATTAACGAAATTATGGTTTAATCTGCAAAAAAAACTACGCCTCGAGAATCGAAGGGTGAAACTCAATGCTATGACGAGGCATACAAAGAAGATTTTAATCGCATTCTCACACATATGCAGCACAAAGAAAATAAGACACTGAATTGCCGAATTGAGTTGTTGAACTAAGTTTATTCAATAGCAGTGTCAGTTGAGAAGTTCTTTTATTTCTTTCGCCATTCATTATTTGAACATGCTGAGCGCTAAATAAAAATTCAATTCTTTCCCGTTGTTTTTCATCCTTTCTGAATGAAATGAAGTCTACTCTGGCGTGCAGCATGACAATCGCTGCAATAATATGTGACGAGGAATGAGGGTTGCACAACGTCGCTCGACCGATGATGATGACGGTGCGTGCTTACGCGCTATATCATTATATTTTCAATACTAAGCAAAATTACATTATGACATGGTGTAATTATTTGTATTGTACTTAGAATTAATTTCAGGGATTCAGTTGGGCTGATGTTTAATTGCTTTCGAACAAATGCTAGTAATGCCAATGTACAATCCGATTTAAAAGTATGCAGTCCGAATGAAGATGGGGAGGAAAATGTACTAAGCATACATATTAGGAAATGGACGCGTTTTGATAAATATGTAAAAATTTATTGTTAATGCAATGTTGTTTTTAAGTTTAATCTCCCCATTCAACGTGGAACCATTGGATAATAATGAAAAACCCTTTAATCACTTGCTTGGCTAGGTTCAATTCCTTGCACTGCAAATATCTGGGAGCAGGGTAGTATGGATACTGCAGGATTGCCTCTACTGTTGTTTTCTGTCATTCGTTAAACTGTTATTCATTCTTCTTAAAATAAGTGCCCTGATTTAAATGTAATTACACCCGTATGACGATATAGAATCGAAAATATGACATTGATATAGGGTTATTAGAAATTAGCGAAGTCAAACGCTATTGTCAATCACAGGCGCACACACAGAAGACAGACAGTCAAAGAGATGTGTCGACAAACAGCTGAATGACCAACATTCGGCATCTTTAGTATGTTGAGCTCCATGCTTTCAACATCTCATTAATTCCATTCAACTTCTGATTTCAACTACTTCAATATACAACATGGGTGCAGAACAATATTACAGCAACATTTAGACCTGCAGAGGAAGATGATGGCGGCATTTTCATCAAAACAATGTACGCCATCTACCTCTTCATCGTCCAGTGTATTTTAATCAAACTTTAGACCGTTGGACTCTACAAAGGAATCATTCCCAAATTACAAGGAACGATTCCAAAGCTGCACAGATATAAATAACGTATCTATTTTGCTAAGTTACTCTTTGACTCTAGTGTTGGTAAAATTATGCAAATGTGGCTATGTTACCTACACCTAAGACCCCTAGTGATCTATCCTTTAACAAGTTTCTGGTATTGCTTGATGAGTAGCTATTGCCCCAAAAAACGTTCTTGTAGCCCTACATTAATTTATGGGAAAATACTAAGCTGGTTACCAATGAATAACAGAATTGTACGTCTAGCACTCGCTGCGTGTAGACGTGTTTTTAATTGCTTCTGTTATTAATTTTAAAAATTAATTAATTTTGTACAAACGTCAGTTGGAACTAATTTTTTTTAATTGAAAATCATCACAGTATAATTATTCAAACATTTATCGAGTACCTGAAATTTATTTCCTGAAGAAGTCTCAAAAGTGAAAATCCCGGTTTAAGAGCATTCCCTCTAGTCTCGCTGCAAAAGCAACGAGATGGAGGAGCCCGATGACTTCAGCCATCAATCAGAACGATCGTGTCCATCGCCAACGATGACGGGCGAAAAAAAACTGAAACGAAGATTCGAAAACAACGAAGAAAAACCGAAAATTTTATCAGTCATCAAGATCAAGCAGTAAATCAAAGCGAACGAGAAAGCTAAGAAGGTTGAGAGAGAAAATGAAGAGCTCAGACTTCGGATCCAATCCCTAGAAGAACTAGTTGGAAAATTGACGTTCAACAAAGCAAAAGAAATCAGTAAGAAAGAAGAAGAAGCAAATTCAAAAGCGACTGAAGATAAGAAATCTGCGGTGGAACTTTCTCATTTTTAATTATATAAATTTAATATAAATTTTAATTAATCCAGTTTAGTGTTGTTGAATTTAAAAACAGCATTAATTCAGTGAATATTTTTTATTGCAAAAAGGAGTAACCTTAGGAAATATTTTTCTTGACATTCAAATTTTTATAAAATAAAAATTTAGTGAGAAATGAAACGACAATAGAGTAGAGTCGAATATTATTAATTTGGTTCTGTTAAAGATTGAATTGTTATTTTTGAAACCAAGATATCAATCAAATAAATATAATAAAAATAACAATATCTTTTTAAATATTGTAGATCAGAGAAAATGTAATCATTCATCTAATTCTACAAACTGGTGACCCACGACATTCGAAACCGATTCACGACGTCCGCAACTATAATTGATAAGCTGGCTACGTTATCGAAGCAATTCCTTGACGAGGAGATTCAACTGAACACAACCGAACACGATCCATACGAAGACAGTCTTGCGAGTTTGAAGTTGATAAAATTGAAAAAGGACCAAGAAGTTATTCCGTGTGCTACCACTGAAAATCAAGAAGATCGACAATTGACATAAAGAATCGAGGAGCAATTAAGTGACTAGAACCTACAGTGAACTTAACTTTGGTTTAGAACACCATCATCATTCTACAGCAAACAAAGAATCGAGAAGTAATTAACTACCATCTGTGGCTTCAACGGTTCTGTCAACTTTTTCAAAGGTGATTAAAGATTATTCACCAACCAGCCAGCATCTTGAAGATAGTAATGTTTTGAACGCCGATCCCCAAGTGAATGCGACATTCGATCATTTTTATGCCCCGGAACAACACGAGAGCTGCAGCACACCTGCATCACCGGAGCAGCCACTAGGACCACCAAAGTTTTATTCGTCTACGGAAATACCGTCACTTCCAACTGCACCAAGCTTACAAAATACGAATCAAAATACATATCGTTTATGTTCTAATATTCATTCAAAGCAACCTTTTTGAGGTAATTTTAACGAAACCCCAATTATTGGTGGACCATTTATTTTTAATTCAAATATTATATATTATATCTATATTTAATTTAAAATTAACATTTTTTAAGAAAATTTATCAAGCAAATTGTAAGGGTTACTCCTTATTCAATTTGTGAGTTATTCTAGTTCGCTAAAGAGGAAAGATATATCCTGCGACAGGGGGGATATATCCGCCAGAAGGCACCTCAAACCCTTAGGGATTAATTGAAATTTATATTGATATCAATTGATAATAGCGTGAGTGAATTTTAAATACATAATTTTGTTGTTTTTCACAATGTCGGTCAATAATGAGGAATATTTGGATGCTATCCCTAATTTAAGCGCAGTTGCAATTAAATTACCTCCTTTTTGGAAGGAATTCCCTGACATTTGGTTTAAGAAAACCGAAGCTCAATTTGCTCTGGCGGGTATTACCTCAGAGCAAGCAAAATTTTATCATATATTAGTAGCTCTTGATGCAAATGCAATCCGTTACGTGTCAGATATTGTCAGTAACCCGCCTAGCACAAACCCTTATACAGCCTTAAAGGAAGCATTAATTTCTAGGTTATCTGCAAGTGAGAGTTCAAAATTTAATAATTTATTAACGAATCTTACATTGGGAGATCGTTTTCCATCACAACTGCTCAGGGAAATGCAACAGCTTGGAGGGGAAAAAGTAGGAAAAGACTTGCTCAGGAACATCTGGTTACAAGGATTGCCAGAAAATATGCAAGCAATTTTAACATGTAATCTTTCAAGTTCCCTAACGGATCTAGCTGCGTGTGCAGATAAAATTTACGAAGTATCAAATAAACCAGCATTGCTTTCTCTGTCAAGCAACACAAGTGAAGAGTCAACATTACAGAAGCAGGTTTCTGAACTAACTCTCCAAGTTGCTGAATTGTCACGAGCATTCAATAATATGAATAGATTTAGTAGAAGCCCAAACAGATTTAGAGGATTTCGCTCTCGTTCTCCATCAAGTAAACGACCTGAAGGACAGGGATTTTGCTGGTATCATTTTAAATTTGGTACTAGAGCATACAAGTGCATTGAACCATGCACTTTCAAAAAGAAAAATTCATTCGATTTTAAGGAAAATTCAAAAAAACTAGATAAACTTAAATTTCCGACGGTAAATTTAAGTAGTATTGCTTCAAGCCGTCTTTTACTTTATGATCATTCCACAAAAAAGAAATTTTTAATCGATACTGGTGCAAAAATTTCAGTTATTCCAAAACCAAAATATCGTCAGCTAATTGCTTCAGGTTTTAAACTTTCTGCTGCTAATGCATCTTCTATTGATACATACGGCAGAAAACTACTAAAATTAGATCTGGGTCTAAGAAAATAATTTTCATGGCATTTTACTATTGCAGATATTTCGGGACCTATTATAGGTGCAGATTTTTTGGGTCATTTTGGAATTTTAGTTGATGTCGCTAACAAAGCAATAATTGACCCAACTACAAACCTTCGTTCAATAACAACTATTACATCGGAAAATTCTTCAAACTTGTCCATTTTAATTAAACCAGAAATTGATCCACAAGTAAAAGACTTATTAAATAAATTTAAATCAATTACCTTAAAGTCCAACTTTACAAAACATCCTACACATAGTATAAAACATAAAATTACATCTTCTGGATCACCAATAGTTTCGAAACCCAGACGTTTAGCGCCAGATAAATTAACTGCAGCTAAGAAAGAATTTAATTTCCTTCTCGAACAAGGAATCTGTCGTTTCTCTGATAGTCAATGGTCTTCACCATTACACATGGTACTAAAAAGCAATGGTGATTGGCGTCCTTGTGATGACTACAGACGTCTTAATGCCATTACAACACCAGATCGCTATCCTATTCCTAACATTCAGGATATCACAGATTTTTTAACTGATTGCAAAACCTTCTCAACTTTAGATCTTGTTAAAGCGTATCATCAAATTCCAATAGAACCAGAAGATATTCCGAAAACTGCAATTTGCACACCGTTCGGACTCTTTGAGCTCACTCGCATGACTTTTGGCTTATGCAATGCTGCGCAGACTTTTCGACGCTTCATTAATTCAATACTAAAAGATCTAAATTTTTGTTTTGTATATTTAGACGATATTCTTATTCCTTCAAAATCTGCCTCAGATCATTTAACGCATTTATCAATAATTTTCGAAAGGTTAAATGATAACGGACTAATCATTAATCTGGATAATTGTAAATTCTTACAAAAAGAAGTTAAATTTTTAGTTCATTTTATTTCATCTGAAGGAATTAAACCTTCACCAGATAAATGTAAGGATATTTTAAGTTTCAAATTACCAGAAACAATTGTAGAATTGAGGCGATTTCTGGGAATGATAAATTTTTATCGTCGCTTCTTACCAAATGCCGCTAAACACCACGCTTGGTGGGTTCTAAGAAGTCAGACAAGAGGAAAATAAATTGGACACCGGAGGCTATTAAATCTTTTGAAACTTGGGGTTCTTTTCAAAAAAATTGAACGAAGCTCAAAGAAATTATAGTGCATATGATCGTGAATTACTAGCGGCCTATCAATCAGTAAAACATTTTAGATATTACATTGAAGGTCGCACATTCACATTGTTTACAGATCATAAATCTTTAATATTTTCATTTCGTCAGAACCCTACAAAAGCTTCTCCAAGACAACTTCGTCAACTTAACTTCATCAGTGAATTTACCACAGATTTTAGACACATTTCTGGAAAAGAGAATATTGTTGCAGATTCTCTATCTAGAATTTCTGAAATTGAAATTCCTAGCTCTATAGATTTTAAAGCAATTGCTGAAGCGCAACTTATAGACGAATCTTTTGAGAAATTAAAATCAAATCCAAAATTTTCATTTAAACAAATAACTTTCCCAAACACAAATTTCAAAATTTTTTGCGAAATTACAAATGAAAATATTAGGCCATATATTCCGGAAGCATTTCGGGAGCAAATTTTCACTTCAGTACATAATTTAGCTCATCCAAGCATCCGAACTTTAAGACGCCTTGTATCAGATAAATACTTTTGGCCATTTCTCAACAAAAACATTGCTGATTGGTCTCGCACTTGTTTGGATTGTCAACGTTCAAAAATTACGAGATACAATAGAAGTGAACATAAAACATTCCCCCTTACATCAAAACGTTTTAAAATAATACATATGGATATAGTCGGGTATTGCCTTACTCACAAGGTTTCACGTATTGCTTAACAATAATAGATAGATTTTCGAGATGGCCTGAAGCAATACCTTTAACTAATATTACGGCTGCAAATTGTGCAGAAGCATTATGTACTTTTTGGATTGCACGTTTCGGAGTTCCAGAAGTTATAGTAACAGATCAGGGTAGACAGTTCGAATCCCAATTGTTCAGTGAGCTGGGAAAAATCCTTGGATTCAAAAGAAATCGTACTACAGCCTATCATCCGCAAGCAAACGGAATGATAGAGAATTGGCATCGTACATTGAAGGCTTCTGTAATGGCTAACAAAAATCCATCGTGGTCAAAAACATTACCATTCATTCTTTTGGGTTTGAGGACAGTATTTAAAGAAGAACTGAAAACATCTCCGGCTCAATAAGTTTACGGAGAGAACATACGTTTGCCGAGTGATTTACACAAGATTTGTCTCGATCAGAAACCTCAATCAGATTTCGTTCAAGATTTAAAGGCAGTTATGTCAAACATTAAACATATTCCAGCTTCAAATCATAGTAACGTAAAACCAAGAGAAATTAAAAATCTAAATAGTTGCAATCAAGTGCTGATTAGAACAGATGCAGTGCGCAAATCTTTACAACCACCTTATCATGGACCTTATAAAGTTTTAAAAAAATATGAAAAATATTATAGCATTCAAATCAAAAACAAATCATGTAATATTACAAAAGATAGATTGAAACCTTTTTTCTCCTGCATTCAAAACCATGACACGGTTAAAAATAATTAAAAAAAAGTATCTTTCGACGAGAAGAACAACAAAATTAAATATATAACATGACATGGGAGATAAAATAACTCTTTTAGAAAATACTAAGGTTCTCATTTTTAATTATATAAATTTAATATAAATTTTAATTAATCCAGTTTAGTATTGTTGAATTTAAAAACAGCATTAATTCAGTTGAATATTTTTTATTGCAAAAAGGAGTTACCTTAGGAAATATTTTTCTTGACATTCAAATTTTTATAAAATAAAAATTTAGTGAGAAATGAAACGACAATAGAGTAGAGTCGATCATTATTAATTTGGTTCTGTTAAAGATTGAATTGTTATTTTTGAAACCAAGATATCAATCAAATAAATATAATAAAAATAACAATACCTTTTTAAATATTATAGATCAGAGAAAATGTAATCATTCATCTAATTCTACAAATCTAAGAGACCGGAACAAGAAACTGATGAAGAGGGTGTCCTCAGGGCAGGTGGAGCAAATGACAGCACGAATTATTGTGCAGAGCTAGCTGGACTAGAAGATTTCACGAGTATTGAAGAGGATACAGGTAATAAAACTTCTGAACATTGTACTGCTAAGCCAGATAATAGATTTATTGAATATTTAAAAATTAAAAATAGGGGGAAAAAACCAAAAGTTTTGTCCGCTGGTCCGTCAAGGTAAATCAAAAGAAAGAAAATGTTCAACCAATCAATGTATTTGGGCAAACAAGCAAATATGTGCGTATGGTTCGGCTTTTGGCGGCTGAAAATAAGCTAAATGATTTTGAGAGCAAAAGAGTCAATGCCGATAAACTGAAAATTAGAACTAAATCATTGGTTGATTTTCAGACAGCAAAAAGTGCGTTGAAATCTGGAGATATTCCGCATTTTACATACACGCCCAAAAGCGAAAAAACAAGACCTTTGTATTGAAGGGTCTGGAATGTGGAGAGCACACAGTTGATCTCCTTCAGGCGCTTCAAGAAGTTGCACCAGAAATAGAATTTACTTCTGTTAAAGACTTTGCAACAAGGAGATCGATTCTCGAGCGTAAAAACTTGCCTTATGACTTAGTCCAGATTTCCAGCAAAAGTAGTTTAAGTACATTACAAAAACTAAGGTACTTGAACTTCCGTGTGATGAGGTGGGAACACCTCCAGAAAAACGAGATCAACCAATGCTATAGGTGCCAAAGATTCGAATATTCGGCTCCCGATTGCGCAATGAAATGTAGATATGTAAAGTGCAAAGATATCCATGCTCCTGGCAAGGGCAAATTGGCTCAGGCGGAGCCAAAAAAAAAATTATATTGTGTGAACTGCGGTGTTTTTGGTCATCCAGCATAATATTAAGGATGCCCTCGGTAGTGAGATGCAAAGGTAAAATTTACTCCAAAACAAAGTCAAGTACACCGCAGTGTAATACCTACCAAATTCGTCAAGCCCGGGGTGTCATTTGCACTTACCGCTAGAGGACCAGCAGACAATTTAAATGAAATAAATAATGTAAGTGGATATATTGAGCTGCTTCTTAAAATTTATCAGCAATTGAATTCCTTATCGGAAAGAATCGATAAACAAGATTCTAAAATCAACTTTGTTTTTCAGCATTTAGTGCTTTCAAGTGGCTCAAAATAAGTTGTCATTCAGTCAAATTCCCATGGATAGGCTGTTGCGAATTCCAGTGTACCTTCTTTCTCCCATTCGCAACTTCAAATTGCCGCCGCAACATCTCCACCTTCCTTTGGGTACTCTTACCTTTTCCTTTGTGTATTTATTTATTTTTATGAACATTTTTCCAATTTTCCGATAATTTTTATCTCCCCATCATCACAATCCTACTCTTTTCCCTTAATTCCAACTACAAAAAAATAATATATAAAATAATTTCAATTTTCCCACTAACAACATTCCCTTTCCCTTTTAACAAATTTCCATTTCATGCCCATCAAGAAAGAGATGAAGTTGCTAATCTGATGAATGGGAAATCGATAAGTCATGGCTCCATTGGTTATGTCGCGAGTTCTCGACTGGGGGTCTGCTGGAACCCAGGGTTCAAGTTTCCCGAGCACAGAGAACCACTCTTTTTGGGTTATCGGCAAAATCAATAGTTTCCGTATATTCTTTGTATACCTGTATATATATACTTTGATTATGCAAATTGCCACATATGCAAAACCATGAATATTATTGCGTTTGTCGATACGGAAAAAAGATGTTTGGGTAGCGGAATCGAAGTGTAATGAACTTCGATTACGTTATCCAGATGCGGCTGCGGTAATTGAAAATGAAAAAAGATTGCGGGATCGGATTGGATGGAGGTGAAATATGGGATTAAGTTGTTGGGATTAGGGCAGTCAGTTTTTGGCTTGTGAAGGAGTGAAATTCTTTGGCGGTTTCAGAGAAAGTTTTTTTTTATAAACTTGGCGAATAAAAGGTGTTTGAAGTCAAGGTGTGAAGTTCAATGTATTGATTAAATACGTTGAAATAAAGTGGAATTTTTGAGAGTTAAACAAGGAAACAGTTGCGTGAAGAAAAGATTTTTGATAGCAGAACGGTTTTTTCCTAGTGGTTGTGGTACGGGTGAAAAAGTAATTAGTGGATACGAGAAAAGGAAAGAAAACCCCAAAAGAACAAAAAAGGAAACGAGAATTAGATCGTAAGAATTGTGACAAGTGATAGAGTTGATCACCTTCTGATCCTAAAGTGAAGTTAGGAATTGTAATTTTCTCGTGGGCAATCCAAAATATGTATAAAAAACAGGTTTCTTATGCAATAAGTGAGAATTACTTGTGGGGGTTGAATTTCCCAATAAATGGAAATATTGACTAACTTATGCGAACTACTAGATGAAGTTACGATAAATTAAGACGGTAAGAAACGGGAAATCACGGGCGGATTGAAAATTATGATGAAGTGGCCGCTGATCAGTAATTAATGTGCTTAAATTTAAAGTCAATTAATGTTTGCAGTGACCCCACCTCGTTATTTTTGCGTCCTTCGCCAAGCGCTCAGAGATCCACGGAAAAAGAAGAGGGTAAGTAGTAATTAATATTTTTCCTTGTTTTTTTTTTACATCCCTTTATTTATTACGTATTTTTCTAAGCTTATTGAAATTATCTAGTTTTTTCTTTTGGTTAAAATCTTATTTAATTTGTTTTGCATTAAAAAAATTATTGAGGAGTCTGTTTGTTTTTGTTTTGATTGCTATCTTTCTTTTTGTTGAATTTTTAAATTTCTTTCTTTTTTGAATTAAATAAACGGCCATATTTTGCTAAGCTTTTAATTTTCCCGTTCTAAATATGACCTCCCCCTTTTCTGTCCTTTTCCCTCCGTGTTAGTGTTTTTTATATAAGGTGGCTCAGCACGAGTAGAGGGTGTCCCGGAAGCCCCATGACACGACCAGCGCTAGCCGGCCTCAGTATGCCACCCCGGGCTACACACCCCTCTGCTAATACATAATGTCTGCAACTGCGGTGACTTCCGCGGTTGCAACAAGGCTTTGTCTCATCTCAATCAAAGTCAACTCTATTGTGGGTCTACATTGACGTGACTGTCTCTTGGAATTCTTTGCCAGGCAAAAGCCTGACATCATGCTTCTCACTGAAACCTACCTCAATTCATGGCTATCCATGATATTCAAGGATTTTGAATTCGTATGAAATGATAGGGTAATAGGTGATGCGAGAGGTGGCACCGGGATTTTGATGAGAAGACTCGATTATTTCCAAAATATTAATATGGTCAAATTCAAAAGCTTTGAATCTCTTGAAGTGTCCGTTGTCAAAATCCCACTACCAGGTGGGGATGACCTCTACGTTATCTCTCCCTATGCAACTGGCCGAAATATTCTCAAGCTCAAGGAGGAGCTCAATTCCTTCTGTGAAATGCTCCAATTTAACAGGCTGTATCATTATTATATTCTTGCTGGTGACCTGAAGGCCAAGTACATCATGGCTGAACACCACCAATAATCCAAGAAGTGTATTGATGAAATCGTGGATAACAGAGAACCAAATTGACTACAGGTGCAATTTATATGGGTCGGAGTTGTCAACATACTCTAGGTCAAATTCATATTTGGACCTATGCATTGCTGATGCAAAACTTAAGTTCAGCTTTAATAGTCCTCAACGGAAACGGCAGGTGCTTTCTTATGATAGCGACCATGACGCAATCGTACTGGAAATCAATCATCAAAGAGATGATCTCTTCCTCATTCCAGTTCAAGATGAAAATTATCGGTTGAATTTCAAAAAAACAGACTGGGGAAAGTTTAAAAAGAACAGAAGCAGTGTCCTTCTTCAGATTATGTCAATTCTTGCCCAATGGTTCCTAATGACAGGAATCTAACTAACGATGAAATAGATCTGTATTTGTCAAAGTTAGAGAAGCTAACGTTAGGAACGATTGGAAAGTAGTTCCCAAGATTAAACATCGAAACAATATGGAAGCATATGAAACACCAACCATTGTAAGGTTAAAAATATTGCAAAGCCTTCTTCTCACACGCGTTAACAATATTTATCCGCAATTTTCGGACTACAATCATCTTTCGTTGACTTTGTTGAAATTACACCTGAAGAATGTCTGGAACTTAATCCGTTCATGCTTCAGGAGTGAGGTCAGCAATCAATAGGCGGAAAAATTGAGGGGTATTAGCCCACAGGACCCAGATGGCTTTTTCATGAAAGTGAATAGCATATTCGGTAAGAAATCTCGAGTGAAGGTATGGAATCTTGGAGTCGCTATTGATGAGATAAATCTTCTCGATAGGGCTGGTATTGAAATTGAAAGTACGACTCCGGATAGAAATGGCGACAGGATTATATATGAGGGATTGCATAAACTTACCCTGATTGGAACACATTTTGAATTGGTTCATCTACCAAACCCTGACAGAGGGAATGAAATATTTTCAGAGGTCGTTGAAGCAAAAGCTTCCGACTTCAAATCAGGCCTGAATTTCATTTCAATGGAACATTAACATCTGACCTCATACCGAGCTTGAATCTTATTGATTATTTTGTCAGCTATGAAGGCTTGTGTTTCATATTTCGCAGGATAAACAGCAAGAAATTGTGTGGTGCTGATGGTATTCCAAATGTAGTTCTCCGACATCTGCCTGAGGTTGCTATAAGGAATTATTGCATAATGTTCAAAAACATTTTGAGCAATTCATAGTTCCCAAATAAATGGAAAAAGGCTAAGGTATTTCCAATCTTGAAGAAACGAAAAGAAGTATCATGCCCTAAAAGCTATCGCCCAATCAGCTTGCTGCCTAACATTAGCAAGGTGTTTCAAGTGATACTTCACAAAGCATTAAACGCCCACATTGAGAAATATGAGTTGATGCCGAATGGCCAATTTAGTTTTCGTGCCAGGCATTCAACCAGACATGCGATAGCGAAAGTAACTTAAAACATCTGCTGGGAAATAAATGATATAGAATGTGTTGGAGCGTGTCTCATTGATATATAGAAAGCCTTCGATACGGTGTGGTTAGATGGACTGGTTTTTAAACTCCATTAGGACAGGTTCCCCAGACACCTTGTCGCCATGATGTGCAATATGAAATACGGGAAATCGTTTGTTGTAACTGATGGAAATCTAACAACATTGCGCGAATTCCAGGTCTTGAATTTTCTACAGCAGAGAACTGTTACTGCGCCTCTGCTCTTCTCAATATTCATTCGCAAGCTAGTGAACAGCTTTGATTTTAACGTCTTCCCAACGCGATCATTGGTAGCGTCTGCTGATGATCTGATCATCTATACGGCAGACCAAAAGGCTACAATAGTTCAGAACAATCTCCAAAAAATGTTCAATGATGTGCAGCTGTACAGTGATAATTGGCGAAAGAAAATCAATGCACAGAAGTACGAACCAATCTTGTTTCGGACAATACTGCAGGGGGTCGGTCAAGACCTGAAACGTTGTTGGAAGGATTTCCACATCATGGTTGCGAGACTAGTTTAGAATGGGTTCCACATAAACCCTGTGTTCGATCCCTCGGTCTTCATCTCTATCAGTATCTATACTACACTGAAGATGTCAAAATTATGCTCGGTAAGGCACAAAAAGCAGTCATGGCCCTACAATGACTCATTCATTCCGGATATATTGATCAAGATTTCAAAATTGCCTGTTACAAGACCCTGGTCAGACCAGTTTTGACATATGGATGCCAGATCTGGTATAACCAGAGTGCTAGTACAGTGGAAAAATTAAGAGTTTTCGAAAGGAAATGAGCATGACTGGTTTGTACAGAAGTCCTGAGATGGATTGGAAGCGTTATACAT
Organism: Odontomyia ornata; assembly: GCA_963969285.1. Taxonomy (NCBI): domain Eukaryota; kingdom Metazoa; phylum Arthropoda; class Insecta; order Diptera; family Stratiomyidae; genus Odontomyia; species Odontomyia ornata. The sequence goes on from OZ017742.1 coordinate 94,867,455, forward strand.
CGAATAGAAGAATTTGTCCAACTGCTCAAGTGACAAGGGTTGATGCCTCCACATTGAAACTTCTTTATAATCTTATCGCAAGATCTGTAACTGTGAGTGAAAACCCTTGGATTTCACAGCCATTCTACCCTACAGACGGGTATATTGCGACTTGCCTCGCTACTGGCTTTGTTCCTCCAAAAGCATTCGTGTATTTGGACATGAATCGATAACATAATCTAACATAACCATGGTCACAAAACAACGCTGCTTCTACATCGAACGAATCGAGTAAATACTCCGATTCCACATTGAATAGGCATACAAATCTCGCGGTGCGGAAGCAACATCAATTTGACTCACATTCTGCCCGAGCGAAATGATGCGTTTACAAGCTAAACCAAATATAAACGGACGGAATATGGACTGAGTTGTGGAACACAGGTAACACACTCACCAAAAAAATGTTCCAAGAAAGTGGACTGCGGTGTCCAATTGTCATTCTCCTCAAGCTCAAATGCTATGAAATCAGGTCTGTCCACATCTATTCTCTCCCGCAAGTTAAATACCATAATTAATATCTATAAATGCAACAACAATCGATTTTCCCTACATAATTCAAAGTTTGTTAATGTATTGCTGCTTTTACTTACATACGTGGCACACAACATTCAGTAAAACCGAAAACATAATGTATGAGTCAAGAAAATTTATTTATTCATTTATTTATTTAAATCCGTTTAACAGACAAAAATTCAATTACAAAATAGACTTAGAAATTAAATATAGTTAAATACAATTTAGAGTAAGACAAATTAATACAACAAATCAAGCAGAACAAAGGTAATTAAAACATGTAAGAAATGAAGTTGGAGTCTAGATCAAAGTTTGAAAATTGAAAAAATTAAGTTATAAGGAACATTAATCAGTATTCGCAAAAAGAAACGTCTTTAGTTTAATTTTAAAAACAAAGTAGGACGTGGATAGAGAACCAAGCTCGAGGCTGTTATGCATTCTGATGATTTGCGACATAATTGAGTGAAAATATAAATCTGTTCGGGCGTACGGAACCTCAAGAATGTGATTAGACCGACTAGGACGTGCATACAGTCTGTAGTGCAAGTCTGCGCTTAGGGCGGAAGCAATTTGTTGCTGGTACAACTTATAAAGAAAACATTGACCTAAGAAGGTTCTATGGGACGACAGAGAAGGGAGACAAAGTATGGATAGACGACGCTCATCAAACTCATAAGCTAAGTTGAATTTGAAAAACACAATACGGGTAAACTTACGCTGAACAGCGTCTAGTGAGTTCACAAGATATAAATATCTAGGAGACCACACTACTGAGCAATACTCAAGAAGCGGGCGGACAAGACATGTGGACAAGCGAACAGCGGTAGTAATATTTGCAAACTTATGCAAATGCCGCATAAGAAAACCCGAAACTTGGTAATTAAGCTAAAAATGTGCATATCAAATTTAAGCTTGGGGTCAAATATTACACCAAGATCTTTACATGAGTCTGCTGAGGAGAGAACAACATCACATAGGGTGTAATTAAAAGTTAAAGGAACAATTTTCAAAGTAAAAGTCATTTCAAAACATTTGGAAACATTGATACGAAGGGAGTTTACATTACATCAGTTAAAGAGGTTAAAAAGATCAATTTGGAGTTGCTGACAATCATCAAGAGATCTAATTATCCGGAATACCTTGATATCATCAGCATACAGGAGACAAGAAGAGGAAATTACAGAGGAAAGATCATTGATAAACAGTATGAAAAGAAGAGGTCCAAGGACTGACCCTTGAAGGACACCAGATGTAGGATTGAATGGAAGCGAAATTGTGCCATAGAGATTAACACGACATGAACGGGAGGATAGATACGATAAAACCCAAAATGAAGGGAACCGGATATGCCGAGCAAAGCTAGCTTTTGACAGAGGAGAACATGGTTCACGAAGTCAAAAGCTTTGGAGAAGTCCATCAATATTGCATCTACTTGAAGCTGTTTATCTAAAGCTCTTGAAATATAATCTTCGAACTCAGCCAAGTTCGTAGAAGTTGAACGACCCTTCAAGAATCTATGTTGCTGTGGTGTGACAAATGAACTCAGTGGCTCAAGAAGCCTGTTGTGTACAAGTCGTTCCAGCACTTAGAGAAACAGGAGAGGAGTGATATGGGACGATAGTTTGAGGCACATGATGGGTCGCCGTTTTTAAAGATAGGAACAACATTTGCATCTTTCCAGTACTTTGGAAAGGTGCCAGTACCCAGACTAAGATTGAATATAAGGGCTAGAGGAAAACAAAAAGAGGAACAAAGTGACTTTACAAATATATTAGGTAGTCCATCGGGACCAGGACTAACATTTGGATCGAGCAAGTCAATAAGGGATTCAACTTCAGAAGGATAAGTGGAATAGGATGCACTTGATGCTGGAAAAGTTTGAATTGAATTTATGGGGGCGTGTAGTATGTCAGTAGAGGAAAAAGTAGAGGAAAAATATTCGGCAAATAGGTTAGAAATATCCTGAGGGGAGGAGGCTTCAGTCTTATTCCATTTGACAGTATGCGGGGTAGAAGAGGAAGATTTAAGGGATCGGACGTATGACCAAAAGGGTTTAGGGTTATTTGTTAGGAGGGAACTCTCTAAGCTGCTAAAGTAGTTTTACATGGCCGTTTTGAGCTCTTTTTTAGCCAAAGATCACAGTCTGCAAAAATTCTGTTTAGCATCATCATTTCCGGTCAATTTACAGTGCCTATGCCCCTTATCTTTGGCTCTTAAGGCACGAAGAACACTTCGAGTAAGCCAAGGCTTCATTTGCGTTTTGCGATTATAAAGGTAATCGTAGAATTTGTTCAAGGAACTATCGCAGTCAAGACGAGTGAGAAGGTACACCAGTTGACCGAGTCCAGATTGGTTTTAATTGCCTCATAATTTGCTTTAAAGAAATTGTATCGACAAACTGAGGCAGTTCTCTGGGGTTTTAGAGTATCAACGGTTAGTGCTAGAGACAAAGGTGGATGATGGAGATCAGGTTGAACATAAGGATGTAAGCCGGGAGCTATAGATAGACACCCAGTTTGAAAATTTGACATGACAAGGTCCAGAAGACGACCATTAGGGTTACGGATATGGTTAAACTGAGAAAAAGAACAAAGGGAAAAAAGGAAGAAAGTAACAAAGAAGGATTATTTGTTGAAGAAATGCCAGGTGTTGTTAAGTGGTCCCATTCCACTGCCGGTAGATTGAAGTCCCCATAATTTTGGAATGTGGATGACGAGCAAGAAGATAGGCAGATAGTTTATCGAAGAAGGCTTTGTACACAGTTAAGGGAGAATTACAGGGAATATACACAGAGGAAATTAATAATGAGGAGTTTTGAGGAAGAGGGAGTTTCACAATTACATACTCAACAGTACGAGCAAATTTGAAGTCAACACAAAGTGAACTATTAAGGGTTTTGCAGACTGCAACCAAGACTCCCCCACCATCAGATTTATTAGCGATGTTAACCATAATGTTCCTATTGAAATGCAAAAAATTAATTCTTTATTTATGACACTACAAAAATCTGCGGGTTCAATAAGTCAGTTGGAAGTGGAAAACATAAGATGATAATACTGTCTCCGGAACGTCAGGCCGGCTGCGTTCGATGCGGTATAAAATAGACCAAATCCATTAAATGACCGGCAATAGAATTAAAACCGGGGAAGGTGGCTCCTTGTAGATTAACCGGGAAAAATAGCGGTGAACCGTTGGATCGAGGAGATAAAAACTTCGAAGGAAAACAGAACGGGTTTTTTTTGACCAAGCTAATGGGAGTGCGATTAGCAGGAGTTTTGGCGGCGAATGTACGTGTAGATTTTGCGGAGTGGAGATAACAAGAGGTGTTTGATTAGAAGCTCAAGTGAACTGCAACGGAAATTTACAAAACGCTAGTTTAAATATTCCAGCAAGGATAAGTCGAGAAGATAGCGCAGCCTTCGAACGGGTATGCAAGGAGGACATTGTCGATGGTAGACTTCGTCTACCAGATCTCAGCAAGAATTGGAGACTGTGTTAGTAAACACCTAAAGGGCCCCTTACGAGCAAATGAATAGGAGTCATGGATTTGTACTGATTCTGAGTAGCTTTATGTTTGAATAGAATTTTATCGTAACTTGATACAATTACGAGATTATGATTTGAACTTGTTTGAATTTGGTTATCATTGAAAATTTTAATTATAAAGCTGGACGAATTAAATAATTTTTTTTCACATATTTAATACAAATCGGCTCGGTAGGTAAATCCTCGTGCGGAATCAAGGTAAGGTAGTGTTCGGAAGAGTGAACCAGCTCCATAAGGTGATTAATAGTGAGTGTTAGGTCGTGCACAGTGGTAGAACCCAGGAAAGGTAAGAAAAGAAGTGCAGGATTTCCACCAGGGTGTAAAAAAAAGTTAGGTCCGCAGGAATAGCTTTCTTCTAAAATTGTACTGGTGAGAGGCGCTCTCACGCCCGTCTCCGGATTAACTTATCCGGATCTGCAAGCCACGCTGAAGCACCCTATTACACTACACTAAGCTTAAGCCCCTAACTTACGTTTTCATGTATGCAGGGAAAGAAAAAAAAAATATTAATAAATAGAATATATTTACTTACTTACTCACTACTCTCCGGAATATGTTAATATCTCTCTAGAAATGTAGCTAAAAATCAAATCCAAATTTTACTTTCTTGCAGCGACAGCGATATTTTAAGCAGAACGAATGTTGCGATGATGCACAGGTCTTGCAATATCAATAACCGATCCAGTCTTTTCAAATTTTCTCACTGTGCTCAAAATTGTTTGCTGTGTAGGTCGATTATGTCAACCGTAATCGGCTCGTAAAGCCCTAAATGTTGATACAGCAGAATCACTATTTTTATAATAAAATTTAATAATTTGAACGCGTTCTTTGACTGTTAAACGATCCATATTTCTAAATGGAAAACGTTCAGCTAAAAACACGCTTTAGATGACATTCAATGCTGACAGATGTCAAATGGCAGGGTTATACTTTGCTATAACAAAATGGATAACCCTGTACAAAACAGAGTCTGCGCACAATATTTTGTTTTGAGAAATTTTAATTTAGTTTCCTCGAAACTAATAATTTTAGAGGTTCTTTATTATTCACAACTTTCAACCTTAATCTTTCTCTATGCGGAACGATATCAATAATTCCTATACGAGAAAATCGGTATGCATCATCGCAGAAGTTTGTCACATAATATTCAAGTAATTATAAGAGTTAATAACATTAATATTCATAATCCATGTAAGTGAATATCTTTTCTGAGTTTCGTGAATTGCATAATAGAAAATTATAAACGCCGCCGACGACGCCAATGTTTAAAGTGTCATGCATCAAAATGATCATCACTTTTCCTTGTTGTCGATCATTTTCAACATTCCAAACGTTTCACTTGTGATTGAAGCAGTCATAATGGAATAAATTGCTCCCCTGACCCGCACAATGCCATTTCGAACGTTTCCAATAGCAAAACATTATTAATAGGAGTAACTTTTCCACAATGACGATTATCATCGACTGATTATTAAACACGTAGCCAACAGTTTGTGGTGGAAGATTGTGATGACTTCATCATAAAAATGATTTAATAATCGATGATATTATTCGGACAGAACTCCCATCGTAAATGATTTTCGAACCAGAGCTAATTACCTGAATGGTAATGGATACAAATACTGTCTCATTAATAGCAAAAACCTTACAGTGACACAAGAGATTCACTTTTAATACGAGTATACCATTATTTTGCTTTCTTTATGTTCCCTAGCAAATGAGATAATGTTGCAAATTTAATTAGACGCTTTTGTCCTGGAATGTACTTGCCAGCATTACATTGTCGCGAAACGTCGCGCAGTAAAGCCAATCTGCATGCAACAATAATAATAATTAGTAGTGCAGATTGAGTGATCACATTGCATAGTGCAAAAGACTCATTGGAAACTAATGAAACGACTGTTTCTATTTTGTAGTCATTATTTCTATAGTAGAGGTCAGTTATAATAGCGATCATGAAAAAATGTCTGTCTGGCTCAGAACGCAGGCTGGGTGTGATCAACATAATAGTCGTAAAAATTTGTTAGGTAAGATAGTTCTAAATATTAATTTTCAGATTATTATTTATTGACCAATTTCCAATCGAGACAGAGTTAATGACTATAAGTATCTCCGTTGCGGTATTTATTATCATATTACTTAATTTATATTAGCTGTTATATGATACTTTTTTAAGGGATGTTTATGGTGACCTGAATTTATTGAATACCCACGTTAATATAATACAAAGTTTGATTCATAAAGTAATCACAAATTTAATTTATGATTGACGGGTTGGATGTTTAATCAGAATTTATTATGCAACGTAGATTCTAGTTTGTCGTGTTTGCTTAAAAGTTATAGTAAATAAACATACAGCAGTAGCAGGAGAACGGAAGCTTGCTAAAATTGTTCATATATATTAAGGGAGGAGATCGTACGAACCCATATAATTTTGATTGAATTTACCAAAGTTTTTGAAAAAATAATTAATATCTGCTTAACATATTTCGTATAGTGTGACTGTATTTTAAAAATTCTACGTCTGAAATTCGTTTCATATAGACGTGTTTTTAAGCGCTCCTGTCAATAATTTTTTACAAAAGTCAGTTGAAACTTATTTTTTAATTGAAAACCATCACCGTCAAATTATTCGAAAAATTATCAAATACCTGAAGTTTTATATTACTTATGGCATTGTTTGCAGCTACATGAATGAGTTGCATGTTTTTAATAATAATTTTTTTGAAAAATTATTCGAGAAGAAAAATGTTAGAAGAAGATGGTTTCGCAGTGTGAACTAATTCTCATCAGGCCATCACTCTTAGATACACACCGGTGATGGCGACCACCATGCTTAGAGGTGAGAGAGTTGATTTTAATTTTTCTTACTTATGCGAACTCAATATGTTTTTGTAACTGCAAGTTACGTTTAAGTTAAATTTCTCTTGTAAGTACTTGTATTAGCTTAATTTTAATTGGATCATTTCACCATTTTTACATCAATTTAATGTAAATCTATACGACAAATTTGCTCTACATTGAAGCTTTTCATTACGTCGCGCGGATATTGATCATTCTTTTGGATGGCACCGATAGCTTTTTAAATTACTTATGGATTGATGTGAAAAGCGTGAAATTATCCAATTAAAGTTTAGCTAGTACAAGCTGAAGTTTCTCAAAAAGTGGAAAGCCATTCAAGGGAAGTCCCGGTTTATGACCATTTTCTCTAATCTCGCCACAAAAGTAACGAGGTGGACGAGCCCGATGGCTTAAGCTATCCATCACCAACGATGACGGGAGGGAAAAGTTAAAGCGAACATTCGATAACAATGAAGGAAAAGACAAACCAAAAATGTTATCAGTCGTCGAAATCAAGCAACTGGTCAAAGCTAACGGCAAGGTAGAGGATGAGAGAGAAAATGAGGAACTCAGACTTAGGATCCAGTCACTAGAAGAACTAGTTGGCAAAGTAACGTTCAACAAAGAAAAAGAAACCACAAAGAGAAAAGAAGAAAAATCAAAGAAACCGTTACAGGAACCTGATCAAGAAGATATCCTCAGCCCAGGCGGAGCAAACGTCAGTAGAAACTATTATGCAGAGCTAGCTAGGCTAAGCAATTCCATGAGTATTGAAGAAGATATAGGTTACGAAAATTCGGAATATTGTTTTGCCAAACCTGATAATGAACTCATCGAAGCTTTAAAAATTAAAAATAGGGAGAACAAACCAAAAATTTTGCCTGACCGTCAATATTGACCATAAGAAAGAAAAAGTCCCACCAATCAAAGTCTTCGGGAAAACTAGCAAAGATATGGTTCGGCTTTTGGCAGCCAAAAACAAATTTAATGATTTTGAGATAAAAAGTGAATACGGAAACACTGGCGATTGAAACTAAGTGACTGGTTAACTTTCAGACAGCAAAAAGTAGGTAGAATTCTGGAGAGGTTTTGCACTTTACGTACACCCTCAAGAGCGAGAAAAACCAGAACCTTTTGTTGAAAAGTCTGGACTGCGGAGAGGACACAGTCAATCTCCTTCACGTACTTTAAGAAGCTGCACCAGAAATAGAATTTATTGCGGTTAAAGACTCCGCAATAAGGAGATCGGTTGTCGAACGTGAAAATTAACCTTTTTAATTAGTCCAAATTTTGAACAAGAGCAGTCCAATCCAAAAGATAAGGTACTTGAACTACTGAGTGGTGAGGTGGGAACGTCTCTAGATGAGCGAGGTCAACCAGCGCTGTGGGTGACAAAGTTTTGGTAATTCGGCTGCCAATTGTGCCATAAAATTCAGACGAGTAAAGTGTAAATATGTTCAGCGAGTGCGAATTGGCTCAGGCGGAGCCAAAAGAAAAAATTATATTGTGTGAACTGCGGTGTCTTTAGTCATCCAGCATCATATTGAGGATGCCCCCGGTATTAACATGCAAAGGTAAAATTTCGTCCAAAACAAACTCAAGTACACCACAGTGTGTTACTTTCCAACTTCGCCAAGCCCGGGGTGTCATTTGCACTTGCTGCGAGAGGAACAGCAGACAACAATGTAAATAAGATGAATGCTGTAAGTGGTAATAATGCGCTACTTGTTAAAATTTACCAGCAACTAAATTCTTTATCGGAGAGAATCGATAAACAGGATTCAAACATTAACTTAGTTTTCCAACGTTAAGGGCCTTCAAATGCCTCAAAATAACTTCTCATTTAGCTATATTCCCATGGATGTCTCCTGGAGTTCCTTGTCAAGCAAAAATCTGGCATCTTCCTTCTCACTGATACCCAACTCAATCGATAGCCCTCCATGACATTCAAGGATTTCGAGTTCGTGAGAAACGATAGGGTAAACGGTGATGGAGGAGGTGGCACCGGGACATTGGTGAGAAAACCCTATTGTTTCTAAAATATTGATAAAGTCAAATTCACCTTAAATATTGAAGTGTCCGTTATCAAAATCTCACTGCCAGGTGGGGATAACCTCTTCTTTATCTCTGCCTGACGTTGGAAACGACTGAGAAAATAGTTTCCAAGATTGAAAATCGAAACAACATGCAAGGATATGAAATACCAATCATTGCAGGGTTAAAAAGATTGAAAAGCCTTCTTTTCACACGCGTCGACAATATTTATCGACGATTTTTGGACTACAACCATCCTTCGTTGGCTTTGTTGAAATTACACTTGAACAATGTCCAGAACTTAATTCATTCATACTTCAGGATTTAAGTCAGCAACAAATGGGAAAAAATGAGGGGTGTCAGCCCACAGAATCCAGATGGCGTTTTCACGAAAGTGTATATTTTATTCCCGAATAAATCTTGAGTGATGGTATTGAATCAGGAGGTCGCTAGTGATGAGATAAATCTTCTCGACAGGGCTGGTAGCGAAATTGATAGTACAACTCCAGATAGAAATGGAAATAGGACTATATGCGATGGATTGTAGAAACTTGCCCTGATTGGAACTCTTTTTCAATTGCTTTATCTACCAAACCCTGAGAGAGGGAACCGTATACCTTCAAAGGCCGTTGAAAGAAAGTTTCCGACTTCACATCAAGCATGAATGGCGAATCAATTCTTCATTTCAATGCAACGTTGATATCTGACCACATACCGAGCGTGAATCTTATTGATTATTTTATCAGCTATGAAGACTTGTGTTTCACATCTGGCAAGATAAACAACAAGAAATCATGTAGTATTGACGGTGAAAAGTTCGTACATTTCCCCTTCCCCTGCCCCCCTCGGTACAGATAAGGCAATTTTAAGACTTGTTTTGAAAAGATCTCGTTGAGACCTTTCCAATGACACCCTACTCGACTACCAATGGTGAAAATTTTTTTTTGGGGGGTCACTTCCTTATATGGGGAGACCCCCTTAAACCCCTTTGAAAAATTTTCCCACCATTGAACTTTCAAGAGGTCACGACTTCTGACCTTTCCACAAAGTTTCATGGCTGTAGCTTCTATAGTTTCGGAGAAAAAGTGCTGTAACATACAGACGGACGGACGGACGGACAGACGGACAGACGGACACAGGTCGTGATTGCAATAGGGTTTTGTATTTTAGTACAAAACCCTAAAAAATGTTTAATGATGTGCAGCTGGACACAGACACTTGGCGAATGAAAATCAATGTGCAGAAGTGTGAAACAATCTTGTTTTGGACAATGCAGCAGGGAGCCAGTCAATACGTAAAACATAATTGGAATGATTTCCACATTATGGCTGGTGAGGGTAGTTCAGAACGGGTTCCGCATAAGTCCTGTGTTCGATACCTCAGTGTTCATCTCGATCAATATCTGTACTATACTGAACATGTCAAAATCATGCTCAGTAAGGCACAAAAAGTAGTCATGGCCCTTCGTTGACTCTTTCGTTCCAGATACATTGATCAAAAGGTCAAAGTTTTGACATAATGATGTCAAATTTGCTACAACCAGAGTGCTAGTGCTATGGAAAAATCAACAGTTTTCGAAACGAAATGTCTTCGTGCTAGTACTGGTTTGTACAGAAGTCGTGAGATGGATTGGAAACATTATCTATTGAATAGAAGAATTTGTCAAACTGCTAAGCTGAAAAGAGTCGATATCTTCATATTGAAACTTCTTCGGAATCATATCGCAAGATATGTAACTGGAAGTGAAAACCCTTGGATTTCACAGCCGTTTCACCCTACAGACAGGTATATTGCGACTTGCCTCGCTACTGGCTTCGTTCCTGCAGAAGCACTCGTGTATTGGGACATGAATCGAAAAGTTTTTGATTCTGACGGTGTCCCAATTATATATCACACGTACAGACGGGCCACAGATAAAAAGATAAAACAGAGTATTCTCCGAATTTGAGTTAACGAGACTAACAATTCCAATGAAGATATTCATTTGCTAGATTCGTTGAAGCTGGTCGAACTGAGACGGAGCAATCAAGGTATTGGTGCCTGTATGACAATATCTAAATTTTTCGTGTTTGTTTTCTATTTTTGTGTTTGTCATTACTTAATTTTTGAGTTTCAGCTCATAATTGCTACATTTAGTGTTGTTGTTTATTTGTATTAAAAATTAAATATAGATTTAAATATTTGGAATATGTATGTATATGTTTTGCTTATATTCGATTTTGAGAAAAGGTTAGATAAGGAATATTGTGGTAGCATTGTATAAGTACAAGATAAAGGTTTTTGATTAAATTTAATTATAATTAGGTAATAACATATTAAATGTGTTAATATTATAAATAATTTTTGAATAGTGATGGTTGGTTTTTTCTCCATTTTGCCAATTGAATCATAAAATATGTTATAATTTTAACGAACTTGAGTTTGATATTGTTTTTTTGATAAAATACTATATGAAATTGGAAAGCCTTTAGGCCACTTTTAGGGTTTTATACTCAAATACAAGACCTGTGTCTGTCTGTCCGCCTGTCCGTCTGTATGTCACAGCATTTTTACTCCGAAACTATCGAAGCTACAGCCATGAAACTTTGTGGAAAGGTCAGAAGTGGTGACTTCTTGAAAGTTTTGGGGTGGAACAATTTTTCAAAGGGGTTTAAGGGGCCTCTCCAAAAAACATTTTTTCACCACTGGCGGTCGAGTAGGGTGTCATTGGAAAGGTGTTAATGAGATCTTTTCAAAACAAGCCTTAAAATTGCCTTACCAGTACGTGACAGGTAGGGGAAATGTTCTTCCAAAAAATCTGCAAAAAAATCATGAATGTAGGCCTTTATGAGTACAACAACAAGAAATACGTGAGAAGTTGAAATTCACTCAACTTTGTTGGTAATAGCATGATTCACCAATTTTACGCTTTCTTGAATAAAATATTAATGGTACCTTCAAATAAAATTCAATACACAATTGACCATTTATAAGATTGACCTGACCTGAAAGTTTCACAAAGATTGAACGGAATTTAACGAAGTTATAGCGATTTCAATTTTCCTGTATTACTATGGAGACATATGGCTATGGAACAATATGCGCTTTTTACCGACGCAGGTTTGCATGAATATTTCAGGAATGATAGGCACCATAAATATCTTTGGTTCAGCTAGTGGTATCAGTAATTGTAAAACAAAATAGTGGCTGTTTCAAATGAGAAGATTTAATAATTTTGAGGATGGACGTCAGTGCCCCCAGCAGGTGCACCGCTGCAGGGAGATCCGGAGGGGACGGGAGAAATGGCAGCTCAAGATGGGGTGAACTCAACTATGAGCCTCATCATGACTGCTTACAAAGCTTCTATGCCCCGTAAAAAACCCCGGCACGGCAAACCCCCAGTGTACTGGTGGTCAACTGCTTGTCTATCACCACTGTTCTGACTTTCTGCTCAGCACATTCAGCGCTTGCCTACGGGACGGGGTTTTTCCGGTACGATGGAAGTAAGCGCGGCTCGTGCTGATCAGCAAGGGGAAGGGAAACCCAGAAATGCCGTCTGCATACCACCCGTTATGCATGCTAGACATGGCTGGGAAAATGCTAGAGAAATTCATCAAGGGAAGACTCACTGACGTGATTCGTGCTGCTGAGGACCCATTTCCTCGGCAGCATGGCTTTAGAGCAGGACGTTCTACCATTGATCCAATGGTAGAAGTGGGCAGCGCGGTCTGGAAGGCAGAGGCATATAGTTTCACCAAGTGATGGATCGTCCTCTCGGTGACACTCGACGTCAGGAACGCCTTCAACTCCGCTAGATGCGTGGATGTCCTGGATACGCTTTCCTTTTCAAGTTCCAGAATATCTAATGCGGCTTTTAAGGGTCTACTTGAAGGGCCGAACCTTGCTCCACGACACGACATAGGGCCAACAAAGGATGGAAATTACATCGGGTGTTGCCCAGGGATCTATCCTTGGCCCGGACCTGTGGAACGTGTCTTATGACGGGCTACTGGAGATGCCAGATGAGTCGCGCTTGATGATGTTGTGGCTCTGGTCACTGCATACATCGTTGAACAAGTTATTATAATGCACCGAGTGAGGGACTGGATGTGCGCGCGGGCTCAGTTTAGCACTGGAGAAAACCGAAGTGGTCATCTTGACAAAAAGAGGATCCCTAGAGTAAGGATGATCGGTATTGGAGACATACAAATCGAATCGAGGCCAGCGGTGAAACACCTGGGGCTACTGATCGACTCGAAGATGAGTTTCTCTGAGCAAATCAGGGCAACGGCTGAGAAGGCTGCTTTGGGAATATCGGCTCTGAGTCGACTTATGGCCAACAAAGGGGGACCCAGCCTATCAAGATGACGCCTCTTGATGAGTGCTGTAGGGTCAGTGCTACTGTACGGAGCAGAGGTATGGGGCGACGCTCTTAGCATCGAGGAAGAGTAGCAGTGAGGATTGCATCTTCGTACCCAACAGTCTCTGATTCGGCGGTGAGAGATGTTGCAGGCGTGATACCTGTCGCCCTCCTTGCTAGAGAGTGCCGCACTATTTACCTGTACCGAAAGGAGGATGCAAGGGAGATTGTTGTCCGTGAGGAGAGACAATGCTCGCTCAACGATTGGCAGCAGTCTTGGGTAAATTGAACGAAGGGAAGGTGGACTGCTCGCCTCATCCCAGATGTGAGACCGGGGCTAAATCGAAGGCGTGGTGAGACTGACTTCTATCTGACCCAGATTATGAGCGGTCAGGTGTTTTCAGTCTTACCTGCACAAGATCGGGAGAGCTCACCCCGGATAATATAGTCGCGGTGATGCTTGAATCGGTTGACGAATGGAACCAGGTGGCACATTATGCTCGAGCAGTCCTAAAATATAAAAGGGACTCACAGCAGCCAGGGGTGCTGGGGCTGGGGGATCGCTTTTCTGGCACTTCCTCTTCCCTTCTTCCCTCCCGCTAGGAAATGGACTCCCCAGCTTGAAGGCGCCCACTGGCGTAACAAAACGAGACCTGGCCCGAAATAATGTGTCAAACGGTTTCAGGATGGGTTCTCAGGTTGACAGGAGAGGTTGTTAGTGGATAGTTCAGTCGCGCATGGGAGTCCCACACTCTGTGCATAAATGCTATTCACCTCTCTACCACAAAAAAAAGGCACGTCACCCTTAGGTTGTTGGTTACGCTTTTCATTTTGATTAAAATGATTAGTCTGGGTTTTTGAAGCAAAATACACAAAAGAGAGTATTTTCAATCCGTTTAGGGACTTATTTGTTTGAAGAATCATTTACTATTTTTAATGTTATGGATACCATTGTAAGCATAAGACTCAGCTAGAATTAGCTTCACCTTTGCGCAGTAATGATGCCAAATCGTTGATCAATCGTCGCGGCGGACATACATAACTAAGGAATTCGTGAATACTTCAGCCGCAAGCCATCAGCCATCAGCCAACAGCAGTCAACAGGATACTCCACTGCTCAAATCCCAAACTTTCCCAAACACTGAAATCCGATCGAATGCGTTTGACGTCAAAAATAGAGCAGCATCAAACCGAATGCGGTTAACGCTGCTAGAAACCAGAATTACGGAATGTGCAATCGACATCATTTGCCAGGAGAACCTGCAAGCCGAGCACCACCAAAGCACACAAATGCTTGGTGGAGAATGTGATGGAGTAGACAACCGAGTTGAAGTAAATTACTAACGGCAGGGCGGCCATAAAAATTGCATAAATTAATCGATGAAACAGGTGTAATACAATTATGCACTCTAAGGTCAGTTAATCAATTGAAAGAAACCAACCTGACTTACTACGAGTAGTATATGGCAATCAAACTAAAAAATTCACAAAATTAAATCACATCATATGGGGGCAATCAAACTAAAAAAGACACAAAATCAAACGATCATTAGCGACAAAATTACCAAAACGAACCAATATATTAATTGGAAATTCAAAGAAAACTGATTGAGTTTGTTTACCCTTTTGCTGGAGAAGTTTCTTGGTAATTTGAAGGCCGAGGTGGAAGTTCAGTCAGCGTAACCAGCAGGATTTGTTCGTTGATAATGCATTTTATTATTTACGTAGCGAACGTGAAAAGTGCTGACAAGCTAAATAGAGAACGGGTGAATTCTTTGTCAAGAGAGAAAGTTTCTTATTCCCTCTCTGCGCTCATAACTTTTCTTCCTTTAGTGAGTCTTAGGGAGGCTTGTAGGCTACAAAAAAGAATTTTGATTCGGTGGAGCTAGGCCATTCATAGGTGTTTTATGTCCTTTTTTTGATTTTCTCTTTTTTGTTATAGCGGTACCATATGACTAGCATAATAATTACAATAATAATTTTCAAATTGCATTTATTGCAATAAAATCATATAAACTTTAAGCATACTGACAGCTCATTACAGCTAGGATCTCAACACAATGATAACATATATGTTATGTAATACGGAAAGCCTTAACTTTTCAAAAGGCTCTCTGTTGATCAATTACAGCATCACTTTCTTAAGTAGCATACATAATTTGAATTCCTTTTGTGAGAATCATTCATAAAATAAGCAAATTATCTTGACTATAATTTCTGATCTTCTACAGAAATGAATTAATGATGACGGGTTTACCAGAATATAAGATAACAGGCCAATTGAAAAGTCCCCGGTCAAATGGGGCCGTTTTTTAACGATTTCATCCTTTGAACGAACCAATAATGCTATATAATAATTGCTGTTGATGGTCTGGCCCTTTTGGAGGTAATCAATGAATATTATACCTAGCGCATCCCAGAATATTGAAGCCTTAACCTTGCCAGCTTCCGGTTGTGTTTTTCCTCGCTTTGGATTCGGTTCATCGTGTACAGTCCACTCAGCTGACCATTGATTGGACTCCGGAGTGAAATAATGGAGCCATGTTTCATCCATTGTCACATATCGATGCAAAAATTCAGGTTTATTGCGCTTAAACAGCTTCAAACACTGCTCAGAATCATTAACACGTTGTTGATTGTGAGCTCGCGCGGCAACCATTCTGCGCACAGCTTTCTCATGTACAAATATTTGTGAATGATATGATGTACACGTTCAGATGATATCTTCACAATGTCTGATGTCTCGATCAACTTTACTTTACGGTCATTCAAAATTATTTTGTGAACTTTTTTGATGTTTTCGTCGGTAAGAGCCTCTTTTGGACGTCCACTGCGTCTGCCGTCTTCGGTGCTCATTTCATCACGTTCAAACTTAGCATACCAATCAACGATGGTTGAATTTCTTGGTACAGACCCCAAAAACTCTTCATCAAGCCAAGATTTTGCTTCAAGCGTATTTTTTCCCTTCAAAAAGCAACATTTCATCAGCACACGAAATTCCTTGTTCCCATTTTTTTTCAAATAACAAAAGTAGCTACACTTACACGCAATATCTCACAAGCTAATGGTCGGACTGCTGTCAAATTTTGACACGTATCGTTTGAAGGTTGGTACTTACTAAAAATCATATGGATTTAATACTAGCACCGCCATCTGTGTATCACACCGGGGACTTTTCAATTGGCCTGCTACATGGATAAAATCAGGCCAATTGACAAATACATAGCCATTTTATTAGATACAAAGAAACACAGATTAAATTCATAATGACACCCACTAATGGATAATATCAAAAGCTTTTCCGAAATTCTCTGTACTGATTTTTCCTGCAAAATCTTGCCAATCTTCCACAAAGTGAGTGTAAATGGTTGGAAAAGGGTCTTTAAATTAAGCTAAATTAAAACATGTTCAAGCTTCACAAACAAATCCAAGGAATAGTTAAAAGTCAAATATTTAATGGATAAATTTAAACTTACATTTTAATGAAATCATTTTCAAGTTGAACAAACATTAACTTGGCTGCAACATAATATTTTGAATAGTATCCAATAAGTGAAATAAATTTTCTACTATAAAATTATTATTAGAAGTAATTTTCAGTTTACTCATTCATCACACACATTTTTTCACTCATTTTCTATTACATATATTTATTATTTTCTGCGTCTCGTCAGGTCCCGTCGCGTTGTCGACGACGTCGTTGTTGTCGTTCAAATAGTTGAAAGACACGCAATGAATTATTAACACTAAAATTCAAATGCATGCATTAAATAGTCACCGCAATAATAATTAACTGCACAGCAAAATTCTCCTCATAAACAAAAAAAAAATTTACATAATCATACGAACGAATATACAATAATTTTCGACGAAAATTAAATACTACACACAACAGGGACACAAATAAATATCTGTACAATGGCGGAGCGTTTACTTAGAGCGTAGTAATAGTAAATAGTAGTAAAGTAGCAGATTGCAATTATGAAGATATTGTCTATTCGTATATATTAGTGCAGTTGGAAAGCTTAGAGTAAAGTTAGTAAGTAATAGTTTTGAAAAGTTTATGACCATAATTATATGCCGTGTAACGAAAATTACGCAATCAAAAGAATTATTATTCCAGCCAATAATAATTTATCTCATTACAAACTGATAGTTTGTTTTAGAAGTGAGCAGCATACTGCATATGCGCTCATATGTGGAATCGATGCTTTTCTCTGAGGGTTATTCGCGTTGATTAGGTCAGCTGAGCGTTGCTGGCAGCTTCTTTAAGGCTACGATTATGAGCAAAGCGAAGGTGATCCTGAATTTATTGTCATACTAAGTGGGTTACTGTTCATTCTATAGAAATGATTTAATAAAGACATTATGAACGGAATGTGATTTATGGATACCGATATTTGAATATTCAGATTCTTAGCCGCGAGAAAGCGCGCTGTGAGCTAAAGACTGTTGAAAGTTAAGGCAAGTTTAGAGACTTTACGTTGTATAAAAAAGTTAGGTAGACAGAATTACGGTCGCGTCGCGTCAGAAGGGTTTTGTACTTAACCTACAATATGCGGATACGCAGAACGATTTAATTCAAGAGTAACTTTTATGACATGCACAACAAATATATTCTTGCTTGAAGAGAACTCCATTTTAACCAGCCAAAATATTGATTCAAAATTGAACTTTAAATGTATTTTTTATATTCATCCTATCTGAAAATTTGGAGGAAAACCAATCATTTCTTTTGCGCCGGGCCTGATGTCCAATCGTTTGTTCTGCCACGGTCTGAATTGGCGCTCTGCGTCCAGAGCTCGTTGCATGTCTTTGTCTTTAACGATGCGTCTGATAAGATGGGGGCCAGCTGGTTGTCGAGGGTTTCTGTGAAATTTTTTGCCAGAGACGCCGTTTGGAGCCTTTCGATGTCAATTTTTTGTAGCGGGCTGGTCCTCGCCGATTATGCTTTTGACATATGACATCGACAGGCTAATTTGATAAAGTAATGATCTGAGTTACATTGGCTCCTAGGTATGCACGGTTGTCAAGTATGCTCTAGGGCCAACGCTGTTGGATCAGAACATTCGCGTTCTGGTTCCGTGGTCATTTTATGAATGCGACGATATGGGACGCAAGTCGAACGTATGACTGGATTTCTGCTACATACAAAGTCACTCATGCGCTGGCAAATGTCATTTCTTTCATTGTGGAAGCTATATCCTCCAGTCATTTTTTATGAGATAGCTCATTGCCAACCTTAGCGTTGAAATTACCCAGAATTATTTTTGTGTCGTTTGTAGGTAATGAGTTGACTAGTCTTTCCATGTGATTGTAGAATATTTCCTTCGTTTCTTCGTCCTTTTCTTCGGTCTGCATGTTGAGCATTTATCAGCCAGATTTTGAAGAATTTCAATTTTATACGGATCGCACACAACTGTTTATTGGTAACCGTGAAATCAATTATGTGTAATTTAAACTCCATTTCCACAATAAAGGCCACACCAAATTCTAAGTTTCCAGTAAACTTCCCACTTTTGAATATTGTGTGCGATCTCTTATCTTGAATATAATTTCCAGTCCAGTTCATTTCTTGGATTGCCAGTATTTTTAATATATATTGACTGGCCTGCTGTAAAATGTCTTTAACAGCGCTAAGGTAATTGAGGAAACTGACATTCCTAGATCCAGTGCCATAGTCTTTTTTCCGCGATTACCGTCTAGTTAAAGAAAAAATTATCCTAAACATAAAAACCAAAAGACACAGCCTAACTAAAAAGATAATAAAACCAGGCTTCAACATAAAGAACATCAGAAATAATACCAGCATGTACCAGGTGATATTAGAAGAATAAATACAAGATAAAGATGCAAAGCAAGTTGAAAGCGCTATCTTGAAATGTTTCACAAAGGTAGGTGGACCCAGCATAGAAAACAGACACGACAAACTGTCTAAAGAGACGAAGGCGCTGCTCAATAAATGCGTCGAAATGAAAGCATCTTCGAAAATCTAATAGATTAAGTACACAAAAACTGGCAAGACAATTAAAGAGAAAATATCGGACGACATTAGAATGTACAATGAGAGATTTTTGGATAATGATATCGAAAACAAAAAGAGCACCAAAAAGACGAAAGCAGCATTCAAAAGTAGCGTTGAAAATTGGCAGGAAGTAATTGTCCTGGAAAATTAGAATGCCAGAATAACGGATAGACAGAAAATTGTAAAACTTCTACCAAGATCTTTCCAGAGAGGGTCCAGATAGAAATAGAAATAAAACTATAAAAACAAACAAAGAACCTCCTGAAGTCCTCATAAAGAAGCTAGAATTTGCAGTCGAACATATGAAGAATGGTAAGGCGGCTGGAAAGGATGGTATTAACAGTTGAACTTCTGAAATATACCAGCTGAAAATATGGAAAATGTAAGCAGATATATACACAACCGCGTCAGAACTTTGAGCATACCTGTCAAATGGAACTGCGGAAACATTATTCTAATAAACAAGAAGGGTGATAAGGAGTACATTAAAAACTGCAGGCCAGACCTTCTATAAAGTATTCACGACGATTTTTAACAACAGAATACACTCAACTCTGCCAAATAAACAAGGGAACAGGCAGACCTCAGAGGTGGATTTAGCATAATCGAATAATAAATACACAATAAAAGAGATCCTGAGTAGGACAAAGGAATATCAATTCGCAATAGCACTGGCTTACGTAGATTCGAAAAAGTCATTGACTTAATATATCCCGATGTTATCATAAGTACCCTATTGAAACAGGGAATTGAGATGCCAAATACATACTTGCTAACGCCTACAGAGACGCAAAAACTAAGATCAGAGTACTCAAGGATACGCCAGAATTTCCAACGCATAGAGTAGTAAGACAGGCAGATACAATATCATCAAGACTGTTTAACGCCATACTGGAAGATATCTTAGGGAAACTGAATTAGGAAAACAAAGGTGTTAAGCTATACAGTGAACGCCTCAACAATCTACGATTCACAGACGACATAATCTTTATCGCTTAAAATCAAGAAGAACTCCAGGAGCAACTTAATAGTCTTAGTGCAGCCGACGAAGAAGTGAGACTAAGAATGAACCTGAGTAAGACAAAAATAATTTATAATGAACACATATCAACAAACTAAGAGGGTATTTCAATAAACAGCACCAAGTTAGAAATATAAGAGTACATATAGTATATTAAGGCTACTTAGTACACGGATTAGGATCGATTCTGCCCGAAATAAATAGAGGGATTAAACTAGCATGGAGCACATTCAGCAAGTACACCATAATAATCAATTCAAAGATGAGAGCTCACCTGAAAAAGAAAGTGTTCGACCAAAACGTCTTGCCAGTCATGACATATGGGTTCGCTATCAACGAGTGCCATAAGAAATCGACAGCGTGCTCAGCGAGTGATGGAGAGATGTATGCTAGGTATCACAAGAAGGGGCTGTAGCGTGGAAGTAAAATAATAAAGAGACACCGCTTGCGCACACGATCAGCTATGGACTGACTTTGTTTTATTCAATTTTCGTACAAAATAAGAGGGTTGCATGTTAGAATTCATTATATTATACTTTAAGTTTAAATTGACAAATTCTGACCCAGTTAAAATTGCAAATCTAACACCCCTTCTTAATTTTACAAGTAACATTAACTAGATTTAAATTTTTGAATAATTCAGTAAATCTATTAGCATTTAATGGCTTTGTCAAAATATGTATATTAGCCGTGATCATCTTAGTTGGACAATAAACTGCTTCAATGATATTGTTATATACTAGTTTCCGAACAAATTTATATTTAGTGTCGATGTGCTTCGAACGTTGACTGTTTCTTTCGTTGGATAATCCGTAGATAAAGCTTTAGTTATCTTCAAACACTTTAACAGGTGTTGCTGTATGTTGATTGAAGTCTTTGAGTAGCTTTATTACCCATATCAATTCAAGAGAGGCTTCGCTGAATGCCACATATTCAGCTTCGGTGGGTGACAATGTTACTGTTGGTTGTTTACGACTTGCCTAACTAATTGGTTAACCTGAACAGAATAAAATGTAACCATTATTAGATTTTCGGTCAATTTGATCTCCGGCTCAGTCAGCGTCGAAGAAACATATTAATCCTTGATTGTTCATGTAGCTACCTAGTTTGAGTTTTAAATACTTAGTTTCTTTAAGATATCGAAAAATACGTTTAGCTTCATTTCAATCTTTAGTGCTTGGTTTGTTTATTTTTCGTGCCAAAACTGATGTTGCCATAGCTATATTTAGTTGTTTCGGTTTTAATTTTGTCAGATGTAACCTTGTATATTTCTTTTGACGTTGGGGTGGGATGCCTTTATTACTACGAGTTGACTGTCTAAGTACCTGTGACTCTCGATTATCTTCGATCCCATCAAGTTGGCCGTCAATTCTATTATCAGTATCTTTATTCGCTGATTCCATTTCCCTTCTGAATTCAATTTCCGCATCGTTATAATCAGTTGATGGATCTGCATCTAGAAATCAAACATTCCTAGAGATTTTGACTTTGTTAGTATTTACATCTAATAGTCTGTAACCTTTGGTGCCCAATTCGTAGCCTACGAGAACTAATTTGTCGGCGGTCGATTCTAATTTACCACGATGATCCTTTGGGATATGCATGTACTATATACCTATTGACCAAATTAACGAAAATAACTTAGATCTGGCCTTTTATTTTCAAATATTTCGTATGGAGCTAAAACAGCATTTTTCGTAGGAACATGATTTAATATGTGATTCGCTGTTGTTATTGCTTCACTCCAGAAACGATTAGGTAATTTCGAACTATACAGCATGCAACGCGTCATTTCAATCAGCGTGCGGTTCTTCCGCTCAGCTTTATTATTTTGTTGAGGTGTCTTGGTTTCATTTCATTAGGTGTATGCACGTATACCCACTAAAATCATCTATCAAACTAAGAGCGTACTTATTGGCCCTTGGTGTAGTATGCAGAGGACCACAGACATCCGAATGTATTATTTCAAGAATCTCACTCGTTCTGGTCTTAGACTCATTAGGAAAATGATCACGTGTGGAGTTATACATTAAACAAACTTCACAAACATTGTTATGCGTACATTCTATAAACGCGACGTTATCGGCCAAATGATTCAGTTTCCGAACATCATTCAAGTTGCGGTGCCCTAATATTTTACGTCACTCATGTACACATTTCGGATTGTTCGACTGTACTGTACTGTTCGACTGTAATGCGCGACTACCAGCTAAAGTAACTGTTCCTTCACCGGTCTCATTTAATTCGTGAAAGTATTCTTTATTACATATGTGCTGAGGCACCACTATCAATAATCCATTCTCTGCTGCTTATACAGCTGATAGGAGCGTGGATACACACCCGACTAAAATCATCACAATCCGATTGCGACTTCTACACTGTATTTGCTTGAGACTTTTCCAAGTTTTTTCTATTTCCACTTCAAATACTTCCTGGATTCTGTTTTTATATGTCGTTTTTACATAAGTAGTAATTAAATCAGGCTCCGTGTCTAGACTCCAACGCCATAATCAATGTACTGTAGCTATCGGGCGAGCTACTCAGGTACATAGCAATAGTCACCACGTCGGCTATTGGCTCCCCCAATTTTGTCAACTCTTCAATGATTTTGTGCATGGAGTTTGAATGCAGCAGCATGCCACCATCTTCCTGAAGAGTGCGACGACAGAATTTACGAAGAAGTTGTACTTTATTTGACAACGTCGCTTTTTCATGGAAGACTGTTAGAGCATTCCACATTTCATATGCTGTCTCTTTCCGTTTAATGTGAATGCGCTCGTGTTCATCGTCTTTCAAAATCTATGCGTCGGTAACTGTATCGGGCTTCGGATCCGTCACAACCACCCAGAGCTCATCCCGTTTTAGAAGTAGCTCCAATTTTAATTTGTAAGTTTGGTAACTCGTGTTGTTTAGTTTCGTTATTCGGATCGACTCTTCCATGCCGAATTTTCACTTTTTAAGACTATAAAACAAAACACTTCAATGCACGAACCTTCTGTGTCTGGATGTCTGGGCCTATAACCTGTTGCGTGGAAGTAAAATAATAAAGAGACACCGCTTGCGCACACGGTCAGCTATGGACTGACTTTGTTTTATTCAATATAATAATGTAATGTTTTCGTACAAAATAAAAAGGTTGCCATGTTAGAATTCATAATATTATACTTTATGTTTAAATTGACAAATTCTGAACCAGTTAAAATTGCAAATCCATCAGAAACGGTAAAAGATGGCCTGGATAAGGGAGAGAGCTAGTGTGACAGACGTGATCACCAGAATTAGAAATCTGAAATGAAAATGAACAGGATATCTAGCTAGGATATTAGATAATAGAAGATATACATATATATATATATATATATATATATATATATATACATATATATATATATATATATATATATATATATATATATATATATATATATATATATATATATATATATATATACAAACATATCTATATATAGCTGTCCAAACTATATATATCTTTCAAAGCCTTATTAAACTTCGTGGTGAGACTCACTGGTTCTACCAGCGTGGTGGGACTGACACAACACTGTCACGTTTGACCATTGCTATAAAAAAAAGGATTACCTCCATATGCGGGGGACATCCCTTAAAAACTGTATTAACGTTTTTTTTACGGAAATTTTTAGGAGATTATCACTATAGATTCCCCAAAATTTCGTGTTTGCAGGAATTACAGTTTCCATGAAAACTAGCTCTGACGTACGACAGGTTGAGATTTTAGTAAGACTTTATAAAATAATTTAAAAAAATTGAAAGTTTCTGAAAAAGTGAGAAAAACGTGAATATTTACGCCAAAAAAGGACTACATCATATAGAAATATTGCAGTAATTTTTCAACAATATAATTAAACGCAAAAAATAAGACAGTTTCATACAAATAATCGATTATTCATAATTCATAAATGCGAGCATAATTTGCATAGCATTTTCCAACAATATTATTCCGCCGCAAATAATTAATTTGAAATGTCGCATTCCTGTGCATTTCGTTCGATATTATTATGGCATTGTTCAACTGCCTTCCAATTAACTATGAATATTTCACACCAATCGTAACCAATTAGAATGACTTCAGAAAGAACTTACCAGAAGCTGGTTACCAATCAGCCCTAAACCGTAAATCCGTCTTTGGAGCCTGACTGGGAAAACGTTTACTCCTGCTTTGCAACACAATAAAAATTTATTTCCCACTACGCTGTCGATTATGGCTAACGAAAAATTAACGCAAGAACGTTTGCTGCAAAAAGCAATTACCGTCTGATTAATGAATTCGTCGTTAATTACCATTCAGTGGCGTAGTTAATTTTTCTTAAGATTGGATTAAGCATCTCGACGACTGCGACGGTAACGGCGACGACGATTAAACAACCAAAACGCGCAGGCCAAGGCGAACGGACGACGCAAGGCAAAACCCGCGAAATGAGGAAAAAGGAAGTCCACGAACGTGTAAAACTACAACAATAAGGGAATTCACTGGACAACGTAACGCGGCTTAGTGCGAAAAAGCTCTCAGAATCACGTTTTGCGGTGGCTTGGCGCGCACGCGTTCTTGTCGCGTTTTTATTATTGAGTGTTGCGTTCGCGAAATGATGACTTCTAGAGCAGGAATCCTATGAGCATCTCAGAAAGTCACACTACGAGGCCTTAAGATGCTTAACTTAAGTCTATATTGACCAAGGCACAGAAGCAATCAGCAACGGTTGGAGCGGCAATAGTGGCGGAGATGTCAGGCAGCCTGTGGTCATTTTACTTGACGCGAGATGTGATGCTTCTCCACGGCTGCCTTAGTACTTATTGCGTTAAATTTAAATTTAAATGAATTATTATTCATGAGCTAAATTATACTCGTACGCGATATAGGAGAGCCATGAGCCTGTGCTGGAGTCACAGCATCGGCACCATCACCAGTGGCCTCAGATTCAGCATCACGAGCATCATCATTCACATCACAGCTTCTACGCTGGACCAAATTAAGTTCCATTTATGTTGATGTTGGCACTGTTAATATGTTGCTCGTTGATTAGGTCATTGTTGCGTAAACTGTATCATACGGGCTCCTGGAGTAATGGAGCATGATTTTCGCAATCTTAACTGCATTTTAATTCTCTCAACTATTCCTCGGTAGGAAACAGGATGCTGAGATTTACTAACGATTCGGTAGACTTATTAACCAGGCAGAATCTTGAAATTATTCTCATAATAGCATGAAGAGGATTCCTCATTCACATCCTCTGCATAGCAGAAAGGCTAGGAAGCTTTTCGAAAAAAGATTATATCCTAACTGAAACCCTGCTCCCCAATCTTAAATGCTTACAAGCGCTGACCCAAGTCGAAAACAAGACTCCTTGCGCCCAATCATCATCCCGGCACTGTGGTGGAGCTCAGTTTGGGGGTTAAGTGCTACTTGATGGCACAATCTAATGACGACATTACGAGATCACAATTTGCTTGTATTTATTTTAAATTATTTTTAATTGATTAGTTTCGTTCGTTTGCCAACGAGAACTATCCCGGAGTGAACAAACACAATGAAAGTGATGACAGCGTTTCGGGCTTGCAAATGGCTCCGGCATCATGTTGGGTTAAGTAAAACTCATAAAGTGGTCATTTCGCTCGGTAAATACGTTAAATAGTCAACTTAACCTTATTGGCGATGCTGCTGTTGCGACCAGCCAACGATAATGTTCTTGTATTTGAATTTCTCGCGCGAATATTTCGCTTTTGATTCAATGGCACTTGAGTCGTTCAAGTGGTGCTAATCATCATTAATTAAATCTGATACAATCACCGAGTGAATCTTTTGTTTTGAAAAAATCTAATAATTTTCACAAGTGTGCGCAGTTAATGTTATTGCTCGTCCGACTGGATTGGGAGATCTAAATTTAAAATTATTAAGAAGAGGAAACATCGGCGATGATGCTAATTTTGGATAAAGTTTAATTAATGCTGTCTATGCTTATTGTTGGTGATCATATCGACTTTTATGGTTCAGTTTGAATCAAAATTTATCGTTGGGATAGTTCTTCAAATAACAAGTTTATGACTTCTAGGAATTCTTCATGACATATAATTTTTTGAACAGAACCATATCAGAAGACGAGTTGTAATAGAAATGCCTAATTATGGACTGAGTTAAATAATAACTCAAGTTGCCATAGTAGAAAAGTGAGAGCCCAAACTACGAGTAGGTTCGAAAGGGATATAATCGCATTTTTGCGGGTGTTTAGGGGATATATTATGCTCAAAAACTTGGTTCAAATGAGATTAGCCTGAGTTCGGCCAATGAAATGCCCAGAAAATAGATTTCCTGAACTTTGAAAAGAAAAATGGCCTGAATATGTTCAAAAAAGCTCGGGTAAATGTGATTTAGGCCTATGTATGTTAGGTACTTAAGAAGTATGCAAAAAATAAATTATATGCTTTTGCAGATAGACGTCTGCATCAATTAGTTGTGTACATTTTTTGAAGCACTTTTATATGTTTAAGTCAGGTGTGGCATCTAAATTTAGGGAAAAAAAATATATCCAGCAATCTTGAAAATGATTGTTACCGCCGCAAACTTATAGTGATCGAGCAGTCGTCTAAGCAAACTCCTCGAATACCATCATAATTCTAAAGCGATAATTATTTAACTTTACAATTAAAATTTGGACACGGCATCGCCTTGATAACGCAGCTCATCCACGAATTGCATTGACGAATGCAAACTACAGTGGATGGATGAGGGGCTCGTTAACTGCCGATGCGACAGGTCCCGTACTGTGGCTGTTCGGAGAAGTAAGCAGTCCTGCTTGGGCGAACCGGAAAGCCTGCTTTTGATCACCACGCATTGTGCACGTCGGGAGAACCGCAACCAGGATTCTACGTCTAGCACTCGTTGCGTGTAGACGTGTTTTTAATTCGCTCCTGACAAGAATTTTTATAAATTAAAATAATTTTTAAAAACGTCAATTAGAAAGTAATTTTATAAAGAAACTTATTACATCGTCGAACTATTCGAACAATTTATCGAGTATCTGGACTTTACCTGCGAGAAAAATTCAAGAAAGAAAAAAAGTTTTTTTCACCGGGGGGATGGAGGAGCCTGACGGCTTCCCACCGCTGGGGGACCCAGAGCCAGGCATTTTGAAAATAACAAATGATAAAATAAACAAGCGGAAAAATGAACAAGACAATTGTGAGCATGGAAAGCGAATTACGATTTCAAGCGAAGATTATGAAAAAGTAACCATGGAGAATGCAAGGGTTACGAAACAAAATGACGAATTAAAACTCCGGATACAGAGTTTGGAAGATATGGTCCGGACGTTGTCAAATGGGAGCAAACAAAAAGCGAAGCCACAGAATACGTCCGGCAAAGAAGAGCCGATACTAACTAAGAAGAATGAAAAACAGGAAACAACAAGCAAGACCAACGAGAAAGGAGTACCAACATATAAAACGAAATCGTAAGATATGAGCAAGACAATCCATGATGCGGAAAATATCCTGAGCGCAGGAGGAGTGAACGACAGCGCCAATTATTATGCGGTGCTGTCTGCAATGAACGAAGAAATGGACGTCGAGATAGAGAGCAACGATAAGATAGGTAATATTGATAGCGATAATAATTTCATTAAATATTTAAAATTAAAAAATAAGCAAAAGGAGAAGAAGCCAACCGGTGTGTCTGCTGGTCCTCCTAATAAAATTAATAAGGCAAATGAAAAAGTTCCTCCAATAAACGTTTTTGGGCAGCGTGGAGGAGATATGGCTCGGTTATTGGCAGCCGAACATAAAATCGAAAACTTTGAAATTAAGAGAGTGACCGGTGATAAGCTCTCGATCAAGACAAAGCCACTGGCTGACTTCAAACAGGCGAAAGATGCTCTTAATAGTGTCCAAGCTCCCCACTTCACATATACGCCAAAGACGGAAAAAAATCAGACCTTCCTGTTGAAGGGCCTGGACTGTGGGGAGAATATAGTTGATCTCCTTGAGATGTTGCAGGAAGCAGCACCAGCTGTTAAGTTCATCTGTGTGAAAAATTTTGCTACAAGGAGATCAACTGTAGAAGGTAAAATATTACCATTTTATTTAGTCCAAATTTCCAACGACAGCAGTCCGAGTGCCCTCCAACAGGTAAGGTACTTAAACTTTAGAGTTGTGAGGTGGGAACGGCTCCAAAAAACTGAGGTCAACCAGTGTTACAGGTGTCAAATATTCGGTCATTCGGCTGCCAATTGTGCAATGCACTATCGCTGTGTTAAGTGCAAAGATATCCACGCCCCCGGTGAATGCAAATTGGCTCAGATGGAGCCAAAAGAAAAATTGTATTGTGTTAATTGTGGTACATTTGGTCATCCAGCATCATATCGAGGATGCCCTCGTTATCAAGATGCAAGAGCTAAATTTACCCCAAAGCAAACCAAAGTAAATCACAATCTGTTACCTCCCAACTTCATCAAACCCGGGGTATCATTTGCACTTGCTGCCAGAGGACCAGCAGATAACAATATAAATAAAATAAATAATGTAAGTGGCAATAATGAGCTGCTTCTTAACATCTACCAGCAACTTGAATCGCTTTCAGATAGAATTAATAAGCAAGACCAAAAAATCAATTTCGTTTTTCAAAGTTTAGGTCAACATGCTCCAAAATAGTTTGTCATCCAGTCACATTCCCATGGATAGGATTCGTCTCATCTCGATCAACGTCAACTCCATTGTTACTATACATCGGCGTGATTATCTCCTTGAATTCATTGTTAAGCAAAAGCCTGACATCATGCTTCTCACTGAAACCCACCTCAATTCATGGCACTCCATGACATTCAAGGATTTTGAATTCGTAAGAAACGATAGGGTAATAGGTGATGGGGGAGGTGGCACCGGGATATTGGTTCAAAGACCCTATCGTTCACAAAATATTGAAAAAGTCGAATTCAAAAGCTTTGAATCTCTTGAAGTGTCCGTTATCAAAATTTCACTGCCAGGTTGGGATAACCTCTTCGTTATCTCCGCCTATGCAACTGGTGGAACTGTTCTCAGGCTCAAGGAGGAACTCATTCCTTGTTTGAAATACTCGAATTGAACAGGCTTCATAATTATTATATTCTTGCTGGTGACCTGAACGCCAAGCATACATCATGGCTGAACGCCACCAATAATCCAAGAGGTGTATTCCTGAAATAGTGGATAACAGAGAAGCAGATTGAATACAGGTGCAATCTATATGGACCTCTGCATTGCTGACGCAAGACTCGAATTCAACTTTAATAGTCCTCTACGGAAACTGCAGGTGCTTCCTTACGATAGCGACCATAACGCAATCGTAATGGAAATCAATCATCACAGGGATGATTTCTTCCTCATTCCTCATTCCAGTTCAACACGAAAAGCATCGGTTGAACTTCAAAAAAACAGACTGGGGAAAGTTTCAAAAGAAGTTTAATCGGGAGTACCAGAAGCAATGTCCCCCTTCTGATGGTGGCAACTCATGCTCAATGGTTCCTAATGGCAGGAATCTAACTAACGATGAAATAGATGTCTATTTGTCGAAGTTAGAGAAGCTGACTTTGGAAACGATTGAGAAAGTCGTTCCCAAGATTAAACTTCGAAACAATATGGAAGGATATGAAACACCAACCATCGCAAGGTTGAAAAGATTGAAAAGCCTTCTTCTCACCCGCGTCAACAATATTTATCGACGATTTTTGAGCTACAACCATCCCTCGTTGGCTTTGTTGAAATTACATCTGAAGAATGTCCGGAACTTAATCCGGTCATACTTCAGGAGTGAGGTCAGCAATCAATGGGCGGAAAAATTGAGGGGTTTTAGCCCACAGGACCCAGACGGCGTGTTCACGAAAGTGAATAGCATATTCCGCAAGAAGTCTCGAGTGAAGGTATCAAATCTTGAAGTCACTAGTGATGAGATAAATCTTCTCGACAGGGCTGTTATCGAAATTGATAGTACGACTCCGGATAGAAATGAAAACAGGATCATTTGTGAAGGATTGGATAAACTTGCCCTGATTGGAACACATTTTGAATTTGTTCATCTACCAAACCCTGACAGAGGGAATGAAATAGTTTCAGAGATCGTTAAAGCAAAAGTTTCCGACTTCAAATCAAGCCTGAACGGCCAATCAATTCTTCATTTCAATGAAACATTAACATCTGACCTCATACCGGGCTTGAATCTTATTGATTATTTTGTCAGCTATGAAGACTTGTGTTCCATATTTCGCAGGATAAACAACAAGAAATCATGTGGTACTGATGGTATTCCAAATGTAGTTCTCCGACAGTTGCCGGAGGTATTAGGAATTATTGCATATTGTTCAACAACATGTTGAGCAATTCATATTTCCCAAATGAAAGGAAAAAGGCTAAGGTATTTCCAATCTTGAAGAAAGGAAAAGAATCTTCATGCCCAAAAAGCTATCGCCCAATCAGCTTGCTGCCTAACATCAGCAAGGTGTTTGAAGTGATACTCAACAGAGCATTAAACGCCCACATTGAGGAAAATGAGTTGATCCCGAATTGCCAATTTGGTTTTCGTGCCAGGCATTCGACCACACATGCAATAACGAAAGTAACCTCAGACATCTGTTGGAAACTAAATGATAGACAACGTGTTGGAGCATGTCTCATTCATATGGAGAAAGCCTTCGATACGGTGTGGTTAGATGGACTAGTTTTTAAACTCCTTCAAGACAAGTTCCCCAGACACCTTGTCGCCATGATGTGCAATATGTTATACGGGAAATCGTTTGTCGTAACTGATGGAAATCTGACAACAATGCGCGAGTTCAAGGTCTTGAATGGTCTACAGCAGGGAACAGTTACTGCGCCTCTGCTCTTTTCAATCTTTATTCGCAGGCTACTGAACGGCCCTGATTTTAACGTCTCACCAACGAGATCATTGGTAGCGTTTGCTGATGATCTGATCATCTATATGGCAGACCGAAAAGCTACAATAGTTCAGAGCAATCTCCAAAAAATGTTCAATGATGTACAGCTGTACACTGACAATTGGCGAATGAAAATCAATGTGCAGAAGTGTGAAACAATCTTATTTCGGACAACGCTGCAGGGGATCAGTCAATTCCTGAAACGTAATTGGAAAGATTTCCACATCATGGCTGGTGAGGGTAGTTCAGAACGGGTTCCACATAAATCCTGTGTTCGATACCTCAGTGTTTATCTCGATCAGTATCTGTACTATACTGAACATGTGAAAATCATGCTCAGTAAGGCACTTAAAGTAGTCATGGCCGTTCGAAAACTCTTTCATTCCAGATACATTGATCAAAAGGTCAAAATTATCTGTTACAAGGCACTGGTTAGACCAGTTTTGACATATGGATGTCAGATCTGGTACAACCAGAGCGCTAGTACAATGGAAAGGTTAAGAGTTTTCGAAAGGAAATGCCTTTGTGCATGTACTGGTTTGTACAGAAAGCCTGAGACGGATTGGAAACATTATATATCGAATAGAAGAATTTATGAAACTGCTGAAGTGACTAGAGTCGATATCTTCATATTGAAACTTCTGCGGAATCATATCGCAAGATCTGTGACTGTGAGTGAAAACCCTGGATTTTACAGCCGTTCCACCCTACAGACGGGTACGTAGCGACTTGCCTCGCTACTGGCTTCATTCCTCCAGAAGCATTCATGTATTTGGACATGAATGGATATGTTTTTGATTCTGACGGCGTCCCAATCATATATCATATATATCGACGGGCCACCGATAAGGAGATAAAATATCCTCCGAATTTGAGTTCACGAGACCAACAATTCCAATGGAGATACTCATTTGCTAGATTCGTTGAAGCTGATCGAGTTGAGACGGAGCAATCTAGGTATTGGTGGCTGAATGACAATGTCTAAATTATTCGTGTGTATTTTCAGTTTTGGTGTTTTTCGTTATTGAGTTTTTGAGTTTCAGCTCATTATTGCTACATTTAGTGTTGTTGTTTATTTTTGTTAAAAATGAGGTATAGGCTAGGTTTATATTATGTTTATTATATTAGGTTAGAGATAAGGTAAAACGCTTAGGTTAGGAACATTGTTATAGATTTTTTTAAGTATAAGATAAAGTTTTTGATAGCATTTATTAGAATTAAGTTAAAACATATTAGGTGTAGGATCAAAGTTCACTGTAGTGTTAAAATTATAAATAATTTTAGAATAGTGTTGATTGGTTTTTTCTCCTTTTTCCAATTGAATTGTAAAAATATGTAATCATCCATAGATTTGAATTTGCTATAGCTTCTTTTTTTAAATGTGATGAATGATAACGTATAAATTTAGAGAGCCATTTGGGCCATTTAGTTTTTTATTGTTATTGTTTGGAATTTGCTTTATATTCTTTTAAAATTTATAACGATTAGTATTAAATAAAGCGCTTTTGACTTTGAGAACCGCAATCAATTCAAATTAGGATTCGATCCAACTTTGCTCTGATATTTTAATCGAGCTTCTCTAATAGAGGCACTTTCTAATTCAAATTTTCGCATCGATCTACAGAAAATTATCATGCACGTCGTTCCCGTCACCTGGCCGACAGCTTGTTGGGAACTTTAATTCGGAATTTCATCATCAAAGTGACCATCATATGCGCTGGAGTTGTCCCAAGCCTTGTGCAACTGAGTCATATGTGCGCTACTCCACCGCCTACAACTACGGTTTTCCCATTAGAATCCCCTCATTTTGGTTTTCACTTTTCATCTTCGCTCGTTTAACTTTTTATCAAAGCAACTGAGCCGATCGGCGTCTTCTCGGATCCGCTGCTGATTGTGCTCTTTTGGAACGACGGCATTTCCTTAGTTACCGCTGGCGAGAGCGGGTTAATCGCTAAGTTGTGACTAAACTATTTTGAATGTTTTTGTCGACATCAACTCGAGCACACGATTGTGGACAATAGTTTTCCCTTGCTTGTTATTAGCTGTGCGAAGTGTAAGTTGCGAAATCCATAATTTAGCTGAGCCGATTCCATCCCAATTGACACTCCAAAGTAGAGCCGGGAATTTGCAGTTTTATGTTTTCTATTACTCGGAATATATTTGTTCAAAAAGCAAATATATAAAATAAATTGCCCTTTAGTCAGACGGCGTTTCGTCTGGCTTCTCAAAAGACCTGTTAAACAACTGATAACATAATTTTATTGTTAAAGTCTTTTATAGTACAATTTTACAATTTTTATTATCGCAGTCTGTAGCGCGGTGATTGCCTTAGTGCTGATTCGTTGAGAATTCCTAAAGTTCATTGTAGCTCGTCACATTTGAGTAACATTTAAGTGGATGGATGTGAAGCAGGTAAAATTGCGGGATGTTTTGCGGTGTGGGGTATATTGGCATTTTGTAATCTCCCTCTGACTCTAAGAATGGAGTCATCATCCAGGAACGGTGTGAGTGAGAGGAGTTTGCTCTTCGAGTCTATTGGTGTTTTTTGTTGCAATCTTTTCATCTCGGTTCCGAATTCCCCGGCCTGCATGAATTTAATAATAAGTGCGAGAGTTACTTCTAATTCTGTGACTGTAAGGAGTCTTCCTTCCCATGAATCTTTCCTTGACTTGAAGCGTTGAGTTGCCCGCAAAATTGTTGCTACGATTCGCTTAAGATGTGTAAAGGAGTTTCGATGATCGATTCTGCCGATAAAGTGCTCCTGGATAATGCTAGTTGTGGGGGCGGTATGAACTGTTTTTCGCTCTGAAAGCTATGCCGGGACTCCGATAACTTCACATGGCCAATGAGTCTCGGGTTGTCGTAGAAATTCAGGTCCATGGTACCTGAACGTAGAATTGGTGAGTATGCTAGGCCGTGTTCCTCTACAAACCAAGTCTGCAGGATTGAGTTTAGAATTCACATGTCCCCACTCAGATATGTTTGTTAGTCCTTGTACTGATGAAACCCTATTAGCCACAAAGGTGTGAAAGGATGGCAGTCTGGATCGGATCCAGGCTAATGCGATCTGTGAATCTGTCCAGTAATGTGTAGTGTTTATGTTTATGTCTATGTTGAGGATTTTCCTAACATGATTCGTTAAGTGGGCCATTAGAGTTCCACACACAGTTCCAGTCTTGGTGAGCTGATGGTTTTCACTGGGGCAACCCTAGATTTGGAACAGAGAAATACCGTCTTTATGTCTCTCTGGGTGTTTGCGCTACGTAGATATATTACTGCACCGTAAGTCCTTTCACTTGCATCGGAAAAGGCATGCAAACTGAGTGTGGCATCTTTCGTTTCCAAATACCTGGGTATCCGGATTCTGTCCAGATCTGTAAGCTCCTTATGAAATTGAAGCCATCGAGTGTGGAGTTCCATTGGTATGGCTTCATCCCAGTCGAGTTTTAGTGACCATAACGCCTGTAAAAAGATCTTGGTCAATGTTATTGCTAGATTCACGAGTCCCAATGGGTCGAACAACCTTGAAACGTCACTCAAAATCGTCGATTTTGTCACCTTAGTTGGCTCATTCCAAACGGTAGTTATACGGAAATGGTCTAGCATGGGATTCGATGTTAACCCTAATGTTTTCACGGTGTCCTCTGTGTCTCCATCGACCGAGAGCTCTATTTCTCTATCTTCGCTTGGCTTTGATGCAAGGAGTTGCTCGTGATTTGTACACCATTTACGCTGATTGAAGCCTGCTGACTTCAAAAGCGTTTTCAGTTCATGCTGAATCTTTACGGCTTCTTTGAGGCTGTTGCTTCCAGTCATTAGCTCGTCCACACAGAAGTCCAGAACGCTAGTGGATGTGACTTCTTCGATGTATTGGCCAATTCCATCAGGCATCGAGTCGCTAAGTATTGTGCGGCAGTGGTCCCGTACGTCACTGTCTTTAAACGATAATACCTTAGGTCATCAGAATGGCTGTAAATGGCTGTCTTCCGTTGTTACATTCACTTGGCGGTACATTTTCTCAATGTATGCTGAAAAGGCAAATTTGTGTTTCCTGAAACGTAGAAGGATTGAGAATAAGTCATCCTGTATTACAGGGCCTTTCAACATGATATCGTTGAGTGAGATGCCGTTTGATGCCTTTGCTGAAGCGTCGAATACGACTCTTAACTTAGTGGTGCTGCTGGATGGCTTGAGTACACGAAAGTGAGGCAAGAAACAGTTTAGCTCTGGTATCACTGACTTAACTTCTTCCATGTGACCCAAAGCGGCGTATTCTTTGATGAGTTTTGTGTACTCCCTTTTAACATCTGGGTTTTTTTGGAACTTCCTTTCGAGAGCAAGGAAGCGTCTAATCGCTATGTCTTTCAATTGGCCAAGCATCGATGGCTTCTGACACAGAGGAAGTTTTACTTCAAAGCGTCCGTCACCGTTTCGTCGAAGATTGATTGCAGGCTCTTCAGTACTAGAGGTCGTTGCCAACGGTGCTTATTCTATGGCCCAGAATCTTTCCATTTGTTTTTCAAGATTATTGATACTAATTCCGCAGAAGTATTCAGATGTTTTGCCTGTTGCAATACGGCCAGAAAATCCATCCAAGGACGTTGTTCTGCAAGGTTGGGAGGTTTTGTCCTAACCTTATCTGTCCAATGGGAAGAAGCTCACAATAAAACTCTGCTCCCAATAGTAGGTCGATTTTTTCGGAGTGTTGAACCTTGAATCAGCATGGTGAATTTTTGTTGAGATTGGCCATGAAGAAACATCGATGAATGACGGCGGTTGAGTAGAAGCAATCGTTGTTATGACATATGCCTCCAATCGGGTTGAATATCCAGAGTGTCTTGAGGAAATAGTGATGCTTACTTTCTTCGAGACATGTGTTTCTGTTTTCCCTATTCTGGAGATATTGATGTTGGAATTTGATCCGGATATTTTCAACTTCTTCAGCATTCGAGCACTAATGAAATTAAGCTGATATACGGAATCTAAAACGGCTGTACAAACTTCGGTTGGACCAGCATAATTCGTGATGTTGGCTGATGCTGTGCCCAATAAAACTTACTTGCTACCAGATATCTTCTTGGTCAGGGCTGCTAAAGTAGTGTCGCTAGGAGTAACCGATTGGGACTTGCTGGTTGTCATGGCTGATCTCTTTGTCTTGTTAATTGTCTTCCCATGGTGGAGAAACGTATTGTGCCTACCTTGACATTTAGAGCAGCTTCTTGATGGACAGTTACTTACACCGTGGCCTGCCTTGAGACGGTTAATACACAGCTGAAGGCCCTTGATTTTGATAAGTCGATCGTGTGGGCTTAGCTTAAGTAACTGGTCGTACTTAAAAACCTTGTGGTTCCCAGTGCATACTTTGCAGCTTTCGTCCGAGCAAGATGAGACAAGGGATGTTGGTTTCACTCGTGGATGTGAATGTCTATCCTTGCCTAAAGCCTGCAGCGACTGAAATCTGGTATCCGTAAATGTGAGAAAGGCATCGATGGTTTGTACTTCACGAGGTCGTTAAAGCGTTTGCTCGTACAGCGTATGTGTTATTTTGTCAAGTTTTTTGAGCAGGATTTGAAGTATGATGGGGTCCCAGCCTCCTGTTGAGACGCCCAAGGTTGCTAGTCCTAACATGCACTCTTTGGTTGTGTCGTGGAATCCCTTTATTGATGTAGCGGATTCACTGACAACTATTGGTTGTGATACCAGCCTGTCGATGAGTGACGAAACCAAGATTCGTTGGTTGTTGTACCGCGCCTATAGTGTTTCCCATGCGATGGCATAGCTACCGTCAGCAAAGTGGAGGTGACGAATTAGGCGCTCAGCTTCACCGGTCACATTATTTTTCAGCTACCACATTTTGTGGGTATTCACAACTGGTTGGTCGTGAATCATCTGTTTGAACAGATCGTGGAACTGTTTCCACTTAAGGTAGTCGCCATCAAACGTCAGATGTGTGATTTTTGGCGAGCTGACCGCTGTATGGCGGGCGCAGTTGTGGCTGGAATTCTCGCCAGACATTGGTTGAGGAAGATTATTGCCTCTTGGATCGCATCTTCGGTGTTGAGGTAGCTGCTGAAATTGTAGCCAAGTGCTGTCACGTTGTCGCTCTAACAGATGTCCTGATGCAGTTTTCGGGCCTTGTCCCAGAACCGCTGTAGAGTGACCAACTTTACTTCATAAAATTGTCTAGGTTGGCCAACTTCGATGCTGTCGATTCCCTCGATAAGGTGCGTTATGGATTAAGTGACAACACCATAACGTCTGATAAGTTGTTTAGCCTTCTGAAGGTCAGACCCAGTGGAGTCCTTTGGCTCCTGCACGTCAGCCTTCACTCCTGATGATGCATCTGGTGTGGACGTTGATGGTGCTTCCAGAGTGCGCAGAAGTTGCTGCATATTCTCCTCTACCTTTGAGTATTCCGCGCTGACCTTGGTGAAATACTGGGCATGAAAGTACGGGTGTTGCGGATAAGTCCCTGCTTGAGGTTGCAACTCCTGGTGGGTTACGTTGAACCTTGTCCACAACTGTCCCAACTGTGCTACCTTAGCCTTCAGGTATTCGGGAGTCTTGCGGCTGGACGAATCCTTTCTGTAATTACTGATTATTCGCTGGAATTCGTCTCCCAACTCCTTCTGCTTGGTTGTCAGAAGTGATATCTGTGATTCGTCCATCTTGATCCTGAAGCTGGAAGTAGATTAAAATTTGAAATATGACGTTGATCACGTCGGAGTCACCAAATGTTCAAAAAGCAAATGTCTAAAATTAATTGCCCTTTAGTCAGACGGCGTTTCGTCTGGCTTCTCAAAAGACCTGTTGAACAACTGATAACATAATTTTATTGTTAAAGTCTTTTATAGTACAATTTTACAATTTTTAATCTTGCAAAGTCCGTAGCACGGTCATTGCCCTTAGTGCTGATTCGTTGAGACTTCTTACAGTTCATTGCAGCTCGTCACATGTTTGATGTCCTGGTCAGCAAAAAGTTCATGATCGCCGTGGGAATGATTTTCGGAGTATGCATATTACAAGAATTAACTTATATGTAATTTGGACATTGATCACGCGCGGAAATAAAAAATGTTTGGAATGTGCAGATTGCATATTAAGTCGGTTTAGGAGTAATCCAAAATACGTTGAACGTTAATCGTGCGTGGAAATTAGAATTCGTTGATGTTGTCACGTTCGCGTGTACGCGTTTACGTGCATGAAATGGTTCGCAAGTGCGTTTAAGTAAAGTTCACTGGCCGTGAAGCCAAATCGAAATAGAAAAAACCCCGGAAATAGGATTTCTTGATTTTCACTGAGCCCCAAGGCCAGGCGAAAAATTGCTCATTCAGTAGATAGAGAGCGACCGCGAAACTTGGCGTTCAGTGTACAGTGCGTCGCATTTGCAATTGTCGAGGTGCAAGTATTGGCATGTTTTCTGTGTCTTTTGGCGCTTTTGAAGCCATAAATACATATTAAATCAATTTTTTCGAATAGGCCGGATCTACTGTTTGCTATGTATACAAAATGATCGGCAGTCAGGCGCCGCCAGCGTTTGCAATTTTGTAGCTCAGAACCGGAATCGTGCCACTCCGCGTATCCAAAGTGATTTTTGCTTGGATTGTAGAATCTCCCGAAATATCTTTCAACTCCCCTCTTGGAAATCGAATGAAATCAATTTGACTTCACCGTTCAATTGAGTTTGTTTTGGAGTTGAGCAACCAAGCAAACCCCGCGTAGAACGAAGTCCCTGTCAGTAAAGGGCCAAAGAAGGCTAAGAAAAGAGAAGACGGCGAAGATGTACCGCCAGTAGAAGAAAAGGAACCAAAAAAGGCAAAGAAAGAAGAAAAAGTAAAGCATCCATCACAATTAGCAAAGGAACGGGCACTCCCAGAAATTCAAAAGGTTTCATTAGTGCGTGCAAAATTATCGAAGATAAAAAAACTTCCCAACGAAATTGAATGCAGTTGCAGAAAATGTAAACGCAAATAGACAAAATGTTGGAAAGAAAAATCAGTTGAAATTCCCGACACATCTTAAGGATGTGAATCGAATTGGAGCTTTGAGACTAAGATTAGAAGCAAATTGACACCAGAAATTATCAAAGAACAAAAATATCATAATATGACGCGGCATCTTTCCTTTTTAGTCGGTACAGAACCGGATTCACTTTTCAAATAACATAAAATATGTAATAGATTCAAATCTAATCTTTTATGTTCACAATAACGCCAAATTATTCCCAAAAGCTATAAATGCACAAAAAATTCCGCAAAGGGTGCAAATACACGAGAAAAACAGACGGATAAAAACTTTCAAGGGCGAATTTCAAATACGCGAACTAGAATGGCATTTTCCGATTCACCAATTGCACTGGCTAAATGCTGAACACCCAACTGCACTGAGATAATGACGTTTGCATACTATTGAAGCTTATGATACTGAATGTGGTTTAGGTGAGATTTTAGGGCATGTGCGACATCTCTCCAAGCGCGGCATCTCACCCGCATTGACCCTATAAAGTGCTGTTTAAAGTCACTGAAGAGTCAAGCCATATCACGAAAATATCTAAGGAGGGTACCAAGGTGGTTTTTGGCGTGGACGGTGGCTAGATGTTTTGAACAAAACTGGTACTGAAAAAGTGCAAAAAATATAATATCTTTGTACACCAGTTCTTCGTAGATTTCAGGTAAGAATACGATAGTCTTGGCATGGTCTGTACAAAATTATACTTGAAATAGGGAAGCCATTGTCCGCATAATCAAAGTTAAAACACTAAACACCGAATCTGAGGTCAAAGTTAACGGAAATTTTACTGAAAACTTCTTTACAAACTCACGTCCAACACAAGGGGATGGGTATGCTGCTCAATACCGCTCTGAAAAACGTAGTCAGGAAAACGCCAGCAGACACGCTACTCTACAAGTTCCGTGGAAAGAGAAAAAAGAGGGTGTAAGTTAAGAAAAGTGCGTGAATTGCACCATTTCGGACTAGATAATTTTCAGCTTCCCAGGAGAAAAATGCTTAGGAGACTCAGCTAGTTCAAAAATGCTCGACAAGAAGCATCCTAGCAACCTTGAACCTCATGGCGAGGAAAATGAGAGATCGTCAAATCTTTCCAAAAAGTACTGTAAGATCACGATAGTATCATGTAGGAACTAACTCATTGAATTCTAGGTTCAGACAATGGCGCCAACGATCTGTTAAACGCTGAACTGGAACAGAGCAGACTTAAACGCATTGTGTTTTGCGTGCTCGGCGATTTTTGCTATCGAAACAAATGGATCAAAGGTCAAGAAGTTTTTGGTCAAAAACAACACCACAATCATGGCTCAGCCACCATATTCATCGAATTTGGCCCCCCTGTGATTTTTTCTTGTTCACAAAACTGAAGAAACCTATGAAAGGACGGAGATTTGCAACGATTGAGGAGATAAAAACTGCATTGCTGGAAGAGCTCAAAGCTTTACCGAGAAGTGCTTACGAGAAGTGCTTCAAGGATTGGAAAAAGCGTTGGCGCAAGTGTATTGATTACTTTGAACAGTGTTGCGAATTCCGGCGTACCGACTTTCTCCCATTCGCAACTTTAAATTGCCGCCGTAATATTTCCACCTTCCTTTGGGCACTCCTACCTTTTCCTCTGTAAATTTATTTATTTTATTAACATTTTTCCATTTTCCCTTTAATTTTTGTTTCCCCATCATCACAATCCTACCCTTTTCCCTTATTTCCAACTACAAAATAAAATAAAATAGTGCATACTAATAATTTCAATTTTCCTACTATCTAATTCTATTTACTAATTCCCACTAACAAATTTTATTTTTTATGCTAACAAAAATTAATTCACGTTCCCCTACTAACAAAATTCAATCTCATGCCCAAATGCATCGTTGAAGTTGCTTATGAGATGAATGGGAGATCGACAATCCATGGCACCATTAGCTGCGTTGTGAGCTCTCGATCGAGGGTCTGCTGGAACCCTGAGTTCAAGTTCCTCCGGGCGAACGGAAGCACTCTTTTTGGGGGTATCGGCAAAACCAATAGCTTCCGTAATGTATATGTGACACTTTGAATTCAACCAAGCGCTTCTTGGATTGGGCGAATTGCCATATGTAAAGCAATGGATACTATTGAGTTTGTCGATATGGAACAAAAGATGTGTGGGTAGCGGAATCGAAGTGTAATGAACTTCGATTACGTTATCCAGATGCAGCAGCAGCAATTTGAAAATGAAAAGGGATTGCGGGATCGAATTGGATGAAGGTGAAAGGGGAAATTAAGTGATGAGGATTGAAGCAGTCAGATTTTGATTTGGGAAAGAAGAGGGAGTTTTTTTCGGTTTTTTTCGTAGAATTGGTATTTTGGCTTTTTTTAGTGACGGAGGAGGAGAGTGAAACGATTGTAAAAGTGAAGGAATTTTTTTTTGGAGGATGGAATTTTTGTTTTGGAAATTGACTTCAGTGACGGAGGATCAGAGTAGGAAAGTGGAAAAGTGAATTCAAGTTGAAGGTTGAGAATTATATTGCTAATTGATGTGCCGGACTGTCTCAATACTAACTATATGGAAAAGATTGAATTAGTGAGAGTTTGAAGTTGAAGTTTGAAAATTATTTTGCTAATTGAAGTGCGGGACTGCCACAATACTAACTATATGGAAAAGATTGAATTAGTGAAATTGACGTAGTTGAAATAGAACAAAGTGCGAGAGTAATTCTTCCGTTAAAAAAAACAGAAAAAGCAAGAAAAAAGGACCCGTTTGGTTGGGTTTCGAAACGGGCCAAGTGCCGGAATTAACGTTTTCGTGTTTGCGAGTATACCATATTGATGGATCGCGGAGAGTCGTTCTATTATTGATTGAATTTTAAAATTAGTTTGAAATTAATTTAAAATTTGGTTTTCAGTTGCCCCACATCCTTTTTTTAGGGTTTTGTAAAATAATTTTACAAAACCCTACTAGTTTCGCGACCAGTCTGTCTGTCCGTCCGTCCGTGTGTCACAGCAGTTTTTCTCGGAAACTACTTAAGCTAGAAACATCAAATTTTGTGCGTAGGTGTAAAGCGGTGATCTCTTCAAAGTTCAACTACAAAAAAACATTATAAGGTATTTAAGGGGCGTCTCCCCAT
Source organism: Odontomyia ornata (assembly GCA_963969285.1). Lineage (NCBI taxonomy): Eukaryota > Metazoa > Arthropoda > Insecta > Diptera > Stratiomyidae > Odontomyia > Odontomyia ornata. The sequence continues at coordinate 94,909,855 of OZ017742.1, forward strand.
ATAGGAGAGTGACCCCCCGAAAAAAAATTTCATTGAAGGTAGCCGATATGGGTATCAAATGAAAGGTCTTGATGAGAACTTTTCAAAACAGGTCTTAGTTTGGCAAAATTTGCTTCGAGGGGCGCACAGGGAGGGGAAATGTACGAAAAATTTGTGTCCCCCCCCCCCCTCGCGATTGGACACCTGTGATCCGAAAAATCTGAAAAAAATCAGCAATGTAGGCCTTGGTGTGTACAACAACAACAAATACGTTAGAAGTCGCAATTCGCTCAACTTTGTTAGTAATAGTATGATTTATCGATTTTATGTTTTCTTGATTAAAATCTTAACGGTACCCTTAAATTCAATGATATTCAATACGTAGATGTTTATTAATAAGATTGATCTATCCTGAAAGTTTCATAAAGATTGAATCATATTTAGCGAAGTTATAGTGGTTTGAATTTTCCCGTATTACTATGGAACAATATGCGCTGCATTTATTACTATGGCAACATATGGCTATGGAACAACATGCGCTTTTTACCGACTCAGACACTACAGTTTTGCTAGGATTTGCATGAAAATTTCAGGAATGATAGGTGTCATGTATATCTTTGAGAATCGGTTCAGCTAGTGGTATCAGTAATCGTAAAACAAAATAGTGGCTGTTTTAAATGCGAAGATTGAATAATTTTGAGTTATTTTTTCCCAACTTCAACGTTTAAGGTGCATGCTTTGAACACTTGATTCAATTTAATGAATGACTGAAGATGAGTACCTACAATTAATGCTCATAAGTGAAATAAGTCAAGGAGGTGGGAGAGAGCTCCTAGCAAAAGGGTTTTGTAACCATTCTAGGATTCGAAAAAATTGGTCATGAATCGATGATTTCAGTACAGGAGAGTGGCCCCTGGAAAAAAAAATTCATCAAACGTAGCCGATATGAGTATGTAATGAAAGTTTTCATGGGAGCTTTTCAAAACAGTTATTAAACTGTCAGTTTTTGCTTCAGTGGGGGCACAGGTGGAAATACATGAAAAATGTGTTTCCTCCGTCGCGGATGGACATCTGAAATAATTATCAAGGGAGATATTTATGAGTATAACAATACCAAAAACCTCAGAAGTCGAAATTCGTTCAACTTTGTTAAAAATAGTATGATCTTCGTATTTCATATTTTCTCCAATAAAATCGTCTTTGACATGTTTCTTGATTTGATTCGATCTGGTGACTGCATTTTGTAAATTGAATACAAAACCCTTCTGATATGAGCGTAGGTATGTTTACCCAACTTGTTTGTCTTTGCCGAGCGCTCGGAGATCAACGAGGAAAAGGAGTGAGTATTTATCTATTGCTGTAAAATCACATCAACAAATTCTTATTTTTCTTTTGTTGTTGTTTATATGAACTATTTAATTGGATTGTTTTTCCTCCGTACATAAACTTATTGAGGGGCCTGTTTTTTTTGTTTGGGTTGATATACAGGGTGGGCCATATCAGTGTTGGCGATTTAATTCTTCAACAATTATTGCAACATGATAACAGACTTTTTGGTGCCAGCTTTGCAAGAACTTCAAGGCAATACCTCGAGGATGTGGTTTCAACAGGATGGGGCCACATGTCATACGGCTAGGGTATCCATAGAGCTGCTGAAAAATGTTTTTCCCGGAAAACTCATCTCGAAAAGGGGGGATATTGAATGGCCCCCACGTAGCCCCGATCTCTCTCCATGCGATTATTTTCTATGGGGCTACCTCAAATCGGTAGTTTACGAGAATAATCCGACCAATTTAGAGCAGCTGAAGAGGAATATTATTCAGGAAAGTAACAAAATACCGAGAACAACTTTTCAACGAGTTTTCTAAAATTTGCGACTTCGGTTCCAAGAGTGCCAAGTCTTAAAAATTCCTATGCTTCTACTTTTTAACAATACAAATATATTTGTGTTATGTTTCGTAGTTTTTTTTAAATCGAATATTTAAACCGCCAACACCCTTATGGCCCACCCTGTATATTTCTTTTGTTGAAGTTGTAAATTTCTTTTTTTTTTAATTCAATAAAAAGCCATATGTTACTTAGTTTTTTTAAATTTTTATTTCTCAAAATGACCTCTCCCTTTCTCATCCTTTTCCCTTTGTGCTAGTTTTTATGTAAGGTGGCTCAGCACGAGCAGAGGGTGTCCCGGAAGACCCACGACACGACTGAGCGCTAGCCGGCCTCAGTATGCCACCAAGGGGTACACACCTCTCTGCTAATTACTTAATGTCGGCAACTGCGGTGACTCCCGTGGTTGCTACAACGAGACAACATAAATATCGACGAATAAATAAATATTTTTTCCTAAAAATACAAAATCACCTTGCTTTTTGAACGCACCTCATGTATTCCTGTCTACCAAATAAATTTATCATTGACATTCAAGAACTCAAAATGTTATATACGAGTACAACAAAATATAATAATTTTTCAACTTTGACTAAAGAATACGTAAAGCTCAGGATCATGAAACCAAAACTACTTTTTGAAGAAAACTCATGTTGGAATCAGATAATCCAGACATTAACAGTGTTGAAGTGTATTTATTTAAAGAACATACAATTCATGGGTTGGCTAATAAACGCTGGGAACTGTCAATTGCTGGTTCCGAGCATGATCCTGCTTGGCAGTGTTACGTTTGTTCTCCAGCTTTGTGCATTTGTTGGGAACACGAGCGGCGACATGGACGATAAGCAAAAATGCAACCACATTTTTTTTACTTTACAGTTTAGTTATTTTATGACGCTTTGGACTTCAAGTACATACCAAATAAGTACAAGTACTACAATAGCTCTCGTCAATAAGGTCTAGTTTTAAAATATGTTCTAATAACCTTACTTCTTTAAAGAATTGCTGAGGCTATTACAAAGAAATAGACCCAGGATATATTTTTCTAGAAAAACCGTCGGGCCTTGTTTTGTTGTGTGAACAGGCTTGTTTTGGCTCCTTTGAATCACCTCTAGTGTCTCAGGAGTCATCTTCCGTGTATCAGGAGACACTGAAGATGACTCAAAGGAGTTGAAACGCGTCTGTTCGCATAGCAAAGCAAGGCCCGACAGCTTTTCAAGAAAAAAGAGAATTAGCCTGTGATATGTTTAGAAATCGGTTAAAATAATTAACAATAACTGTTTTCTCAGGTCTTTGTTTTAACTTTGAAGAATTTATTAAAAATATTGTAATTGTTTCTTTAGATTATAATAACTTTTAACTTGAGTATCAATATTAACAGAACTACAACGTGACAAAACAACAGATAAAATTTTAGAATAGTATGGTTCCTCTGTAATTCCACGTCTAGGATTCGTTGCGTTCAGATATGTTTTAAATCCCTTCTTTCAAAAGTTTTCAAAAATTAAATTAATTTTTTAACACGTCGTCAGTCCGACGCTAATATTTTTAATTGACTCAAGATATTTCTATCCAATATTATTTTACTTCGCCTAATAAAGAAAACCAAAAAATCCAAAGACAACTTCAGGGCCGCTTGTATGGAGAAGCCCGTCGGCTTTCTACCGTTGGGGCAGCCTAGGAAAACGACAAATGCGAAACTGATGATAATAAACAAAAGATGTCAAGCTAGATATTGTAGCAAACAATGAGCACCTACAAACAGAAAATTATTAACTAGGCTAGCGATACAGTCCCTCAAAGATCTATTCAAGAAAATCAAAAGCCGTAGCCGCAAAATCAAGCGCAACAGGAAACAAAGGCAAAGAAAAGTATAAAACAAGCGATTTTGGAGTATAAAACAAACGATTTGGAGTGGTTGTGACACCAAAGAGTGTCAAAACAATTTTGCAGTGCTGGACGGATTAGCACAAGATATGGAAGTTGAAGAAAGCATCCAAAGTAATTCTAATAAAGATAATGATATAAATTTTAATTAATTTTTAATTTTTTAAATAAGGACAAAAAACCAGCTCGCAGTTCTGCTGGTTCCTCTAAAAAAACCACCAACAAGGCAGAAAAAATTCTGCCAATGAATGTATTTGGACAAACCGGGAAAGATATAGTTCGGCTGTAGGTAGCCGAAAATAAATTAACTAATTTCGAAATCAAAAGAATTAATGCAGAAAAATTAGCAATCAAAACTATGCTTAATGTCAAGTCAACCAATGATGCGTTGAATTCTGGGGAGGTTCCACGTTTCTAGTATACCCCGAAAGGTTAAAAATCAGGCCTTCTAGTTGGAGGGTCTGGACTGCGGAGAGGATACGGTTGATCTTCTTCAGGTGCTCAAGGAAGCTGCACCAGAAATAAATTTATTGCTGTCCAAGTATTTGCGAGAATAAGATCGTCCGCAGAAAGGAAGAATTTATTATTTGAACTGGTGCAAATTTCAAATAAGAGCAGTTCAAGTGACCTTCAACAAATAAGGTACATGAATTTCGGAGTGGTCAGGTAAGAATGCTTCCAGAAGAGAGATGTCAAGTGGTGTTAAACATTCGGTCATTCGGCTGCCAACTGCACCATGCACTCTTGTTACGTAAAATACAAAGACGTTCATGTCTTCGCCGACTGCAAATTGGCTCAGACGGAGCCTAAAGAGAAATTGTATTGCATTAACTGCGGTGTTTTAGGTAATCTAGCCTTATATTGAGGATTTCCCTGATATCAAGATGCAAAGATAAACTTTATTCCAAATCAGATGCAAGTACACCGCAGTGTCATAACTTCTAAATTCGTCAAGCCTGTAGTATCACTTGCACTCGCCGCAAGAAGACCAGCTGATAATGCTTCAAAAATTAATTTTGCATTCTGGTACTCATCATAATTTCTCTTGCGCCGGGCTTGATATCCGATTGTTTGTTCTGGCCTGGTCTTAATAGCCGCTTTCACTTCCATTCAGATCTCGTTGCTTGTTTTCAGCGATGCGTCTGCTAAGATGGGAGCCAGCTGGTCATCGAGTGTCTCCGTGAGATTTTTTGCCACAGCACCGTTTGGATCCTTTTGGTGTCGCCTTTGACATATGACATAGATGGGTTAATTTGATCAAGTAATGATCCGAGTTACAATTGGCTCCCTGGTATGTACGGACGTCAAGTATGCTTGTGGCCCAACTTTGTTGGATCAGAACATGGTCGATCTGGTTTTGTGTGTTGCCTCCCAGTAATATATTACAAATGTCATTTTATGTATGTGTCGATGATTGAAGCAAGTCGAAAATATGACTAGATTTCTGCTGCACGCAAAATCGTGTCATATCATATCATGGAAGCTTTATACTCCAGTTTTTTTCCAATCAAATATCTCACTGCCAACCTTAGTTTTGAAATCACCCAGAATTATTTTTGTGTTGTTTGTATGCAATGAGTGCACCAGTCTTTCCAGGGGATTGCAACACGTTTCCTTTATTTCTTTTCCTTTTTCTTCGGTCGGGGCCTTTCCGTTTATCAGCCAGATTTTGAAAGATTTCGCTTCTATACAGATCACAGACAACCGGTCATTGACTGCCTTACACGAATAACGTGCGATTTGAACTCCCTATCCACAATGAAGCCACTCCGAATTCTCGTTTTCCAGTAGGCTTCCAACTTTTGAATATTGCGTGGGATCTCATGTCTTGAATGTCGTTTTCAGTCTAATTCGTTTCCTAGATTGCCAGGTTTTTTAATTAATATTAACTGGCCTGTTGTAAAAAGTCCTTAACAGCGCAAAGGTAGATCGAATGCATGATTGTATTGGACAATGAAACTCCTTACAGTATTTCATTAAAAAGGGCTACTTTGATTTAAATGATTTAAATTATCGCATCAGAAATTTTTAACATGGTGAATTAGATATTCGCAGTAAATGTGAACCGATTAAAAACAACATTTGAAATCGAAAAATACTACAATTTTTGGCGCATTTATTTTTCGCTATTTGTTGGATACTACATTCCTCATGGGGACGTTGTGTGGAAATACACAAATATCTTTGATGACCTGGTTCAAATGTTACTATCACCATTTTTTATTTATGAGGACATTGAAAACTTGAAGGCTAAAATTTCAAAATACCATTCGTTATATACAGGGTGGGCCATATCAGTGTGTTATTGCAACATGATAACAGACTTTTTGGTGCCAGCTTTGCAAGAACTTCAAGGCAATACCTCGAGGATGTGGTTTCAACAGGATGGGGCCACATGTCATACGGCTAGGGTATCCATAGAGCTGCTGAAAAATGTTTTTCCCGGAAAACTCATATCGAAAAGGGGGGATATTGAATGGCCCCCACGTAGCCCCGATCTCTCTCCATGCGATTATTTTCTATGGGGCTACCTCAAATCGGTAGTTTACGAGAATAATCCGACCAATTTAGAGCAGCTTAAGAGGAATATTATTCAGGAAAGTAACAAAATACCAAGAACAACTTTTCAACGAGTTTTCTAAAATTTGCGACTTCGGTTCCAAGAGTGCCAAGCAGCCGAGGGAAGCCATTTGGACAACATTATTTTTAAGTCTTGAAAATTCCTATGCTTCTACTTTTTAACAATACAAATATATTTGTGTTATGTTTCGTAGTTTTTTTAAAATCGAATATTTAAACCGCCAACACCCTTCTGGCCCACCCTGTACATTACTCTTTAATGATAGCTTAAAACCCAAACACCATATTCTGGCAGATTATTCTTCCGTGATTATTCAATCCGGACCACTAAAGTATTTGTGGGCAATGAGATTTGAATCCAAACTCAAACGATATACCAATGTTTGCCCTTCTCGTAAAAATTTAGCACTTTCTGCGGCAAAAAAGTGCTATGAAGTATAGTTACTCTTTACTACGATATAAATTTGACAAAACTATTGATATAGAATTTTTTAATGAAAAAATCTACAATAAAATCGAGAACAACGAATACTTCAATCAATCAATCGCATTGTTATTAAATAACATAAATAAATAACATTATTTGAAAATAAAGATTAGAGGCACGGAGTATAAAAATAACTACTTTTTCGACTTGTTGGAGCAATTTTTCAAAATAGTTGATATTATATCAATAGCATCAAAAGGAAGCAAGAAATCATGTTTAATATTAAAGAAAGTAGATATTCTTGTACATGATGAACATTTGAACTGTTTTATTGTTGGTGAAGAACTTGATATGTATACCACTATGGATATTGATAATTAAGAAAAGATACAGAATATTATCACAATGTCCTAAAACGGGTAATTGCAGTGGTAAAATTTTTGAGTATTAGGGGCTTAGCACTTAGAGGTTCCGAGGAAATATTTGGTACTCCACATAATGGTAATTTTATGGGGACTCTGGAGCTATTGGCAAGGTTCGATCCATTCATTCGTGAACACATTGAGCAACGGGAGCTGCGACCAAAACCGATAATATCGTACTTATCAAAAACAGTATATGAAGTAATAATTGCGATTATGGGCCGACAGTTAATTAAAAAAATTATAACTCAAATATAAAACGACGACACAAAGTATTATTCAACTGTGGTGGATTCTACACCAAATCTGTCTCACAATTACCAACTTGCTATTGTATTACGATACTGTTTTCAGGGAAAAGAATATGAAAGATGTGTAGCCTTCATTAAAATTAGTAGTCATACTGCCCTACATTTATTTAATATTCTACAAGACTTTATAGAAACAAATGGATTACTACTGAGTAATTGTAGGGGGCAATCTTATGACAACGCTGCCAATATGGCGGGTCACTACAATGGTGTACAAGCACTACTAAAACAAAAAAAATTACACCGCTGATTATGTGCCATGTGCTGCGCATTCCCTTCACCTAGTTGGTGTAGAATCTGTTGAGGTTGCACCCGAAATTGTAAACTTATTTGAAGGAGTGCAACAAATACACGTATACTTTTCTGCTTCGACCCTTAGGTGGGAACTGTTGAATCATGAAATAAAATTAAAATTCACGTTAAAAAGTTAAAGCCAGACCAGATGGTCTTGCCACTATGATGCTGTCAAAGCCTTGAAAGATAATTATGATAACATTATGAAAATTTTCAAAAGTTTCAGCGAAAATGAGGTTGGGAAAGTTGATTTTCGGAAAGAGGCATGAAATCTATTCAATGTAATGGTGAAACTCGAGACTACAATTTTGATTATCTTTTGGGAAGAAGATTTGGAGAGATTTCATTTAATAAAAAATACAGAGCCCTGGTTTAGGCATTTGTGAAGGCAACAAGTTAATTTTGTCATTAAAAAACTTTGTGAACAACATACGACACACGCACCAATCAGATCAGAAGCTAAAGGAATACGAAGAGAAAGCTGGAGTAGATCGTAGTAGTCTTTGCGTATCGACGTCTTTTAAATCGCTCCTGTCAAAAGTTTTCAAAAATTAAATTAATTTTTTAAAAACGTTAGTCCGAAGTTAATTTTTATCGGAAAAAATCTTATATTGTCGAAGTAATCGACTCAGGAAATTTCTATCGAATATTTTTACTTCAATTGGTAACGAAAAACAAATTACCAAAGAAAATTTCGCCGCTGGTATAGCGGAGCCCGACGGCTTCCCACCGTTGGGGCAACCTGGGGAAACGACAAATACGAAACTGGCGACAATCACCAAAAGAAAACATAACGAAGAAAACTCCGTAGATGGAGGGTGCAATGAGAGCCAAAATTATTTTGCAGCGCTGGAGGGATTAACCGAAGATATGGAAATCGAAGAAAACATCGGATGTAATTTTAATCAAGATAATGACGTTAATTTTATTCAATATTTAAAGAACAAAAATAAGGAGAAAATACCAGCCCGCAGTTCTGCTGGTTCCTTTGAAAAAGCTTCCAACAAGACAGAAAAAGTTCTGCCAATCAACGTGTTCGGACAAGCCGGGAAAGATATGGTTCGGCTATTGGCAGCCGAAAATAAACTGGCCAATTTCGAAATCAAAAGAGTTAATGCCGAAAAATTAACTATAAGGACGAAATCACTGGTTGATTTCAAGTCAACCAAAGATGCGCTGATTTCTGGGGAGGTTCCACACTTCACCTATACCCCAAAAAGTGAAAAAAATCAGACCTTCTTGTTGAAGGGTTTGGACAGCGGAGAGGATACGGTCGATCTTCTTCAGGTGCTCAAGGAGGCTGCACCAGATATTGATTTTGTTTCAGTCAAAGCCTTTGCGACAAGAAGGTCGACCATAGAAAGGAAGAATTTACCACTTTACCTGGTACAAATTGCAAATAAGAGCAGTCCAAGAGCCCTTCAACAAATAAGGTACTTGAATTTCAGAGTGGTGAGGTGGGAACTCCTCCAGAAAAGAGAAGTCAACCAGTGTTACCGGTGTCAAAGAGTTGGACATTCGGCTGCCAATTGTGCCATGCACTATCGTTGCGTTAAATGCAAAGACGTTCATGCTCCCGGTGAGTGCAAATTGGCTCAGACGGAGCCTAAAGAAAAATTATACTGCGTTAACTGCGGTGTTTTTGGTCACCCAGCATCATATCGAGGATGCTCCCGATATCAAGATGCAAAAGTTAAATTTGCTCCAAAGCAAACACAAGTACACCGTAATATACCTTCTAACTTCGTCAAGCCCGGAGTATCATTTGCACTCGCCTCTAGAGGACCTGCAGAAAATGTTGGAAATAATGTAAATAATGTAAGTGGCAATAATGAGCTGCTTCTCAAAATTTACCAGCAACTTAATTCTTTATCGGAGAGAATCGACAAACAAGATTCAAAAATTAACTTTGCTTTACAGCGTTTAGGTCTTTCAAATGCCTCATAATAACTTGTCATCCAGTCATATTCCCATGGATAGGCTTCGCCTCATATCGATCAACGTCAACTCTATCGTTGCTATACATCGACGTGATTATCTCCTTGAATTTGTTGTTAAGCAAAAGCCTGACATCATACTTCTCACTGAAACCCACCTCAATTCATGGCATTCCATGGAATTCAAAGAAACGATAGGGTAATAGGGGAGGTGGCACCGGGATATTGGTTAGAAGACCCTGTTGTTTCCAAAATATTGAAAAAGTCGAATTCAAAAACTTTGAATTTCTTGAAGTGTCCGTCATCAAAATTTCACTGCCAGGTGGGGATAACCTCTTCGTTATCTCTGCCTATGCAACTGGTCAAAATGTTCTCAAGTTCAAGGAGGACCTCAATTCCTTGTTTGAAATACTCGAATTGTACAGGCTGCATAATTATTATATTTTTGCCGGTGACCTGAATGCCAAGCATACATCATGGCTAACCGCCGGTAGTAACCCAAGAGGTATATTCCTGAAATCATGGATAACAGAGAACCAAATTGAATACAGGTGCAATCTATATGGGTCGGAGTTCCCAACATACCCTAGGACAAATTCATATTTGGACCTCTGCATTGCTGACGCAAGACTTGAATTCAGCTTTAATAGTCCTCAACGGAAACTGCAGGTGCTTCCTTAAGATAGCGACCATAACGCAATCGTAATGGAAATCAATCATCAAAGGGATGATTTCTTCCTCATTCCAGTTCAACACGAAAACCACCGGTTGAATTTCAAAAAAACAGACTGGGGAAAGTTTCAAAAGAAGTTTAATCGGGAGTACCAGAAGCAATGTCCCTCTTCTGATGATGGCAACGCTTGTTCAATGGTTCCTAATAACAGAAATCTAACTGACGATGAAATAGAACTCTATTTGTCGAAGTTAGAGAAGCTGACGTTGGAAACGATTGAGAAAGTTGTTCCCAAGATTAAACATCGAAACAATATGGAAGGATATGAAGCACCAACCATCGTAAGGTTGAAAAGATTAAAAAGCCTTCTTCTCACCCGCGTCAACAATATTTATCGACGATTTTTAGACTACAACCATCCCTCGTTGGCTTTGTTGAAATTACACCTGAAGAATGTCCGGAACTTAATCCGGTCATACTTCAGGAGTGAGGTCAGCAATCAATGGGCGGAAAAACTGAGGGTATTAGCCCACAGGACCCAGATGGTATTTTCGCGAAAGTGAATAGCTTATTCCGCAAGAAGTCTCGAGTGAAGGTATCGAATCTTGAAGTCGCTAGTGATGAGATAAATTATCTCGATAGAGCTGGTATCGAAATTGATAGTACGACTCCGGATAGAAATGGAAACAGGATTATATGTGATGGATTGCAGAAACTTGCCCTGATTGGAACACATTTTGAATTGGTTCATCTGCCAAACCCAGAGAGAAGGAATGAAATATTTTCGGAGGTCGTTGAAGCAAAAGTTTCCGACTTCAAATCAAGCCTGAACGGCCAATCAATTCTTCATTTCGATGAAACATTAACATCTGACCTCATACCGGGCTTGAATCTTATTGATTATTTTGTCAGCTATGAAGAGTTGTGTTTCATATTTCGCAGGATAAACAACAAAAAATCATGTGGTACTGACGGTATTCCAAATATAGTTCTCCGACATTTGCCTGAGGTTGCTATTAGGAATTATTGCATATTGTTCAACAACATGTTGAGCAATTCATATTTTCCAAATGAGTGGAAAAAGGCTAAGGTATTTCTGACCTTGAAGAAAGGAAAAGAATCTTCATGCCCTAAAAGCTATCGCCCAATCAGCTTGCTGCCTAACATCAGCAAGGTGTTTGAAGTGATACTCAACAGAGCATTAAACGCCCACATTGAGAAATATGAGTTGATGCCGAATTGCCAATTTGGTTTTCGTGCCAGGCATTCGACCATACATGCAATAACGAAAGTAACCTCCGACATCTGTTGGAAACTAAACAACAAAGAATGTGTTGGAGCATGTCTCATTGATATGGAGAAAGCCTTCGATACGGTGTGGTTAGATGGACTAGTTTTCAAACTTCTTCAGGACAGGTTCCCCAGACACCTTGTCGCCATGATGTGCAATATGTTATACGGGAAATCATTTGTTGTAACTGATGGAAATCTGACAACAATGCGCGTATTCAAGGTCTTGAATGGTCTACAGCAGGGAACAGTTAGTGCGCCTCTGCTTTTCTCAATATTCATTCGCAAGCTATTGAACAGCTTTGATTTTAATGTCTCGCCAACGCGATCATTGGTAGCGTTTGCTGATGATCTGATCATCTATACGGCAGACCGAAAGGCTACAATAGTTCAGAGCAATCTTCAAAAAATGTTTAATGATGTGCAGCTCTACACCGACAATTGGCGAATGAAAATCAATGCGCAGAAGTGTGAAACAATTTTGTTTCGGACAACGCTGCAGGGGGCCAGTCAAGACCTGAAACGTAATTGGAAGGATTTCCACATTATGGCTGGTGAGGGTAGTTCAGAACGGGTTCCACATAAATCCTGTGTTGGATACCTCGGTGTTCATCTCGATCAGTATCTGTACTATACTGAACATGTCAAAATCATGCTCAGTAAAGCACTAAAAGTAGTCATGGCCCTTCGGCGACTCTTTCATTCCAGATACATTGATCAAAATGTCAAGGTTATTTGTTACAAGACCCTGGTTAGACCAGTTTTGACATACGGATGCCAGATCTAGTACAACCAGAGTGCTAGTACAATGGAAAGATTAAGAGTTTTCGAAAGGAAATGTCTTCGTGCATGTACTGGTTTGTACAGAAAGCCTGAGACGAATTGGAAGCACTATATATCGAATAGAAAAATTTATCAAACCGCTCAAGTGACAAGAGTCGATATCTTCATATTGAAACTTCTTCGGAATCATATCGCAAGATCTGTGACTCTGAGTGAAAACCCTTGGATTTCACAGCCGTTCCATCCTACAGACGGGTATATTGTGACTTGCCTCACTACTGGCTTCGTCCTTCCAGAAGCATTCGTGTATTTGGACATGAATCGATATGTTTTTGATTCTGACGGCGTCCCAATCATGTATCACATATACCGACGGGCCACCGATAAGAAGATAAAATATCCTCCGAATTTGAGTTCACGAGACCAACAATTCCAATGGAGATACTCATTTGCTAGATTCGTTGAGGCTGGTCGAGCTGAGATGGAACAATCTAGGTATTGGTGGCTGAATGACAATGTCTAAATTATTCGTGTTTATTTTCTGTTTTTGTGCTTTTTCTCGTTACTTAGTCTTTAAGATTCATCTCATTATTGCTTCATCTAGTATTGTTGTTTATTTGTATTATAAATTAGGTTTAGGTTTCAATATTAGGTAACATTTTTTTTTTTTTATAAGTTCATTGTTGTGTTAGTAGTATAAGTAATTTTTGAATAATGCTGGTTGGTTTTTTCTCCTTTTTCCAATTGAATCAAAAAATATCTAATAATCTTAATTAATTTAAATTTGCAAGTGTATTTTTTTCATTAAATGTGTTTTACTGATAATGTATAAATTTAGAGAGCCATTCGGGCCATTAAGTTTTTTATAGTTTTATTGTTTGGAATTTGCTTTATGTTCTTTTAAAAATTTATAACGATTGGTATTAAATAAAGCGCTTTTGACTTTGACTTTGAAGAGAAAGCTAAAAAATTAAGTACTAGTGTATTCCCACTGCAATGACATAAACATGAGACGCATTACTCTAAAATTTTCAGATAAGTCTACAGGTGAATTCTCAGTATACGGCGCAGAAAGATTTAAAAGGGATACGTTAAACGTTGCATTGGATAAGCTGATTATGGATTTAAATAAAAGGAGCCAAGTCTATAAAACATATATCAGAAAATTCAAATTTTAAAATGGATTTACAAGACAAAAATATCGAAAACATAGATTTGGAAAGTGCACGTCATATTATTGATCACTATCCAGATGACGTAGACGAGCATTTAGTGAATGAGTGCATTCAATTAAAATCGTACTTACTCCAATCTTCACCGCTTGCAGTGACATTTTTATGCTCATGTATGAAAATAAACTTATTGACGTGTTCCCTAAATGCTATACTATTTTTAAAAAAATTTTAACTTTGCCAATCACTAGCTGTGAAGCAGAACTCTCCTTCTCCAAGATGTCCTATGTAGAAAATAAATATAGGACAACAATGTCGGACAATCGACTAAATAATTTATCACTTTTTCCATAAATTGTGATCTAACAAAAGACTTGCAATGTGATGACCAAATAAAAGAATTTGCAGCACAAAAATGCAGAAAGGTTGATTTATAAATTATGATTTATATAACATAACTATCACACACATAACCATATCAATTTCTTTTACTAATTCATAATAAATAAATAAAATTATTTTGTTGTTTTTTTTTATATTCTTGTACGCAGGGCTATCCATTTCGTGGTAGGAAAGTATAACCCTGCCATTTGACATCTGTTAGAATTAAATGTCATCCAAAGCGTATTTTTTTTAGTTTAAGGTTTGCCATTTAGAAATATAGATCGTTTAACAGTCGGAGAACGCGTTAAAATTTTTAAATTTTATAATAAAAATGGTGATTCTGCTGTATGAACTTTTAGGGCTTTACGAGCCGATTGCGGTACACAGCAAACAATTTCGAACACAGTGACAAAATTTGAAGAGACTGGATTGGTTATTGATATTGCAAGGCCTGTGTATGATCGCAACATTCGTTCTGCTGAAAATATCGCTGTCGTCGCCCAAAGTGTGGAGGAAGACCTGAATTCGTCGATTCCTCGACGTGCTCAACATTTGGGCTTGTCTTACGGCTCATTGTGGCGGATTTTGCACTTGGATTTGCATCTCCATCCGTGCAAAATCCAACTCACTCAAAAAATTAAGCCTCAAGACCATACACAACGCAGAATGTATGCGAATTGGGTGATTGAACAACAAGCCATTGATAACGATTTTTCGAACAAAATTTTCTTTAGTGATGAGACTCATTTTTCGCTTAGTGGTTACGTAAATAATCAGAATTGCCGCATATGGGGCTCTCAAAATCCTCAGGTGATCACAGAAAGGCTTTTGCATCCGAAAACGTGACCGTTCGGTGTGCATTATGGTCTGGTGGTGTTATTGGCCCGTATTTTTTTGAAAACGATCAAGTAAGAGCCATTACAGTGAATTCTGACCGCTATGGACGAATGTTAACCGATTATTTTTGGAGAGAAATTGAAGATTATGATTTGGACAAAATGTGGTTCCAACAGGACGGAGCCACAAGCCACACAACATAGGCTAATCGAGCACTTTTGCAAGAGAAATTTCAAGGACGCGTAATTTTGAGATTGAGTGATGTCAATTGGCCCGCAAGATCCTGCGACCTAACACCTTTGGATTTCTTTTTATGGGGCTGTGCCAGAGATTGTGTTTACGCGAACAATCCTCAAAATCTTGAGCAATTGAAAACCAATATTCGTGAAGTTATGGCCGAGATATTGCCGGAAATGTGCCAAAAAGTCATTGAAAATTACCTCAAAAGGATTGGAGCCTGTAAGAGGTCATGTGGAAAACATTTGAATGATGTTGTGTTTTACGTATAATGGCAAGGTTCAATCTTAATATTGAATTAAAAAATTTTGTTTCCATCTGAATACTTTATGTGTTTTCTTTACCTTTATTTTCCCAAGCGTAAAATGGATAACCCTATATATCACTATTTCGGTTCTCTCTCTCACCCAAAGGTTGCCTGGAAGAGATTGCTACCACAGCAATAAGGTCGCCTTGTGTACAACTAATACTTGCGTAGATTTAAGTAATGTTCATATTTTTTTTTCAATAAGGGATATATGCTAAGAATATATCATTATAGAAACATTTTTTTGACATGGCTATTAGTTGAGTACGTAGTTTCAGCCCAGGGTCCCACAAATGCACGATCCGCCCCTGGTCAGAAGAATCACGATTAAAATTATCCTTGCTTTCTAGCTACTAAGAAAAATAGGAGTCAAGACGAGACTATAATTTCTACATTTGATTTCCTTGAGTCATACTCGAACCACTTGAAATGATCCTTGAATTACGTAGCTCAAAATCGTTCTCTATTTTCTTGAAATGGTTGTCTTTTTGGTTGGATTTGAGAAATTTTTTCGTTCCGAGTAAGATCACGATTGAGAGTCGAAACGAAAGAATTCTGGCCGAGAAAGGAGCACAACGACTCGAACAGACCGAAGAATTATACAGAAAGCCTGTGAAAATCGTTTTCCGTCCGTACAAAATTTGCAACCGGATTTGGAAGCCGAAGGAATATTTACATGGCGGATGACACTCAGAAGACGCTTAAGAGAAACAAACTTACATGCCAGGCGACCAGCAAAAAACTGAAATTAACGGCAAAAATGCGCAAAGCTAGATTCGGATTTGCAAGGAATCTTCAACATTATTTCGCTGAAAATTTCCAAAAGTTAATCATCACATTTTAATAACTTTCTGCTATTTTCTTGGCTTTAGAGCAACATTTTCGAATTTTGATTTTCTACCCCATTTTTCAGATTGTATTTAGCGACAAATACAGGTTAGAAGCGGTAACAGAAAGTCACCAGTTCTTTTGGAGAAGGCCACATGAGCGATATAATGAAGCTTGTGTTGTGAGGGCCATCAAGCATCCACCAGCCGTTATGAAATGGTCGTGCATTTCAGCAGATGGATGTGGACCGCTCTATTTTGTCAACGGGAGAATGAATGCTCTCCAGTACTCTGAGGTCAAGGAAGACATATTAATCCCATATTTCATTTTTTTTTTTTTGGTGCTCCATGTCACCATGCCCAGTACGTAAGAAATATATCCCTGTTCTTGAATCCTATTGGAGCCTCATGAAATCGGAAGTTTATGCCTCTACTAATCCCACTGTAGATAAATTAAAGGAAAATATTTGTAATATATGGGAAAACAGTGACAAAATCAAGGACATGATCGATAAGTGCATCGACAGTATGCCCGTAAGAATAAAAGCGGTTTCTAAAGCTGAGGGTGGTCTTGCGAAATATTAGTATTTAGACAGAGGTTGTATATCATTTCTTATTAATAAATAGTCAAGAAATAACAAAATATTTTTTCTTCGTTGGTTTAAAAGAGTTTTTTAGCAAAAATCTTTTTGTGCCTATTTTTTTGATCAGGGACTGTAAATCTCAAATACATTCTAAATCATTTCTAATAAGTTCCACAATCATGTAGTTTTTTTAATCAGAATCTTTTTAAAAGCAACACTCACCAATTTTCGTGCCTTATTTAAACTTCCTAATTTTTGAAAAATCACCAACAAATTCTTTTTGCCTTTGATGGTAAAAATTGCATATCATCCAATCTAGGTAGTTTTCACAAAATCGTAACTAAATTAATTATTCAACTTCCCCAGTTTGTAATGTTCCTTTATAAACACATTCACCTAATCCACAATTTTTAAACAACTTTTCTTTCGGTTAACTCTTTCAAATTTTGTTTTCCCGGTAAACAAACGAACAACGACGACACATTTACATCCCTTCAATATCACGTAGAAAATTTCCCTACACAAAAATTCTCACACTTTACGTTGTTCCTACTTTCAACATTCTTGCACATCTTCCTAATTTTCATTTATCCTGTTGTTTTTCAACGATTCACGTGGTCTTGGTTTTTCTTCCTTTTCCACAAAACTTGCACACACAGTTTTCACATCCAAACACCAGAAAATAGGATCATCATTGAAATGTTAGCGCGGGGGGCGGCACTTATCCACTCCACCACGTCAAGGTCGCACGAGATGTCTTAAACGAAAGCGGAAAGCACAAAAAACTCCTTGCCTCAGACGAAGCACGTGATGCTACACTCCCGATAGTGGAGGAACTTCTTCTGTTGCTGATACTGCCGCGAATGTTGCTAAAGGGTCTGTTGCTGATGCTGTTGTTGTTGCTGCTGCTGCTACTCGCACTTCAACTGCTGCTGTTGATGGAGCCTTCGCGGTTGGCGGAGCTGTGAACAGTTAAAAGCCACAATCGTCGTCTCAGACAGTGCAACGCCAAGTCGAGCACAGGTGGGTCACACACTAGCACAGGTAATGTGATGTCGTCATCTTTATCGAAATCACCCGAGTCACGTGTGCCTGGCGCTAGTAATATCTCACATCTGGTGTCGGCATCACGGCTCGAAGCTTTTCATTCATGAAAAAATGCTGACCGTCTCAAGGAAAAAACTAGGGAAAATTTTCTTGTGCTAACTTCAACCACGGTGGCGAGTGTTTCGTCTTCGACGGAAGAAATGAGGGTGGACAAAGGACTCGTAGTAGTTCGTAGGTGGCGGAGGCAGAAGTAATGTGTCCGTTCAAGTGTATTGAGCTTTCCCCTCAAGTCAGTCGTCGAAGCAAAAGTGACGATTATTAGCCTTGCTTCCACCAACCCCAAATCGGGTTGATTGCCTCCACCGTTTGCCGTCTAGTCGGGGTGTTGCTGGGGTGGAATGGTGTCGGGGAGGCACTTTCACAAGCCGCAAAAAGACTTGCAAACTCCGTGGGGCCGAAGATGTATTGCTTGAGGTTGGGAGCGCGCGGATCTCAACCCTTTCGCATTCGATTGAACATTTAAGAACTTTCTCCGCAAGGGTGACGACGGCTGAACAAGGACGACGACGACGACAGCCAGGACGAAGAGAAAGTGTAGCTTAAGACAATAATAAGTTGAATTTATTGAGGGTGTGCGAGCAGAAGGGTATGCGGTTGGCCGTCACTGGGCTTACTATAAATACGAGAGGTATTTCCTTGGAGGAATGTAGGGAAGACTCATTATGCGAATTAAACGGCACATTAAGGAGCACAGTAAACACATATGCATTGATCCTTTTTTGAAATGGTTTCACAATCGATAAAAGTTTTTTATTAGATTCGTCGCGAAATTATACTTTATTGTTTCAATCACTTACAGATGGAATATTTTTTTTTAAATTTCTTAAGGTTTGTAGAAAGTTATTCACTCATTATCCTTATAATTGTTCATCTCACTTGAAAATTAGAATAAAAATTTGTTTTTATTAGAACACAATAAAAACTTTAGGCACGTGACAAAAATTCCACAACGGTCTCTTACACCAACAGATGGCGGCTGAGATTTCCGCGCGCGAATTCAGGCTGCTCAAAATATCCACCGGATTCCATCGCTCGCTCTGTACTCGCCATACGCCCGTTTCACGTTGATTGGACCGCCTCCTTCAAGATGCCAGTGTTGTCATATCAGTGTGCCAAGACGATAATAGTGCCCGTTCTCGCTTCAACAGATATCGGTAATTAAGAGCAATTAAAATTCCAGCTAAATTAGCTCATGCCGAGCGACGGCAGCAGTTTATTATGTCGCTTAGCAAACGAACTTGTAATCGAGAACCAAGACGTTGAATTAAATGTTACCGCACACTTTGCCTCACTCTTCGCAGATTGCGAGCGATCCAATTCAATGGACAAGAAGACGAGAGTCGGCAATCGACCGCATTACTATTAATTACACTCTAATTAACATTAACGATAATTAACCCCTCGTTCCTGACTCCTAGTTACAATACGGGACAGAAATGAAGCACACACGCATATGACTTGACAATGACCGCCCAAATGGCGTCCAGCTTCAACCGACATCCGTTCAAAGTGACTTAGCGTCGTTAACTGAATCAAAAAACATGAAGCATGAAAATGTTCGTCTTATGACCGGCCACTAGCGGGGCGCAGCACCCCATCACCCTCATATGCACTGACAACCCCGTGGAAGGCAGTTCGCATAACAATAATAAAAGGGGACGCAAGAACAATAACACCCTTGTTCCCGCCTTCACGTCCTGCACCCTCGGAGAGCAACCCGAGCAAATTAAGTGCACACATGGGGTGCGACGGGTGAAATTAGCAACCGTCCTTCTCCCTCGTTCACACGCAAATTGCAATTACGGATGCAACGATACTTAGTTGTCTTGTAAGTGCACGAGACGGTGCGCATCAAATATCAGTCCGAAAGGAGTCAAATAGCGCGAAGACGAAGCCAACTGCTTGCAGTCGACGTAAATACAAATCTCCCCATGTATTCGCTCTCAGTATCTTTTGCTTCCCGAAACGAGCTCTCAGTTCTGGATCTGAAAGGAACTCTCTCAAAAGCTAACACGAGCCCCCCATTCGCGCAGTTCACAGTTCGTTCTAGCATCCAATACATAGTTCGTGCTACGTTGCTTGGCGCCAACCCCAACTTGGCCTCCAGTCGTGAGCGCCAGCTCCAGGTGGGGCCCCTGCATGTAAACGGGGCCCATTCACATTTAGATTCACCTCTCCACCCACAATTCCACTTAACAGTACTCTCACATATCCAAGCCCAGCTCGGGTCACAATGCGTTGCGGGTACAAAGCTATTCTGCCCGAAACTCACACATCCACATCCCCAGTTTGCAATTCCCAGCACTTTTATTGGTGCACGGAAAACGCAACCCAATGCTGCTGGAGAGTTGACTTCTAACTTGGATTGCGCTCCTGGCACGAAGGGCGGACGGGAAAGACTGCACGGGGCGCGGGGCTCTCTAATTGCATATAATTAAACGCGCACGTAAGTAATCTTGCATGCACTAAAAATATGACGAATGCATTCTCGAATTGCATCGTCTTCGCGGTCGATTTGGTTTCTTGTCTGCTCGCTAATGCAAGATGCTGTGCATAATGATGCCGCTCAGATAAGTATCTAAATGTGGATCTGGTCCGTCAGGACATGTGAGGGCGATTTACAATGTTATCTTTGCACCTTCTTATCTGAGATGGATCGTGGATGTTTCTTGGAGTTTTTTTGCTTCTTTCTTTCGATTTGTTTGCAAACAAGAATTCCCCGTTTACGTGACGTGACCTAAGGAAAAAGCCGGAAGGCGGGAATCACATGCAGCGGAGCACCGTCGAGAACATACACATGACGAGGAAAATCCGAATAGGAAAAGCAAAGACGAGGAAAAACAACTTGTTGAAGCGAGAGATTTTCTTCTTTCGGAAGTGGGCCAAGTAAGCTGTCGCTCTGGTGAGCCATTGCGAGTTTAGAATGTTAACTTTACCGGTGGGAATCACTTAAAATTAAATGTTATTTTTTCTTGTCTAAATAAACAGTTTTGTGTAAAATATGTGGATTGGAAATATATTTATTACTACCTAAATGTAGTAAATTACAAAGTACAAGTGTTGAATTAATTGGGGGTCATTTTTAGGGTTTTGTAAAATAATTTTACAAAACCCTTCTAAAATCGCGTCCTGTCTGTCCGTCTGTCTGTCCGTCTGTGTGTCACAGCAGTTTTTCTCGGAAACTACTTAAGCTAGAAACATCAAATTTTGTATGTAGGTGTAAAGTGGTGATCTCTTCAAAGTTCAACTACAAAAAAATTTTTGTAAGGTATTTAAGGGGGGTCTCCCCATATAGGAGAGTGACCCCCCGAAAAAAAAATTTCATTGAAGGTAGCCGATATGGGTATTAAATGAAAGGTCTTGATGAGAACTTTTCAAAACAGGTCTTAGTTTGGCAAAGTTTGCTTCGAGGGGCGCACAGAGAGGGGAAATACACGAAAAATTTGTGTGTCCCCCCCCCTCGCGATTGGACACCTGTGATCCGAAAAATCTGAAAAAAATCAGGAATGTAGGTCTTGGTGAGTACAACAACAACAAATACATGAGAAGTCACAATTCACTCAACTTTGTTAGTAATAGTATGATTTATCGATTTTATGTTTTCTTGAATAAAATCTTAACGGTACCCTTAAATTCTATGAAATTCAGTATACAGATGACTATTTATAAGATTGATCTATCCTGAAAGTTTCATAAAGATTGAATCATATTTAGCGAAGTTATAGCGGTTTGAAATTTCCTGTATTACTATGGAACAATATGCGCTGCATGTATTACTATGGCAACATATGGCTATGGAACAAAATGCGCTTTTTACCGACATAGACACTACAGTTTTGCTAGGATTTGCATGAAAATTTCAGGAACGATAGGTGTCATGTATGTCTTTGAGAATCAGTTCAGCTAGTGGTATCAGTAATCGTAAAACCAAATAGTGGCTGTTTTAAATGCGAAGATTGAATAATTTTGAGTTATTTTTCCCAATTTCAACGTTTAAGGTGCATGCTTTGAACACTTGATTCAATTTAATGAATGACTGAAAATGAGTACCTACAATTGATGCTCATAAGTGAAACAAGTCAAGGAGGTGGGAGAGAGCTCCTAGCAAAAGGGTTTTGTAACCATTCTAGGATTCGAACAAATTGTGTTTCCTCCCTCGCGGATGGACATCTGAAATAATTATCAAGGGAAATATTTATGAGTATAACAAAAACAAAAACCTCAGAAGTCGAAATTCGTTCAACTTTGTTAAAAATAGTATGATCTTCGTATTTCCTATTTCCTCCAATAAAATCGTCTTTGACATGTTTCTTGATTTGATTCAATCTGGTGACTGCATTTTGTAAATTGAATACAAAACCCTTCTGACATGAGCGTAGGTCTGTTTACCCAACTTGTTTAGATTAAATTTGTTCGGTTTAACTTAAGACAGTTGACAAATTGAATGTTGAAATTAGTTGATTGACCTGCGTTTTCATGGGACAGTAATCTCAACTTCTTCATTGGGTTATTAGGCTACATTTGAATACAGATTGGATTATTTTTCACTGAATTTTAACTTGAATAGTATGGAACAAACAAATTAATAGATGGGAATGCTTTCAAATCAAAGGTGTTTTATTCATTACTATTAGTTGTAAATTTTCAAATATAAAGCAAATCCCAAGCAATAAAAATACTAAAACTTAACCGGCCAGATGTCTCTCTAAATTTATACATTCTTAAGAGAAAAATTTAATCAGAGCACACTATTCCATTCAATTTAATTAAAGGAGGGAAAACCAGGCAACACTATTCAAAAATTATTTGTAAACACAACAGTGGACTTTTATCCTACACCTAATATGTTATAGCCTTAATCCATAAGATTCAATCAAAACCTTTATATTATACTAAAAAATGCTATCAGAATATTCCTAACCGAAACGTTAAACCTAATATAATAAACACAACATATACATATCCTGAATAAAGAAATCTACTCTTAATTTTCAACATAAAGAAACCAACACTAAACGTAGCAATAATGAGATAAATCTCAAAACGAACTAACGAAAAATACAAGATCAGAAAATTAACATGAATGATGTAGACATTGTCATTCAGCCACCAACACCTAGTTTGCTCCGTCTCAGCTCGACCAGTCTCAACGAACCTAGCAAATGAGTATCTCCATTGGAATTGTTGATCTCGTGAACTCAAACCCGGAGGATATTTTATCTTCTTATCGGTGGCCCGTCGATATATGTGATATATGACTGGGATGATGTCAGATTCAAAAACATATCGATTCATGTCCAGATACACGAATGCTTCTGGAGGGACGAAGCCAGTAGCGTGGCAAGTCGCAATATACCCGTCTATAGGGTGGAACGGCTGCGAAATCCAAGGGTATCCACTCACAGTTACAGATCTTGTGATATGATCCTGAAGAAGTTTATATATAAAGATATCGACTCTTTTCACTCGAGCAGTTTGATAAATTCTTCTATTCGATATATAATGTTTCCAATCCGTCACAGGGTTTCTATATAAACCAGTACATGCACAAAAACATTTCCTTTCGAAAACTCTTAATTTTACCATAGTACTAGCACTCTGGATGTACCAGATTTGACATCCATATGTCAAAACTAGTCCAACCAGGGTCTTGTAACAGATAATTTTGATCAATGTATTCGGAATGAAAGAGTCTTCGTAGGGCCATGACTACTTTAAGTGCCTTACTGAGCATGATTTTCACATGTTCAGTATAGTACAGATACCGATCAAGATAAACACCGAGGTATCGAACACACGATTTATGTGGAACGCGTTCTGAACTACCCTCGCCCGCCATGATGTGGAAATCTTTCCAATTACGTTTCAGGTCTTGACTGACCCCCTGCAGCGTTGTTTGAAACAATATTGTTTCGCACTGTAGTAATCGAGCAGTTAGTTAAATTTACTATTTTTTTCACTTCCTTTTTTTTCCCTTTAAATTATGGGATCAATCCACATAGAATTCAAATTCTATTTCTATTTATGTCAATTTATAGATTTTTTCTCTTGTTTTAGTTTTTTATTATTTTTTTTTTTCTTTTCTTCCGCACAACTAAAACTGCTCGATTATTCAGCGCCGGAAAAGGGTTAAAGGAAATTCAGGCATAAAATGTCCCAGATCAACTAAACAAACGAACGCAGCCCTTTAAAATTGATCTGGGACGATTTAAGATTTTGACAGGGTGCAGGTGTGGTAACCAAGTGAAGAAGGAGGAGGTTAAGTCTCGGCGAGTAAAGAGCTTCTTCTCATTCGAAAAGTGTCAAGTTTCATTCTATAGTGTGAATAATTATTTTTGACGCTCATAACTCGTTCAAAGTGATTGCCTTCTGCGAAAGGATCCCGATCTTGTTCAACCTTTAAAGGCAAAAAAACTGAAATTCCAGCGATTTGGGATATGGATCCGTCTGATTGAATCCAATGTATGGTGAAAGCGAGATTTTTCGTGCCTAGTCGTCGTACACGCGAGGAGTTTAATTTCCGAACTGGATTTGACAAGTTGTGCTCGATATTCGATTGGCAGTTTTATTTCTTGCCTGTGTTTAATTTGTTTATCGTATGTCCATCCAGAATTTGCAAAACTTTGACCCCTTTGCTGATGCAATCAATTGTGCTGATGATACTGTACAGGACGGACTTGCGCACATAAGAATTCAGCAGAGAAATGGTCGAAAAACACTAACTACGGTGCCGGGCCTTTCCTCGGAATATGACCTGAAGAACATTGCGCGAGCATGTAAAAAGGAATTTGCGTGCAATGGCACAGTAATAGAGCGTCCAGAATACGGTGAAGTATTACAGTTTCAAGGTGATCAGCGAGAGAACATTTGCCAGTGGCTAACGAAATCTGGACTTGCAGTTTTTTTAAGCGAGACGAAGGCGCGTATGATCGAACAAAATTTTTGGACATACTGAAAAGAGAATTTATTCGTCATTATCTTCATCCATCCCAAAGATAAATTCCCTGAAGCAACTATTGATTACATTATTACGTTCAACCGTATACCGCTATTTGTTTGATCAGTTGTTCTTACTGCCGTTTTATTACTTTTATCTCTTCCTGTATTAGCGGGGGCTATCACCATATTATTAACAGACCGAAACTGATTGCCGGAATTATTTCGCCGAATCTGATTTTCATTCCGTGTCCATTAAGTGATCGGTTTATGGTTCGGGTAGTTCAACGATAGCAGAGTGTTCGCCTTCAGGTGATAAGTCTTATTTGCCTTTGGCGCGAATTGACGGTTGGAAGTGAGTGGAACTATTTTCTGCGACGCAAAAACAGTCCACTGATTGTCCGCAACAACAGTGTTGGGCCCTTATGTAAATACTATTGTTAAAATTTTGGAAGCCTGGATATGCAATGGATTTCCTACTCTAATACTTACTTTAAACAACTTGTCAAAATAATCGAGACGACTAATTTCTACAAACGACTAATCGATAGAATAACATTTAACGTACAGCAAGAGCGCCAGGAAGTTATTAAGACGGATCAACTCGTAAAACCGGCAAACTAGTCATTCAATGTTGTAAATGCCTGCTTTAGGACACAGCCGACGGGCTTGCTATCTGTGTAATCAAAAAGTAGCCATAACAGAAGAAAAATTTGAATTTCAGGACCACCCACATCATCAGCGGGTGCCCGACGAGGATGTTTGGGTGAGTACCCTTATATTCCATTATTTATATATATATATATATATATATATATATATATATATATATATATATATATTTTCTCTTCTGCACATTTTTACATAATATAATTTTATCTAAATTTTTTTATGATAATATTATATTATATTATATAAATTTTTTTATACATAAAATTTAAAAATTTTTAGAAAATTTTACATTAAACTGATAAATTAATTATTTGAATTTTATAAATTAAAACTTTGAATATAAAATATCAATATAATTATAATATAAGGAAAAAATGAAGTACTAAATTTTTTGAAAATCGGTCTTTCCTTTCCGATACCCTTTGCCCGGGTATAGGACGGGGTACGGTGGCAGGCTGCCCACGAAAAACATGAGCCAGCCGCCGGGTACTTAACTAACCTTTCTTTGTTTCAGGTGACATCACGGGTTGAGTGGCCCAAGCAGAGTGCCTCTTTATGGCATAGCGTTAGGCAATTGAATTGTATAATTCTATGGCATAACTTGGTCACCGGGGTACTCCTTTTCTGATGGGAAAGTTCATACAAGTCAAGTTGTATGAGTTTTCCACTCAGAAGAGGAATACCTGGCCACTGCAACAAAATATGGATTTATTCCGGTTGGGTGGGTGCGAAGGGGCTCCATCACCTCCCGGTTGCCCCTCTTTCATTTGTGGGCCATGAGCTTCGTCGGGTAATGACGAGGTTACCCCAAGTCCGCCTTTCTTTTCAGGTTCCACTTGTTCTCGGAACAAGTACTATCTCCCTCGGTGTAGTTATCTACACTTTTTGCGACTTCGGTCGCTTTTTGATCAATTGACCACAAAATTCGTGAGTGCGAAATTTTTTCGTAGTGGGTTCTCGTGCTGGGGAAATGAACCCGTCCCACGACACCGCAATGCTAGCCTGCCAGCGCATTGACGCGTCTCCAGACGAGGGCATTCTCGGCAGATATTGTCATCTTCTTCTGCCGAGAAAGCAGAACATCGCTGCAGTCCTTTACGGACAATTTTGAACCTTTTAATTCACTACAGGACTGCTGCGCATTGATTTCCATTCGCCAATTGTCAGTGCACAGCTGCACATCATTGAACATTTTTTGGAGATTGCTCTGAACTATTGTAGCTTTTCGGTCTGCCGTATAGATGAGCAGATCATCAGCAAACGCTACCAATGATCGCGTAGGCGAGACCTTAAAATCAAAGCCGTTCAATAGTTTGCGAATGAAGACTGAGAAGAGTAGAGGTGCAGTAACTGTTTCCTGCTGTAGACCATTCATGACCTTGAATTCGCGCATCGTTGTCAGATTTCCATCAGTTACAGCAAATGGTTTCCCGTATAACATATTACACATCATGGCGACAAGGTGTCTGGGGAGCTTGTCCTGAAGGAGTTTAAAAACTAGTCCATCTAACCACTCTGTATCGAAGGCTTTCTCCATGTCAATGAGACATGCTTCAATGCATTGTCTATCATTTAGTTTCCAACAGATGTCTGAGGTAACTTTTGCTATTGCATGTGTGGTCGAATGCCTGGCACGAAAACCAAATTGGCAATTCGGCATCAACTCATATTTCTCAATGTGGGCGTTTAATGCTCTGTTGAGTATTACTTCAAACACCTTGCTGATGTTGAGCAGCAAGCTGATTGGACGATAGCTTTTAGGGCATGAAGGTTCTTTTCCTTTCTTCAAGATCGGAAATACCTTAGCCTTTTCCCACTCATTTGGGAAATATGAATTGCTCAACATATTGTTGAACAATATGCAATAATTTCTTATAGCAACCTATGGCAAAAGTCGGAGCACTACATTTGGAATACCATCAGTACCACATGATTTCTTGTTGTTTATCCTGCGAAATATGAAACACAAGTCTTCATAGCTGACAAAATAATCAATAAGATTCAAACTCGGTATGAGGTCAGATGTTAATGTTTCATTGAAATGATGAATTGATTGGCCGTTCAGGCTTGATTTGAAGTCGGAAACTTTTGCTTCAACGACCTCTGAAAATATTTTGTTCCCTCTCTCAGGGTTTGGTAGATGTACCAATCCAAAATGAGTTCTAATCACGGTAAGTTTATCCAACCCTTCACAAATAATCCTGTTTCCATTTCTATCCGGAGTCGTACTATCAATTTCGATACCAGCTCTATCGAGAAGATTTATCTCATCACTAGTGACTTCAAGATTCGATACCTTCACTCGAGACTTCTTGCGGAATATGCTATTCCCTTTCGCGAACACGCCGTCTAGGTCCTGTGGGCTAATATCCCTCAATTATTCCACCCATTGATTGCTGACCTCAATCCTGAAGTATGACCGAATTAAGTTCAGGACATTCTTCAGGTGTAATTTCAACTAAGACAACGAGGGATGGTTGTAGTCCAAAAATCGTCGATAAATATTGTTGACGCGTGTGAGAAGAAGGCTTTTCAATCTTTTCAACCTTGCGATAGTTGGTGTTTCATATCCTTCCATATTGTTTCGATGTTTTATCTTGCAAACTATTTGCTCAATCGTTTCCAACGTCAGCTTCTCTAACTTCGACAAATAGAGATCCATTTCATCGTTAGTGAGATTTTTGTCATTAGAAATCATTGAACAAGAGTTACCACCATCAGAAGGGGGACATTGCTTCTGGTACTCGTGATTAAACTTCTTTAAAACTTTCCCCAGTCTGTTTTTTTGAAATTCAACCGATGATTTTCATGTTGAACTGGAATGAGGAAGAAATCATCCCTGTGATGATTGATTTCCATTACGATTGCGTTATGGTCACTATCATAAGGAAGCACCTGCAGTTTCCGTTGAGGACAATTAAAGCTGAATTCAAGTCTTGCGTCAGCAATGCAGAGGTCCAAATATGAATTTGTTCTAAGGTATGTTGGGAGCTCCGACCCATATAGATTGCACCTGTATTCAATTTGGTTCTCTGTTATCCACGATTTCAGGAATATACCTCTTGGGTTATTAGTGATGTTCAGCCATGATGTATGCTTGGCGTTTAGGTCACCAGCAAGAATATAATAACTATGCAGCCTGTTCAGTTCGAGTATTTCAAAGAAGGAATTGAGCTCCTCCTTGAGCTTGAGAACAGTTCCACAAGTTGCATAGGCAGAGATAACGAAGAGGTTATCCCCACCTGGCAGTGAGATTTTGATAACGGACACTTCAAGTGATTCAAAGCTTTTGAATTCAACTTTTTCAATATTTTGAAAACGATAGGGTCTTCGAACCAATATCCCGTTGCCACCTTCCCCATCACCTATTATCCTATCGTTTCTTACGAATTCAAAATCCTTAAATGTCATGGAGTGCCATGAACTGAGTAGGGTTTTCGGTGAGAAGCACGATGTTAGGCTTTTGCCGGGCAATGAATTCAGGGAGATAATCACGCCGATGTAAAGTAACAATGGAGTTGACGTTGATCGAGATGAGACGAATCCTATCCATGGAAATGTGGCTGGATGTCAACTTATTTTAGGCATTTGAAAGCCCTAAACGCTGAAAAACAATGTTAATTTTCGAATCTTGTTGATCGATTCGCTCCAATAAGGAATTTAATTGCTGATAAATTTTAAGGAGCAGCTCATTATTGCCACTTACATTATTTATTTTATTTACATTGTCTGCTGGTCCTATCGCAGCAAGTGCAAATGACACCCCGGGCTTGACGAAGTTGTAGGTATCACACTGCGGTGTGCTTGATTTTGTTTCGGAGTGATTTTAACCTTTGCATCTTGATACCGGGGGCATCCTCGATATGATGCTGGATCACCAAAGGCACCGCAGGTCACACAATATAGTTTTTCTTTTGGCTTCGCCTGAGCCAATTTGCACTCGCCGGGAGCATGAATGTCTTTGCATTTAACACACCTATATTTCATGGCGCAATTGGCAGCCGAATGCCCGAATCTTTGACACCTGTAGCACTGGTTGACCTTACTTTTCTGGAGGCGTTCCCACCTCACCACGCGGAAGTTCAAGTACCGTATTTTTTGCAGGGCGCTTGAACTAATTTTGCTGGAAATCTGGACTAAGTAGTGAGGCAAGTTTTTGCGCTCCACAATCGATCTCCTTGTTGCAAAGTTTTTAACTGAAATAAATTCGATTTCTGGTGCAACTTCTTGGAGCACCTGAAGGAGATCGACTGTGTCCTCACCACAGTCCAGACCCTTCAATAAAAAGGTTTGGTTTCTTTCGCTTTTCGAGGTGTACGTAAAATGCGGAACATCTCCAAAATTTAATGCGCTTTTTGTTGCCTGAAAATCAGGCAACGACTTAGTCCTAATTGTCAATTTATCGACATTGACTCTTTTTATCTCAAAATCTTTTAACTTATTTTCGGCTGCCAAAAGCCGACCCATATCTTTGCCCGTTTGCCCAAATACATTGATTGGTGGGACTTTTTCTTTTTTTTCATTAATCTTAACGGACGGACCAGCAGACAAAACTTTTGGTTTTTTCTCCCGATTTTTAGTTTTAAGATATTCTTTGAACTCGTTGTCTAACTTAGAAGTTTTACCTGGACCCTGTTCAATGCTTATCGTATCTTCAAGTCCAGCTAGCGCTGCATAGTAATTTCTGCTGTCTTTTGCGCCGAGGACATCCTCTTGATCAGCTTCGTCCTTTGGCTTTTTAGTTTTCTTATCTTTGGTTTTTGAATTTGTTTGTTGGCCTTTCTTGGTTTCTTTGGCTTTGTTGAATGTTAACGTTCCAACAAGTGCTTCTAATGATTTGACTCGAAGCTTGAGCTCTACATTTTCTTTTTCAATTTCGTCAGCTTTCTCTTTATCTTTGATCAGCTGCTCGATTTTGATTACCGATAGGATTGTCAGTTTTTCTTCTTTCTCGTCGTATCTTCTTTTTAGTTTTTTTTTTCGCCCGTCATCGTTGGCGATGGGCACGAACCGTCTAGTTGATGGCTGAAGTAATCGGGCTCCTCCATCTCGTTGCGTATCTATCAGCTGTAGCTGTTGCCTAAGTCTGTGTTGAGCCTGCTGCTTTCTGGTATTGTTGATATCCAAAAACTTTCCACTGAATCCAATCATGGACACATTCCAATATCTGCACGTTGTCCCAGGATATCTCCCGGCTACTTTTTACGATGTGTCTGGCTACCATTGATCGTCTCTACATTTTTCCTTGTCTCACTGCCAATCCCGATTCTCTGATGTGCTCCTGAACTCTTGTTTCAACCAGTCTTTTAGTCTGTCCAACGCACGCCATCTGACACTTGGGGCAAGTTATTTAGTACGTCTCGCCTTTTTCGTCCTTTCCCTTTAGGTCCTTTGTAGATCCTAGTTTATGAGAGAGTTTGTATTCTCAGGACGATGGTGCTGCAGTAATGTTCGATTTTTCCAACAGCTGCTCTAGTTTTTTGTGATGCGAAGACTAGCTCAACTTCATTCTAGTTGCCACTAATTGTTGATTTAAACAAGTTGAGTAAGCAGGAGAGTGCTCCTACCAGAAGGTCTTTGTAAACATCCTTAGATTAGAAACAAAATTATAATAAAACTAATTTTTCATTATACATTAGATCTTTTATTTATTTTGTATAACAGCTGTTTTCGACTACTATTTGCAGTCTTCTTCAGTACAAATATTGGGTTACAAGATTTTTACTTAAGTACATATAACTTTAAAAAAAAAAAAAGGCAATTATATCTTTGATGTAATTAGGCTAAATAACACTGAATGGCAATTACCTTCATCCGTATTCATTCTTTGTTGCTCAGGTACTTGGATTATCTTTATTGCTTCCATCGCGTCTAATTCTCTAGGACAATTACTGCTCTTAATTACACTTACATCGGCAATATCCATCATGTGTTGTTCTTCGATGATGTGTTTAGCTACGGCGGACCTCATGTGCGATCACGGGTTTTTGGCTGCGATTCGTGCTTCCCTGATATGTTCGTGGAACCTGACTGGGATCAATCTTTTCGTTTGTCCGATATAAATCATAGGACAAATACTACACGCTACTTTGTAGATGCCACTCGTCTCTTCCATTGTTTTTAGATCCTTGCCCGATCCCAATATGTTTCGTGCTGTGCATCTGCGACTAGAGGACACCATTTCAATTCCGTGATGTTTGAACACTTGCTTCGTGTCTTTTGAATACCTGGAATATGTCACTGATATGCGCTTTGGAGTTTCTTTTGTCGGTTTAAATGTTGTTAAATTGTCCCTTTTTTGTTTTCGGATCTTCTTCTTGATTATTGCTTCGATGCATTTTCTGTCGTATACATTTATGCTAGCTGTATTTATGATATATTCTTTTTCTTTCTTGAATCACTCGATTGTTAATGGCACTGTCAGTAATCGGTGAATCATTGAATGGTATGCTGCCATTTTTTGGGGGTAGCTATGGCTAGAGTCGCTAGTAATTGTACGTTGGGTACTCGAGGGCTTCCGGTAGATGTCGATTTCAATCTTGCCTTGGTTCCTAATAAGTTTAAAATCTAGGAATGGGATTTCACCATTTACTTCTATCTCCATGCTGAACTTTATCTTCGGGTGGATATTGTTGATTTTCTGGAAGGTATTTTCCAATTCTTCCTTTGCAATGATGATAAAAATATCGTCCACATATCGTACCCACAATTTTGGCATCAAACCTTCTTCTTCAATGATATTTTCAACATGGGCCATAAAAATTTCGCTGATAAGAGGAGATAAAGGGTTGCCCATTGCTGTACCGGACGTTGTTTTGAAAAATCGTTGCCTGAGCATAAAATAATTTTCATTCATGCAAAGTCGAGCCAATTTTAGGCAGCATTTTGTCTTCTCTTTCCATTCACTAGAGTTTTCTATGCTCAATAACCACTTTTCCAGTAAATACAATGATTCTTTAACTGGGACATTCGGAAAAAGAGCTTTTACGTCAAAAGACACCATAATGTCTTCGTTGCTCAAATCATCTATTTTTCCAATTTTTGTAAAAGAGGATATTAGGGAAAAATTGACCAAAATATTACTGAATGAAAAACCAAATTTAATATCAGAAAACAAAATCATAAGGCAGTTAAAAGAAAAACCCGTTTTCTATCTAAAAGCTGATAAAAGCAACGCAGTGGTAATAATGAACAAACTTAAGCATGATGAAATCGTTTTAAACACCTTATCCAATGGAAATTATATGGAACTGCGAAACAATCCGCTCCCAGATTCCATAAAACGAGTGGAAAAAACTCTCAAGGAATGTAGAAGAGTGGTAGCCATTAAAAATTTGAGAATGCCGAATCCATCGCTCCCTCGCATCCGTATTCAACCAAAAACCCATAAAAACGGTGAGGAGGTACGTGAAATTATAGCCGACACGAACTCGCCAACATATAACGTAGCCAAATGGTTAACCAACCAAATTAATGAAATAAATATACCAATAAGCAGTCGGTCAATTAAAAACTCAGAAATGCTCATAAAAAAATTGGAAAAAATAGATGATTTGAGCAACGAAGACATTATGGTGTTTTTGACGTAAAAGCTCTTTTTCCGAATGTCCCAGTTAAAGAATCATTGTATTTACTGGAAAAGTGGTTACTGAGCATAGAAAACTCTAGTGAATGGAAAGAGAAGACAAAATGCTATCTAAAATTGGCTCGACTTTGCATGAATGAAAATTATTTTATGCTCAGGCAACGATTTTTCAAAACAACGTCCGGTACAGCAATGGGCAACCCTTTATCTCCTCTTATCAGCGAAATTTTTATGGCCCATGTTGAAAATATCATTGAAGAAGAAGGTTTGATGCCAAAATTGTGGGTACGATATGTGGACGATATTTTTATCATCATTGCAAAGGAAGAATTGGAAAATACCTTCCAGAAAATCAACAATATCCACCCGAAGATAAAGTTCAGCATGGAGATAGAAGTAAATGGTGAAATCCCATTCCTAGATTTTAAACTTATTAGGAATCAAGGCAGGATTGAAATCGACATCTACCGGAAGCCCTCGAGTACCCAACGTACAATTACTAGCGACTCTAGCCATAGCTACCCCCAAAAAATGGCAGCATACCATTCAATGATTCACCGATTACTGACAGTGCCATTAACAATCGAGTGATTCAAGAAAGAAAAAGAATATATCATAAATACAGCCAGCATAAATGTATACGACAGAAAATGCATCGAAGCAATAATCAAGAAGAAGATCCGAAAACAAAAAAGGGACAATTTAACAACATTTAAACCGACAAAAGAAACTCCAAAGCGCATATCAGTGACATATTCCAGGTATTCAAAAGACACGAAGCAAGTGTTCAAACATCACGGAATTGAAATGGTGTCCTCTAGTCGCAGATGCGCAGCACGAAACATATTGGGATCGGGCAAGGATCTAAAAACAATGGAAGAGACGAGTGGCATCTACAAAGTAGCGTGTAGTATTTGTCCTATGATTTATATCGGACAAACGAAAAGATTGATCCCGGTCAGGTTCCACGAACATATCAGGGAAGCACGAATCGCAGCCAAAAACCCGTGATCGCACATGAGGTCCGCCGTAGCTAAACACATCATCGAAGAACAACACATGATGGATATTGCCGATGTAAGTGTAATTAAGAGCAGTAATTGTCCTAGAGAATTAGACGCGATGGAAGCAATAAAGATAATCCAAGTACCTGAGCAACAAAGAATGAATACGGATGAAGGTAATTGCCATTCAGTGTTATTTAGCCTAATTACATCAAAGATATAATTGCCTTTTTTTTTTTTAAAGTTATATGTACTTAAGTAAAAATCTTGTAACCCAATATTTGTACTGAAGAAGACTGCAAATAGTAGTCGAAAACAGCTGTTATACAAAATAAATAAAAGATCTAATGTATAATGAAAAATTAGCTTTATAATAATTTTGATAACATTAGGCAAAAAACTGACTATATACGTATATATTAGAAACAAGTTTTCTAATAACTTGAATCGATAACTTGAATTATTCATCCAATACTAGGATATGAAATCGTTCAAATTTATGCCAAAGATGCTTAGCTTCTTTCATAAGCACAGTGCAGCCGCCATTTCGATCTAGCTTAAATGATTTTTCTGAATGCTCGGTCGATTAAATAGTCGGGGAGGCAGCGGGTATTTTGATTAGTGTTTTTATGCCGATCTTTACTTCACAATACTAGTGAAGAAGCTGTTCCTAATAACGAAAGTGAAGGTCAGCTGACGCACCTGCGGGGGCGCTTGCTAAGAGACCCCATAGAACGCGTAAAAAAAAAAAAATCTGAAAAATATTTTATACCGCATGAAATTTTTTTCATGTCTTATTGACATTGATTACAATTAAAAGAAAGTAGTCAGCTGCACGACTGAGGGAGGATTATGCGTCAGCTGAGCGTGCGAACTAGCCAAAAAAAAATGAAATAAAACTATTTTATGCCGATTGAAATTTTTTTACATGATTTTAGACATTTACAGAAACTTGATATTGATAATCAGCTGCATATATAGTAGGGGAAAACACGTCAGCTAGAGCAGGAATGTATGACTGCGCGCATTTATCTCTATGACTCGCAAAATTTTCAATGCTCCGAAGGACGCCTTTCCCCCCCAGCGGACAATCAGCTGACGAATATTTTCTTGTATCTATATATTAACATTATAATATTTATACATTTCATGTCGGCTTTTAACAATTTACCCAAGATTTACCTTACAGCTTATTGTCTTCCTTACACAGGTATTTTATGCCTGCGTTCCTGCGTCCCTCTCCCCAAAAGGGACAGCTGCGTTCCGGCTTTGTTCGTTTATCCCCAACAGTTTAAGTAAGACATTCCTACTAAGTGAACGTGTGGTGTTATTCGAAAAGAACATGACGTCAATACAACCATTTTGTGTGTTTTGTAATAAAAAAACTGCAAAACTGATTATTTTCACTGCTGATACAATGCAGAAGTGTAAAAACATATTAGAAATACGTCAAACTAATGATTTGGCAATGAGTGATGCGAAAGTGCCATTCGAGTTGAATGATTTTCAACAATATCATTCTAAATGCTACCGAGCGTTTACTGCGTTACCACCGAGGTATAGAAAATGTATCGAATCGACGACCATTCCTACAATAGCAAAGTAAGTAATAACTTTATATCAGTTGTTTGATAAATTAATAATAAATTACTATCTCTATAATAGGGATGTTAACTAAAAATTATTATTCCAAAAAAAAACTAATTTAATTTCGAATTTATTCATAAAAAAAATAGTCAACATCCCGTTTTGTTCAATATTTCGAATCTCTATGTTCTTTGCTCTCTAATATAAGTAATATTGAAAATAGAAATATATTATTGTAGATATAGTGTGTGGGTACTTCTAGCTGAATAGACAATATAGTTAATTATGTTAAGTTATAATGAAAATTATATTGTTTTTAGTGTGACTGAAGAGGCGGGCCAATCGGATCAAAGCGGACCAAGTGGACAGTGTGCTGAAGCTGCAACTGTTCCTCAATACCAAGCAGATGAACTTGATATTGAAGAGAATGAGGCAGCAGCTACTCAAGATGATCCAGATTCTGCTGAGAAGCCTAGCGACTATTCATGTATTTTTTGCCAAAAAATGAGAAAAAAATACCATGGCCGTGAACACCCGCTACAGACATGTACAACCATGGACGCGGTGAACAATTTCATTTCGACTGCCAATGACATGGGTGACGAGCAGCTTATCAATAGAATTACAGAGGTGAGTGCTAGAAGTCAGCCGATCCTGTATCATAAAATTTGTAAGCTGAATTTTACAAATGAACTGCAACTACAAAAAAAAATTAAACACTGAAAAGACCGAATGGCATCAAACTCGGGACATTCATAAATTAGCCTTCGAAGAAGTGTGCAGTTTTATTTCGGACAATATTGTAAGAAAGAAAAATTCTTACTTTTTGGATTTTTTACAAACGCTCTTTGCTGAGTCCGTCACTATACAGGGCCCCACTAAATCAACACAGGAAGGGCCATATAATTTTGAAAGCAGATTATTGAAGGCCTTTCCAAAAAAAATTAACGTGGTCACAATGAACGGGAAAAAAATTGTCAAACCTTATACTGGAGTGCTGATTAAAACTGATTATAATGCTCTACAGGAAGATGATATTTTGGACCGGGCCGTGTTAATATTACGAAAAAGTATTCGTAATATAAAGCGTAATAGATTGCCTGAGGATTTGACGACTGATTCGTTGATAAAAGGAGAATGCGACATCCCACAACAATTGATAAAATTTTATAGTCAACTTATATCCACTAAGTATCCTGCAAAACTTAGTAAAAATGTTGCGAGAACCGCTCAATCATTTTCCGAAGATTTAATATATGCCTTCACCAACGGAAATATTAAAACTTCAAAACACATTAATCTCGGGCTAGCTATGAAAAGTTTGACAAATAGCAAAAAAATTGTCAACATTCTAAATAAATACGGGCACTGTTGCAGCTACACTGTTTTGGAGGAATTGGAAACGGAAGCAACATTCACCGTTACTCGTCGGTCGATGCTTTATCCAGAGATATTATCCCATCGAGAAATTTGTGCACGGGCCTGGCGTTTAATAATTTCGATCGCTTCGTAGATACTGCAACAGGAAAAGATACGTTGCATGACACTGTGGGAATAATGTTTCAAAATATCGTCAATTGCCTACCAAGTTTCCCAAGACCTATAGCAGAGAATGTAGATGAACCTGAAACAAGTGTGAACAGAAGACGTCGAACTTTTGATGAGATAACGATTGAATTGCAATCGTACAATAAGAGACCAAAGATTCGTGAAAGTTTGACGTCCGTCGACAGTCCACTTTACTCATATGACGTTGATATTAAACGACTTCAATTCATAGATCTTGCCTGGGCTGTGTCTCACTTTTCAAAACTGTCTAATATACCTGCTTGGGTTGGATATAATAGTATGATTTATGAAGACAATAGCGTTAAACAGAAAATATCGTACCTCACGACGATTAATGCATCTCCACAAATACATCTGTTATCCTAGAAACAATGAGACAAGCTCAACAAATAGCTGATGAATGTAGCGAGGATTATATGGAGGTCACTTACGATTTAGCGATTGCAAAAGTTGCTCTTCAATTGCAAAGTACAGAAAAACCAAAATACAACAACTTATTCATTCACCTTGAATCCTTTCACATTATGATGGCGTATTTTAAAGCAGTTGGAAAATTTATTAATAATTGTGGACTAACAAATATCATGGAGAATGCGGGGATATTGGCGAGTGGGTCAGTAAATTGTTTTATTACTGGCAAACACTACAACAGATGCAAGCGTCTCCATCCTCTTCTATATTTATCTCTGGAGAATCTACACTTTGAAAGTTTCATTGAGCAATGTAACATTGAAATACCTCGCGATATTAATGATTATTTATTACAATTCAGTAACGAAAAGTCGACCACTCCGACAATTGCGCATGATTAATAAGCCTGTTCGAAAAATATGAAGAATATAAAAAACGAACTTTAATTGGTGAACATGGAAAGACGCCACAATTTTACATGATATAAATAAATTTGGTTAGCCATTACTTCATGTTATGTCGCAGTATACGCACCGGGAACATTGAGCTTTTCAAATATATTTTACTAAAAATTACCAATCTTTTCTTCATCATCCAGGATTATATTTGAAGCTGCAAAGTAGATCAATGGGAGTTAAACGGACTGACAAACCATTCTCTCGACAACCCGTAGACCTGACGCTTGAACAAACAATCAATGCAGATGCTGCGAACAAATTAACTGGAATCAGTCATACAACTAATTCTATAAAGGCTCGTCAGCGCTGGTGTAAAAGCCATAGCATTCGTTCGAAAATTATTGCGCACATCATGGAAGAAACTGACTTGCGATCTGATCAAGATATTACAGCTGATCTCGAGCAAAGCAGAATAAAAAAAACATTCGTTGCAGCTGGATCACTGTATTACACATATTAAGCAAAACATGAATCCCTTTTCAAAAGATGTAGATAAAGATTTATTATTTAACATCTCAACAGGGCAAGCGGTTACAATAGACATAGAAAATTTTTTGTTGAATGTAGAAACATTTGGTAATAAACAACGATTTATAACTGAATGTTCTGCAGATGATGAAAGATTGGAAAAAGTCATCAATCAAAATAAAATTCTAAATTTTAGGACTGCCGCACCAAAACAAATTACTATCAATTCAAATGCAACGTGACTTATTTGGTCAATTATTCTCACTATCTTTAGAACAAACTTTGAATATAGATAAAGTTTTAGCCTACCCTTTAACACCAGTTCCTCTAGCTTTATGCCACATAGATGGGACAATATGCAAAACAGACAAATCCGCACTGTTGAAGATGCTTCAAAAGGAGATCGACAGCAACCCACCAGAACGATGCGACGTAATTGTTTATGACGGATTTTCCATGATGCATTCAATCAGGGACGTACCATCGTCCTTTAAAAATATATCAAAAAAGTTGATGCAAGTGTTCACTGCGAATAGTGCTGACACTGTAATAATTGCCTTTGATAGATATATATTTCCATCGATTAAAGACAACGAACACTCATTAAGAAGAAGAGTCAAAGGACAGCGTTTCCAAATATATGGACCTGATCAAATACGGCTATCAAATTTCGCGGATGCATTGAAAAATATCTACTTCAAAGAAGCACTCGTTGACTTCATTATTGACGACTGGGCGAATGATTATATGGCACAATTCATCGGTAGCAAAACAATATTGGTCAACTACCTACAATGCTTTCAATATAAAGTATGTCAAGGCAAAGTGCAAAGAACATCAGAGTAATCGTTGGCATGTCCAGGTCACGAAGAAGCTGACACAAAAATTGTTTTTCACGCTTGTCACTTGACTTCTGATGCTCACGTTACTATTCGCTGTTCAGATACAGACATTTTGATAATTATGTTGGCAAACATGAATTTTACACAGACCGATTTGCAAATCTCGATGCACGTTGGGACCGGAAACAATCAAAAGTTTATAAATGTTACCAAATTGTCTCAAACGTTGGGTATAGATTTGTGTTTAGCATTGCCAGCATTTCATGCCATCACGGGCTGTGACCTCAATTCTGCTTTTTTCCGAAAAGGGAAGAGAAAACCGTTTCAAATTCTCCGAAAATCTCCAACTTACATTCAAGCATCGTGTGACATTTCCAATTTATTAAATTGTAATCTGGATCAATTGTTTGCAACACTGGAAGAATATGTATGCAGATTATATGCGTTTACAGGAGTAAATGATATTAATGTTGCTCGTGTGATGACGTTCGCCAAAACATATGGCGTTAACGATGGCGTCAGTCGGAGCATTGAAAATTCCGCGAGTCATAGAGATAAATGCGCGCAGTCATACATTCCTGCTCTAGCTGACGTGTTTTCCTCCACTATATATGCAGCTGATTATCAATATCAAGTTTCTGTAAATGTCTAAAATCATGTAAAAAAATTTCAATCGGCATAAAATAATTTTATTTCATTTTTTTTTTTTTGGCTAGCTCGCACGCTCAGCTGACGCATAATCCACCCTCAGTCGTGCAGCTGACTACTTTCTTTTAATTGTAATCAATGTCAATAAGACATGAAAAAAATTTCATGCGGTATAAAATATTTTTCAGATTTTTTTTTTAACGTATTCCGCAGCTTCCCAATCACGCATCCACTGCAACTGGACCAGCTGACGATCGATTTCGTCATAAGCCAGATGCATTCTGTTTTCTATATTAACATTGGCCGGCATAAAATGACATGTTTAAAAAGCCGCTGCCTCCCGGACTAAAACATGTTCAAGTTAAACACTATTCGTAAAATTTTCATGAAAATTTTAAGAAATTTAAAGTGTCTAGGTCAATTTGAAATATGTATCAACCATAAACACGTGTTATTGTTGTTGTAATTCCATACAATTGAAATCACTATAACTCACTTGATTATGATTCGATCTCAATTAAATTTTGCGGAAATACATGTATTATACCAGTCTATATAATTACAAAATTTCAAGAAGTTTAAAGGTATTGTTTTGATTTTATAGGCGAAAATATGAAACCTACAAATCATACTATTATTAACAAAGTTGAGTGAATTTCCATTTCTGAGGTATTTGTTGCCCTTGAACTCATAAGGTTTCACATTCGTGACAATTTACGGATTTTTCAGCTCAAAGGTGTCAAATCGCGAGGGGTGGACACAAATTTTGGGAAGATTTTGCCTTCCCCTGGACCCCCTAATTGATAAAATTATTTTTTTATTCCAGATTCTAAAAGTTCTTATCAAGACCTTTCATTCGATACCCCACCTGACTACCTTTGGTTAAAAAAAATGGTTAAGGGTTAATTCGTTATTAGGGGGGACCCCCTTAAAAAAATTTTAAATTTTTGTTGAGACTTTAACTTTTGAGAGACCATCTCTTCTGACCTTTCCACAAAGTTTGAGCATTCTTGCTTCTATAGTTTCTGAGGAAACTAGCTGTGACGCACGGACAGACAGGTCGCAAAACTAGTAGGTCTTTGTAAAAAATTTTTTTACAAAGACCTTAAAAATTTAAAGGATC
The DNA here is from genome assembly GCA_963969285.1 of Odontomyia ornata. Lineage (NCBI taxonomy): Eukaryota > Metazoa > Arthropoda > Insecta > Diptera > Stratiomyidae > Odontomyia > Odontomyia ornata. Next base: position 94,951,083 of record OZ017742.1, read on the forward strand.
ACATCCTTATATGGGGAGAACACCTTAAAATCCCTTGAAATTTTTTTGACGGTGAAAATTTCATTAATCAAAAACTTCTGAGTTGCCCGCAAGATTTGATGGCTCTGGCTTATCTAGCTCCTGAGAAAACTTGCTGTGACACATTGACGGACAGACAAACCTATTTAAATAGGGTAGGGTGAAAAAATGTTCCTACTGGCAAATAGTATCAAAAGTACAAGCCAATATTAAGCCTTAGTACATATGTATGTACATAGCAATGAGAACAAGTCAACTTAACTACGCATGCTTCACTAGAACAGAAGAAAATTCAAATGATTGCAACCCAAATTATAATCGAACAAAAACTATTATGCCTCCCATTTAATTATTATTCCTTTTCCACTTTGTGATTCTATTCAAAGAACAATCAGAGAACCCTTTCTTCATCGCATTCCTCATTCCAGATCGTAATACGAATTCAGTGCTGTTTACGAATACATTGACTAAATTATCCTCATTTCCCATCATCTCATCATCATCGGCGTCGTCATCGTTCGTTTTGTGTGCCCAATCTATCTGTACATGTATATGTTAACTTCTTTCCAATCAAATCCTAGAGTCCTTCTTGCGATTAATTAATCAAAAATATGCAAATTGCTGGAATACAAATTCAAATTATGAAAATGAAGTTTTGCCATTCTCTCTTTCGCAGTTGGTAATCTCCTCGTGCAATGCTCTCGAAATAAATACTACCCTTGTTGTTGGGCTGGCGTGAGGGGATTCGAAGGGTTGCGCTATAGGAAATGTAGGACGTGTGCTGATGCCAGGGGTACAATGCTGCGGTGGTGTTGCGATGACATTTCGAAGGCTGGGAAGCAAATTAATTTCAAAGGGTAACAACATCATCAGAGCACTTAATGCGCTCTAAAGATAGGTAAAGTGTTTGCTCGCTATTGTTTTCTTTTCTTTCGACTAACTCGCCTAATTACCAATTCAATTCGATATTTATTGATCATCACTTTTGGAGTTATGGTGCCGAACATAATTTGACTTGCATGCAAGCATTGCTCGAATTAGAAAGACCCGAACATGGTGAAACCAATTATTATTACATTCAACTGGAAGAGGGCAGCATAAAATTAAGCCAACGCTTCCTTCAAATATGCTCATGTATATGTAAGTATGCGTTTAAGGAATACTAAACAAAAAGCAGATGATACTTCTTCTTCTTCTTCGGACACTAATTATAAACTGCAATCTGAGACTTCTGCACCAAAGAGGCCTTTGGTTTGTGATTATAGTTTCCTCGCATTCGCTTTGCTTTGTCTTTCCACTAATAAATAATTTTTAAGATACGAATTTGAACCTCATTTTAGAGGAAACCCTTTAAACATTGGTCCACTCCCCAAAATAAGGTTAATAAGCTAAGTTTTTAATTAATGTAATAAATCATTGCGTGATTTATAATCAAACATTGCATATTGCTCCGCCCTAAAGTCATTATCTGAAGAATTTTTATTGCATCGAAGGTCTGGCCGGGCAAGGTTAAAGCCGTTAATGGAGCTCTGAAAAGCTGAAGAAAAGGATATGTGAGAATCTCAGTAAGCATTTCAACAGATTTAAAATGGTTCGCTTATTTTAATATTGTTACATTTCATTCATAATTTCAGTTTTAAATTCAAAACTGTTGTGCAGGATTGGCATTTAATGTTTTTTGCTATTTAAAATCTTTTGCTTAAGGTTTTTCAAGAAAATAAAATAATTCAATGTAAATCGGACTTAATTGGCATCGCGGAACGCTTCATTCGTTTTTTTCCAAAGTTATATTAACCGAAATTAAACACATAAGTAATATCTGTAAATAAGATCATAAATCAATGCCCGGAAAAAGTAGTTGATGATATTATTAAAAAGCACTTCCACACGTCTGACTATTAGAAATTCTACTCGCATTTATAGTTTGACTCTATAAAATTACAATTTCAAATCGAGATAAATTATTTAAATTACGGATATAAATAATTGAATTCAAAGTGAAAACCTTTAACTTTACCATTTGAATTGTAGACTGGAAAGCTACTTTGCTTATCAACTTCATTCGATGTGATTTTATACACATAACATTCTTCATTCTTGGAAGTTTCTCTCGTATCATATCAGCAAAAAAATTGTCAGTGGACATATGCTCAAACTTGGTTAACTCTTTGTAGTGAAGAGGGGTATTTCAAAATGGATGGATCGTAGTAGTCTTTGCGTTTAGACGTCTTTTAAATCGCTCCTGTCAAAAGTTTTCAAAAATTAAAACTAATTTTTTAAAAACGTTAGTCCGAAGTTAATTTTTATCGGAAAAAATCTTATATTGTCGAAGTAATCGACTCAGGAAATTTGTATCGAATATTTTTACTTCGATTGGTAACGAAAAACAAATTACCAAAGAAAACTTCGCCGCTGGTATGGAGGAGCCCGACGGCTTCCCACCGTTGGGGCAACCTGGAGAAACGACGAATACGAAACTGGCGACAATCACCAAAAGAAAACATAACGAAGAAAACTCCGTAGATGGAGGGTGCAAGCTGCAAATAATAGCGGACAATCAACAAATGGCCAAATTGCAGAAAGAAAATGATGAACTAAGGCAAGAGGTACAGTCTCTCAAGGATCTTTTCAAGAAAGGGATGAAGCCTCAAAAGACGCAGCCACAAAATCAATGGCAACAGGTAACAAAGCCGATGAAAAATACAAAGCAAGTAAATGCACAGGAAGTTCTAAGTGCTGGTGGCACCAACGAGAGCCAAAATTATTTTGCAGCGCTGGAGGGATTAGCCGAAGATATGGAAATCGAAGAAAATATCGGAGGTAATTTTAATCAAGATAATGACGTTAATTTTATTCAATATTTAAAGAACAAAAATAAGGAGAAAAACAAGTTGGGTAAACAGACCTACGCTCATGTCAGAAGGGTTTTGTATTCAATTTACAAAATGCAGTCACCAGATTGAATCAAATCAAGAAACATTTCAAAGACGATTTTATTGGAGAAAATATGAAATACGAAGATCATACTATTATTAACAAAGTTGAACGAATTTCGTCTTCTAAGGTTTTTGGTATTGTTATACTCATAAATATCTCCCTTGATAATTATTTCAGATGTCCATCCGCGACGGAGGAAACACATTTTCCATGTATTTCCCTCTCTGCCCCCACTGAAGTAAAAACTGACAGTTTAACAACTGTTTTGAAAAGCTCCCATGAAAACTTTTATTTCATACTCATATCGGCTACGTTTAATGAATTTTTTTTTCAGGGGCCAGTCTCCTGTACTGTTATCATCGATTAATGGCCAATTTTTCGAATCCTAGAATGGTTATAAAACCCTTTTGCTAGGAGCTCTCTCCCACCTCTTTGACTTGTATCACTTATGAGCATTAATTGTAGGTACTCATCTTCAGTCATTCATCAAATCAAGTGTTCAAAACATGCACCTTAAACGTTGAAGTTGGGAAAAAATAACTCAAAATAGTTCAATCATCGCATTTAAAACAGCCACTTTTTTTGTTTTACGATTACTGATACCACTAGCTGAACCGATTCTCAAAGATATACATGACACCTATCATTCCAGAAATTTACATGCAAATCCTAGCAAAACTGTAGTATCTGAGTCGGTAAAAAGTGCATGTTGTTCCATAGCCAAAGCCATATGTTGCCATAGTAATAAATGCATTGCATATTGTTCCATAGTAATACAGGAAAATTGAAACCGCTATAACATCGCTAAATATGATTCAATCTTTATGAAACTTTCAGGGTAGATCAATCTTATAAATAGGCATCTACGTACGTCATTGAGTTTAAGGGTAGCGTTAAGATTTTATTCAAGAAAACAGAAAATCGATAAATCATACTATTACTAACAAAGTTGAGTGAATTGCGACTTCTCACGTATTTGTTTTGTTGTACTCAGCAAGGCCTACATTCCTGATTTTTTCAGATTTTTCGGATCACAGGTGTCCAATCGCGAGGGGGGGGGACACAAATTTTTCGTGTATTTCCCCTCCCTGTGCGCCCCTCGAAGCAAATTTTGCCAAACCTGTTTTGAAAAGTTCTCATCAAGACCTTTCATTTGATACCCATATCGGCTACCTTCAATGAAATTTTTTTTTCGGGGGTCACCCTCCTATATAGGGAGACCCCCCTTAAATACCTTATGAACATTTTTTGTAGTTGAACTTTGAAGAGATCACCACTTTACACCTACACACAAAATTTGATGTTTCTAGCTTAAGTAGTTTCCGAGAAAAACTGCTGTGACACACGGACGGACGGACGGATGGACGGACGGACAGACGGACAGACGGACAGACTGGTCGGGAAACTAGTAGGGTTTTGTAAAATTATTTTACAAAACCCTAAAAACCAGCCCGCAGTTCTGCGGGTTCCTCTGAAAAAGCTTCCAACAAGACAGAAAAAGTTCCGCCAATCAACGTGTTCGGACAAACCGGGAAAGATATGGTTCGGCTATTGGCAGCCGAAAATAAACTGGCCAATTTCGAAATCAAAAGAGTTAATGCCGAAAAATTAACTATAAGGACGAAATCACTGGTTGATTTCAAGTCAGCCAAAGATGCGCTGATTTCTGGGGAGGTTCCACACTTCACCTATACCCCAAAAAGTGAAAAAAATCAGACCTTCTTGTTGAAGGGTTTGGACAGCGGAGAAGATACGGTCGATCTTCTTCAGGTGCTCAAGGAGGCTGCACCAGATATTGATTTTGTTTCAGTCAAAGCCTTTGCGACAAGAAGGTCGACCATAGAAAGGAAGAATTTACCACTTTACCTGGTACGAATTGCAAATAAGAGCAGTCCAAGTGCCCTTCAACAAATAAGGTACTTGAATTTCAGAGTGGTGAGGTGGGAACGCCTCCAGAAAAGAGAAGTCAACCAGTGTTACCGGTGTCAACGATTTGGACATTCGGCTGCCAATTGCGCCATGCACTATCGTTGCGTTAAATGCAAAGACGCTCATGCTCCTGGTGAGTGCAAATTGGCTCAGACGGAGCCTAAAGAAAAATTATACTGCGTTAACTGCGGTGTTTTTGGTCACCCAGCATCGTATCGACGATGCTCCCGTACACCGTAATATCATGCCTTCCAACTTCGTCAAGCCCGGAGTATCATTTGCACTCGCCGCTAGAGGACCAGCAGAAAATGCTGGAAATAATGTAAATAATGTAAGTGGCAATAATGAGCTGCTTCTCAAAATTTACCAGCAACTTAATTCTTTATTGGAGAGAATCAACAAACAAGATTCAAAAATTAACTTTGCTTTTCAGCGTTTAGGTCTTTCAAATGCCTCATAATAACTTGTCATCCAGTCATATTCCCATGGATAGGCTTCGCCTCATATCGATCAACGTCAACTCTATCGTTGCTATACATCGACGTGATTATCTCCTTGAATTTGTTGTTAAGCAAAAGCCTGACATCATACTTCTCACTGAAACCCACCTCAATTCATGGCATTCCATGGAATTCAAAGATTTTGCACTCGTAAGAAACGATAGGGTAATAGGTGATGGGGGAGGTGGCACCGGGATATTGGTTAGAAGACCCTATTGTTTCCAAAATATTGAAAAAGTCGAATTCAAAAACTTTGAATTTCTTGAATTGTCCGTCATCAAAATCTCACTGCCAGGTGGGGATAACCTCTTCGTTATCTCTGCCTATGCAACTGGTCAAAATGTTCTCAAGTTCAAGGAGGAACTCAATTCCTTGTTTGAAATGCTCGAATTGAACAGGCTGCATAGCTATTATATTTTCGCCGGTGACCTGAATGCCAAGCATACATCATGGCTAAACGCCACCAATAATCCAAGAGGTGTATTCCTGAAATCATGGATAACAGAGAACCAAATTGAATACAGGTGCAACCTATATGGGTCGGAGTTCCCAACATACCCTAGGACAAATTCATATTTGGACCTCTGCATTGCTGACGCAAGACTTGAATTCAGCTTTAATAGTCCTCAACGGAAACTGCAGGTGCTTCCTTATGATAGCGACCATAACGCAATCGTAATGGAAATCAATCATCAAAGGGATGATTTCTTCCTCATTCCAGTTCAACATGAAAACCATCGGTTGAATTTCAAAAAAACAGACTGGGGAAAGTTTCAAAAGAAGTTTAATCGGGAGTACCAGAAGCAATGTCCCACTTCTGATGATGGCAACGCTTGCTCAATGGTTCCTAATAACAGAAATCTAACTGACGATGAAATAGATCTCTATTTGTCGAAGTTAGAGAAGCTGACGTTGGAAACGATTGAGAAAGTTGTTCCCAAGATTAAACATCGAAACAATATGGAAGGATATGAAACACCAACCATCGCAAGGTTGAAAAGATTGAAAAGCCTTCTTCTCACCCGCGTCAACAATATTTATCGACGATTTTTGGACTACAACCATCCCTCGTTGGCTTTGTTGAAATTACACCTGAAGAATGTCCGGCACTTAATCCGTTCATACCTCAGGAGTAAGGTCAGCAATCAATGGGCGGAAAAACTGAGGGGTATTAGCCCACAAGACCCAGATGGCGTTTTCGCGAAAGTGAATAGCATATTCCGCAGAAAGTCTCGAGTGAAGGTATCGAATCTTGAAGTCGCTAGTGATGAGATAAATCTTCCTGATAGAGCTGGTATCGAAATTGATAGTACGACTCCGGATAGAAATGGAAACCGGATTATATGTGATGGATTGCAGAAACTTGCCCTGATTGGAACACATTTTGAATTGGTTCATCTGCCAAACCCAGAGAGAAAGAATGAAATGTTTTCGGAGGTCGTTGAAGCAAAAGTTTCCGACTTCAAATCAAGCCTGAACGGCCAATCAATTCTTCATTCCGATGAAACATTAACATTTGACCTCATACCGAGCTTGAATCTTATTGATTATTTTGTCAGCTATGAAAACTTGTGTTTCATATTCCGCAGAATAAACAACAAAAAATCATGTGGTACTGATGGTATTCCAAATATAGTTCTCCGACATTTGCCTGAGGTTGCTATTGGGAATTATTGCATATTGTCCAACAACATGTTGAACAATTCATATTTCCCAAATGAGTGGAAAAAGGCTAAGGTATTTACGATCTTGAAGAAAGGAAAAGAATCTTCATGCCCGAAAAGCTATCGCCCAATCAGCTTGCTGCCTAACATCAACAAGGTGTTTGAAGTGATACTCAACAGAGCATTAAACGTCCACATTGAGAAATATGAGTTGATGCCGAATTGCCAATTTGGTTTTCGTGCCAGGCATTCGACCATACATGCAATAACGAAAGTAACCTCAGACATTTGTTGGAAACTAAACAACAAAGAATGTGTTGGAGCATGTCTCATTGATATGGAGAAAGCCTTCGATACGGTGTGGTTAGATGGACTAGTTTTCAAACTTCTTCAGGACAGGTTCCCCAGACACCTTGTCGCCATGATGTACAATATGTTATACGGGAAATCATTTGTTGTAACTGATGGAAATCTGACAACAATGCGCGTATTCAAGGTCTTGAATGGTCTACAGCAGGGAACAGTTACTGCGCCCCTGCTTTTCTCAATATTCATTCGCAAGCTATTGAACAGCTTTGATTTTAATGTCTCGCCAACGCGATCAATGGTCGCGTTTGCTGATGATCTGATCATCTATACGGCAGACCGAAAAGCTACAATAGTTCAGAGCAATCTTCAAAAAATGTATAATGATGTGCAGCTCTACACCGACAATTGGCGAATGAAAATCAATGCGCAGAAGTGTGAAACAATTTTGTTTTGGACAATGCTGCAGGGGGGCAGTCAAGACCTGAAACGTAATTGGAAGGATTTCCACATTATGGCTGGTGAGGGTAGTTCAGAACGGGTTCCACATAAATCCTGTGTTCGATACCTCGGTGTTCATCTCGATCAGTATCTGTACTATACTGAACATGTCAAAATCATGCTCAGTACGGCACTGAAAGTAGTCATGGCCCTTCGGCGGCTCTTTCATTCCAGATACATTAATCAAAAAGTCAAAGTTATTTGTTACAAGACCCTGGTTAGACCAGTTTTGACATACGGATGCCAGATCTGGTACAACCAGAGTGCTAGTACTATGGAAAGATTAAGAGTTTTCGAAAGGAAATGTCTTCGGGCATGTACTGGTTTGTACAGAAAGCCTGAGACGGATTGGAAACATTATATATCGAATAGAAAAATTTATCAAACCGCTCAAGTGACAAGAGTCGATATCTTCATATTGAAACTTCTTCGGAATCATATCGCAAGATCTGTAACTGTGAGTGAAAACCCATGGATTTCACAGCCGTTCCACCCTACAGACGGATATATAGCGACTTGCCTCACTACTGGCTTCGTTCCTCCAGAAGCATTCGTGTATTTGGACATGAATCGATTTGTTTTTGATTCTGACGGCGTTCCAATCATGTATCATATATACCGACGGGCCACCGATAAGAAGATAAAAGATCCTCCGAATCTGAGTTCACGAGACCAACAATTCCAATGAAGATACTCATTTACTAGATTCGTTGAGGCTGGTCGAGCTGAGATGGAACTATCTAGGTATTGGTGGCTGAATGACAACGTCTAAATTATTCGTGTTTATTTTCTGTCTTTGTGCTTTTTCTCGTTACTTAGTTTTTTAGATTCATCTCATCATTGCTACATCTAGTATTGTTGTTTATTTGTATTATAAATTAGGTATAGGTGTCAATATAAGGTAACGTTTTTTTTTTTTTTTTTGATACAACTTATTTAGAATTAGGTTGTAACATATTAGGTATAGGATATAAGTTCATTGTTGTGTTAGTAGTATAAGTAATTTTTGAATAATGCTGGTTGGTTTTTTCTCCTTTTTCCAATTGAATAAAAAAATATCTAATAATCTTAATTAATTTAAATTTGCAAGTGTATTTTTTTCATAAAATGTGTTTAACTGATAACGTATAAATTTAGAGAGTCATTCGGGCCATTAGGTTTTTTATAGTTTTATTGTTTGGAATTTGCTTTATGTTCTTTTAAAAATTTATAACGATTGGTATTAAATAAAGCGCTTTTGACTTTGACTTTGGGTATTTCAAAATGTCCGTAAAGGACTGCAGCGATGGTCTGCTGCCTCGGCAGAAGGAGATGTCGGTATCTGCCGAGAATGCCCTTGTCTGGGGACGCGTGAATGCGCTGGCAGGCTAGCATTGCGGTGTCGTGGGGGCGGGTTCGTTCCCCCAGCACAAGGACCCACTACAAAGAATTTCGCACTCACGAACTAAAACAAGGCGACCGAAGTCGCAAAAAGTGTAGGTAACTACACAAGCGACAACTGACTTGTTCGTGGAACAGGAGTATCAAGTAAAAAGAAGTGGAAGCAGGGTGACCTCGTCCTTTCCCGGAGAGGCTCATGGCGCACAAATGAGAGAAGGGCAACCGGGTGGTGATGGAGCCCCTGCGCACCCACCCAACCGGATTAAAATCCATATTTGTTGCAGTGGCCAGGTATTCCTCTTCTGAGTGGAAAACTCATACAAATTAACTTGCATAAGCTTTCCCATCAGAAGAGAAGTACCCCGTTGACCAATTTATGCCATAGGATTATGTAATTCGATTACATAACTCTATGCCATAAAGAGGCACTCTGCTTGGGCCACTCAACCCGCGAAGTCACCTGAAACAAAAGGAAGGATTAGTGAGTACCCGGCGGCTGGCTCATGTTTTAAGGGGGAAACCTGCCACCGTACCGGGTCCTATACCCGGTCAGAATTGTAAGAAAGGAAAGACCGAAGAGTATTCTCCTAACTTGACATTTCGTTTGTTTTATTCACGCAATCTCATAACGAAAAGTTTTATAAAAATTTTAAAGTAACTAGTTTACTGTGATTAAAAGTGAAAGGAAATAAATTAGTTTAGTAAATTGATACAATTAACCTCAATAGATTTTTTTTTTTAATAAATAATAAACAATTATATAATGTAAACGATCTTGTGTTCACATTAGATTCTCCTTTTCTTGACTTCATTCGATGATAGCTACAATATTTTCCCTCTGAAATTTTGACAATCATTATTTATCTAGACATTCTATTTATCTTTTTACAAGAATTTTTCCTTTTAGAACCAATGTCGTCTTGAATCGAATCTCTTTTAGGAAATCTTTATTACCCGCAATATTTTTTTAATTAGAATTTGGTTTTCTATTTAGTGCTTGCGCTTGGCGAAGACGGCAAAAGAAAATCCTTAAAACGAGAAGCAGTTACTTTTGGAATGATACTTCAAAAAGGTACTTAATACGACATCACTCACGTAATGCGTGGGGCCATCATTATACATAGTCCTGCCATAAGTTCTCTCACACAATTTCTCACATTGGCAACACCTTTATTTTATGAGTGACATTTAAATATCGGCCAGTTTTATAAACGTCATAATGTTGTTGACAGTTGATGGTCATTTAAAGTTTGTTCGTTAACGTGTGAAGATGGAATGGGGTGTAAATGAAAACCGAATTGCAGTGATTACACTACATAAGTGTGGAAAATCCGCGAGTGAAATTTTCAAGTTTTTGTGCCCGTTAAAAATAACGCAAATGTTTGTGTATCGTGCGATCCAGAGATATAACGAGATCCAGACTATTGAAGATCGACCTCGTTCTGGGCGTCCGCGTGATGCACGTTCTTTTGCTGCCATCAAAGCGGTCAAGAGTCGAATTCGTCGAGATCCGCTTCGTAAACAACGAATGATGGCTCGAGAGATGAACATCTCCACCCGAAGTATGTCTCGCATCATAAAATCGGACCTCGGGATGAGTGCCTTTCGACGATCAACGGGACATTTGCTGACTGAGCAGTTGAAGCAAATTAGGAGCACCAGATTGAAAGAGCTCCTTCGGCGGTACGGCAACAACAAACATCGAGAAATTTTATTTACCGATGAAAAAATTTTTACGATGGAGGAACATTTCAACCGCCAAAATGATAAGGTGTATGCCCACAGCTCCAGAGAAGCCCGAGAAGTTGCCACTAGGGTACAGCGAGGACATCATCCAGCATCAGTCATGGTATGGTGGGGTGTCAGCTACGAAGGGGTCACCGAGCTTCATTTTTGCGAAAAAGGCGTAAAAACTCCAGCGAAAAATTATCAAACGGACATCCTGGAGGGATGTGTGAAGCCGCTGAACTCTACGCTATTCAACAACCGACATTGGGTCTTCCAGCAAGATTCTGCGCCAGCCCACAAAGCTCAAACCACACAAGCGTGGTTGGGAACCAATATTCCAGAGCTTATAAGGGCTACGGAATGGCCTTCTGGGAGCCCAGATTTGAATCCCCTGGACAACAAACTGTGGGCGGAGTTAGAGTCCATGGTGTGCACGAGACGACACCCAAATATCGAGAGCCTTAAGCGATCCTTAACAGAAGCAGTAGCTAATTTTCCGCTAGAAACAGTGCGTACTGCTATCGATGACTGGCCCAACAGATTAAAGAGCTGTGTAAAGGCTAAAGGCGGCCACTTTGAATAATTTGTTGCTTATTTTACTTCCATTAGTATGCCAAAATAAAATACATTTTCCGTTGTCAAAAACTCTTTTTCATTTATACAAAAATTGCCCATATACGTGTGACAGAACTTATGGCACGACTAAGTATATATATTTAATATAAAATGAACATGCAAAAAAAACAAAGAAAATTTTGAGCAAAAATAAAGGGTACATACCCTAAAGCTCCTCCTACGAGCGCTCGTGTTCGGGGCGGGTAAGGCGTGTAAATGTTGTAATATTATTTTTGTTTTTTTTTATATTAATAACTCCGCGATTTTTCCGGGTCAACAAATCTTCTCCGACACGTTTACGTATGATTAAGACAACAGGTTAGTTACAATGTTCTACGTGAACTACAATTAAGGTTGAATGAAAAGTATCCGTTTGCTGTTCCGAACTCCGCTTTGCACCGATTTGGTTTCCGATACTTGATTTGCTTTCGAAATTTGCATGAATTTGCTTCAATGCTTTTTCCGATTGTCGAGGGCTAGAGGATGATACGAAAGATACATAGGCGAATAGATTCGCGCTTCCAAACTCGATATCTCGCACTTTGCTGCCCACACGGAAAAATGATTTTCGTCGATGGGAAATTGAATGGGAACGAGAGAAAATTTATCGTGAGATGAACGGAGCAACTATGTTTATGCACCGAATTCACTGGTATTTACGTTACAATTGCGAATTCTGCGGTATTGAAATTTGTGATCAGGTTCTAGATCTTTGTTGCCAACTGATTGAAAGGAATTTCCACAATCCGGTTTGTAACATTTAATTCTTCACGCCATCTGATTTACAGTTGGGAAGTTGAAACTGTAACCACAACAAATTCTCCACTCCCCGATAACTCTATGATTCGCAATGTATTCATGACCCAAAACGCTTGAACTTTTCAGATAATTTCTCAACACAACTGTAACTATTTCACGTCAATATTTACGTCACTTTTCTCTCGTCTAACGGTTTTTTCACCAGATGTATCGCAATTAATGCATAAGATATTTTCCTTCGCAGGATAGGGAAAAACTACCGTAATTTTTTTTTCTCGCACGCGGACCACTTTCTAATTAACAAAACTTTGCCGCAGTAGCAAGTACAATCGCAATAAATAGCTCGTCACTATAATTTTCTACGAAACCGCTTATCAATTTTCTTTATTATCTTCCTCTACGCGGCGTCCGCGCTGTGTCGTGGTTTCTCGCAGACTCCCCCGTGATGACCCACATTCAAACATACAATTGCTATCCTAGCACGAATCCATGGAAAAGATCCCGCAATTGCATTTCAATCATTCCAATCCCCTCACTTGGCCCCGTTCGAAAAACAAGCGAATCGTTATTTGCTATGTCTGTATCGAGCAGGTCAACAGATGACGAACTAGTGTTTACCGTTCCATATACATCGAACGATGCTATCGTGGTGGAAGAAGTGGAGAGCTAGTACGAAAAATGCGTACCTATGATCACGAGAAGCTTCTTTGGACGACTTCGCGTGTGTTGAAGGTTTTGTCGATGTGTTCGAGCAATAAACCAACTATCGTGGATGCTGGTGGCATGCAAGCTTTGGCTATGCATTTAAGCGATCCATCACAACGTTTGGTTCAAAATTGTTTGTGGACGTTTCGCAATTTATCAGACGCCGCAACTAAAGTTGAAGGTTTGGATGGACTTTACACAGTCTCGTACAAGTGTTGGCATCGACTCATGTAAATGTAATTACTTGCGCTGCGGATATACTTTCAAATTTGACATGCAATAATCAACGTAATAAGGGCACCGTTTGCCAAGTTGGCGGTGTTGATGGTCTCGTTCGAACTCTTATCAATGCTGGAGATCGTGAAAAAATTACAGAACCTGCAGTCTGCGCACTAACACATTTAACTTCGCGTCATATTGATTCGGAGATGGCACAGAATGCAGTTCGTTTGAATTATGGTTTGTCAGTGATTGTAAAACTTCTACAATCGCTATCACGCTGGCCTTTGATTAAGGCAGTTATTGGATTAATCCGTGATTCAGCCTTGTTGGACTTCCAAAATTTTTGTTACATTTATTTGCACATTTCTTCTGAATTCGGATGTATTGCAGCAATATGCTTGCGTAGATGTACTTCTTGTGTGAAAGTTTTATTGCAACTATTACATCGAAATTCGTCTTCATCACCGGATTGTGTAAGGTCTGTAAAAAATTTTCCTTCACTTATTTCTACTACGTCATCATCGAGAAGTAGCAAATCAGACGAAGCAACAGTCGAATTTTCTTTCAATTGGTTCCGATACAATTCCACAACAGATGATAAAATGTCGAACGCTCTTTCACATTGAGCTTTAAAGTGGAATGCAATTTCGGCGCCCTTGATACATTTGTCGCATATGTTATTTGGTAGGTTTTCATCCTTTATCATTGGAAAATTTGTCGTTTCTTCAACCATTTTTCTTATTTCCATTGACTCTTCCGTATCGGGATATGTGAAAAGTCGTTTCATTGTCCCATCACATCCTAAACATGTTCGGCAAACTTTTTCAAAGTCAATTACTTGAACATCCACATTTTCTGAATTCAATTCCGCCATTTCGTTCTATAGCTGCTTCCAGCAAGTTGCAGGGTATAATTTACATTAGTTTTAAATAATGTTTGTAAGTTCGATTTCATAATCTATTTAAATCACACTCTCAACGCTAAGTGGATATTTGACGTAGAGAGGTGGCGAAATTTATGGATTCAGCGGCGTACAGAGATTTCATTATATTTTGATCGCAATCTTCTTTTTCTTATCCCCCTTTGAGATATTCTTCTGGGCTTTACCTGCCTTTTTGGCTGCTTTTCCACTGGTCTTTGGCGGCATCGTCAATAATTAAGTCACTCTCCGTCAGCACATCGACTTTATACCTTAACTTGACTTGACGGTTTGGTTCTTATTATTTATGACGCTGACACGCTGCGTGCTCGATTACTACATCTTTCCTAAGGAAATTGTGGCGAACCATATATTTTGAATTTTTGAAATCATCATTTCATATTGTTACATGTTCACACAATTCTGCGAACTAGTGTCGCAATTGTTATCGCATCTTTTAATAACATCATGATCAATATTGATTGAAAATAAGCAACCAAAAAAAGTAAACGAATTACGTCAAAAGAATGTACTCGAAAGCACAAGAATGGACCAAGTAGATCCATGCTCAATATCTGAATTTATATAAGTGACGTCACTGCGGATATTCAAAATTTCTCGAATATCCCAGGTAGTTCTTCTCAGAACATTGGATAATATACGAAAAATGGATTGAATGACCCTATATTAAGCCGAGTGGAATGAATGGGGGAGATAGTAGTAGTAAAACCTGCGAAAGTGAAATTGCGATAGTAAAACTGTGATAAGTGTAGAGCGCGAATTGAAGGCGGTATTGATTGATAGAGAAGTAAAATATTTTTGTGATACATTTGAAGACAGTTGAACTATGAAGGGATAATACAAGTGAAAAGTAAATTAAAAAAAAGGGAAACTACCTATTGTGCATTCTTAGTAAACAAACTATTTTAACTTAGTGTAAAAAACAGTGCGGTTTCACTTTCCCGGCAGATTAAACTTATCGGCCGCGAACCATAACAAGCGGCAGTGGTGTCAGAAGTGAGTATGAAAATTTTGAAAGTGAAAACGTATAAACATTTTTAAAGTGCACAAAAGGAAAATTCAACGTAGAAACTGGTGGAAAAAAAGCCGAAACAATAAAAATGCCACGATGATACAATTAAAAAATATTGAAATGATCATGTCGGAGCTTAAGGAAGAGTTGAAAGAGCGAAATACGGCTATGCAAGGTACAAAGGCCATACTGATTGCACGCTTGCGTAACGTAATTAGATCGCAAGGCATGCATCTGGCTTCAGGTAAGCCCTCTAATGCCGAAAAAAGCGCAGAAGGTAGAGCTGCAGAAACACCAAAATCAAAGGCTGATGCAGCAAGAGCAGTAACAAAAGTCATCCAGTTTAACTGCGAAGCTAAACGAACAATCAGCGAAGCTGGACCAACAAGTAATTGAAATCAAGGCAGACTTGCAAAAACAGTCAACCGAAATAAAAGCGGAGCTCGGAAGTCTGAACAACGTGTGTCGAGGTAAACGTTTACCAGGTCGAGGAGAAGGTCAGCCAGGTCGAGGAGAGAACCAACTATGAGATTGAAAAAATGAATAAAGGAATTGGAAGCAGTGAAGGCAGCAGTAACCACCTCTCCAGCCCCGCTCATGACCGCAGCACAAAGCACATCCATACATGTGGAAGCACCAATATTCGACGAGCAAACGGTCTGAAGTATCTAAAAAATCCAGTTTCAAGCCGGCGCTAGGGCACACCACTGAAATGAGCAGGAACGAGCAACTGCATTGATTTTTGCTCTAAGAGGCCCAGCTGCCGAGCTTTTGCAGACTATTCCCGTTAAGTTGCACGCAAACCCGGCTGCTATAATGAATGCACTTGACATGCATTATGGAGACGATCATTTGAAGCAGATTTATCGTTCACAGCTACGACATTGCATGTAAAAGTCTGGCAAAACCCTACAGCAGCTAGCTCAAGACACTGAGTGACTGGCACTATTGGCTTACCTAGCTTACGACCCAGAAAATCGGGATGACACTGCAACAGAAGCATTCATCAGCACATTAAAGGCCAAGAATTGCAACAAGCCATGCGTTTAGCTAAAAAGCAAACGGTTAAGGCTGCATTCACTTATAGCCTGAACATTGAAGCAGCAAAAAAAGTGACTCGTGCCACTGCCCGGGTTTGTGAAGTAGTGGCGGACGAGTGCAGGCGTGAGAGCGTGAAAATTAAGTGAGAGTCGCAGGTAAATAATGCGCCTAGATGCTGGAATTGCGGAAAGAAGGAGCACCTGCAAAGAGGCTGCAAGAAGCGAAAAAAACCGGGCTATTGTCCAGGATGGCGGACATCCAGACCGAGTCAGGAGCACTGAATGGAAGCCCTATAAACTGAGGGGGTCAACTTTGTGGTGCAGAGGTTGGCTAGGAGAATTGAAATTTTCAGCACCACCATCACCGTATCAAGACTACATCGTAGAGCAGCGAACTTATGCCTTCCAGGTAGAGTTGATGGAGAACATTGCACCATAATAATCAACACTGGTGCAACCCGATGGATTATCCGATCAGACCTAGTGAGGCAACAACTACTTCATAAAGGCAGGACTTTCTCACTACGGACAGCCACGGAAGAAACTGCACCTGTCAGTGGGAAGGTCAACCTCCAGATACAGTTGGAAGACGTTGCATTCCGACATAATTAACTGGTCGACAACATTATGGATGACAGTGCTTTTGGAAAAGGTTTTCTGAGAACACATGGAATCACGTTGAAATTGGGCAAACGGGTATTGAAATGGCGAAATGTTGAAGTATCGATGGAGGATCCCAGCGTCCGAATTCCCACGATGAATGCAGTAGTATGTGCCGACACTGATGTACCAAAATTTTCTGAGAGCATTGTTTGGGCCAAACTTTATGGTGATTCTGGAGACTATCGATCTGATCTGATAGAGCTAACGAAGACGTCAGCTTGCGTGGTTCGATTGTAGGACGAAGCCTTGTAAGATCTATTAGGAATGAGCCCTTAACACCGCAGACTCAACCACAAGAATCAAAGTGGGAGGGTCACCGGCAGCTGCCAGCTCGTTTCTACCATCACCTCTTTGGAAGCTGCTCACGACAATCATTAGAAAAAGAGGCAAGCCACAGACGAATCCCGGGAAGTCACGTCTACAATATTGAAGCAGACCAAATTGCCAGTGCAGCTATTCAAGCGAGCCTCTGATCTGGTCACCAAGTACAGTGACATCTTCTCAACAAACCCAGATGACCAAGGCCGAACGAGTATGATAACTCACGTCATAGATACACAGGGAGCCAAGCCAATTCGATAAGCACTGAGACGTCTTCCTATATCCAAACAAGGAGAAGTGAGCACATTTATCTCGGACATAGAAAAACAAGGTGTTATTGAGCCTTCTGTAAGTCCATCGGCCGCGCCAGTAGTTCTAGTAAAGGAGAAGGATGGTAGCACTCGTTTTTGTGTCGACTATAGGCAGCTTAATGGCGTCACTAAGAAAGATAGTAATCCACATCGATGACATCATGGACACTTTGGCCGTCGCAAAATGGTCTTCTACACTCGATCTCAAGAGTGGCTACTGGCAGGTAGAAATCGACAAGCAAGACCGAGAGAAGACAGTTGGGACCGGATTGGGGAAATATGTTGTGATGCCATTTGGGCTTTGCAATGCTCCAGCCACCTTCGAACGCCTGATGGAATACGTGCTACGAAGCTTAACCTGGAAAACCTGTTTGGTGTACCTAGATAACATCACTTAATCGGGAGAACGTTCGAAGAGCATGGGCGGAACTTAGAAGAGGTGTTCTCCCGATTGCAACTGGTGAATTTGAAACTAAGTCCCGATAAGTGTACCCTTTTCGCAGCTGAAGTAAAATACCTGGAACACTTTGTATCAGCCAAAGCAGTCAAAACAGACCCTGAGAAAATTGAAGCCGTGAAAAGCTGACCAACACCAAACAACAAGCGCCAACTACGAAGTTCTCTGGGTCTGATGACGTACTATCGAAAGTTTGTCAAAGAGCCACTAAATAGCTTAGTGCCTCCATCAGTTAACAGAGAAACATCATCCGTATATCTGAAACGAACAATGCCAGGCAGCCTTTGAGGCCTTGAAGGAGAAGCTGTGTAAATCACCCGTGCTGGCATATCCAAAACTCGGAAAAATGTTTGTAGTTCGCACCAATGCAAGCCACGGCGGAATTGGAGCTGTACTCTCCCAGCAGATTGATGGCGAAGAAAGAGTCCTTACGTATTACAGTCGAGTCCTTTCAAAACGAGAGTAGGAACTTCTGTGTGACCAGGAAAGAGCTATTGGCTATAATAGAGGCCATCAAGCAGCTCCACAAGTACCTATATGGCCAGAAATTTGTCCTTCAACCAGACCATGCATCGCTGAGATGGCTACTTAACTTCAAAAACCCTGAGGGACAAGTTGCGAGATAGATCGCAGAATTGCATCCATACGATTACGAAATTGTTCATCGGAAGGGCGGAGTTCATGGAAATGCTGACGCCCTATCTCGTCGTCTATGTCCACCTAACTACAAGCATTGCGGACAGATTGAGGAAAAGGAGCCGACCGTTGATCTGCGATTGATAACGGCCGAGTTTGATGAAGGTTGGTCATTATGGGAGATTCGAAACGCTCAGTTAGCCGATGAAGACATCAGACCATTGCTCGTATAGAAGGAGACAACCGGGTGACCTGAAAGGGGACGTTTTGATGCATGACGCAATCCTGAAAAGCACAATGGAACTTCCTGCAGGTGGAGGGTGGCGTACTCAAGCGGAAATGGCGGGTGGAAGCTCCTATAAGATGCAAACTATACTTCCCAAAAGCTGAATCCACAATGTGGTTAAGGGAATGCACGAAGGATCGTCGGAAGGCCACCAAGGTGTTAACAAGACCTTAAGGAAATTGCGAGAAAGGTTTTACTGGTGTCATCGATGCACAATTTGCATTTCTATCAAAGGTCCAAAGCAACGACTGAGAAGACGAATGCCTGCCTATAACATCGGGGTACTGTTTGAAAGGATTGCTGTTGACATTGCAGAACCCTTTCCTGAATCCAAATGGAGAAATCGGTACACGCTGGTTGTGGCCGATTATTTTAGCAAGTGGTTCAAGGTCTACCCCATTCCTAACCAGGAAGCAACTACTGTAGCCAAACAGCTAGTGTTAAATTGGGTCAGTACGTACGGCGTACCTTGTGAATTACATTCGGATCAAGGTCAAAACTTTAAGTCACTGGTTTTTGGAGAAATGTATGAGCTGCTGGGAGTGCAGAAAATGAGGACAGCGCCACTGCATCCCCAGTCCGATGGAATGGTCGAACATTTCAACCGCATACTCAATAAACACCTAGTCAAGAGGGTTGACAAGAATCAAAGGGACTGAGACCGGCACATTTCATTATTCTTGGTGGTGTATAGAGCTATCGAACTTGCATCGACGGGCAAAGCTCCAGCCAAAATTATTTTTGAAGATACTATTTGTCTGCGGCTGATATAAATTGGAACATCCCCTGGGAAACCCCAAACGATCTCGGAGTACGCAAGTGAGCTTAAGCAGACAGTGCGAAAACACCTCGAATCGGCTACTGACCGCATGAAGACCAGGTATGATCAAAAGACAAATTTGACTGGGTTCCAGCAAGATGATTTAGTGTGGCTATACAAGCCACAACCGCGAAAGGGTAGGTCTCCGAAGTTGCAGCATAATTGGGAGTGAATCAATGATATCGTATATCGCATACAGGAACACCGTAAGCCGAGAGCCAAAATGAAAATCGTGCACCTGGACCGTCTTGCTCCATATTACATACAGGAAAACTAAACTACCACTGGCAACTCATCTTTACGGAGCGAAAAAAACTGATGTGGGGGCAGTGTCACATGCCAATTCTGCGAACCAATGTGTAAATTTTTATCGCAACTTTTATTTATTTATTGCCAAACAAGGCATCATTTAACAAAACACAAAGATATTACAATTTATACATTAGGTTACTTAATGATCTACTGTATCCGGGAAGAGCAGGATTGTGTAATTATGGACTTGGAAAGGGACTTGGATATGTTTGGGGAATAATGATTGCTGAATTTGTTAAATGTTTTACAACATCTATTTATTGGCGCGTTATCCGCATATATGTATGGTCCGATGTGTTCTTGTGGTGAACATAGGAGAATTTCTGGTAACTCTAGAAGGTTTATTCAGCCGTACCTTCTCGGAAATAAATTTCACGTTAATATTACCCCTAAGCACATCGAAAGTTAGGCATGAGGACAATGCAGTACGCCTAGAAGCTGCTGATGCCATATTCAATATTTGGAGTCGGTTACCGTAGGATGGAAGGCTATAGAAATCTGTTGGGTCATAGAGCGACCTTAGGGCAAAGGGTAAAAATTGTTTTTGTACCCAGTCGAATCTAGTTTTATGAATGTTGTAAATTGGGTCCCAGATCAAACAAACGTATTCGAGAATGGGACGAACAAGTGAAGTGTATAGCGATTTTGTTGCCCAAATATTCTCGAATTCTTTGGCTCTCCTTTTGATGAAACCTAGCATTCTATTAGCTTTAGAGAGGGCTTCGTCATGTTGAAGATTGAGCCGAAGCTGTGTGTCTAAGATTACGCCTAGATCTACAATGCTCTTAACTCTGCTCAAACTCGTGCTTTTGATTTGATAATCGTCAAGGATGATTTTTTTTTTCTGGAAAAACTTATGACATGGCATTTATCCAAATTGAGTGCAAGTTGATTATCGTTGCACCATTGGAGCAAAGTATTTAATTTGGATTGAAGAAAGGAAGCGTCAATATGCGATTTTATAATATGATATACCTTCAGATCATCGGCATAAAAAAGGTGAGGTATATCGGATAGTGCCGCTGAAAGGTCAGATATGAAGATATTGAAAAGTAATTGACCCAGATGACTACTCTGAGGAACCTCAGAGAGGACATTAATTTTCTGCGATAAGCGACCTTGAAACTTGACACATTGGATGCGGTTTTTCAAATATGAATGAATCCAGTTAAGCGGTGGGCCAGTGATTCCAAAACTATGCAGCTTTTTTATCAATATTTCATGATTCACGCGGTCAAACGCCTTGCTGAAATCGGTGTATATGGCGTCGATTTGGTTACCTTTTTCCATCGCACATAGAATGTCTGACGTCAACACGACAAGGTTGGTGGTAGCAGATCTGCTTTTCCGGAAACCATGTTGCTCGTCGTTGAGATAAGGTTCAATAAGAGCTGAAATCTTATCGCATACAATCTTTTCAAAAAGCTTCGGTATGGAAGATAACGTGGCGATTCCCCTATAATTTTCAACAGACCGCTTTTCGACTTTTTTATGGATTGGTATTATATAAGATGGTTTCCAATGTGAGGGGAAAACACCGCTCGAAAGCGATTTATTAAAAATGAGGAAAAGAGGGAGGGACAAATTATCTTTACAGAGCGCCAAAAAACGAGGGGGAATGAGATCGGGGCCAGGTCCTTTGTTCAAATCAAGAGCTTCGATGGCTTGACGAATTTTATCTTCAGATATCGAAATACTATCGATCTGTGCTCTTGGTGATATTTCAGAGGACGGAAGGTTTTGAGAGTTTCCAGGATCGCAGTAGATTCCTTGGAAAAAAACAGCAAAAAACTCACAGATTTGCTCTGGAGAAGAAGAGATAGAATCATTGTATTTCATTGCTGAAGGGTAACCATGTATCTTACGTTTTACGTTGACAAATTCGAAAAATGTTCTAGGCTTCCGAGTGATTTCTTCACCTACAACATTTATGTAGGATTTATATGCTTCTTGAGATTGAATTTTAAATTCATTAGCGAGCTCGTCATATTTTCTCTTAAACTTTTCGCCAACGTTGTTACCATTTTTTAATATTTTATATAGCTTGTTTCGTTGGTTTCGTAAACGCCCGAGGTCACTTCCCAGCCAGGGCTCAGAAACCTTGCCTTTTTTCTTAATTTTAGGTACAAATGAATCAACAGCGTCAAGAATGATTTGATAAAAGGTGGATAAGGCTTGATCCAAGACTAATGTTGACAAAGTACCAGTCCAGTTAAAAGTTGATAGAAGGCTGTTAATATTGTTATAATCGCCATTACGAAAGTCATATACAATCTCATTATTGTAAGAAATAGGGTTTACTGAATCAGGAGAGGAAAGTTCAACAGACAGGCGGAGTGATGAATTGTGTTGGAGAACAGGTGCTCGCTCTCATCAGTTGGATTGACCACTACTTCGTCATGTGCATTTGTGAAAATGAGGTCTAACCAATTTCCGTTTTGGTTGAGGATAGGGGCAGTTTGCTGCAAATCATTACCATATAGGGTGCTCAATAAATTAAAGTCATTACTGTCTAGAAGATTGACGGGAAGAAGATTACCAAGTTCATCGGTTACGAATTCAATTTTTGGCCGATTAAAGTCAGCAGTTATAATGACTCTGTCTTCTTCATGAATTCCGGCAGTAATGCCAGCTATGATATCACATACAGCATTATAGATAATTTCGACAGATTCTGGAGGTAAGCATGATTTTGGAGGGACATAGAAGACGCCAATATATACAGGAAATTTCTGCAGCTTTATTAGCACTATTTTATGCTGGAATAATGAATTTGATAGCGTCTTGACGGGCTCACTAAGGAGAGAGTTATGTACAGCAATCAATACACCACCTCAGCGTCTTTGTCCAGTACTAAGAAAATCTCTGTCGTCTCTGTAAATGGACCAATTATTGTCCAGAATCTCCTCATTTTTGTGAGAGTCATTTAACCATGTTTTGGTTAGGGTAAGTATATTAAAGTGGCAAGATTTTGCGTCAAGAAACAGTTGGGGCAGTTTATTATGGATACCACTACAGTAGTGGTAAAACAGTTTAAGACGTTGTTGAATAGACTTATGAAAGGGGACGGAAAAATTTGTGTTGGTTTTCTCTTGTCCTTTGTAGTGAAGGGATATAACTGGAAATAACAAAGGAAGCATAGGTCTCAAGATCTTTTTTCGCCTGGTCTATGGGCACACCCAACTCTTCATGATAGGAAAAAAATAAGTTCCAAAGGGTGTCAAGATCGACTGGAAGGCCTTCTCTTTGAATAATGATGTTGAGACTAGTCCTCGTTTTACCTTCAATACAGGTTGTTTCCGGTGCTTTATGTATGTAGGAGAGGCAAAGGCGAACACATTCATAAGTTTTGTGCTCTTTGAGCCTTGAAATAAGGCACATTTTCTCCAGATCGTTACTCGAGACAATAGTGGCGTTAACAGTGGGTGGCAAGAGTGGATCTAGAAATGATTTGCTCTTGTTTGAAGTGGTTGATAAAGTTGGCAGTCCGGATGAGCTCGTGGCTTGTGGTATTTTGTCTTCACCACGCACGAAATTACTGTACCTAGTTGTTGAGATGGATGTTTCAGGTATCGAGGACGGATCTTTAGTCATCTCATCGACACTCGATCGATCTTTCCAAAAATTTTTCGTGGTTAGCCACAACTCTCCTTAGCGGTGTTGACTTCTGGCTCATTTAACGTATCTTTATTCAATAAAATATAGGAGGAGGTAAGGATGGAGGTGCGTTATAAGAGATGTTGGATGAAATTGAAGTGTTAGTTATGGAGTTAGGAGTATATACTTTCTTATAATTACTTTTGTCACGGCTGGCCTTGGATTCTGTGACTCCATTACGCTCCTTCCAGAATTTAAAGCTCATACCGTTCCACATGTAGTTGCCTTTCTTTTTTCTGTAGTTTGTGAATAGCCAAGAATACTGTGATGGAATGAGCACTTTGAAGCTTTTCCTTCGAGTGTTCTGAGAAGATGGTTCTTCAACCTTGCCGCTATTGATGTGGAGTATGTTTTCAATATTTTTTCTGACAGCAGTTGCATTAAAATTTTTCCCCTGTACGCTGCATCTGCGATTTTTACCAGAGATGGGCTAGGATTAATTATTGACTTTTGTAATCTTTTGATGCGATCCTCCCATTCTTCTTCTGTCCAGAAGGTTCCAAGCTTGTAGATGTAGTTAGGAGTTGGATCAGGTGATGACAGTGAATTGGCATGTTTTGTTTCTGTTGAGCGCAATGTCTGGGGAGCCCATGAAGTTTTATGTTGCTGGTTCAGAATACTGGTGCACATCTCTTCGAGCCTGCTCAATCTGGTGAGAATATGAGCAAATTCCTCTCGGTCGCTTGATTTGTCAGGCTGTGAAGATACTTTTTGAAGTTGTTCAATAAGATTTTGCAGGGCGCTCGAGACGTTACTTTCAAACAATGATGACTTCTTAAAAGTTTCATTATTTTGCGATGGTTGGATATGAGTAACTGTCTCTTTTATTGACACTATCTGATTCCTCGATAATTCTAGTGCTTTATACTCTTTTTTGTTGCTATCAGACAGTTTGGCAGCTAATTCGTCGAAGCTGCTCGCCATCTCCACAAAACTCTCATCGTTAGCTCTCGTCTGAGAATGCTGCCGTGAGATAAGCTGATTTTTTTCTTCATTTAAATGTTCGATTCTGCTGATCAACTTATCATACATGTTAGCTAAAGTATTTTCCAAACCTTGACAATTGGAACAAATAAAGTGCATATCCATATATGGGTGGTATCAGTCCCTCGGGGCATCCATGCAAGCTCCGTGAAGTTTTCTGTTGCAAAAGGCCTTGCACGTCACAAACTTGAATGTATTATCAAAGGCGATACAGTTCGGTAAGCTACACTTAACATTCATTATGAGCAAGATTGGTTTGCAAGGTTAGATCTAACACATATAACGCTACTTAATTTGTGCTTAGCGGCCAAGGTAAATCGATTAATTGTTTGATTGTTTAATTGTTGTTATTTTTTCACTGGACTAACATTTGAAGTAATTACTTTATTTTGAATTTAAATTATAGTTATCAGTTATTATTATTATTTTGCACACATAAAGCTATTTGTTAGTCACCACTATGTATGTCACTATATTTGTTTATTTTAATAACATCATGATCAATATTGATTGAAAAGAAGCAACTAAGAAAAGTAAACGAATTACGTCAAAAGAATGTACTCGAAAGCACAAGAATGGACCAAGTAGATCCATGATCAATACCTGAAAGTATATAAGTGACGTCACTGAGGGTATTCAGAATTTCTCGAATATCCCAGGTAGTTCTCGTGAAAACATTCGCCAACATACGAAAAGTGGATTGAATGACTAGAGACCCTATATGAAGCCGAGCTGAATGACTGGGGGAGACAGTAGTAGTCGAAATTGCGATGGTGAAGCTGCAATAAGTGTAAAGCGCGAATCAAAGGCACAGTTGCATGCAGCTTGGACCTGAAGGATGCCTTTTGCGAAGCCCATTGGATGAAGCGAGTATGGAAAAACGGCCTTTTCTTTTTGCGACAGGCTGTTAAGTTTGTCCTTTAAGATTTAAGAATTGACCTTGTCGTCTAACCTGAATGAGTCTGGCCAAATTATGACGCGCACCAAAGCAAAGCTCCTATGCAGGAAATAAAACCTAATTTCGGCCGAGAGGTCTAGCCAAAGTACTTCAGACAGAAAGTCCTCGTATTCAAATAATGCCACCCAGAATTCAACGGCCGAATCTTTATTCTTGTACGGTTCAGAACCTTCTGATCCCGAATCTACAATTTCTCGCAGTATTTATCCGAATTTCTTGAAACATAAAATGCTTAATTTATTTCTTACTGCCCTCATTAATCAATACTCAGTTTGTGTGGTCTCGTGACCCACAAATCAATTAACACATCATATGTGTCCACATGCGTTTGTTATTCAACATTCAATAAACCGCACAAATGCATATGTTACGTAAACTTTTCTCTAGGTCAAGAATGCATGTACGCACATAGCAATATTTTTATTTATCTTTGGGAATGCAGGGGAAAGTGAAAGCCAAAAAAATTTTGAAACGCGTTTTTCTAGGAATCTATGGGTTTTAGAGAAAAATTTATTGAACGAAAAATTTAGAGGACATTGTAAACTACATTTTATCTCATGGAAGGGACGTCGCCCGACTTAAATTACAAAAAGTAGGTGGCGCTAAAGTATCAAAAAAGTGTTTTTTGGCATTTTCGTTGAAAATAAATAGTTTTTTCACAAAAATGTAAATGAGAAAGTTGTTTGTCATAAAATTTGCCACATTTTTTATTTCAACAATTTTTTTGTAAGACTTGCCGTTCTCGAGCTGAAGGTTGCCGAAGTGTAAAACTGGTGCATTATGTGCCGCGCCGATGGGCGTACTCCAAAAATTTCATTTCATTGTTATGTTTTTAGATTGATACACCATAATTTTTACTTGATATTCTTATTTTGAATCATAATTCTGATAAACAATTAATAAAAGTAACCTTTTAGTGCAGCTTGTTGTAAACGGTGAACATTGGGTTAAAACAAATGTAACACAAGATAGTAGTGAAAGGTTTACACAAAATGTGCAGACTAATTCTCTTTTAATTAAAAATTTGTCCCTATTAATTTATTAATTTCAAAAATAAAAGTTTACATTTTTTGAGTAATTTATTGCAAACTTAATTTAACTTTTTGGTCAACATTTTTGCAACATTATTGGTTCTTTTTATAACATAAAGTCATGATTTTAATTAAGTGCATGTAATACAATTAAATTTTTTTTTTGAAATTATGTAAATCTTTCAAGACAATACAAAATTAGATTTGTTCGGTCGCCAGTGAACGATTTGGGAAGGGAAATCCAAGTCATCATCTTCTAAGGAAATCGCATCTTCTTCAATGGGTGGTGTGTTGCTACAACTTTCTCCGCTGCAATGTTTACAAACAATCGAGCAGTGGAGACCCGCCTTCCTACACCCACAAGCTGATCCACAATTGCTGGTCTCACAACCACAGGAGATCAGCTTCATGAGTTCTTTTGGTGCTGGCTCTGTTACCGTCTTTATTGGATCCAATCCTCGAGAAGATTCTTTCCATCCCCAGATTGTTGGTTCATAATAATTTTCCAACCACGATTGTACTTGAAAGTAAACTCGTCGGTTATGAAAATTCGCTGCATTAACCGAAGGTGGAAGAGAACTTAAATTCACTTTTGTTTTCGTCACAGACTGATTGAAGTTCTGAAAGCGAAGTAAAGCAAGTTCTTTTGCCTGGCTGCCGTCCAAAAATTGTTTATCTGTGGTACTTGAATCTCGACTTTTTCCAGTTTTCTTTGTTGATTTTCTAGATTTGATACCACTGTATAAAGCTGTAAACTTCTCTTGTCCTGCCGCTTCGATCATGTTATTGCTACAAAATGGTTTGTTGAAAATGTTGACTGTAGCTTGTAGAACTTTGTTGTTTTTCAGAACCGAGATAAATTTTTGTTTTCTCAGCAAATATGGAGCAGAAATAGTATCACATCTACTGAAGACATGAATGAAAAGTACATGAGAAATTAATTCCGTATGGTTGAAGGATGTGTACGAGTAGACGCGTTCGGGAGTGCTTCTATGTTGTGGTTTTTATAGAACACATTCTCTTCGTTTTTGCGCAACGCGACAAGCAAAACTAGAAGGTCAATGTCTTCTCCAATGGTTTTAGCAGAGTCGTAATTGGCGGACTCTTTGAGAGCTGTGGGAACTATCAAACGATCTGCATCTTCAAAATCTTGTTCAATTTCAATACCAACAGCTAGAAGTTCTCTTGTAAGAATACCAATAAGACGATCTTGGTTGTTGTCGTTCTTTTTTCTTTCTGCAAAACAGTTGTTTTGTCAAACCCAATTGAAGGAGGGGTGTATCTGGTAGACCGTCGTAATCTTTCAGCAGACTTTGTGCAAGGCGAAAATCCATCGAAGATCACTTTAGTTTTTCCACGAGCAGAATACTTCTGGAGGTAGATCACGTACCTGGCACAGATGTCTTTGATTGACATGTTCTTGTCCCACGTCACTTTGTGCAACAAATATCCACCATCAAAGACAAAAAGAGGATTATCTCCGAGGTTTGGTTTTGATACAGCTGTGAATTAATTGTAAAAAGTCGATTTGGTTCCTTTTCGCATGCCATTTTCGTCGAACAGAGATAATGGGTAAGGCGAACGCTCAAACGTTAAAAATCTCTTCAATTTATCTGGTGTAGCCTGGCAAATTGCCATACGTTGAAAAAGTAGCATCGAATCGATGGCAACAACAGTATCATCTACTTTAACTTTTGCTGTCATGATTTTCAACGGTTTCACTGCTTTTTTTCGTTCAATCTTTAGTTTGCCAAAGTTTTCAGTTATTTTGTTCATCATTTTAATGCCCTCTTCTTCAGCTAGATGACAGTTGATAGTTTCATCGCCTACTGCGCCTATGCTGATTGAAACTATTTCTGAAATACTTGGGAACAGATCGTGGCTGGAGAACCAGGAGTCTAACTTTCCAGCATCGCAAGTCAACGTGTTGCTCTGATGATTGGCTGTGAACACCAGCAAATGAGTCAAACTGCTCACAAATGTTTATCAAACTGTACATGCTTAAAATCCACTTTGCCGTTTCATTATCCGTTATTTCTCTACCTGATGCTGTCAAACCTCCTCGAGTCTTTACCAATTGGATTGTTGTTTGTTCGATCGTTTGATCTGGAGATATTCCAGAGAAAAATTTGTCGCTTCTCCTAATTGTACAAAAGCCGCGTCCAGTAAAGTCTTCAAATTCCGTGGGTGTCATCCTGTCCTTTAACGTAGCCATGTCTTGCAAATAAAGATGTGCGGATTTTGCGTAGTTGAAATGTCTGCTTGAATGAAAGAACGGCAACATCTTTCGGATTGTAGTTACGTGCAGAGTCCAATTTCCCGTACGTTCGGCTTCAATAAACTATTTTAGAAGACATGTCATGCGGTAGTATTAAACCCACAGCTTTGCAGTTGGGCCTCTTTGTTCAAATTCAGCAAGTTTTTTTTTCAAATAATTTCGCGACCGCTAGATTTCATCATTCTCTACCGCATCCAATATATCAGTTCTATCGACGGATTCAACAACTTCGTCCAGAGAATTACGCGTTTCCTCGAAGGTTGGCTAATTTTGATCCAAAGAATCCAAGATTATTTTTGCAAGAGCCAAATCGGTGAAAAGATGCGCTCGAAATGCTCTTGCATACGCTTTTCCCAGAAGTATTTGCGGTATCGATCCTTCAGCATAAATCGAAGCCCACAAATCCGCTAATCTACTGCCTGCCATAATATTGCCAATTGCACCCAAGAATGATAATATGAGATGAAATCCTCCAAGGCGAACAACAACGTCCTGTAATTCGGGACACTGCAATTCGGAATCATTGGAAGCGTATACAACAATATTCCTTGCCTTGTTGATCGAATTTCACAATCTTGATAACTTGCCCGCATAAGTTTCCAATTTTGCAGATGTATAGAAGTGTAGTGAGTACTGCTTAGAGGTTCGTAGGGGGTGCGTTGATGAAAGGCAGAAACAATACTTTTGAAATTTTAAAGGATTTACCTTCCGTAACTTACTCTATGAGACTGTTCCAACTAGGAAATGTAGCATCGCATTTCCATTTTGCATAAGCTAACATCATGCCCAGTTTTGTCGGCGAAGCTCGATCTAGAGAGGGATATAGTTCGTCAAGATTTAACACTGAGATTTGTTTTAATCTAGTTGCAGGCTTAGGATCATATGGAACCAATTCGATTTTTGCCAATTCGGCTGGATGAACAGATCTTCTCTTGCTTAATTCCCTACGTACTGGCACGTCTTCCTGAATCGCAGCAGCCGGAACGACGCACTGAATCATTCCCATGACATGCCATGAATTATGCCCGTCTAAGGTATTAATGTTGAAATCCGCGTTATCAGCAACCCATTGAGAAAATGAAGAACGTAAAGGAATGGGCTGATTTTTTCCAGATAACAAGCCTTCAAGAGCTGGACTTCGTGATAAGAACAGGAGAATCCAATTGCTGCTAAAGCTTCGAAGAGTTCTCTCGGTACATGATTTTTTATTTTCATGTGGCATCCAATAACGAGAAGAACTTTAGACCGAAAACATTTTGGACGAGCAAGTTGAATGATAGCATGTACAATAGCTGTTATTTTCTTCTTGTAGGCAGGAATGAAAGTTACTTTCTTACCAGGAAGTATTATTTCTTCAAGCAGAGTCCTCAGTAACATCGGGACGTCTCTTTCAACTTCGTTCATGAAGGTGGGAGTAGGAGGATAATCTTTTGGATTTGATTTGTAATACTTGCTACGAATTTTTTCTTCGATGACACGTGCTATTTCACGAGTAAGTCATTCTTTTTCAGCTTTTGCATTTTTCTTTTGAGAGGCGTATAATGCATCTGACAGTAATTTTTGTCCAGCTTCACTTTGGAAAAAATATGATATTACCTACACCAGATATGCTGGTTGTAATAATCTTATTCTCATATTCTTGCTGTAGACTCGGTTTGACAGTTTCTGCAGTAGGCTAATCAACTTCGAGAAGTAGTTGAATGAGATCCTTTACAGCGAATTGACATACGTCTTGAATTTCAGCGATGAAGGAAAAGATAGCCTCCATGACTTTCTCGACTTTTGTGGTTCGACGCCCAAATTGTTCGCCACATTCGTTTTTCCGTCTTTGAAGATTTGTATTACATATTTTACGGTACCGAGCTTTTACTTGTACCAAATCAACATCTTTTATCCTTTTTCTAATAATCTTACTTTGTTCATCGTTTTGGGGTGTTAAAATCTTCATCAAGGTATCCCGAAGAGAAGATCCTTTCACTTCACCAGTGTCTTTCAAGAAGTTTTGTCCTTTGTAGCCGCATAGAAAACATTAGTTTGGATTGAAGTCTGTGACGTCGTTTTCCTCTGCATCCTTTCGAATGCTGGTAAGAAATTACTTATTGAATGAATCAACTAATGTAAATAGTGAAAGTAAGGACTGCACAGGTATAAACGTCAACATCATTCAAAATTATATGACGTTAAAAATTCGATATACGTACAAGCAACGCCGGATATATATTTATTTATTCATTCTCGTTTTAATAATAATTTATATTACAAAAAATACCTTCTCCATTCTTGTCGAGCAGCAGCAACTGCAAGTCACCGTGCATCTGAATAACGCTTATGGCACTGGATGTGGACCACGACAGGATTGCTTTCATTTTCAAGCAATTCTTGGATAGCAGAATCACCTCTGATTTTGCTTGATCTTATCAACGTCTTTCGCGCTTTCGGCCCCACGGTGCTCTTATCATTCACATTAACACTTTTCTCACAAACGAGACAGACATTCATTTTGAGAGAGCAAAGTTTAGACGACTTTGTTCTTTATAGCAACTGAAAAATGCACGCTAGTAGGGGATTAGGCAGATGTTAGAAACCGGTCCTTTGTCCAAACTATGCTGACCAGCTCGGCGAAAGTAACAAAGAACCGTTAACTATGCTGCACTGCATCTTTTCGCCTACAGTTCGAGAACGGTAAGTTGTACAAAAAAATTGTTTGGATAAAAAATGTGGCAAATTTTATGACGAGCAACTTTCTCATTGATTCTACGCCTAGCACTCGTTGCGTGTAGACGTGTTTTTAATTCGCTCCTGTCAAGAATTTTTATAAATTAAAATAATTTTTAAAAACGTCAATAAGAAAGTAATTTTATAAATAAACATTACATCGTCGAACTATTCGTGCAATTTATCGAATATCTGGATTTTACCTGCGAGAAAGTTTCAAGAAAGAAGAAAAGTTTTTTTTCAACGGGGGGATGGAGGAGCCCAACGGCTTCCCACCGCTGATGGACCCAGAGCCAGGCATTTCGAAAATTACAAATGACAAAATAAACAAGCGGAAAGATGAACAAGACAATTGTGAGCATGGAAAGCGTATTACGCTTTCCAGCGAAGATTATGAAAAAGTAACCAGGGAGAATGCAAGGGTTACGCAATAAAATGATGAATTAAAACTCCGTATACAGAGTTTGGAAGATATGGTCCGGACGTTGTCAAATGGGAGCAAACCAAAAGCGAAGCCACAGAATAAGTCCGGCAAAAAAGAGCCGATATTAACTAAGAAGAATGAAAAACAGGAAACAACAACAAGCAAGACCAACGAGAAAGCAGTGCCAACATATAAAATGAAATTGCATGATATGAGCAAGACAATCCATGATGCTGAAAATATCCTGAGCGCAGGAGGAGCGAACGACAGCGCCAATTATTATGCGGTGCTGTCTGCAATGAACGAAGAAATGGACATCGAGATGGAGAGCAACGATAACATAGGTAATATTGATAGCAGTAATAGCTTCATTAAATATTTAAAATTAAAAAATAAGCAAAAGGAGAAAAAGCCAACCGGTGTGTCTGCTAGTCCTCCTAATAAAATTAATCGGGTAAATGAAAAAGTTCCTCCAATAAACGTTTTTGGGCAGCGTGGAGGAGATATGGTTCGGTTATTGGCAGCCGAACATAAAATCGAGAACTTCGAAGCTAAGAGAGTGAACGCTGATAAGCTCTCGGTCAAGACAAAGACACTGGCTGACTTCAGACTGGCGAAAGATGCTCTTAATAGTGTCCAAGCTCCCCACTTCACATATATGCCAAAGGCGGAAAAAAATCAGACCTTCCTGTTGAAGGGCTTGGAGTGTGGGGAGAATACAGTTGATCTCCTTGAAATGTAGCAGGAAGCAGCACCAGCTGTTAAGTTCATGTGTGTGAAAAATTTTGCTACAAGGAGATCAACTGTAGAAGGTAAACTATTAGCATTTTATTTAGTCCAAATTTCCAACGACAGCAGTCCGAGTGCCCTCCAACAGGTAAGGTACTTAAACTTTAGAGTTGTGAGGTGGGAACACCTCCAAAAAACCAATGTCAACCAGTGTTACAGGTGTCAAAGATTCGGTCATTCGGCTGCCAATTGGGCAATGCACTATCGCTGTGTTAAGTGCAAAGATATCCACGCCCCCGGTGAATGCAAATTGGCTTAGATGGAGCCAAAAGAAAAATTGCATTGTGTTAATTGTGGTACATTTGGTCATCCAGCATCATACCGAGTATGCCCTCGGTATCAAGATGCAAGAGCTAAATTTTCCCCAAAGCAAACCAAAGTAAATCACAAACCCGGGGTATCATCAAACCCGGGATATCATTTGCACTTGCTGCCAGACGACCAGCAGATAACAATATAAATAAAACAAATAATGTAAGTGGCAATAATGGGCTGCTTCTTAAAATCTACCAGCAACTTGAATCGCTTTCAGACAGAGTTAATAAGCAAGACCAAAAAATCATTTTCGTTTTTCAACGTTTAGGCCAACATCCTCCAAAATAGTTTGTCAACCAGTCACATTCCCATGGATAGCATTCGTCTCATCTCGACCAACGTCAACTCTATTGTTACTATACATCTCCTTGAATTCATTGTTAAGCAAAAGCCTGACATCATGCTTCTTACCGAAACCCACCTCAATTCATGGCACTCCATGACATTCAAGGATTTTGAATTCGTAAAAAACGATAGGGTAATAGGTGATGGGGGAGGTGGCACCGGGATATTGGTTTGAAGACCCTATCGTTTCGAAAATATTGAAAAAGTCGAATTCAACAGCTTTGAATCTCTTGAGGTGTCCGTTATCAAAATTTCACTGCCAGGTGGGGATAACCTCTTCGTTATCTCTGCCTATGCAACTGGTGGAACTGTTCTCAGGCTCAAAGAGGAACTCAACTCCTTGTTTGAAATACTCGAATTGAACAGGCTGCATAACTATTATATTCTTGCTGGTGACCTGAACGCCAAGCATACATCATGGCTGAACGCCACCAATAATCGATTCCTGAAATCGTGGATAACAGAGAACAAAATTGAATACAGGTGCAATCTATATGGGTCGGAGTTCCCAACATACCCTAGGACAAATCCATATTTGGACCTCTGCATTGCCGACGCAAGACTCGAATTCAACTTTAATAGTCCTCAACGGAAACTGCTGGTGCTTCCTTATGATAGCGACCATAACGCAACCGTAATGGAAATCAATCATCACAGGGATGATTTCTTCCTCATTCCAGTTCAACATGAAAATCATCGGTTGAATTTCAAAAAACCAGACTGGGGAAAGTTTCAAAAGAAGTTTAATCGCGAGCACCAGAAGCAATGTCCCCCTTCTGATGGTGGCAACTCTTGCTCAATGGTTCCTAATGACAGGAATCTCACTAACGATGAAATAGATGTCTATTTGTCGAAGTTAGAGAAGCTGACGTTGGAAACGATTGAGAAAGTTGTTCCCAAGATTAAACATCGAAACAATATGGAAGGATATGAAACACCAACCATTGCAAGGTTGAAAAGATTGAAAAGCCTTCTTCTCACACGCGTCAACAATATTTATCGACGATTTTTGGACTATAACCATCCCTTGTTGTCTCTGTTGAAATTACATCTGAAGAATGTCCGGAACTTAATCCGGTCATACTTCAGGAGTGAGGTCAGCAATCAATGGGTGGAAAAATTGAGGGGTATTAGCCCACAGGACCCAGATGGCGTGTTCGTGAAAGTGAATAGCATATTCCGCAAGAATTCTCGAGTGAAGGTATTGAATCTTGAAGTCACTAGTGATGAGATAAATCTTCTCGATAGGGCTGGTATCGAAATTGATAGTACGACTCCTGATAGAAATGGAAACAGGATCATTTGTGAGGGATTGGATAAACTTGCACTGATTGGAACACATTTTGAATTGGTTCATCTGCCAAATCCTGAGAGAGGGAATGTAATAGTTTCAGAGATCGTTGAAGCAAAAGTTTCCGACTTCAAATCAAGCCTGAACGGCCAATCAATTCTTCATTTCAATGAAACATTAACATCTGACCTCATACCGAGCTTGAATCTCATTGATTATTTTGTCAGCTATGAAGACTTTCGTTTCATATTTCGCAAGATAAACAACAAGAAATCCTGTGGTACTGATGGTATTCTAAATGTAGTTCTACGACATTTGCCGGAGGTTGCTATTAGGAATTATTGCATATTGTTCAACAACATGTTGAGCAATTCATATTTCCCAAATGAATGGAAAAGGCTAAGGTATTTCCGATCTTGAAGAAAGGAAAAGGATCTTTATGCCCTAAAAGCTATCGCCCAATCAGCTTGCTGCCTAACATCAGCAAGGTGTTTGAAGTGATACTCAACAGAGCATTAAACGCCCACATTGAGGAAAATGAGTTGATGCCGAATTTCCAATTTGCTTTTTGTGCCAGGCATTCGACCACACATGCAATAACGAAAGTAACCTCAGACATCTGTTGGAAACTAAATGATAGACAATGTGTTGGAGCATGTCTCATTGATATGGAGAAAGCCTTCGATACGGTGTGGTTAGATGGACTAGTTTTTAAACTCCTTCAGGACAAGTTCCCCAGACACCTTGTCGCCATGATGTGTAATACTTGTATGTTATACGGGAAATCGTTTGTCGTAACTGATGGAAATCTGACAACAATGCGCGAGTTCAAGGTCTTGAATGGTTTACAGCAGGGAACAGTTACTGCGCCTCTGCTCTTTTCAATCTTCATTCGCAAGCTATTGAACGGCTTTGATTTTAACGTCTCGCCAACGTGATCATTGGTAGCGTTTGCTGATGATCTGATCATCTATACGGCAGACCGAAAAGCTACAATAGTTCAGAGCAATCTCCAAAAAATTTGCAAAAAATCAATGCGCAAAAGTGTGAAACAATCTTGTTTCGAACAACTCTGCAGGGGGTCAGTCAAGACCTGAAACGTAATTGGAAAGATTTCCACATCATGGCTGGTAAAGGTAGTCTTGAACGGGTTCCACATAAATCCTGTGCTCAATACCTCGGTGTTTATCTCGATCAGTATCTGTACTATACTGAACATGTGAAAATCATGCTCAGTAAGGCACTTAAAGTAGTCATGGCCCTTCGAAGGCTCTTTCATTCCAGATACATTGACCAAAAGGTCAAAGTTATCTGTTACAAGACACTGGTTAGACCAGTTTTGACATATGGATGTCAGATCTGGTACAACCAGAGCGCTAGTACTATGGAAAAATTAAGAGTTTTCGAAAGGAAATGTCTTCGTGCATGTACTGGTTTGTACAAAAAGCCTGAGACGGATTGGAAACATTATACATCGAACAGAAGAATTTATCAAACTGCTGAAGTGACCAGAGTCGATATCTTCATATTGAAGCTTCTTCGGAATCATATCGCTAGATCTGTGACTGTGAGTGAAAACCCTTGGATTTCATAGCGACTTGCCTCGCTACTGGCTTCATTCCTCCAGAAGCATTCGTGTATTTGGACATGAATCGATATGTTTTCGATTCTGACGGTGTTCCAGTCATATATCACATGTATTGACGGGCCACCGATAAGAAGATAAAATATCCTCCTAATTTGAGTTCACGAGACCAACGGTTCCGATGGAGAAACTCATTTGCTAGATTCGTTGATGCTGATCGAGTTGGGACGGTGCAATCCAGGTATTGGTGGCTGAATGACAATGTCTAAATTATTCGTGTTTATTTTCAGTTTTGGTGTTTTTCGTTATTTCGTTTTTTGAGTTTCAGCTCATTATTGCTACATTTAGTGTTGGTGTTTATTTTTGTTAAAAATTAGGTATGGGTTAGGTTTATTTTATGTTTGTTGTATTAGGTTAGAGATAAGGTTAAAGGCTTAGGTTAGGAACATTGTTATAGATTTTTTTAGTATAAGATAAAGTTTATGATGCCATTTATTAGAATTAAGTTAAAACATATTGGGTGTAGGATCAAAGTTCACTGTAGTGTTAAGATGATAAATAATTTTAGAATAGTGTCGCTTGGTTTTTTCTCCTTTTTCCAATTGAATTTTCAAAATATGTAACCATCTTCATTGATTTGAATTTGCTATAGTTTTTTTTTTAAATGTGTTTAATGATAACGTACAAATTTAGAGAGCCATTTGGGCCATTAAGTTTTTTATTGTTATTGTTTGGATTTTGCTTTGTATTCTTTTAAAATTTATAACGATTAGTATTAAATAAAGCGCTTTTGATTTTGACTTTAGCAACTTTCTCATTTACATTTTTTTTGAAAAAACTATTTATTTTCAACGAAAATGCCAAAAAACACTTTTTTGATACTTTAGCGCCACCTATTTTTTGTAATTTAACCCGGGCGACTTCACTTCCATGAGATAAAATGTAGTTTACGATGTCCTCTAAATTTTTTGTTCAATAAATTTTTCTCTAAAACCCATAGATTCCGAGAAAAACGCGTTTCAAAATTTTTTTGGATTTTCTCCTAACCAGGGGGGGATCACTTCGGAAATTTAACATTAACTTTATTTTATGCCCCCCTAACGATTTATCAAGTCAAATTTTGGTAGGTCATTTTTCAAACGAACCCTATTTATTCGTGCTAAATAGACTCTACTACTAGTAGCATTTACAATGCTCATATTACCAAAGCTATTACATGGTATGGCTATTTGCAAAGAATTCATTTACTCATAGATCTAGATCCAGATCAATGTCTCTGACTACTCCATACCTGTAAATGAAACTCCCCGGTATGAATGCAAAGAGGTTATGCTTTTTAGGGTTTTGTACTAAAATACAAAACCCTATTGCAATCACGACCTGTGTCCGTCTGTCCATCCGTCTGTCCGTCCGTCTGTATGTCACAGCACTTTTTCTTCGAAACTACAGAGGCTACAGCCATGAAACCTTCTGGAAAGGTCAGGAGTGGTGCCTTCTTGAAAGTTCAAGGGTGGAAAAATTTTTCAAAGGCGTTTAAGGGGGTCTTCCCATATAGGGAAGTGACCCCTCAAAAAAATTTCACCATTAGTAGTCGAGTAGGGTGTCATTGGAAAGGTCTTAATGTGATCTTTTCAAAACAAGTCTTAAAATTGCCTTATAATTACCAAGGGGGCAGGGGAAGGAGAAATGTACGAATTTTTGGCGTTACCCCCACCCCCCCTCGCGATTGGACACCTTCCATCCGAAAAATCTGAAAAAAATCATGAATCTAGGCCTTGAAGAGTACAACAACAACAAATACATGAGAAGTCGGAATTCACTCATCTTTGTTAGTAATAGTATGATTTATTGATCTTATATTTTCTTGAATAAAATCTAAACGGTACCCTTAAAGTCAATAAAATTTAGCAAACAGATGACTATTTATAAGTTTGATCTTTTCTGAAAGTTTCATAAAGATCGAATAGTATTTGACGAAGTTATAGCGATTTGAATTTTCCTGTATTCCTATGGAACAATATGCCCTGTATTACTATGGAAACATATGGCTATGGAGCCATATGCCCTTTTTACCGACTTAGACACTACAGCTTTGCTAGGATTTGCATGAAAATTGCAGGAATGATAGGTATCATGAAGATGAGTACATATAATTGAAACAAGTCGAAGAGGCAGGAGAGAGCTCCTAGCAAAAGGGCTTTGTAGCTATTCTAGGATTCGAACAAATAGGCCATGAATCGATGCTTACAGTACAGAGGAGTGGCCCCTGAAAAAAAATTTCATGAAAGGTAGCCGTTATGAGTATCAACTGAAAGTTCTCTATGAGAGCTTGTTACAATCGCGATAGTCGCCGCAACTGCAGACATTTATTTGTGGCGGTGACCAATGTTCCTTTCCCCCGGTGGCATTTTGAGCCGGCTAATGCTCAGCCGTGTCTGGGTTCGTAGGAGATAGGTCACCGCCCGTGCTAGCCACCTTATTACTTAATACCACATGGGTGGAATAAAAGGATTAGGGAAGGGAAAGGAATAGAGAGGACCATCCTGTGAAATGAATAAAAATTAAATTAATTCATTATAAATATATATTCAATAACAACAAAAAAAAACAAAACATGTATATATATATATACAAATAAAAATTAATTTTCTTTTTTAACAAAATACCAAACTTACTCCTTCCTGATTGCTGAGCGCTTTGCAACTGGTAAGAGACTGGAATGAAATTACAGTAATTAAGTAAATTGAATAATAAAAAAATTAATAAAGTTTAAATTGATTCAAAAAAATTCTAAACTCGCATACAATAAAAAAAAATTACAATGATATTCATATTTTGAAATTTAATGGAATGACGTCACCGCGTGAATATCTTCTACACTTAATATCGAATAGCTTCAACGTTCCTTTTTAAAAATCCTTGTGCCGCACCAGTCCTTCGTCACCTAAATTAGTGACAGCAAGATGCGCCAATTTATAGCCGCCAGTACTTGATCTGCTCACAGTTCACAAAAAAAAATAATAATATTTACTTTCGTACAGTCACTATGTTTATGCACTTTACTTTAGCTTCGAAGGAAACTACACACGAGAACGAAGCACTTAATAATTCGTTTGTTGTGTCTTTTGATTTTTCGGGGTTTTTAATGTTGCGCAAATTTATAAACAAGTGTCAAGTACCAGCTCGCTCGCACCATGCAACTGGCCATTAATCCATCATTTTTCCGATACTGCTCAAGTTCGGGTTGAAGTCTGTGGCTCGGATTCCGCAGATTACACTATTTCGTATATTCCGTCTTTTCTGTCTTGCAGCAAATTGTCTATTTATCACGCACAAGCGAACAATGATGTTCCACCAGACCACTCCAACTTCGAATCGGTATAGATATCGGTCGCCGTCTGGGGGTCGGTTTGATTTTGACGTTTCACCGATGACAGTAGTCTAGCACACCAACCGAATCCACAACCGTACCCCTACAACACCAGCACGCGTTACTTCTCGCTTCACCTCTCTACACACTTCTAAATTTGTTTCTTCACTTTGCTATCATTTCCGCTACATTTTTTTTTTATTTCACTTTTCAATCACCAACTCACCCATCGGCGAAGATCCATTGCTCTTGCAACCGCTAATCAATTCTATTGCACCGGTTCAGGACCAATTCCCACGTCTATTTCCAACCCTGCGAGTCAGTTCACGCCACTCGTACCCTGCTTTCAACTCCGACACTCCACTCGACTCGTGGCAGCCGCCTAGAGCACCTACTAGCCAACAGCTTCAAAGAACATATGCAATTTTCTGCTAGATCTTGTCCGAAAATTCTCCTCTTGCGCAAATCGTTGTCACCGATGCAATAATACCGAGTCCAAAGCCTGTTAAATCTCAATCATACCGTCCAAATTAACGCACTTCCCACTCCTTGTCCGCTGCACTTGCAAAATCTATTGCATTCCAGTCGCCTACACCAAATGTTTTTTCTTCGACACGCCAACTTCACACTGAGCGAGAAACTAATTGAATTCGACTTGAGACGATAACCAAAATTCAATCTTTTAACACTCTAAAACGCTAGCATCTTCTGCTTCAGAAGTGGAGATCCAAATTTTTTCATTTTTGGCAATTGTTCGAAAAGCAAAACTTTCACCGCTTGCTGGAATTTTTATTTTATTTAAATTAAAAACGATTAAGTATAAATTTATAATAGAAATTAATTAAGCTATAATATTATAATAATAAAGCAGCATGTTGTTCGCAACAAGCTTTTCAAAACAGTTCTTCAACTGACCGTTTTTGCTTCAGTGGGGCAGGGGGGGGGGGGAATACATGAAAAATGTGTTTCCTCCCTCGCGAATGGACACCCTGATCTAAAAAATCTGCAAAAATTATCAAGCGAGATATTTATGGGTATAACTATAACAAATGCCTCAGAAGTCAAAATTCTTTCAACTTTGTTAACAATAGTATGATCCTCAAATTTCACATTTTCACCAATAAAATCGTCTTTGACTTAATTCTTGATTTTATTTGTTGCTGGTTACTGCATTTTGTAAGTTGAGTACAAAACCCTTCTGACATGAGCATAGGTCTGTCTACCCAACTTATTAAATACTTCATTCTCGATTGCATCGTTAGCTTCGATGAGTGGGCCGAAGAATACTTTTAGAGGAACCCGTTTTGAAGGACATTAGTAACGTAATATTTGATGTTTTTATTGTTAAGGGAGAAGCAAATAGGTGCCAGCTAAACTGGTTTCCCTTCAAACTTCCTTGAAAAGTTTCTGCAAAGGATTTATCCTTGGCATTTTTGTTGTATCTACTTGGTTTTTTTAGGAGGCTCAATTTTAATACCGTCTTTTGCATTATCAGCGGTATCATGACATTGTCTTTCAAAGCCTAGGCACTATCGTCACGTTTCACTGCAATCGTGATATTTTTGAGCACCATTATATGACTCCAGAATTCTTTTTCTCACGTTTACTTTGAATTCTTTGATGACCCGTATTCACACATCTTCTTTTCTGATTGTTTCTTGCTTCGGCCACGACAGATGCCTGATGAAATCTGACAGAAAGAGCCTTGAGTTGCAGTGAACGTCATGAGAAAACATTGAAATGCAGTGAACAGGTAACAGGGTGACTAGAGAGCACACACTTTAACACACAGATTTCTCGTGGCACAAATTATTCAAAAATTTTCTGTTCTATACAAACAAGACGAACTTTCGGTTTAATTAACGAGAAATAATTTTTTCAATGCTATAAAAGTATTATCCAAGCACTTGAGCATCCAATCAATTTCTAAAGTAATCCAAATTCCAATGAGGAAGGGTACAAATTTTGGTTTGGCAGCTCGCATTACGGCGGCGCAAGCTCAGTTATTTTACTACATATTACAATGAAGGTATATTTTATTGAATTAATCGTGAATTGTTTATTTAATTAAAGAAATACTGGGTCGCCTTTACCTGTCTATTCGACATAAGTTTACAAAGATAGGTATACAAGAAATATCTACAAGCCTAATTTTCAGGAGATAGCTAAATGAGCTTGTAAATCTTGAAATTTTCCGCGTGTCCCACAAAAGAGTGTAATCAATATCTATCATACTCTTCTCAAAATATTTTATTTGCGTTATTTCTTTGAGTGATAGTCTGCTTGTATACTTTAACCTGCTCTCCTATACAACTTGAATTATTATGTCCAGGCAAAACATATTCCCTATTGTTTTAAGTGCAAATTTACTATGTTTTGTACAAGAAAACTTTGCAGCATGCACCATATACAGTGAATTTTACCAGAGTTGGAAACAAGTTATCTTGAATTCAAGAAAATTACATTAAAATTTCGGGTAAACTTAATAATCTCGACTCCATTTTGACGACCATTGGTTAGTCCGTGTGAAGACCGTCAGAAGCACAATAACCAACTTTACTTTAAGTTGCTACCCTCCGAAAGATACCGACTACTAGCTTGGTTCAATTCTATATGGGAATTAATGTTACAAAGATGGTGGTAGGATACTTCACCCAACTAGCCAACCAGCCAGGCAACTAGCTAGCTTACCAATTTTCTAAGATTCATTGCTTAGAAGCGAACGACCATCATCAACCTTTTACAAGAGCACGTTATAATAGTGTCGAATGTAATATATTATCAAGTTAAATATGGGTGCACTAAGGATTTGCAAGTGTCTCGAAGAAGTGGACGCTCCCAATCCCTTTTCTATTGCCTGCACACATACACAAAACACTGGCAATCGTTTAGAGCATATATGCATGAGAACTTATTTGTTGATTGAACTCTAATTAAGTTTCGAACTTCGACAAAATTTGAAATATTTAGAAGGTAAGAAGAAACTTTCCTTCAATTTCATTTATGCTTGGTATTATTACAAGGGAGAGCAAATTAGGTTAAGACCTACACTGCCCACTTGGATGGTATTACAATATTTCGCAACTATGCAATGTAAATTTATATCAAAATGAATCGATTAAAATTTTGTCGAATTTTATAATGTCATTTTAGTACAGTAAATGGAGCTGCAAAACTGGAAGTAGATCAGGCATGGTTTTCTTAATTTACCATATTATGTAATAAATTATTTTACCACATTATGTTAAAAATAGAATTCAGTATTTAATAGCCTCTATGATGTCTGATATACAATACAAACTATGCAAATTTTTCTTCCTTACACTTAAGGTTTTTGAAAAAAAATCATTGCATTCTTGAATGTTCGTAAGCAAGGATTAAAATTAATTTTGTTTTGATAAAATTAATTATAAATGTAAGTTTTTCTGTTGCTTCGTATCCAAACTTTGCCCCTCGGCCCTGGCAGAAGATGTTTTAATTGAATTTTCCTATTCTACTGCTTCTAGTCGACATTAATTCTAATTTATGCAGAACAGCAATTTCTAATATCGAGCAACAAGCAACAGCATCGGCACTGGCAACAGCAACCAAAGCATCACCACACGGCAACGAGGACGACAATGCAACGATAGCGGTGCAACAGCACTAGCAGCAATGGCAACAGTGGTGGCATCAATATAAGCATCAGTCTCCTACCATAGCAACAACTTGCTTGCATCAAATCTTGATACTTTGGCTACGGAAATATCCTGTCCTCATTCTGCCACATAAGATGGACTGGATAAATTTCCGGGGTGGTCTTCAAGAATGATCTGCAATTTGAACACCTCTTTGAAATTTTCATCAACACTATTTAACAACGAACCACAACTGTAACTGCTGAATATCAAGCATTACAATAGATACAGATTGCAAGATGTCTTTGATGGAAAACCTGGTTTTCATATTCAATAATTTTTCTAAGCATCTCGAGGGTAAATTGTTAGTTCATTCTAATCGTAGATTTGATTGTTGCTTCATGCATATTTATTGATCAAATGCCTCAGGACGATCCGCAAAACAAATATAAAATGTTTCAAATAATAAATTCAACCCTTGAGCTTTTTGCATACTTTAGGAGGAAACCTCTTATGATATGATGGGATTAGTGGCAGCTTTCTTAATTGGTCACGAAACACGATTCATTCTTAGAAAATGTGATGGGTAAGTGTTATGCATTCCCAGGTCTTGACAAGTTTGATTTGATGTCTCTTTAAGGCCGATGATTTAAGATCAAAACTGTGTAAGCTTTATTGTACATGAAAAGCCTCCAAAAGGAACGATAGACCATCCGAGTGATAGGCTAGGTAGCCTGCATTTCTGATGAGTGACACCCGCCCCATAATTGTCAACATCAACCTACCATGTTGTAGTAATCGAGCAGTCACACAAGCAAACTGCTCGACAACCTTCATAAGATTTATTCGAAATTTTAATTGAAGATTTGGATAAAATTCCATTACTTCCATTCATGGTTATAAATTATAAAATATACTTATTATTGTTTTTAAATGTAAATTTTATATCATTTTCTTCTATATTAAATTTAAACATTTCCTTTTAATTCTATTCTTTATGATGTTTAACTTTTTATTATTATTTAAAATCTTTTCATTTGTTTTACTTCGGTTGGTTTTTAAAATTCCAAACCACAAATTAAAATTTCGGACATGGGAGCACTAATTTCGTGCACCTCATCCAAGTATTGCATTGGCGAATGCAATCTAACGTGTCTGAGCTAGCAGCTTGGAAATATACTGTTGCGACACGGAAAACTGGACGATGGACAGAAAAGGCGGGTAGTCTGCTTGACGCCGCGAGAAATTTAAAGTATTAAATTCAATGGTAGACACCGTGAAAGAATCAGGCGGCGTCGGAAGGCATGCAGTACAAGATGCGGGTGTCACATTGACTACAAATGCGCTAATATAATTAAAAGGACGGAGGTTGAATCTATCGCAATTGTGCACTGC
Organism: Odontomyia ornata; assembly: GCA_963969285.1. Lineage (NCBI taxonomy): Eukaryota > Metazoa > Arthropoda > Insecta > Diptera > Stratiomyidae > Odontomyia > Odontomyia ornata. The sequence continues at coordinate 94,995,899 of OZ017742.1, forward strand.
GGAAGCCCCAAGCGATTTGAAGCATCTTAAGAAGTTTGCAATCGTGAATCCATTAGTAAATTATTGCGGCCTTTTAAAGTTGAGTAACGTGTTGTAGTGTTTCGGTTTGAACAATTGGTTGAATTTTGATGTGTGAACGGCTCCAATTCAACCATCCTACCGTCTCCGTCCCGGTAAAACCTTGGCAGGCCTCGGAGTACGTTCAAAGTTCGCACCATTGGGTTGGTGGTGTAGGTTCGGTTGAGACGGGCTCCCGATTAGCGCTGGTCTGGCTCTGACCACTTGTCCCCATAAGAGATTGTGCCAGCCCTCGCATGGCCTCCCTGCTCTGCAAAGATAACCATGGGACCAAAAAGGCGACTACACACACGGATGGAGATAGCGGCTCTGAGGGGGGACCCAACAAAACTGGAGCAACCAAAATCAAGAGACCAAAGAAATCCAAAAAAAGAAACAAAAAAATTATAACAACGACGGTGCAACCAGCGGTTGCAGCCACGTTGTTAACAGTACATCGAGAGTGGTACTAACCAGAACAAAAATGACGAATAGCACAATGCTAGTGAAGACAGACGAAAAACGGAGAAGAGCAGACAGTCTGTTTCAGACTGAGAATCCTGTGGCATTCAGGCGTAACAAAATAAGGATGTGAACGCCAGAGCGTCCTATTAAGGAAAAACGGGAAACTCTGCAGGACGCTCCAGGTGTTCGAGCGGTGGAAGATAACATAAAGAGCATCGAGAATTCGATTGTCACTGCTGCGATCGTTACTGAAGTGACCGATACAAGGGTCGCCAATCCCGACATAATAAAAAAACATCCTGAAACCAACGAGGAGATTATGGCACGAAAAGCAACGAGTGACCAGACACCGCGTGATTGCACCGCCAACGTCACATATGTGGCGGAAATACTGCATTCAGAAGCGGAACGCAATAACCACTCCCAAGGATGGTTGCAAAGTACAATTGCCGCACAGCAATACAAAGAAGAAAGGCTACTCCGAAAAGCGGGAGATGTTCTGAAAAGAATACAATCTGCATGCGACCCCATAACGGTCAGCAAAGCAGTAAAGGTTGGGCTCTTTGAACTAGAGGAACTCCTAGATCACATAAGGCACTATTGGAGGAGCTGGTTAAGGGTCAAATATGAACAGAAGGCTAAAGAGGCGCTTGGAGCGAAATCTAAACGTGACATGCAGAAAACTCCACCATTAAAAGTCAATAAAAGAATGGCGTCTAGCCCAATCGAAGGAGATCAGGATAAAAGAAGGAAGGAAGAGGCACTTGATTGGCGTGGAGCACCAGATCGCGGGTTCAAGACAGTGCTTACAAAAGGAGCGTAGAAAGCCGCAAAGAAACTCCTTCAAAAAAAAGCCAGAAAGTAAAGTTCGCACGGACACCCAATCAGAAAAGGGACCTGATACAAAACAGGAGAGGCAGAAGCCCCGACAAGCAGACACTGCTTGTGAAGCTCCAAGATGGTCGATACTACGCGGAGGTACTGCGTGACATCAGGAGAAACGTAAGGCCTGTAGACATCAATACTACCATTAAAGTAGTACGACCAACGCACTCGGGCCACATACTGGTCGAATTCGGACCAGAGGCCGGCCACAAATAAGCATTCTGTGACGCAGTAAAGAAAGTCCTCGGTAAAAGCGCAAATATAGCCCCGCTCGAGCTGATGGCAGCGATCGAAATACGAGACTTTGACTGCGTCACGGATCTAGCCGAGGTAGAAGAGGCCATCAAAAGGGAGTTCCCTAGCGTGGGAAGGATCAAAGAGAGACTTACACCAGAAAACAACAGGTAATCACGCATGGCCATAGTTGACTTGACCGAAAAGGACGCCGAACAATTCCTAAACAAGGGTAAAGTACGAATAGGGTGGGTTGTCTGTAGGATACGGCGAAGAGCAACGCCTCTTCAATGTTTCATATGCCTTGGTTATGGTCACACCACACAAGTATGCAAAGGACCCAAAGGAGTCCCCTATGTTACAAATGCGGTGAAATCGGACATAAAAGAAAAGAGTGTATGAAGGAGGCACACTGTATTCTTTGCAAGGATGCGGTTCCAAGACCTAATTTTGGACACGTCTTGGGATCAGGAAAATGCCGGGTGCTCCAGGAAGCCCTAGCCAAGGCAACATCAGAACTCCGATGACTCGCAACCTGCAGCTAAACCTACACCGCAGTTCAAACGCCCAAAATCTGCTTGAGCAGTTTGCGAGGGACATGAAAGCCGACTTCTTGCTGCTGAGTGAGCAGCGCCATAATAAAAGTCCTTTACTATGGTATTCTGATGAAACTGGTACTGCCGCCATCTGGGTTCAGAACAGTGCCTTTCAAGCGGAGAGTTGTGGACGGGGGGATGGTTTTGTGTGGGTTCGGTGCTCAGAGATCACCTTCTTTAGTGTGTACCTAACGCCTAGCGAGTCGATATCATCTTTCCAAACCAAGCTTCAGGCTTTGTAGGATGCTATCTCGAACGCAGAGGGCAAAGTGCTCGTTGGGGCGACTTCAACGCTAAAGCAATCGAACGGGGCATGCTTCAGATGGATCCGCGGGAAAACGAATCCTGGAAGTGGTGGCCAGGATGGTCCTCGTCATACTAAACTACGGAAAAACGCCGGCTTTCCGCCGTATTGGCTGTGAGGGAACCATACCGGACGTGACATTCGCCTCGGAGTCCTTAGTACGGAAGATACACAACTGGAAAAGATTAGAGGACTACTCAGCCAGTGATCGTCAGTGCATTCTGCTTGAGATAAGTAATGCTGTCTCCTGACGTCCGTGCTCTCGGCTTTCTACAACTGGATGGAATTTCGAAGCATGGAGATGGGCCTGGGAAGAGATTGAACCTACGGCAATGACCTTTTAAACGAAAAAAGGACTATGGCATTTGATCCTCGAATGTCAGATAACTCAATCACCCTGCTGTTAAGGACTTTTTACAACAGACCAGTCAATATCAATTAAAAATACTGGCAATCCAGGAAAAAAACTGAGCTGAAATGACATTCAAGACATGAGATCGCACATAATATTCAAAAATGGGAAGCCTACTAGAAAACGAGAACATGGAGTGGCCTTCATTGTGGATAGGTAATTCAAATCGCACGCCACTGATTTTAAGGAAGTCAATCAACGATTGTAGGTGATCACTATAAAAGCGAAATTCTTCAAAATCTGGCTGACAAATGATTAATAAACGAGGAAAACGTTCTATAATCACCTGGAAATACTACAAACGACACAAAAATAATTCTGGGTGATCGCCTTCAAACGAGACTAAAATAATTCTGGATGATTTCAATCCTAAGGTTGGCAATGAGCTTTCTCATCGGGGAGTGGTTGGAGAATATCTCCTCCACGACGAAAAAAAGGACAACGGACAACGTCTGATTGACTTTGCATGTAGCAGAAATCTAGTCATGCGATCAACTCGCTTCCCACATCGACACATTCATAAAATGATCCAGGTGTCATCGGATGGCAACACACAAAACTAGATCAATCATGTTCTAATCCAGACATGTTGGGCCTTGAGCATACATGACGTCCCTACATACTGAGGAGCCAATTCTAACCCAGATCATTACTTGTTCAAATTAACCTTACAATATCGTATGCCAAAGGCATATTCAGTGAAGACCAGCTCGCTACAAAAATTTGACATCGAAAGGCACCAAACGGCGTCTAAGGCCAAAAATTTCACGGAGATTCAGCTGGCTCCTTCTGATCAGATGCATCGCTGAAAACAAGCAACGATGTCTGGATGGAAGTGAAAGCGGCTACTAAGACCGTGGCAGAAGAGACGATCGGACATCAAGCCCGGCGCAAGACTGGTTCGATGATGAGTGCTAGAATGCATCAGGCGCACAAAGACAACAAAGTTAAGAAAGCCTGAACAAAGAGAGAAGACTATGAAAATCGTAGAAGAGAAGTGAATAAGATAATTTGCCTGAAACGTGGTTATTAGCCAAAGATTGGCATCATATTTTAAGAACCTCCTTAATCCTCCGCACAGCTCCAGAACATCGGAGCCTATAGATGTCTGCGGACAGCTTCCATTAGCCCCACCAACTCTGGATGAAGTGTGATCCATAATCAAAACCCAAAAAAATAAGAAAGCACCGGGTACCGATTACATTCCAGTGGAGCTCATCAAATGTGGTGACAGCGATGCTCATAAAGCTATTCATAAAGTCACATTTGGCAACAAGAATATATGCTGAAAGAGTGGAGCCAATCAATTATACTCCCTATCTACAAAAAAGGGTGACAAGCTACAGTGCGAAAATCATAGAAGCATATCACTACTTTGAACGGCGTGCAAAATATTTTCAAAAATCTTGGAAAATGAAATCGGATCATACGCTAACAGTATTATTGGGGAGGATCAAGGTGGTTTTAGAGTAGGTAGATCAACGAAAGACCAATCGTTCATTGTCAAGCAAGTACTTGAAAAATGCTGGGGGTTCAACATAGATGTACACCGAATTTTCGTTCACTTTAAGCAAGCATACAACAGTATTGATCATAATGTACTGTACGAAATAATGCTTTGCTTTGGTATCCCAGCGAGGCCGTCTTACCAAAATGACCATGACGTCGACGACCTCCTAAGTCCGCATCAATGCCTTTGACACAAATATTACCAAATTTGGCTGGCCCCTCTGCTCATGAGCTAGCCATTGAGTGTGCTCTCTCCTATTTTCTTTGTAACAGGAGCTTTGTCGGGATGCTTGGCATTCCACACTCGATATGGGCCAAGGCATCATATTTTTAGATTTCAGATCTAGTTGGAAGGGATGTGTGGGGTACCGCTACCACCTGGATGCCCCACTTTCATTGTGGGACATGACCATCTTTGGCAAAGGCAAATCGCCTTATGTTTCTTACGCGGTTCAATGGTTATTTGTGGTCGTGTTTTCTCGTAATCCATTTCGGTTAGTTACTTAGGCCATTCACATCTTTTCACCAGTTAACCGGTTCGAGTTCGACACTGGTCACCTTTTGATTTGTAAGTGTGAAATTAGTTTGCGGTGGACTCTTGTGCTATAGGAAAAGAAGCCGCACCAAGACACCGTGAAGCTAGCTTACAAGCGCACGCTATTTTTAAGCGTAGCACTAATTCCGCTCGCTGAGACGGTATACTAATGCTAAAGTTCTTCACGGACATTAATTTTCTTGAAATACTTTCGTAAATGGAAAATTAAGATTAATCCTGAAAAAAATTGGGCAGTATTTATCACAAGGAAAATATTGCAAAGTCCACAGAGAATTTTCATTGACAACGAAACAATAGACTGAATACCAACAGCTAAATATCATGGACTTACATTTGACAAGAAATTCAAATTGAAATAACATATACAAAACAAACGAGAACGCTGCATTGGACTTCTCTCCTCTTTACACCCTCTTATTGAATCCAAAAGACTTAGCCTTAAAAATCGAATGCTCATTTACAAACAGATTATACGACTGACGCTTCTATATGGTAGTTCTGCTTTATACCAGACGACAAAGACTAACAAAAATGTTACTCCAGTCCTTCCAAAATATAATTATTCCAAATGGGCCAGGCTGCGAAGGGAACTCTACAGGGAGACGGGAGAGCTCACCCCGGATAATATAGTTGCGGTGATGCTCGAATCGGTTGACAAATGGAACCGGGGGGCACATTATGCTCGGGCAGTCCTAAAATATAAAAGGGACTCACAGCAGCCGGAGGCACTGGGGCTGGGGGATCGCTCTTCTGGCAATTCCTCTTCCACCCTCCCCTCCCGCTAGGAAAGGGACTCCCCAGCTTGAAGGCGCCCCACGGCGTAACAAAACGAGACCTGGCCCGAAGTAATGTGTCAAACGGTTCCAGGCTAGGTTCTCAGATTGACAGGGGAGGTGTTTAGTGGGTAGTCCAAAGGTATCCTCCATGGAAGTTCCACACTGCCAGACTCGGCGGGCATAAATGCCTTCACCTCCCTACCACAAAAAAAAAAAAACAAAAAAAATATATAATTATTAGAAAGACCTTAAAAATTCCATGATGCATCAAAAATACTGACATCTGCGAGGACCTAAGAACTGAGACGGGTGAAAAATATATACGTGATAAGCACTGAAACTCTTTAATACAATTCACAGCCATACTAATAGTACCCTGGCATTCTGTGAAACTTTACAAAAATTAGATGACTTAAAGGAAAAATTTATTCTAGACTTGCTTGCTAGTTGCGAGATGCAACTGCAAGTGCCGGAGGTTCCTACTGACATGGAGATGGATGAGCTAGGAAGTTTCATGGACTCTGGTGACGAGAAAAAAGCTATTGTAAAGTCGGAAGCAAGAAAGAGGCCAATAGGGTCTCCTACGCAGGAGCCTCCATTAAAGGTATCGAAGACCCTTGAAGTGAGCGAGTGGGATTTTCCCCAGCTCAAAAAGGTAGCGAAAGTAGCTTCCGCCAGTTTCTCGGAGACTATGGCCAAGCTGGTTTGAGGGCCAGGCCCTTGAGAGAAATCTAAGCGCAGCAGCTAATAGCATTAAAAGGACGTGCACACCAAATTCTGAAAAGAAGCCAGAGTTCAGCGTGATGATGAACAGCTCCTCGTGAACTTGGCTCCATCTGAAAAGGGGTCATATCAGCCTATTTAATTTTCTGGAGTGTGCAAAAGTGGCTTGCTACACTTACACTCTTCCAAGAGAGAGAAAATTGACTCTCCTTCTATAAGGCGTGCACAGTTTATACAATGAAAACGATGTCGTAGCTGAAGTGAAGAAACATATCGGAGAAGATATCCTATCAGCAAAAGGTTTTCAACCATAAACTCTAGGAGGGGAAAAAGCACGCTTTCCTCATTTTTAAGTCCAGTTTAAACCAACTTTAAAGTAAGAAAAGCGACGGTCATAAAGTTTCTCTTGTGTCGAAGATATAATGGGAACATTTACCAGAAAAACTGCATTTCCCAGTGCTTCAATTGCAAAAGATTTGGAGGTCACTTTTAAATGCAAACTTGAAGTTAGATGCGTAAAATGCAACAAGCAACACAAGTCCATTGCATGTGCAATCTCGAGGTGACTTCTAAATGTAGACTAGAAGTTCGATGCATAAAATGCGACAAGCAACACAAGTCCATTGAATCTCCAATACTGAAGGACTAGAAAAAAGAAGGGATCTTCTGTGTGTACTGCAATACTAAGAGACACCCTGCGAGTTTCAGAGGTTGTCCTAAAGTAAAAGAAGGTGAGGAGAGGAGGAAGAATCTCTAAAAGAAAAAAGAGGAGAGGAGTGATTTCATCATCGCCTCTTTAAAACAGACTATACAAGAAGATGTCTCATACTCTAACCTTTTGCAAGGTGCAAAAATGAAGCCTGTACTTCAGCTTATACGGCGACCCAAACAGCAACCAATGCAGCAATCACAGCAGACGCAGAATGAACGAAATATGGTTTTGAGCCCTGACTGCCAACGCTGGCACTTGCTCACACTCATTCAAAAAGTGGACTCTTTTATCCTCCACTATAAAAAACTTGCTCATTCTAGTGAGAAAAGAGCTGCACACTTAGAATTTGCATTTGAAGTATATTGTCGTGATATGAGTTTCATTAAACTTTCCGTCCTCTACATAGGTTCACTAGTTGCACGCTATAAAAGGAGTTTTGTTCAAGTATACTTGAATATCCATAGACCAGACCTCTTTGTTATATCGGAAACGAGACTTAAAGAAAGACACAGAGTGCATCTGGGGTAACACCAAATCATCAGACATGATGATCCAGAGGAAATTTTTGGACGTTCTATGGCTTACAAAGATCAACTGAAAGTCCAAAGGTATTCGCTTCTGAGTCTGAAATGTATTGAAGCAGAGATAATAAACTCCATGCTGGGAATGTGCACCTTTGCGTTTGTGGGGTTCTATGTTCGAGATGAATATTTGGTGAGGAATCTCATTGACCACTTGGAAACAGTGCTTCTTCTTCTTCCTCGCAGCTCTACAGCCCTTCTCGGGCCTTCGCTTCCTTCAAATAGCACCTCCAACTGTCTCGGTTCATTGACCGCGTCCTCTAATTTCGAACTCTGAGCAGCGATGAACTGTCTTTGTTGACCGAGTCAGACCAGCGTTTTTCACCGGTTTCCGGGCTTCAGTTCACCCAAAGAACACCTTTTTGGGTATCCGTTGCTCGTCCATACGATTCTTGTGTCCAGCTCATTGAAACTTCCACAGTTTCACAATCGTTGACACCTCCGGCTCATCGAAAATTTCATACAGCTCATGGTTTTATTGAATTCACCATTGTTCCCCATATAGCTTTCCTCCGATTATTCACCCCAGGACCCGTCGCTCAAAGGCGTTCAATCTATTTGTGGATGCTTGAGTTAAGATCCATGTTTCACACCCATAGCATAACACAGATCCTATCACAGATTTGAATACTTGGAGTTTTGTTTTCCTCTATATGCAGCTGGTCTTCATGATGTCAAAACTGAATAAAATATTTTGTTTGCAAGCTGTATTGCATTCCTAGTTCTCGTAATTTTGGCGCCTGAATACACAAATTTGCTCACGTTTTTGATACTGTACTTGCCAAGCCTGATATTTTGTATGCTTGAGGCATCATTTATTGACTGAGTTCATGAGTTTTGTTTTATTTTCATTGATTTGTAATCCTACCAGGTTTGCTTCGCTGTCAAAACAGTGCTTGCTCTGTTCAAAAAATTCGATTTCAATGCTATGGAAGAACTATCTCTCACTGGGTTCAACCAAATATGGATCTTATATTAATTGTCCCGAAAGACCCTACCTTCCGCCAAAGCTCGCCTATTATTGACTTCTTCATTGTGTCTGCCAATCTAATAAATCTCTTCCACAGTTGGAGGAATTTCAAATGTCGAGTTTTTGACGCCGAGTCTGATCATCTTTTGGTTGTTGACCTTAAGAGTGAAAAAGGGTGTGATACTTGGGGTTGCAGATCCTCAGCTTTTTATTCCTACTAGAAGACATCTTGGAACTTCATCGTCGACTTAGTCGGCTTAGAAAGCTACTCACAAGAATCTACCACCGCAATTTAAATATGATCAACTGGAAGTATGAACGTATTCACCTAGTGATTATGTCTCTAAACCAAATGATCTCGAGAAGATCTACGGCTTTTGCTAACGAGCGGTTTAAACAGACTCTGAAGAGTATCAAACCAGGTCCTTGTATGTTTTCCCATATCAATAGGATAACGGGCAGAAAAAGGCTGCTCGGGTTCTTCTTTTATGATGGGTCCATGTTCAGGGATAACAAAACTATCGCTGACTCTGTTTGAAAACATTTTGCGAAAGTTCTTCAAGGAGGGAAAGCAAGTGAGGACTCTTCCGCTACTTCGTTAGTTGCAGCCCTACAACGAATTCCGACAGGGTCCATTGTCTGTTTGCCAGTACTGAAGGACTCATTTTATTGGTACTGGAGCTAAATTCCAAAAAACCAGCAGGGGATGATGAAATCTTCAATCATATACTTAAAAGGCTATCCCATGTTTTCTTTGCTATCTTTGCGATCATTTTGAATAATTGTATTAACTTTTGCTACTTTCCTAAGCAGTGGAAATGCGCAAAAATATTGCAATATCCAAGAAGTTGTGTAGTACTGACGTAGTTGGTACTCATCCGATTACACTGCTTTAAAATGTTGATAAGCTTCCTAAAAGGGTAATCCTTGAAGGCATCACAGAATTCTATACGGGGGCACGAATGGTGCCGGAAACACAATTTGGCTTCAAAAAAGTCCACTTCACGGTAGATGCCATGGCCGTATTCCAAGACGATATAACGAGAAGCGCAACAATATGTTTGCTGTAGCTTGCCTGATCGATGTGGAGAAAGCCTTTGACTCTGTATGGATCAATGTGCTTCTCTACAAAATGAAAAATTTTGACTTTCCGGTCCATATTGTACAAATTATAGGCAGCTTCATGTGAGGACGAACTGCATTTACAGTGGCTGGTGGAGCTAGGTCAGAGTCATTTCCTATTACTTGGGGGTACCAAAGGGATCTATATTAGGCCCATTTCTTTCCAACATATTCACTTCTAACGTCCCTGCCGTAAGAAACGAATGTAGGCCCGGAATCCAAGTGAACCTTTTTGTTGACAACTTGTAATTGTGGTCATCTGAGCACAATTGGAATCTCTAGCTGCACATTACCAGAAACGGGGAATCAATATAAATGCAAAAAAGAGAAATGATTGTGTTCAAGGCCCCCACAAAAATGTTGGTCGTCATACAAGAGGCATCTGTGACTTCAGCATTAAGTTGAATGGGCAAATGGTGCACAGCTCTAGGCAAACGAAATAAATACTTGCAACTTCAGTGCTAACGTGGGCAACCTTCTGTCCTAACGCAGGCAATATTTTGAAAAAAATTAATTTATTTGTATCATCTTCTTATACGAGCAAGTGAGTCAAGGTTTTGGCCTATAAAACCTTGATTCGTCCGATCATTACATATGCGGTGATGATATGAAATGGAGCTCCGTAAACAAAACGTGGCAAGATAGGATTAGTGCAGCGAAAAATCCATCCGGCTTGCACAGGCCTATACAGACGGAAGGACGGATGGTCTTACTCCAACGAGGCACTGTACCAGGAGGCAGCAATGAAGCAAATCAAATCGTGAAGAATTTGATTGGCTGAAGATCTAAATTAAGCAGATAAATTAGCGATAAAATAAACTAATGAAACTCAATACACGTCTGTATCATTTGGTGTTTTATTTATGAAGACTGAAAAGTCATTTACAAATGTCAAATCAGATTGAATGTATACATGTATGACATACTCGTAAGTATCAAATGGTGTAGGCTCATTGAGTACTTTAGTTTCAATATTCCCTCTTAATCAATGAGTCCTCAAATCTCAATTCTTTTTCAACATTTACGATCAAAAAACTTAAATGTTTACAATGAGAAAAATGAAATTTATACAATTAGATTTGCAATCCCATTTCTCTCAAGCAAAATTGATGTTTTGGTATTGGCACTACTTTGGTTAAATAGTCAGCGATGATTTCATCGGTGCTTTCATGTTTAACTTCAACTTGATTTTTCTCTACTAATTCTTTGATGAAATACTGCCTAAAGCTAATATGTTTGGTTCGAGCATTAAATGTTAAGGTTTGTGTTAAATTGATTGCATCTTCGTAATCACACTGCTGTTAATGTCAAATATTCAGATTCTACTGTACTAGTTGTGATTGTTGGTTTCTTATTGGATGCCCATGATATAGCATCACCATGCCATAAAAATACGTAACCAGTACATGATGCAAAATTGCAAAAAGTGGAACCTTAATCTGCATTTGAATAGCTTAACAAATGTTCGTATTTGCCATCTCGTGAATATGATAATTTGCAAATCAATGTACCTTTCAAATAGCGCAATACACGCTCAACTGCTTTCCAATGTACCAATCCTTAATTTCAATTAAATTGACTGACATAGGTAACGCTGAACGAAATATCTGGCCGTGTAAATTGTGCCAAATATAAAATGCTGCCAACGGCTTCTTGATATGTTACATTATGCACATGTCCACACTGCTCATCGGTCGATGGTGACATTTCCAATGTCAATCGCTCATTCGGGTCGCTTGGTAGCCTTACTGCTTCACATTTGAACATATTGAATCGCTTTAATACTGTGTGTTTTCGTTGATTCATTTGTAAGACACCATTACGGCGATAATATTTTATTTGAATGTTCTGCACATTTGATGCATTTTCCAGATCTTTCATCGAAAAATCCTTCTTCAATGTTGATTTTAACTGATCTCTCCACTCATTGTTGCTATAAAAAATCAGCAAATCATCAACATACACTGCAACAACAACAATTGATTTTCCCTATCGATGGAAGTATATGCATCCTTTTTGCGACGATAAAAACCAGCACGCACCAACACTTCCTTTAATTTGATATTCCACATGCGACTAGCTTGCTTTAGCCCATACGGTGATTTCTTCAAACAATACACTCGGTCAGAGCCGTCTGCAAACGGTTCCGGTTGTCACATATAAATCTCTTTTTAATGTCATCATGGAGGAATGGTAACAATACCCATTTGATCGATTTGTAGCTCAATTTTTACAGCTAATGCTATTAGCATACGAAGTAATGAGTATCGGATTACCGGCGAAAACGTTTCAACATAGTCAATTCCTTGTCTTTGACTACAGCCTCTTGCTATTAGCCTTGCTTTGTATCTTTCAACTTTACTAGCTGAATCGGTTTTTCGATTAAAAACCCCTTTTATTTGTTATGTCCTTGCAACCATCGGGCAATTTAAAGAGATCGCAAGTGTGATTGCTCATTATTGACTGATATTCTTCTGTCATTGCTTGTTGCCATTGTTGATTTTCGTAACTAGCCAAAGCTTCAGTCACTGTGAACGGTTAATCGTTTATTACGGTACCAGCGAAATTGGCCACTTCATAAAGTTGCACAGGTCTAGTGGTTTGTGTTGATTGACGTGACGTTGATGCTGCTACAACAGTTTCATCAGGCGCATATTCACTGTCACTCACTGCATTATCATACATGGTATCGTTCATTGACGTATCATGGTGGCCCGTTTCGATACTATTCACACCATTGTCTTCTGCTGCTACATTTGTTACCTTTTCACATGCCCCATTAATTTCGGACTCATTCGCTGCATCACTTCTATCCTGACTGAGTCAATGGAAACATTGTTCGGGCTTTGTTGCACGCCATCGATTCTCATTGACTCAGACGCAATTAAATTTTCACAGTCACTTTGTTCACTCTCGGACGATTCGTCTGAAATATGCTCAAAATATTCATTATAGGTATTCGAATTGCAAAAATTGTTACCATTATCAAAGATTTTGACGTCTGTGCTCGCTATAGTCCGGTTTATCTTTGCATCCATTAATCGATAGCCCTTTTGAGTTTCCATATAGCCAAAAAATATGTATTCCTTCGATTTGGCATCAAATTTCTTCCTCTTCTCTGATCGCCATCGCTCGTGAACTAAACACCTTGAAGTGACTAATATCGGGCTTCTCTCCAGTCCATATTTCCATTGGCGATTTATACTTCAGTAGACGTGACACTGTGTGATTTTCCACGTACGTTGCCGTGTTAGGTGCTTCGCCCCAAATACGTTTTGGTAAGTCTGAATTTTATAACATGCACCTTGCTTTCTCAAAAATTGTTCGCATTGTACGCTCGACCAAGACATTTTGCTCAAAAAACGCTTTGGGTCCATTTGATCAGAATTCTGTGCCGTTGTCGCTCCGGAACGTTTTTATTTTTAAGCTAGTCTAGTTTTCAAGTTGCATTTCAAACGCACAAAATTTTCCAGACGCTTCACTCTTTTGCTTCAGCAAATATGTATAATCATCAAAGATCACTAACGCGTAGCTACGTCCACCAATCGATATGCACTCCATCTTTCCAGCCAAATCTCCATGTATACGCTCAAGCAAACATTTAGCTCTGGATCATTTATGCTTGAACGGCTCTCTTGCTTATTACCCTTTACAACAAGCTACACAGTCAATGTTCTGACTGTTGCCAACGAATGACATTTCCTGTTACCGGTCTTTTTATCATAATTTCCAGACTTTTCACATTCAAATGGCCAAGTTGTCTATGCCACAACTCCATTGAGTAGTTTATGCTCACCATTGTTTGTGCAATACCATTCGAGCCATCACAAAAGCCATCAAATTTATACACGCCATTAACGCATGACCGCGCTACTAGCAATCTACCTTAACTATTGTGAACTTCGTCCTTATCGACTGAAAATTTCACAGAATTTTCACTAGCAGTTATTCGACTCAACGAGAATAAATATACCGTAAGTCATAGTACACACAGTACGCCAATTAATTGCAAATGTTTGCGTATTCCATCAGTTTTCACTCCAAAATTCATCACTCCAGTGCATTCGACTATCATCATTTTATTATTAGCAGCTCGAGCTTGGCAGTTTATCGATTTTCTCCATTCTAGTTAATCAATTCCAATGCATGGTCATATGTCTCGTTGCTCCTGAATCGATGTATCAATCACATCTTCCATACTTGCCGTTCAGAAAAACAGCACTAAATGTGATCATTACGCTACCATCCGATATCTTATCTTTCTTCTCATTGGTCGATTTATTTGCCTCCTGTGGACATCGGTTGAATTTGTGACCTTTGACCTTACATATGTAACAAGTGATATCACTATTTTTACGAAAATTTCTTTATCTTTTGCATACAACGCCGTCATTCAAAGAGCCTTGTAACGGAACTAACATTTATCACTGCCCACAATTACTATCAAAACCTTATCATGTAAGCAAACCAAAAAATCAACAACCTCAAAATAAAAAGAAAATAATGGATCTAAAACATTCCCAAATATTTATCGTAAATTGAATTCAAATTCTTGGTATCATCCTGTTTATTAATCGTAATCTCTTAGTAAAAATCATTTCAGAAATACTTCTTTTAAAATATCTATCTTCTTTATCTAAAACTTTAACATTACGCCAATCAAAATCATGTCCTTTGTCAAGAAATATATGTATATTGGACTATTGTAATTTGGTTTATCATTGATTTCAACTCTTTCATACTTGGCTCCGAGGGATCAGTTTTTTGTTGATGAATTTGAAATTTATGGAACGGAGCAATTAAGAGATTTATTACTACACTTTGAACTAATTTTGGAAAAACAAAATATAATAAACAGAAACTTACTAAAAAATGATTGCACTCCTCCTGCACGTAGTTTATGATATTTGCCTTTAGCATGTTCTGTAATAGCTCCGTCTCCTTTGTTTTCGGTTCGGAAAGTAGTTTTGCAATATGTGCAATACGCCGAATGCTCACTTGCCTTTTTAACCCATGGATATTTTTTTGTCCACAATTTACCCCATGAGGTTTTCTTTTTTTCTTTATCCATTACAAAGAAACCAAAAATTGATGTTCACAAAGCGAAGAAAAAATTGATGTCACAAGCAGAGTTGCCAGAATGAACTTTCAGCACGCTCGGGAAAAAAAGCTGCCCCCTCCTTTCGGCTCGAAGGAGGACGGAGGGAGCCTGGGAGAAATAGAAGAATTTGTTTTCGAGTCGGTTTTCCTGTTTTCTTATCTGACCCCTTTGTGTTTTCGGTCATTAGTTACATTATTTATTTCTGAATTATACGAAAGAATAATACTTTGGGGACTGGCCTGAAAAGTGAAAATCTTCGAATGACCGAAAACACAAAGGGGTCAGATAAGAAAACAGGAAAACCGACCCGAAAACAAATTCTTCTATTTCTCCTATAGGCTCCCTAGGTCCTCCTTCGAGCCAGAAGACGCAGAGAAAACGTTTGGATATGTGTGAGCATAATCGAGATTTATATACATTATCGCTTCTCAGAAACAATAACAAACACACCAGTATAAACAATTTCGATACTGTCCAAATTTTTGTTTGATTTCAATTAGGTGCTGTGTTTACATTTTTTTATCGATACGAGGAATCAACGATAGCAGAATCAACAGTGCACATAAAATTCAGTATTTACATTAAAATACGTTCGTCAACAGAAATCAAATTCAAACCTTGTGACAACTTGCTCGCATTATTTTGCGCTTGTGTATATACAAGCATTTGTTAAAATCAATCTCAGGTTTGACTGGAGAATTTTTTGATGCAAAGAATTATAAATATAAATGGCCAAATATGCTCGTGTAATATTTCTAGATGTTAGAGAAATCTCATTGAAAAGTCCTCGTCTTTCTGCAATTTTGCGAATTGTCCTCATTTTTTATAAAAATTTTCATTGATACTCCTTTTTTTCCGCTTTTTTCCCAAATTGTCCTCGTTTTTTACGAGAATACTCTTTGAAAAGTCCTAGTTGTTTCAGCATTTTCTCCTTCTTAAAAAACGCAGAATTTTTCGAGGACATTTGGCTTAGGTTGGGGCATTTGCCCCTACCTGCCCCTACCTGGCTACGCCCATGACCACGTAAAAGCTTCACTTCACTCATCTTCAATGTCATTATTATCGGCGAATATTCAATCCAGAAAGCAAAAACATGGCCAACCATTCATCTTCAGCCTTGAAACCGATTTCATGCAGCCGTTGTGCCGTAGAAATTATTTCAGTCACGTACATATTCATTGAACAGCATTCAGCCAATTTTGTGTTGACAATTTTTCTCAATAATTTCACTTTTTGCACAGGTCCTTGACTTTC
Organism: Odontomyia ornata; assembly: GCA_963969285.1. Classification (NCBI taxonomy): domain Eukaryota; kingdom Metazoa; phylum Arthropoda; class Insecta; order Diptera; family Stratiomyidae; genus Odontomyia; species Odontomyia ornata. The sequence continues at coordinate 95,012,156 of OZ017742.1, forward strand.
AAACGTTTTCTTCAAACTTTTTCACGCTACGTTGCTCTTGTAACATGCACGTAATTGCTTTTATCAATACTCAAAACAATCGCACCTTTGGCCTTAGCAATTTTATTCGCATCTGTTTCTGCATAAGTCAAACATTGAGACATGCCTTCAGCTGCCAGGTAACTCTCCATGGCGAATTCCCATGTGGAATAATTGTCTCTTGCGCGCAATTTTTCAATCGATGCTAAAAATCCCAATGACATTTTCAATTCGATGTTCACAATAAATTCTGTTTGCGATTCATGTTCTTCACTGCTGCTGCTTCTGCCTGTGTTAATTGTGAATTTACCTTAATCTGCTTGCCTTTAACCTTTGAGGAACAAGATAAAACCGGAGTGGACATCCATGTGTACACGTTGTCGCAACTACCCCTGTGACCGCCTGCCTAACTACGTGTCTTTTTGCACCTACCCCTGCGACCGTGATTCTAAAGCTAGTTAAAGGGAACCCAATGGGTTGTCACAAGAAAGTAAACAAACGCTTATGCACTCGTAAATATGGTTTTATTGCAAATAACACTTCACAGAACAAGAAAATAGCATTGAATACAAATAAACCATTATAGCCACTTAGGATAGAAAACACTGTCGTATCGATAACCCACCGTTGTCTAGCAATAACGCACATTACACTTTTAATTGAGTTCCTCGCTCCGATTTACAATGTCACTCCTTAAAATGGTGTTGTCCCTAACCCAGGTGTAATATTACTTTCACTCCAGTCAATATGTACCTCCGGACACGTTCTCGAACCGAAAAAACGACTAAATTCCGAATCGTATCTCACGCGCCAGGTAAATTTCGCGTCCATGTTTAGTCGTCAAATTGACAATCTGGCTCTCGAGAGGAGAAATTATGGAAATTATTGGAAATGAAATGACAATCATGCTCAGAAGGTGGTCGTATCATTTTCTATGGAGCTTATATGAGCATAGCCTCTCCATTTGTTCCGTTCCTCAAAGCCTTTAACCATGCAGTTTTCTAACCTCACTTGTACAATGTATTCACAATACTCCAAATGTTCGTTCAACAAGACGAAAGAATAATCGGAAAAATTCAACTGGAACTTTTTAATTTTTGCTTCTTAACATTTATCAATTAATTTATTTATCTGGATCCATAACTTGAAGAATTTGATTGGCTGAAGATCTTAATGTAGTAGATAAGTTGGCAATAAAATAAACTAATGAACCTCAACTCAAAGTCTGTGCTGTTTTATTTAAGAGGAACGAAAAGTCATACTCAAATCAGATTGAATGTGTACATGGATGAAATAAGTGTCAAATAGTGTTGACTCATTGAATACATTGATTTCACTGGTCAGGAATCCAGGTGGAAGTAGTCAGGAGAGCGACGGTGAACCACTCAATAGAGGCAGCGAATGAGTAGTTTTATGGTAGTCTTGACGAAATACTGTACTTAATTTTCAGGACTCAATTAAAAAAAAAAATGAATTTTTGAAACCTAATGAATTTAACACCAAATTTCTTTCTATAATCTATTAATATTTGTTGTGGCATAATGCCGGTTTTCCACTAAACAGACAGTTGTGTTTTTGTTTTTTTTTCTGTTTTCTGGAACATGAAAAACAAAAACAAAACTGAAACAAAACCAAAACTCTTGTTTCCATCAAACGTGCAATATTTTGTTGGAGTTTTGTTTATGTTTTCTGTCCTTTTCCACTGGTTGTCGCGAGGAAATCAAAACAAATTTATTCTTCAATAAGCAACCAACATGTTTAGAGAAGATTTTTTTATTCTTGGTTGTGGCTGGTTGATACTAAAGTCGTTGGAAAAAAAATAAGTATGTACATGTACGGTGTCAAAACTGGTTATGTTTATATGTGTCTATAAACTAGCCAAGTAAACAGCATAACCGTACATATGTATATGAAATGTTTTGTAATTATCTTTAATTCAGAAATGGCTAAAATGGTATTATTTTTTAGGAGAAAAAGAAAACGCCAACACAGATATACGGTTTGATCACTCTTATCTAGAAGAGTAAACGATGGTGCTGCACAATTGATGCACGATATCCAAAATGATGACATTGGATTGCATGGAGAACTACGCTCATCATTCCATAATTTTCTACGAATGTCTTCTTCCGATTTTGAAGAGCTTATAACATTAATTGGCGGAAAAGTAGCAAAATCAAACACAAACTTTAGAGATGCAATTTCTGTGCAGCATCGATTAGCAGTAACACTGAGGTTCCTTGCTACGGAGGACAGTTATCAAAGCTTGATGTACTTATGTAAAATATCGGTTACTTCCATATCACGAATTATACCAGAAGTGTGTGATGCCCTAAATGACGTTCTCAATAATTACATAAAGGTAAACAATAAAAATGAGTATTTTATTTATAGCTGTTTATTTAGAAAAAAAAATCATACTTCATTATAAATTAATTATAAATACACTCGAATTTGTTCAGTTTATTCTGTGTCTTCAAAAAATGCTGTAAAAGCTTCTTCTAAAATATTCGCATCTATTATAATTTATATTGAATTTTAATTTAAAACACATAGTTTCAATTATATTTCACAAGGTTTATTACTTATCAGGTCAAGCTCACGGTTACGACTAAAAACTTAATTCAGTTTTACAATGTATTAATAGTATGAAAGAGAAAGTATATTAATGATAGTACAGTAAGTAAATGCAAAGAGAGGATATGATACATACATAGTATTTGATTGTATTCCAATACCCCCACTCAATAAAATACTTGGTTAATTATGACAACAATTCATAAATTTAAATATGTAAATTTTTCTTTAGATAGACCTTTTGTTAGAATATCTGCTTTCATTTCATTAGTTGGAACAAAAATAATATTAATTACACCAGCTTCATTTAATTCTCGAATATAGTGATGTCTTATATCTATATGTTTTGTTCGCTTATTTGTTGTGTTATTCTTTACTAAATTTGCAGCTCCTTGGCTATCAGAAAATACATCAATTGGCAATTTAACATAATTATTCAAGTATAATTCATTTAATAAGCCTTTTAGAAATACAAGTTCTTTAGATGATTGGCTTAATGCCATGTACTCTGCTTCTGCACTGCTCAGCGCCACTGTCGGTTGCTTTTTCGTTTCCCAGCTAACTGGTCCATTAGCTAGCTCGAATAGGTAGCCAGTGTAAGACCTTCGGTCTGTTGAGTTGCTTCCCCAGTCCGCATCTGCATAACAAATAAGGGACTTTCCTGTTTTCTGGAAATATAAACCATGATTGGTTGTTCCCTTCAAAAACCTTAAAATTCGTTTAGCTGCGTCGAAGTGCTCCTTGTGAGGCTTCTTATTAAACTGCGACAAGTAGCTTATGGTGTACATGATATCTGGCCTCGTGTAGATTCCCAAGTACATCAATGATCCAATCAATGATTGATATTCGCTTGATTTAATTCGATCACATCGATCACAGGATTCTGCTTTGCATTGCTGTAGCTGAAGATTTGTTTCAACGGGTGTTGAAACCTCCTTGCAGTTGGTCATATTATACTTTTCCAAAAGGGCTTTAATATAATTCACTTGTGTCACAGACACATTATTTTTATCGCGATTAATTTCAAGTCCAAGCATATATTTTAGTTCACCTTTATCATCAAGTTCAAATTCGCGTTTTAATTGATCTTTTACATTATTAATTTTATTTAAGTCTTTCGACAAAATAATTATGTCGTCCACATATACTGCTATTATTATTTGCTTATCCTTTACGTAAACACACGGATCAGATTTTAATCGTTCAAATTTAATTTTTTGTGTTAGAACATTATTAAGGGCTGTATTCCATTCTCTACCGGATTGTTTTAAACCGTATATGCTTTTATTTAATTTACACACTTTATTTATATTATTCGCGAAACCTTTCGGTTGTTCCATAAATATTTCGGCGTTTAGTTTGCTGTTTATATATGCATGTTTGATATCGATCTGATGCATGATAAAGTTTTCTTCAATTGCAATGGCTATCAGCACTCGTAGAGTCGAACTTTTAAACACAGGACTAAAAGTTTCATCGTAGTCCATCAGATATTTTTGATTAAATCCTTGCGCCACTAATCTCGCTTTGAATTTTTCGATTTCACCATTTTATTATACTTTGTTCTGTAGACCCATTTCGATCCTATTATATTTCTATCCTTCGGACGATCCACTAATGTCCACGTATTGTTTTTAATTAGAGAGTTAAATTCCTGTTCCATTGCTTTTATCCATTCCTTTTGATTTGGACTGTTTATTGCTTCACAAAAGTTTTCGGGATCTTGACATACACTAATGTTGTTTAACTACAATCTTACTGGTTGTTTTAATTTCTCTCTATCGCGCAATACAATTTCGGACTTCGGTGTGGAGAAATCTTCGTTCCCTTCGTCCTCATCGAGATCATTATAATCATCATCCTCCTTGAAAAGCTGTTGTAATGCAGTGTCTGCTTGCGCCTTGAGATCCGATCCTTTTTCCACTTGGTTTGAGTCTTGCAGATGAGCTAACGGGGAAGTCTTGAGATCCGATACTTTTTCCACTTCATTTGAGTTTTGAGGATGCTCTTCATCTCCTGCTGGGAATTGGCTAATGAATACACTGCTTGGCTTAACATCTTCGAAGAATTTAACATCTCGCGTGATAATTATTTTATTAGTTTGCTTATTCATCACCCTATAGCCCTTCTGTTCCTCCGAGTATCCGACTAAAATGTACTCATGTGCTTTCGGAAAGAACTTATTATTCCGCTGACCGCTTCTTATTGCGATAACTTTGCTACCGAAAATCCTCAAATGATTGACGGTTGGTGTTTTGTCATAATACATTTTGTATGGTAGTAACCCATTTATCGCTTTACTAGAACACCGATTTCTAATATACTCGTAAACAGCCATACTGACTGCCTCGCCCCATAATTTTTCGTTCAAATTGTGTTCAGCTATCATACATCTCGCCATCTCAACCAGGGTGCGATTCATTCGCTCGGCGGTTCCATTGTGTTGCGGTGTATATGGAATGGATGTCTGATGCTTGATTCCGTTTACTTTCAAGAAATCTTGGAATAAATTATTTTTATACTCACTGCCACTATCAGTCCTTAATGCTTTGATTTTAAAGCCAGTTTCATTTTCGGCAACTGCTTTGAATTCTTTGAATCGAGCTAACGCTTCATCTTTTGATTTGATCAAGAAAATTTTGGTGAATCTACTTTTTTCGTCAATGAATGATATAAAATATTTTGCTCCACCATACGATGAGCAACTAGCTTGGCAAATATCGCTATGAACGAGCTCCAGTAGATCCTTCGCCCTGTTTTCACTTCGCTTAGGAAAAGGCTTTGCAGCAAGTTTTGCTCTAGCACAAGTTATGCAATCAAAATCGTCAGTTTCCACGTTTGTTATGCCACGCACTAGTTCATTTTTTATTATAATATTTAAATCACTTTTATTTAGATGTCCTAGTCTTTTATGCCATTTAACAATTTCAAGGTTTTTAGCACTGATTGCATTCAGTTGATCACTTTTACAGTCTATTATGTATAAACCATTTCTATTAGTTGCACTTAATATAGTTATTCCATTTTTCTGAACATAAGCTTTGTTTTTTACGAATTTCACTATACATTCACGCTGTACTGTTTTAGATACTGATACGAAATTCATTTTTAACGATGGGATGTACAATGTTTCAGTTAAATCCACTCCTCCATATATTGTATTGATTGACGCTACACCGCTGATACTAGTTATCACTTTTCGTTGGTCCGCTAGTTCTATTTCGGCAACAATTTTATGTGTTTCAGTAAGCAAATGCTTTTTGTTAACCATATGGGAACTCGCTCCACTGTCTAAGCACCACAAGTCAGTTGATTTACTGCAATTGTAGACTGATGCGAAAAGAACCTGTTTAGTATGAATGTTTTTGTATCTACACTCATTTGCGTAGTGCCCTTTACGCTTGCAAATGTAGCATATACCTTTCCTTCTTTTAGTAGAAGCTGATATATTAGTATTACTAGGAGGATTGAACGATTTTTTATTTTGCTTAGTGTATAGCACCGTTTCACTTCCACTCTCATTGACGTCATCGTTGTTCTTTCTTTTTTCTTCTTCAATCAACTTCAATTTTAGGTCAGAAAGTGATGGCAATGAGTCTCTAGTTTCTATAGCGATTACAAAATTTTCATATTGTGGTGTTAGTGAACATAGTAACATAATGGATAATGTCTCATCATCCATTTTGATTTGGAGTTCACTCATTTTGTCAACTATTTGCCCAAAGTTACTTAGATGGGTTTGCATACTATCGCCATCCTTTAAACGCAATTGTATTAGTGACTTATACAAAGATACCTTTTGCGCGGGAGAATCCCTCTTGTAAACCTTCTCGAGGGTCGATCATGCTTCCTTTGAAGTCGAACTATATTTTATATGCATAAGTTGGTTAACTGTAACACTTAATCGGATATTTGCAAGAGCCTTTTGATCCTTCCTTTTCCAAGCTTCTATTAATTTTTCGTCTTCATCTGGACACTTAGTTTCACCGGACACATAGTCCCATAGATCGTAAAACTCTAGACTACTCTCCATTTGCAATTTCCAACTTTCGTAGTTGGACTCGGTCAACTTCTCGAAATTCGCCATTAGAGTCGCCATTTTAATCGATCACTTTTTGATCACCACCGATTTTAATTATTTATTTTTGGGTTTTATTTAGAGCACTTTATTTTAATAATTACAGTTATAGAGCGACCTGGGCCCATAACCTATTCTAATTTATATTGAATTTTAATTTAAAACACATAGTTTCAATTATATTTCACAAGGTTTATTACTTATCAGGTCAAGCTCACGGTTACGACTAAAAACTTAATTCAATTTTACAATGTATTAATAGTATGAAAGAGAAAGTATAGTAATGATAGTACAGTAAGTAAATGCAAAAAGAGGATATGATACATACATAGTATTTGATTGATTGGTTGAGGTTGTTTTCAGCCTCGTTGATGACAATCATTTGAAATTCTGGGCCGGAACTTGTTGTTGATGTAGAATCGCCAGATAAGGTAGTGGCCCATGACGGTAAGGAAGGCGAAGATGACACTGGAGTAACTGATAGTACATTGGTTTGTGGAATGTGGCTCCTCCGAGCATCAAACAATAAATTCGTAATTTTTTGATGCACTGTAATCTTTGTATCTTCCGATATTATGCTTCTAATGTTATGAGCGACCATTTTTCCAAATACGTCGTACTCATCTCGCTCTCTTTTTTCATAGACACTCTTCATCATTTCAAATACTTGAGAGCTTTCATTGTCCTTCTCCATATTTTTATGGCTTTTCTTTTTCGTATGAATTTTCGGTGTTGCATAATTGTTTCGGTAGTCTACACTATTTGGTGCATTTGAGGTTGAAGCCTTTTGCATCAGAAGCCTTTCTGTTTGCAATGGTGGTTCAAATCTTACACCTTCATCTTCAAGGTCACTTTGGATGTGGAACGTGTTTTGTGTCTCCGTTTGAGGATCGTCATTTGAAGATTCACTTTCCTAAAAACGAAAAACTTGTACAATTTTATACTAATCTACATAAAGGCTACTTAAATTCTAAAGTAAGTTACCTTATGTCAAAATTAAAAGCAAATTTTATTTTTATTTTAGGTGCCCAACAACTCAGCACAGTGGCAAAAGTTGGCAAATGATTATAACACAAGATGGAACTTCCCAATGTGCGTTGGAAGCATGGATGGAAAGCATGTTGTCATACAATCACCCAAATATAGCGGAAGCGAATTCTTTAATTATAAAGGCACGTTTAGCATTGTTCTTTTTGCTATAGTCGATACGAACTACAATTTCACCTACGTGTACATTGGTTGCCAAGGGCGTATATCGGATGGGGGTGTTTTTAAAAATACTGGCTTTGCTAAATCGTTGAGCAAAGAAACGCTTAGCCTGCCCCAAAACAAATCACTTCCAGAGAGACAAAAACTTGTACCATATGTTATTGTAGCTGACAATGCTTTTCCGTTATCACCAAATATAATGAAACCATATTCAGGACACCAGGAACGAGGATTTATGCAACGCATATTTAATTACCGTCTGAGCCGAGCAAGAAGGGTGGTCGAAAATGTGTTTGGGATATTAGCATCTGTATTTCATATTTTCCGAAAACCTATACTACTTGAACCACAAAAAGTAAAAAAAGTTGTGCAGACTTGTGTCTTATTACACAATTACCTGCGCCGAAATGCTGAATCAAAAAATACTTATACACCACCGGGATCATTTGACATAGAAGATATAGATTCGGGAACTATTAGAAATGGATCATGGAGGAATGAATCAGAACCAACTGAATCGATGTTACCTCTTAAGCCTGTGGCAAGAAAAGCTTTACAAGAAGCACGAAATATAAGAAACGAATATTGTGAATATTTTATTTCAGACCAAAGACAAGTACCCTGGCAATTAAAATATGCATAAATAAACAGACAATTAAAAAAATCACAAAATATATTTTGGTGTTAGGAATTTGTTATTATTTTTTTTTTCCAATTTATGACACCCCCCCCACATGACAAAAGTTTTCTTTGAGGATCATTCCCCTATATGGGAGCCCTCCTTGAAACGTCTCAAAAAATTTTGACCCCTGAACTTTTGAGAAGTCATGGCTTTGACTTTTCCACAATTTGATGACTGCAGCTTCTATAGTTTCCGAGAAAAACTGCTGTGACACACAGAAAGACGAACGGACGGATAGATGGACATATGTCGCGATTTCAATTGCGTTTTGTACTTTAGTACAAACCCTTAAAAATGCTTCAAAGAAATGCACATATCCGTATAATATTTGGTTTAAACGAAAAACCGATTCTACTTCATCTTCTTTCATATTATTTCAACCTACATAAAAAATTTCATATTTCTAGCTTGCATATAGTTTCAGAGGAAACCTGCTGTGACGAACAGTGGGAGGGACAGACAGACGTATAGGTATCGATTTTAGAAGGCTTTTTAAAATTATTTCAAAAAACCCTAAAAAGCTTACCTCATACTCCCCACCGATCTGTACGCCTTTTCTGGGATTGTTTCGGTCATGCATGAAGCTCATAGCGCTATAGCCGAACCACTTCGATGTGAAATGCTGACCCGCGCCAGATACTTTTAACTTTTTGTAATTTCGTCGTTCGCGTTGATATTGCGAAATCACGTTTTTAAGCTTTCTTTCCACTTCCGTGCAGTTGGTGCTAAACAATTTTGCAATTTCATTATAGGAATCGACTTTCATGATTCGGTTTTTATAATTTTTGTCTTTTGGGCACCATAAATTTTTATGTTCCCTGAAGGCTTCAATTAATGAACCGATTTCTGCGGTACTCCACTGCTTTTTGAACATTTGAGCACCTTCAGACATTATCTGGAATAACCAATAAATCATTTAATGGCAAAAATATACATATGCATATGTTTAGAATCATATATATGTCTAAACATGTATATTTTGTTATATGTACTTACTTTAATTTAAATATAAACTATGAAGCACTATGAAAATACCGCAAACACAAACCAAAACAAAATTAAAACACAAACTGCTATTTCCACTAAAAACACTTCTGTTTCAAAACACGTCTAGTCCTTTGATCTTACCGCTTTCGTTCGGGACTCGAAGAACAAAACAGAAACTGTTGCGAAACACAAAAGTCTTCAAAAAGTTTCAAAAAGTTGCAGTTTTGTTTCATGCGACACGAGTTTCTGTTTTGTCTGTTTAGTAGAAAACCGGCATTAAAGTTTTGTTTTGTCGAAAAATTAATATTGTAAGCTAATTAAAGTAAATAATGATTGAGCTCTGGGAAAAGTCTTAAGGCACAACCCATTCGATTTTTGTTAGGTTAAGTTATTTATGGTTTGTATGTATGTAAAAATTAGAGAAAAAAATTACCCAATAAAAGTCTTGAATCTTGAAAAACAGGGGGGGTCATCAGAAAGATATGATTATTTGTGCGCTTCATTAAATTCTGATCATTCGTCATTAACACCATATTAGTTTAAGCTTGACTTTCATTATTAGGGCTTTTTCGATTCTGTGGATTTATAAGGAATGTTGTGTCTACTGGAGTCCGCAAAATTTCTGCCTCTAGCGCAATGTGAGGGTTTTCATTTTAATCCAGATAATACTTTACAAGTTAAATGATTGCAACAAATAATAAAAAAGCTAATTGTTGAATTGTGACTCATATGAGATTTTTAAAATCTACTGACGCCAGGCTAATCTTAATTATGCTATTACCGTTGCATAGCTTTTGATAAAATTTCAAATTGGTAATTCTTTTCACGTTAAATACTTGCAATTATAAGTACACTGTTAATAACATGTCCTGGTATTGAGTGCGATTTATTACTACAATTATAGGAGCGAAAATTAATTAACAGAACTTTATCTCCATCAAAACTTACCTCTTGCCTATTCCGTACATGTCCATATGCATACTCTTAAAGACAGGTCCAAGAGCTGTATGATTGCTCAAGAAAATTGAATTTCTTAGCTGTTGTAATTTAATTTCCTCCAGACTACATTAACTGTTTAATTCTCATCTCGTTAAACGCCAACTAAATATCACTTTATGGACACGAGATACGGCAATGTGTTCGTTTGGTCCGTATGTAAATATGTGCTGTGTAGACTGATAATATTATGTGTTATGTTATGCTGTGTTATGTTACTTGTACTTATAGGAGTGCATATGATGTATGGTGTTATGTTGAGCTGGAGATATATTTACGGACGTAGGTGTCTGCTCATTAATTGCATTCAACATCCTAACAATGCCTTGGGCCATACATACGAGTACGACCATTCATTCGCTTTAGTTAATCTCGAAGGTGTTTCTAGACGATTGGAAAATTACCTCAAAAGTGCTTTACTTGCAAGACCAAGAACTGACGTCTCTGTCTTAGCATAATGCTAATCTACCGTACCAGTAATATTCCTTATATGTTCAATAAAGTAGTAAATACTTTTATGAGAAATGCCTACTGCAAATTGGAGGACTAAGGACTCTTTTGAAATTCTTTATGTTTGTTTATCCTAAATGGAAGCCATGATCGGTAGTTAATATTTAAGTATATTTTTATGTCAACCCCAAAATTGGTAACATTAACAGGTAAAGCGTGTAACGTCATACATTAATTACATTTTATATGCCCACTCCTGTCCCGCATTGCCCTACCAAACTGACAGTCTCTTGATACCTTGTATGCAAATTGTTCAGTTTCTGTTCATATGAAACATCTTTCAAGATTGTGCCACACAACAACCCCAAGAAGCAGAAGACGCGGGAACACCGTCACACGGCAAACTAGGAAATGTGCTCAAGCATAATTTGTGCCACATGGAGGACCTTGCTGGCTAAGCGGCAGCAGAAAGCCCCAAGATAGGAGTGTCCGGCGGATAACCCATGACCACTCCGTTTGGTCAAACATCAAATGTGAATTAGTGCACTTCGGAATATGCATATGCATTAAAATGTTCGCGCAATTTGTCAGCGTTGATTGCAGACGAAGTGATGGCCAGCGAGAGTGAAGAAGAGGACTTTCGTGTACCGCCGTGGAACTCGCCTTATCGACAAGGATACCGTTCCTCTACTTTGGCGTTCAAAAGTTCAACGGAAGCATCCACGTCATGTCGATACTCCCGAGTTGCCGATAAATTTTAAACACGATCGCGAAAATCAGACAGGGGACTCAATCGCAAAAGGGAAAAGCCAAAGGATGGATTGGACGCTAAGCTAGTTATGGTATTTGGAGTGCATTATAATAAGAAAGCAATTAGCCATTTCAGATAATTTTCAATTGAACTACGCGGAATGTAGAGTTAAGCATAAGATGTTAATAATGGAGCTCGGCACAGATTGCTTAGGGTAACAATTTTAAATTGAGTGTAGTCATATAAGGAAGTCTTTAATGCTGAGCAGCTCATCCCGAAACATATTAAAGTATAATAAATCATTAGCAAATATCTTTGCATCTTTTACCAACTGCATCTACAGCCGATTATGTTGACTTTCAAAAAAGCAATGCATCAATATTTTGTTTCTTCTTTTTAGGGCTTTGTAAAACAAATTTTATAAAGACCTACTAGTTTCGCATCCAGTTTGTACGTCTGCCCGTGCGTCACAGAAAATTCACTCAAAAACTATTGAAGCTACAAAGCTCAAACTTAGTTGAAAGCTCAGAATCTTAGGTCTTATCTGTCAGGAAAACCAGGAAGTCGTGCAAGAAAATTGTTCAGGTTTATTGTCCAGTAATAAAGATTTATTAGAACACAAAAGTACAACTTGTCTCGACAGAATACAAAGAAGAACTGGACTTGACAACTATCGTTGTGTTTGGTTAAGAACAAAAATACAGGTGGCCCCACAAGCGATTAAAAGGGAATTACAAAAGGGCGGTTCGATTTGAATATAAAACAAAGGATAAAAGTACTGATTTAACACCCCTCCTCAAAATGATAATCGTCTAAACAATCTGTTTTTCGATGCCCATGTAATTTAGACAGTTCTAATGTTTGGGACTGGTTAGGCCCTTGGTGAGCACGTCTGCTGGCATCTTCTCAGTAGGTAGGTACTCCAGATTGATCTCGCCTGCGGAAATAGCCTCTCTCACAAAATGATGTCGTGTATCTATGTGTTTAGTTCTCGTGTGGTGCACAGGATTCTCTGCCAACTTCTTCGCACCCTGGTTATCGATGTGAATGTCGATTTTCTTCGGTGGACGAGCGCCCATCTCTTCGCTCAGTCTCTTCAGGTGCATCGCCTCCTTGGAAGCCTCGGTGATTGCCATGTACTCGGATTCCGTCGAGGACAACGCAACTGTGCGCTGCTTCCTCGACTCCCAGGAAACAGGACCGCCGCTCATCGTGAACGCGTAGCCGGTGTATGACCTCCGGTCATCAATGCAAGCAGCCCAGTCGGCGTCCACGTAGTCGGTCAGGCATCCTCCCTTCGCACTGTAGCTTAGGCCCACGTCGAGCGTACCTTTGAGGTATCGCAAAACTCGCTTTGCAGCTTGCCAGTGGCTGGTTCCGAAGGAATCGTTGAACTGGCTCAGAGCACTCGTAGCATGTGCAATGTCCGGGCGTGTGCACACGGACAGCTAGAGAAGGGCGCCAATGAGTTCTCGATACGGTGGTTTCTCCCCGTCTTCCTCACTCCAGATGTCACCCTTTGACAGCTTAACTCCAGGAACAAGTGGCGTTGCAACTGGCCGACAGTCTGACATCCCGAAGCGATCGAGTATGTCCAGCACATACCCGCGTTGACTCATGGTGATCGTCGACTCGTCCCGAGCAAACTCAATTCCCAAGCAGTATGACACGTCGCCCAAATCGTTGATCTGGAAGGACTTGCTCAGAAACTTGTAGACTTCGTCGATCCTCTTGGTATCACGTGACAGGACAAGAATGTCGTCGACGTACACAACGATCAGCAGTGGATCGTTGTCTGCGTCCTTTATGTAGACGCTCTCGTCTCTTGATGTCGGTCTCGCCCCAAACTTCACCAGCTCCGAGTCCAGACACTGATACCAGCATCGTCCCGCCTGTTTCAGGCCGTATAGAGCCTTGTGCATTTTGCACACCTTGTTCCCGGACGATAGTTGCGACAGCATCTTTGCAGCCTTGTTGACCACTTCACGGGAGCCGTAGTTGTTCTCGACGATGAACTTCAGGACATTACTTGCGTAATGTGGTAACTCCATTCAGATCTCCTCGTCGATGGCACCGTTCAGGAAAGCGGTAGAGACGTCAAACTATCGTACATGCATGCCGTGTTGTGCCGCAAATGCCATGGCGAGGCGAATTGAGCTGAATCGGGCCACAGGAGCGTAAGTCTCGCCGTAGTCCATCCCGGAGCATTGGGTGAATCCCCTGGCCACGACCCTAGCCTTCCGTTTGGTGACTGCTCCATCAGCTCCGTACTTGTTTCTAAGTACGATGCGGCTGCCGACAGTTGTGCGATTTTTCGGGCGATCCTCCAAGGTCCAAGTGTTGGTTTTCAAAATCGATGAAAATTCGTCTGCCATCCCCAGCATCCACTCGTATTCCTCTGACCCGGAGACTGCTGACTTCAGTGGAACTTCTGCGATGAGGGCAGTATCTTCTTCTCCTGTTGTATAGTCCTCATCTCCGCTCGCGTCGTCCTGTACCGCATCGTTCTGTACAGCATCGTTCTGTACAGCATCGTTATGTACAGCGTCGTTTGTCTCTGCCACGTCGACACTTTCTGCAACATCGTTCCTCCCCGCGACCTCATTTCTCTCCGCGACAGGATGTTCCCTTGGCCTACCAGGACGACCCGTGTAAATCTTCCTCGGTCTGCCTGGTCCGCGCTTCGTCGTTGGAGTTTGTCCGACTGGACCTGGGGCTGGAACTTCAACTGGCTCAAAAACTCGGAGAGGTTCGTCGTTTTCGCCAAACATGGCCAGTTGCTGCTGTTGCTGATCTGGTTGCTGGACTGTTCTTCTCGTTGAGCGATTCTTTCCTAGTACAACGTCGATGTACTCGTCCGACGATGTGGCAGGACCCTCTACATCCTGCTCGGTGTTTGGCTGAACATCCGCCTGTTCTGGGAAGAACTCCTCGTACTGGTTGACCTTGTTTTCTGCTGTTGTTTTCAGGAACTGGACATCTCGTGAGATCTCGACACGTCGCTCCTCAGGTATCCAGACCCTGAGTGCCTTCGAATCTGCAGCGGGCCGAGATAAACGCCTTTCGGGGCACGGGGTCCAAACTTTCCGGTATTCATGGTTCGGTTCAGGCAGTAAACCGGTGCTCCAAACTCCTGAAAACTGCTCACATCCGGGACCTCCCCCATCCACAACTCGAACGGAGTTCGGCCGTCCAATGCTGAAGTTGGACAGCAGTTTCTGGTGAAGTTCGCGGTACACACTGCTTCTGCCCAGAAGATAGGAGGAAGACCGGACTGGATCAACAAACAACGAGCCATCTCGACCAGAGTGCGGTTCCTCCGTTCAGCTATACCGTTTTGTTCCGGATTGTTCGGAACGGTTAGCCGACGTTTGATCCCAGAGCACTTCAGAAAGTCATCGAACTGGTTGTTTGAATATTCGGTGCCATTATCGGATTGCAGGTACTTAATCTTCCAGTCGTGCTGCGTCTCGACCATCTTCTTGAACGCCTGGAACTCGGAGAACACCTCATTTTTCCGTCGCAAGAATCGCACCTCGCCCCATCGAGTAGCGTCATCTATAAAGGTGACGAAATACCTGGCGTGACCGTTGGATTGCATGCGCATCGGTCCGCACACATCCGAGTGTATCAGCTCGCCTGGGGCTGACTTCCTCTCGAAGACCGTGGGGAAGGGCTGGCGTGTCATCTTCGCCTTGATGCACACCTGACAGTCCAGCGTTGTATCGTCGTCGCTCAAATCAAGTCCTCGGAGAACGTTGTTTTTGGATGCCTCGCGAATGTCCTTCACGTTTAAGTGACGCAAAGCCTTGTGCCAATCCATCAGGGACTTCTCGTGATCCCGGCTGGCAAGCGTGGCGCTTGGCTGCTCGGCAGCGTGCGAGTTGTTCACTAAATAGAGTCCGTTGACTCGCTCCCCGCACAACACCACGCGATCGTCCTTCTCGCTGACGACTTCCGCCGAACGTTTGCAAAAGGTCACTTGGTAGCCTTTGTCCACGATCTTCGCGACCGATAACAAGTTCATGCGTAAGTTCGGCACGTACAGCACGTCACTCAAGTTAACTGTCTCATCGTCTTCGTTCACTCGGGTAACCAATCGCGCGACACCCTTGGCACTGATTTTCGTGGAGCTAGAATTGGCCAGGTTCAATGAGTCTGAAAAGTTCTCATCTACACTCTCGAAACTGTCAATGTCACTGGCCATGTGCGCGGTACAACCACTATCTAGACACCACCGTTTTTGCGTCGAATAAACCAGCATGGAACTCTCGTCACCAAGCGCACTCGATTCCACAGCAGCGTACAGGGTAAAGCTACCAGTCTCCGTATTGTCCTGATCGCTCTTCTTCTTGGATCGACAACCTGCTGCTTTGTGACCCGGTTTGTTGCACTTATAGCACTTGAACGGGAATTTGCTTCCGTCGCGTTTCTCCGATTTACCCGTTTTCTGTTGATTCAACCTGTCCACTACCATCGCGTTCTGCACTGGTCCATTGTTCTTTCGCGCATCACTTTCTTCCACGATTTTGATTCGCAGTGTTTCCGGAGTGGGGAGCTCGTCACGTGACTCAATAGCAATCTGGAAACTATTGAAGTTGGCCGGTAAACTGTAAAGCAACAGGTCATCGTTTATCGGCACTTCCATGTCGCTCAGTCGGTCAACAGCGTCAAAGAATTTTCGCCGATGTTCGCGAACGTCGTTGCCCTCGCTCATCCTCTGTAAGACGATTTGTTTCAGCAGGTTCGCTTTCCTCGCGGGGCCCTTAGACTGGTAAACAGTCTCCAACTTTAGCCAAAGTTCTCTCGACGTCGCACAATCTTTGACCTGTTTCAGTTCCGAGGATGAAATCCCCAGGAAAATGTCCGACATAGCCTTGGTATCGCCCGTTTCCCATCCTTCTATTTCGGCGTCGTTCTCTTCGCCTGGCTCAGGCTTTACCTTTGAGCCATTCACGTAGCCCCACGCGTCATTTTTTATGAGTAGGCCCTCCTGTGGATCTTCCACGTGTCAAAGTTGTCCTTTGTTAGAAGTTCGATGCGCGTCATGGCGGTGGTAGCCATCTTGAATTTTGGTTGCTTCGTCGAACGTTCGAGAATCAAACACAACCCCACTCTCGCGTACCGATTTCCGATCAATCTAACTTATTACAGTTTCTTTTATTTCGCGCCGCGTGACCTGGGCCCATAACCTGTCAGGAAAACCAGGAGGTCGTGCAAGAAAACTGTTCAGGTTTATTGTCCAGTAATAAAGATTTATTAGAACACAAAAGTACAACTTGTCTCGACAGAATACAAAGAAGAACTGGACTTGATGACTATCGTTGTGTTTGGTTAAGAACAAAAATATAGGTGGCTCCACAAGCGATTAAAAGGGAATTACAAAAGGGCGGTTCGATTTGAATATAAAACAAAGGATAAAAGTACTGATTTAACATTATCAAACATTTCAAAATTTTTTTGGGGGTTCTCCTTTATGCTAAAGTGGCTCTTACAAATTTTTTTTGATCATATGTAGTCGAGTGGGATATCAAATGAAATGTCTTGATGAGATCTTTTAAAATCTAAAAAAATGACATTTTATGCATCGAAAGGACCAGAAAGCGGCAAAATGTACGAAAATCAAAATTCATTCAACTTAGTAAAAAAAAGTTTGATTTGTCAATTTTACCTTTTCTCCAATCAAATCAAAACGATTTCTTATACAAATATTGGATGAATAATCAAAACCATCAATTCATGCTATCAGAAAGTTTATGTCTAACCCTAGGACGGTTACAAGGCCGTTCTGGTAGGAGCAATCTCCTGCCTAATCCTGCTAATGTAATTTAGTGGACGAAATTAACAGGGATCTGTAGTATCTTGAGGGATGGTACATGTCCGTTTAGGACTGCAGCGATGGTTTGCTGCCTCGCCGTTGCCTTCTCTCTTCACTGCGAAGATTTGGTTAACTGGTGATAGTGCAGCTGTAAAGCCACTTATACCCTGTTTCCACTTACATCAAATCTCAAGATTTTGCGAAAAATTCAAAATCTACATCAAAATCATATAGATTACCCATATAAAAATCCTAATCTGTAGATTTTGAAATCTAGTAGATTTGAGGCAAATCTACCCAAAATCTTGTGGATACCTATGGCACTACTGCAAATTCAGATATTCAGCAAATGCAAAACGTCAAATCGGAAACGTCAATAGTGACAAGTTCGGATGATATAGAAATGTCGGTCGAAACGCGAAAAATAAATAAACGAAAGGTGAAGTGGCCGTTATTCGCCGAATTTGAGCTGATCGACCTGTGGAAGTGCAAAATAGGGGAATTAAGGGGCTCGAGAAAGAATAATCATATTTTTGCCGAAAGGGCTCAAGCCCTTAAAGAGACTGGTTTGGAAACCACGACAGAAGAAGTCAAAATAAAAATACACAACATAACTAATCGCTATAGGTATGTGAAATAACTTTTGTTGATGGTAATTAATTTTTATGTTTTCAGGATTGAAAAGCAAAAAGTGGGTCCATCGGGTCACCTTCTGAGTGGCCCTTGTTCGAGGCTGTTCATAAGGTCATTGGAGGATTCAAAAGCATGGACACGAAAAATCTAGTATATGAAAGCGTATTCAAAGGTAAACTAATTATTTATTAGTAAAGTTATACTAAAATTTTCCTGTTTACATGAGTTTTACTTTTCTTATAGTTGTATATTAATTATAGTAGTATATTAATTCAAAATTTTAAAATTGCAGATCACTGTACATCTTCTCCAAGTGAGGAATCAACATCAACATCGCCATCGTCACGTGGTACACCTGAGGCAGTTGCTACAACCAGTTGTGAAGAGCTACAGGAGTCATCTCCGGAGGTGTTTGTGCTAGCTGAAGAAAAAAGGAAAATTCCGATGAATTATTTCCAAAAGGAAATTTTAAAAGAAGTCAGGGAAGCGAACAAAACAATGTATGCTGAAATGGATCGAGTAGACCAAGCAGACGAAAAAATCTTCCACTTACAACAACGAATGGTGGAAGTTGAAGAAGCTAGAAATGAAATTCTTAAGATTTTTGTGCGTAACAATAACCCGTAGGAGAACATATTGTAAGTAATTTGAAAACTATGTATTAAACTCCAAGTAAAATATTTATCAAGATATTATTTGTAAGTTGGAAACTTACTGCAAGTTAACTGTAGAGGTTCATCTTTTGTTTACAGACAAACTGTAAAGTAAACTACAAAGTACAAGGTTGACTGTAAATTATTCTTTAAGACTGAACTGCCTTGTACTGCAAACCATTTGCTTGTAGGAATTGTGCCATTTCGGCAAAAATATGGGTGTTTTTCCTGGAGCCCCTTAATCTCCTCTATTTTGCTTTTGCACAATTCGATTAGCTCTAATTTGGTGAACAACGCCCACTTCACTTTTCTTTAGAATTACTAAAAAATATGTAAAATCGGTGTTTTTGCGCTTGTTCAATACAAATCTTAAGAAAACGTTTTTCCTTCAAACGCATATAAACAATATATTATAATTTAAAAAAATATACACATATTTCGAGGGTAAGTATTCCGCCTTCTTCAGTGTTTGTTATAGAGAAGCACTGAGGAGGAGGGAATACTTACCCTTGAAATGTTTATATGTTTTTTAAAATTATAAGAAATGTTTTATTTGCGTTTCAAAGAAAAACATTTTCTGAAGATTTGTATTGCAAAATCTATTTTATCTTAAAGTTTAATATATTTTTAAATTTTAGATAGTAGTGACTTTCTATCAAACTTTAGACAATTACTAAAGTGTTACCGAATACTTTACAGTAAAACTTGTAGTTTACAGTTAACTTTACAGTTTGTTAGTAAAGAGTAGAGTAAACTCGACAGTTAAGTTTCAATAAGGTTCCAAATTACAAATAAATAAACTAAAAATAAATAGTTTATTGAAGTTTCCTTTCATAGTTTTTAAATTATTGACAGTAGGTTTTCGTATAAGTAAATTTTTATTTTAGCTTTTTTCATTCGTAAGTTTCGAATGAAAATGTGTAATGCTATTTTTGGTAATATGTATGTTAAATGAATATATACTCGTATGATAATGAAATGTTATAATATTTCTTGAAAGGATTCAATTAATAAAGCGCCATTGATTTGGAATAAGAGAAGTGGAAATGTTTTTTATTTTTTATGAGGTAAAAATAAATTTATTTTGAGTACTGAGAATGAAACATAGGTAAATATATTTTGTAAATGAAATACAAGCTCACTGATATGTTCACTTAATGCTCTTCTTATGGCCTCTGCTTCTCTGTTGGAATCTGATGCTCTTTTATCTACTTCTGGTTGCTGTCTTCCACGGCTTTGCTCATACGTTTTCAGCTCCTCAAGCCAATTTGAATTCAGCCGGTCGTTCCTTTCGTTTAAAAAATTGTGAAGCGCGCAACATGCTTTGATCAGAAGAGGCGCGTTTTCGATTTTATTATCGATGCCCTTCCCAATACGCCTAAAACTGGCTTTTAAGTGTCCAAATGCGTTTTCAACGACTCTTCTGCATTTAGAGAGTGTATAATTGAAGTTCTTCTGTTCCGGGGCTGCTTCAACATGAAACGCATATGGTTTCATCAGCATGTTTGAAAATTTGAATGCGGAGTCTCCAATAATGAAAACTGGAACCTCAACGCCTGATAATGTTTTCGACATTTGCTGCAAAACTACATTCTCCAATTCTACTTTTAAGAGAGAATTCTCGAATATGGATGAATAATTGCAACACCCTGGTGATCCCACATTGATGTACATGAATCTATATCTGTTGAAGAAACAAAAAACTTTAGTATACTCGCGGATATTATATAAAACTATATATATACCGGTAATCGACTGATGCTAATAACACTGTGGAGTACCAGCCCTTATAGTTGTAATAGTCCGTTCCGTCTTCGACATGGGGTTTAACCTCAATATGGCTTCCATCTCTAATGAAATATGGTGAATTAGGAAATTTGATCACAACAACAAACTTACTTATGGCCCCAAAACATTGCGGGAGGCCTAGTTTTTCAAAACCGTTTATGTTTTCTTCTATGATTTCCTTTGTTAAAGGAAATATGTTAAAATATTTTCCCCACATAACTTCCCATACTCTGTTACAAAATTCAATAACAATCTTGCAAACAGTGCTTTTACTGACGCCAAATAAATTAGCTACGGTTCGATACTCTGCCGAAGAGCCAATAGCATAGATTGCTATTGCTACTCTTTTTTCAGGGGATTGTAAAATCATTTTACAATACCCTTCTAAAATCGCGTCCTGTCTGTCCGTCTGTCCGTCCGTCCGTCCGTGTGTCACACCACTTTTTCTCGGAAACTACATAAGCTAGAAACATAAGATTTTGTAGGTAGGTGCGAAACGACACCCTCTTCAAAGCTTCAACACGAAAAAAATCTATAAGGTTTTTGAGGGGGGTCTCCCCATATAGGGGTGTTGCCCCT
Organism: Odontomyia ornata; assembly: GCA_963969285.1. NCBI lineage: Eukaryota > Metazoa > Arthropoda > Insecta > Diptera > Stratiomyidae > Odontomyia > Odontomyia ornata. The sequence continues at coordinate 95,033,375 of OZ017742.1, forward strand.
GAAAAAAAAGTTTGCATCGCATGTAGGCAATATGGATATCAAATGAAAGGTCTTGATGAGAACTTTTCAAAACAGGTCTTGAAATGACAAATTTTGCTTCAAGGGGTGCAGGGGAACGGGAAATGTACGAAAATTTTGTGTACCCCCCCCCCCCCCCTCGCGATTGGACACCTTTGACCCGAAAAATCTGAAAAAAACCATGAATGCAGTCCTTTATGAGTACAACAACAACAAATACATGAGAAGTCGAAATTCACTCAACTTTGTTAGTAATAGTATGATTTATCGATTTTATGTTTTCTTGAATAAAATCTTAACGGTGCCCTTAAATTTAATGAAATCTAGCACACAGATGATTATTTATAAGATTAATCTGTCCTGATAGTTTCATAAAGATCGAATGGTATTTAATGAAGTTATAGCGATTTGAATTTTCCTGTATTACTATGGAACAATATGCGCTGTATTACTATGGAAACATATGGCTATGGAACAATATGCGCTTTTTACCGACTCCGATACTACAGCTTGTCTAGGATTTGCATGAAAATTTCAGGAATGATAGGTGTCATGAATTTCTTTGAGAATTGGCCCAGCTAGCGGTATTAGTAATCGTAAAGCAAAATAGTGGCTGTTTCAAATGCGGAGATTGAATAATTTTGATATGTTTTGGCCCAAGTTCAACGTTTAAGGCGCATGCTTTTAACATTTGATTCAATTTAATGAATACCTTAAAATGAGTACCTACAATTAATACTCATAGGTGAAACAAGTCGAGAAGGCAGGAGAGAGCTGTAACCATTCTAGGATTCGAAAAAATCGGCCATGAATCGATGATTACAGACAAGGGAGTGGCCGCGGAGCAAAAAATTTCATCAAAGGTAACCGATATGAATATCAAATGAAAATTCTTTATAAGAGATTTTCAAAACAGAATTTAAACTGACAATTTGTCTTTCACAAGGGCAAAAAATACCTTTTTTTTGTGGTAGGGAGGTGAAGGCATTTACGCCCGCCGAGTCTGGCAGTGTGGGACTCCCATGGAGGATACCCTTGGAATACCCACTAAACACCTCCCCTGTCAATCTGAGAACCTAGCCTGGAACCGTTTGACACATTACTTCGGGCCAGGTCTCGTTTTGTTACGTCGTGGGGCGCCTTCAAGCTGGGGAGTCCCTTTCCTAGCGGGAGGGGAGAGGGGAAGAGAAAATGCCAGAAGAGCGATCCCCCAGCCCCAGCACCTCCGGCTGCTGTGAGTCCCTTTTATATTTTAGGACTGCCCGAGCATAATGTGCCACCTGGTTCCATTTGTCAACTGATTCGAGCATCACCGCAACTATATTATCCGGGGTGAGCTCTCCCGTCTCCCTGTAGAGTTCCCTTCGCAGCCTGACCCATTTGTTACACGCAAAAAATGTGTTACAGGCATTGTCCTCCTCTCCTGGGCAAAACCGACAATCGGGAGACCGTGACTTACCGATCTTGTGCAGGTAAGACTGAAACAACCCATGCCCGCTCAAAAGCTGGGTCAGATAGAAGTCAGTCTTACCATGCCTTCGATTTAGCCATGGTCTCACATCCGGGATGAGGTGCACAGGCCACCTTCCTTTCGTGCGATTCCTCCAAGACTGCTGCCAATCGCTGAGCGAGCGCTTTCTCTCCTCGCGGACAACCATCTCCCTTGCATCCAAGTTTCGGCGCAGGAAAATAGCGCGGCGCTCTCTAGCAAGGAGGGCGACAGGTATCACGCCTGGTTTCACTCTCACCGCCGAGTCGGAGACTGTTGGGTACGAAGATGCAATTCTCAGTGCTCCTCTTCTCTGTACCTGTGCCAAATGTTTTCGGTATACCTCCTTGCTGAGAGCGTCGCGCCATACCTCTGCTCCATACAGTAGCACTGACCCTACAGCACTCATCAAGAGGCGTCTTCTTGATGGGCTGGGTCCTCCTACGTTGGCCATAAGTCGACTCAGAGCCGATATTCCCGAAGCAGCCTTCTCAGCCGTTGCCCTGATTTGCTCAGAGAAACTCATCTTCGAGTCGATCAGTAGCCTCAGGTACTTCACCGCTGGCTTCGATTCGATTTGCATATCTCCAATACTGATCATCCTTACTCGAGGGATTCTCTTTTTTGTCAAGATGACCACTTCGGCTTTCTCCAGTGCTAAACTGAGCCCGCGAGCAGTCATCCCGTCCCTCACTCGGCGCATTAGCATACCTAGCCTAAGTTGCGCTTGTTCAACGGTGCGTCTGGTGACCAGAGCCGCAACATTATCCGCATAGCCGACCAAGCGCGACTCATCTGGCATCTCAAGTCTCAGTAGCCCGTCGTAAGACACGTTCCACAGGTCCAGACCAAGGATAGATCCCTGGGCAACACCCGATGTAATTTCCATCCTTCGTTGGCCCTGTGTCGTGTCGTAGAGCAGGCTTCGGTCTTTTAGGTAGTTCCTCAAAAGCCGCATTAGATATTCTGGAACTTGAAAAGAGTTTTCCAGCGTGTCCAGAATATCCACCCATCTAGCGGAGCTGAAGGCATTCCCGACGTCGAGTGTCACCAACAGGACGATTCGTCGCTTGGTGCGACTATATGTCTCTGCCTTTTGGACCGCGTTCACCACCTCTGCAATCGCATCAATGGTAGAACGTACTGCTCTAAAGCCGTACTGTCGAGGAGATAGGTCCCCAGCAGCACGAATCGCGTCAGTGAGTCTTCCCTTGATGACTTTCTCTAGCACTTTCCCAGCCGTGTCTAGCATGCATAACGGGCGGTATGCAGACGGCGATTCGGGATTTCCCTTCCCCTTGCTGATCAGCACGAGCCTCGCCACCTTCCATCGTACCGGGAAAACCCCGTCCCGTAGGCAAACGTTGAATGTGCTGAGCAGCAAGTCAGGACAATGGTGATAGACGAGCTGCAAAACCTCAGCTGGAACACCATCTGGACCTGGAGCCTTCCTCGCTTTCAGGGAGAGGACTGCCTCCTCCAGTTCCATCTGTGTGAAGAGTGGGCACTCGACTGCTGTTTCACCATGGACAGCGTCAACACGGACGGGATGGGCGGGGAAGAGTCCCCGCACTATCGCGTCCATCTTTTCCGCGTCATGTATACAAGGCTTCCGTAGGGCACCTAGTTTCCCCATGACCAGCTTGTAGCCAATGCCCCACGGATCCCTATTTACATCGTCCACGAGGTCTTGCCAGCATCGGGCCTTGCTCTTGTTGATAAGCCTGCGAAGATATTTCCTGCCGGACCTGTATGCTGCTAGCCTAGTGTCTGCCTCCTACCGTGTTCGTGCCCGCTGGGCCTCTCGCCGAAGTTTGTGACACTCGCTTCTTTGTTCGGCGATCTCGTTTGACCACCAGTATACTGGAGGCTTACCGTGTCGGGGTCTCCGACGGGGCATGGAAGACTCGCAAGCAGCTTTGATGGTACTCATAGTTGAGTTCACCAAGTCCTTGGCTGTTGGCCCTCCACTCCCTGGCGGAGCTCCTAGCAACGGTGCGCCTGCCGTAAGCGCGTCAGCGAACCTCTCAACGTCCATCCTCCCAGTCCTCCATCCAAGGATTGAAGTTTGGGCATATGCACGCAGAGTGGCACTGTCGTGAATCTCAACCGCTATATACTGGTGATCCTCTAGTACTCGCCAGTTGTGTACTCCAGGTACCAGGGACCCTGAAGCGAGTGTCACATCGAGTATGGTTCCTACGCAACCCCAGCGGCCGAAAGTAGGGGTGTTACCAGTATTTAGGACAAAAAGCGCTGTTCTGGCCGCCATGTCCAAGATTTGCTTTTCCCTTGGGTCGGATTGTGGCATACCCCATTCAATGGCTCTAGCGTTGAAGTCTCCCCCGACCAGCATGTGGCTCTCTGTGTTCGAGGCAGCGTCCTCCAGGGCATCGAGTTTGGTTCGAAAAGATCGTATTGCCTCGTTAGGCGTCAGATAAACACTGTAATATGTTATTCCTGAACACCGCACCCACACAAAACCATCCCCACGTCCATGACCCTGCACCTGAAGGTGGGTACTGTCTCGAACCCAGATGGCCGAGGTACTAGATCTGTCAGGGTACCACGCTTGCGAGTCCTTGTTATGATGTTGCTCGCTCAGCAACAGGAGGTCAGCTTTCTTATCCCTCGCAAACTGCTCAAGTAGGTCCTGGGCGTTTGTGCTTCGGTGCAAATTGACCTGCAGGATACGGATCATTTGAGTATCGATTTGGCTTTAGTTAGGGCCTCCTTGAAAACCCAGCATCTCCCTGTCCCCGGCTCATGTTTGAGGTCGCCGGGTGCTAGCTTAGCATCCTTGCAAAGAATGTATTTTGCCTCGTTCGTGCCCTCCTTTCTTCTGTGCCCCGTTTCACCACATTTGTAGCACAGAGATCTCCTGTTATCGCATACGCGATGTGTCCGTATTCGAGGCGTCTGAAGCAGCGGATAGGGATCGCTCTTCTCCATATCCTGCAGATCACCCAACCCTTCGCCAGGATTTGCTGGGCGTCCTTATCAGCTAGTTCGACAATAGCCATGAGTTGCCTCCTTGTGTTTTCACACGTCAAAAATACCTTAGAAGTCGAAATTCGATCAACTTTGTTAATAATAGTACATTCTATAAATTTTGCTTTTTTGTCTTTAAAATCAAGATGGGACCCTTAAATTTCCCAAAATCTAGAATTTAATTTTTCTGAACAATAAATATCTAAATTACAGCCGATTGAATATCTAACAATAACAACAACATTAACGCATGATACTAGGGAGATACACGCTTGCAACGGACCTAGACACTACAAATATGTAGGAATTTTTTAAATCAAGCGATGGGGTCAAAACACTTGAAACAAAATGGTGGCGAGTTGAAAATCGTAACAACCAAAATAATTTTTCGAACTCAATTTATGGAATCTGTATATTAGTCAAGTTTTGATATACAGGATATATTGTTTGATTTACTAATTGTTTTACAATACCCTTCTGGCAGGAGCATCCTTCTGCTACTTCAACTTGTTTAATCCAACACAGCTCCTCAACGTAGTATCGCGTCTTGAAATTGATTTGACCGCTACGCATAATGTTTCAAACGACTCCCCAGTTATCCGGAAATTTTCTTTAAAAAAAGGTCATCGTTTTCCGCTACGTCATGCTCCCAAAAGGTATGCGAACGAACCTGAAACAATATAATATTATTTAGTTATAACGGAATGTTAATATTATATGCTTAATAACTTACTCAAGGCCCATCTTCTTGGGGATGCTCTCCAACTTAAAATTGCACTTAGTAGTAGCACTCTTTTGCGGTGTGCAGCTAAAAGCACCTTCAAATGCTTTCGCCTTTGTGTCTGTAAATTTCTTAATAACAATGATGACAACCCACATCTAAGTTGTAATATCATCAATTGTTTCTTTAAAACTTCTGCTTGATTAAACGAATCCATAATAATTTAAAACTTGTATCTAAACTTCTACTTCTAAATGATTACACTTTGACATTTGTAAAACTGTCACAGTGACAAGTAAAATCTGATAACCTTATGGAAACACTTTCAAATCTTCTCAACGAAATCCTGAGATTTGATGTAAGTGAAAATAGGGTATTAATATTCTTCGATAATGTTATCAGTGTCGATTTTAACGAGGTTTGATGATTTTAGTAAGGATATTATGGGTCTTGCACAATAAGGATATTAATGTACTGCCTTGGTAACACAATAGATCCCCTTTTTATTGTATATTGGGAAGATTACGCCTTCGCCAGTCTCTTGGAAGTGGTTCTTGTATCCGGATTTTTCGAATGAAATTGTGTATAGGGACTATGAGGGTAGTTTTGCCTGCTTTTAATAGCTTCACCGAAAGTGCGTCCCCCGCGCGCGCATTGTTCAGATATGATATGAGCAGACATTCTTCATCTATGAGCGGTGATTCTGTATTTCAATTTCAATGATGTCGGAAATACTGCACCTATCGTTTCTTGATCTCATTTATGTTGGTTATTATATTACCATCATCAGTTTTATACGGGGTTTTTTGAGGTTTGCACCCTTGTATGGATTGTTTGACAGATCTGGTACGTATGTTTCTTGACTTGGGTTCATCTTTTTAATAAAACTTTGTAAGCATCAGCCTCGCAGTACGTCAGAAGATATTTTGGTGTTCCATCTGCAAAACTGCAGAGCCTGCACTCATAATTCTCCTCGAGAACAATTTTGTTTACATGTCCCCCGAATTCATAATGCCCCGTGAGAAATTCTGTCAGGATCCTTAGTTGTTTCTCTAAATTGTTTCTCATCATCTATCACGCGACAGCCCAAGCCGGGCATCCAGGATTAACCTCCTTCAATCAACACGGTTCTGCAACCTCGTCCGCCAGTTGATCACTCCCAGCAAGGATCTATTGTCAGCTTCTATCGTGTTTTCCCATCGAGTCCTTGGTCTTTCTGTTGGACGTCTACCTTGTGCTCTACCCTTGAATATACTTTTGGGTAGATGGTTTTCTTCCAGCCGTTCTACATAACTCGCCCACTACAATTTGCGTAACTTTACGCAAGCGAATACAGGTGCATTGTCAAATAATTCATACAATTCATCGTTGTAACGCAGTCTCCACTCTCATCCACTGCAGACGTGGCCACATGTTTTTCATTTAAATGAAAAATTCATACAAACGATATTTGTATGAACTTTCCCCTGAAATGAAAATAATAATGATTCAGATTTATGTGAAAGTCTTAAATGATTGAATCATATAAATCTTTACCATAAATAACCAACATGTGTGAAAGGCCACTCTACCCTGCGAGTGCACCTGTATCAACAAAGAAAAAGGGGTGAGCTCACCCGATGGCTAGCTCATGAGTGGAGGGGCCAGCCAACGTGGTAGGTCTCATACCTGTTCAGGGTTCCATGGTAGGTTGAAGAGGCTGGTTGGGAGCCTTATTGCCTTTACGGGTCTCACAGGCGCCTACATACTCTTTGACCTGAGATGACATTTTATGGCAAAAGAATTATTTCTTAAGGCACCGTAGCGTCTGACCGTAGCCACCGTAGGCACATAAGGAATCATCGTGTGCATGAAGGGTCAGATTGCGACTCATCTACTCCGGTACCCAAAGCTTCCAAGACTCGTCCTCCTGCAACGAGTCACCCGTTGCGTATTCGTTACGTCAGTCAATAAAGCCGTCGACCACGTTCAAATCAGGTAAATATTTTCGTTGGGTTACGAAAGTTCGCCCGAACTCGTTGTACTTGTCTGAATTGAAATACGGCCTGTCCAAAGTTATTTCAGTAGGACTATCTTCATTTAATTCCAATCCCGCTCCCTCGGGTGTAAACATTTGCGAGAGAGTATCGGGCACGATGTTTTGTGTTCCCTTCCGGTGTTTGATGGAGAACTTAAACCCTTGCAGTTTAAGAATCCATCGGGCCAGACGTCCATTTAGGCCCGCTTGGCTCATCAGCTATTCTAACGAAGCATGTTTGGTGATGATTTCAAATGGGTGGCTTTCTATCTAGGCTTAGAATTTCTTGACAGCTATTACCCCTGCCAGGCACTGTTGTTCGGATACGGTGTAGTTCCCCTAAAAGTAATGGGACGTTCTGCTCCCTCTTCGGTTAATTGCATTAGCACGGTTCCAACTCCATGTTGACCTGCGTCGCAATGAATGGAGAATAGTTTCTAGAAGTCAGGGCTGTGCAAGACTGGGGCAGATGTCAGAGCTTGCTTGAGCTCTTCGAATGCTTTTCGGCTGAGCTCTGACCAGATGACTTTACCTTTCAGAAGCTTGTCCAACGGAGATTCTGAAACTATTGCGTGGTGCCGAACGAACCTTCGGTACTAACTGCATCCTCCCAGGAAATGTCGAAGCTGCTTAATGGTCTTCGATAAGGGAAACTCATCAATCGCCCGAGTTTTGTCCGGAGCCGTTTTGATGGTACCATGTCCGGTGATATATCCTAGATATAGGATTTCAGTCATGATGAACTTGCTTTTTTGGACATTGATGGTGAGTTTCGCCTTACTAATAAGCAGGACCACTTCTTGCAGCAGTAGAAGATTTTAGTCACACATTGCTATGATGAGTAGAAGGTCATCCAAGTAAATGAGCACCTGGTGTTTTAGGTGAAGAGGAATGACTTTGTCCATTCGACGGGTCATAGTTTGCGGGGCATTATACATGCTGAAAGGCATTGTGGCGAACTGATTTAGTGGTCATCCTGGCACAGTGAAAGCAGTTTTATCCCTCAACCTTTCATCGAGTGGAATTTGCCAGAAGGCAGCCTGCAAGTCAAGACTCGTAATGTAGTTTACTTTTGGTAGTCTTCTCCATATTCTGTTACTGCATTGACTTTCCGGGCATCTAGATAAAGATAAACTTGATCTGGTTTTACCACCAAGGTTACTGGAGATGACTAGGCACTTTGAGATTCCCCTATAACCCCCAACTCTAGTATACTGTCCAGCCCTGCGTACACTAGCTTTTCCATGGCCGGCGAGATGGTATAGTGTCTCTGCTTGATTGGCTTGCTATTGTCAACGTCAATCACATGTGAGACCAAAGTAGTGTAACCAAAGCCTTGCGTAGCGTAAGATGAAAAAGCAGCAATGGATGCTGCCAGGCGTTGTCACTGGTTAGGAGTTGATTTTTGTTTGTTGGTCATAGAAGTAAGTTCATGGATGTGTCTAGTGTTGATTTATACAAATCAACAATTAAATAAGGAGCGAAATCAAATTGCAGGATGAAATCAATGCCGGGATACCCGTTCCGAGTCAGTGAGGAGATGGTGAAAAATACTTTATACTTAGTTTGATCTCTAAACGTGACGGGCGTCGTCAATCTACCCTTGATAGAATGTTTGGTGGAATACGCTGTGCTGATGTCAGAGTGCCAAGGTCTTACCAACATAGGGTGTTCATGGAGTATGAGCCGAGGCTCAATTCAAGTTAGCTAATACTTGCCACCGTGTCAATTAACGCGACAGTGATTTCGCCCAACACTTTGATTGGTACGTAAGGTCTAGTGTCATTCCCGGAAACCTTCAAGATGTTGCATACGTTCAGGATTTAACAGCAGGTGCACACTCTCTTACGGAAAGACCTCCAACAACGAGTGACCTTTTTATTTTATGCAAGCAAGGGGTGATCTGATAAAAAGATTCCCTCTCGAGCCGCACAGTATTCCTATAGTCGAATGTGATATGGCTTTAGTGCACTAACCAGAAGCGTTCTTGTTTCAACTGTTGGTTGGTGTGGTGGTCACTCACTCCGGGAGGGGAGGAACTTCCGCAGTCATCGGTATCATGGCCGGTGTAATGTTGTCTTGTTTAGTATTTGCAGTAGGCTGGAGTACTGGTGAGGTGGTCAAGTATTCGCTCGTCCATTTATTGAAATGGCGCAATCTGGACAATCTGGGAAGTAAGTACTTAGTTTACCAAATCCGTAGCAGAAAACCGTGCACTCTGCGCGACATGCATTAAACGGATGTCCGTTTTGTCTGCAGTCCCAGCAGGTCATAAGGTTCCCCGGTGGTGTCTTCCAGATCGGGAGTGATTGTTTCTGGCATCACTTCTGAAATCCCGTGCCACGGACTAGGTCTCCTCAGCAGGTATGGTTGTCCCGTAAGTCCTCTTCAACTCATTCCTATTGGCTGACGGCTTGCGAAAGCGATGCCATGTCCTGAAGGTTTGAGCTCACACCGTGGTGGTGAAACTCAAGCCATAAATTGCATTTTAACTCTTGCTACAATTGAGTTTGGGTCAATAGGTCATTGAGGTGTAAAATTTTCGTTGGCATCTCGCTTTGATTTTATCAAGTATCCTCCCATATATATCCACAATAGGATACTCCATACGCTAGGAGAACCCAGCCAATCAAAAAGACAACTTTTGATTGGGTAGAGGTACCCAACCCCAATACGTGATGGATAATTTTGTTTGCGATGCTTGATGTTAAGAGCATTTCACCTATCTTATATGTAAGCTGTCCTGGATGCGTAGAAAAACTCTTTCTATCTGATGTGGGTCTCGAAGAGCTACCAGAAGAGCTGAAGGCTGCTTCATTATCAATTCTTAGTCCAAGCCTGTGGAGTATACCTTTAGATGGGCTACTGAGACTAAAGCTGCCGTAACAGTAATGCCTGATTTGCTATGTGGATGATGCTGTTGCGCTAGGGGTTTGAACGCACAGTCGAGCTTGTACAACTCAGATTAGGTGTTCGCAATTTCTGCCGTGCACTGGAAAAAACCAAGGTAGTTACCCTGACATAGAAGAGGGTCCCCATAGTAAGGATGATCAATATTGCGGAAATGCTGATCGACCCAAAATCAGCAGTAAAGTACCTGGTTTTGCTGATCAATTCAAAGTCAAAGATATGTTTCTTTGAGAAAGTCAAGGCAACAATTGTTAAGTCTGCTTCAGCTGTATCGGCACTGAGTTGAATTATTGCCAACATTGGGGAATCACACCTATCAAGAAGGAAACTGTTGAGGAGTGCCGTACAGACAAATCTGGGTTTCTGAATGGGAGCAGTTACCATGGGTAGGATGTAATGATTCCTCAGGTTGTAACAAATCTACTGATGGTTACGATATGGCCAAAACATGTGACCTCCTAAAATTCTGGGAGCATAAAGATATTATATCAGCCTATATAATTGCTGAATTTAAAAAAATTTAAGGATAAAATCTACAAATTATACTATTATAAACAAAGTTTAGTGAATTTGAATTTCTGATGCATTTGTTGCCCTTGTACTCATAAAGACCTACCTTCGTGATTTTCCAGCTCAAAGGTGTCTAATCGCGAGGGGGACCCAAAATGTTGGTTTATCTTGCCTCCTCCTGGACCTCCTGATGCAGAAAATAAGTTTCAAAATTCAGTTTTAAGAAGTACTAATCAAGGCCTTTCATTGGATATCCTACCTTTTAATTTAAAAAAAAATTTAAGGGCCACTTCTTTATGAACATTTGAAAGACCACCACTTTTGGCCTTTTAAAAATTTTGGCTTTCTAGCGTCTATAGTTTCTGAGGGAAATGGCTGTGACGGGCGGACGGGTGGACGGATGGGTGGACAGATGGACACACAGGTCACGAAACTAGTAAGTCCCTGCAAAAAAAAATTTACAGAGACCTAAAGATGATTCTGTCATCGAGGTGTATTAAGCATTTTTGCCTTGAAAGTCACCCAAAACGTTGTTCATTACCCGTTTTTTTTGTTATGAGGAGAATGTTATTTACGCACCAAGTGCGGGGGTTTCATGCCGGGAAACGACTGAACTACCTACTAAATGCCTCCTTTGTCTACCTGAGAACTCAGCCTGGAACCATTTGACACATTATCACGGGCCAGGTCTCGTTTTGTTACGCCGTGAGGTGACTTCAAGCTGAGGGATCCCTCTTCCTGTGGGAGGGAAGAGGGAAGAGGAACAAGCGATCTCCCAGTCCCAGCGTCCCCAGCTGATGTGAGCTTTTTTATCTTTTAGGACTGCCCGACTCGACTATCATCGCAACTATACTATCCGGAGTGAGCTCTCTGTCGTGGTCTCGTTTCAGCCTGCCCCATTTTTAAAACGCGAAATATATGTGGCAGGCATGACCCACCTCTCCTGGGCAAAACTGACAATCAGTGGACCGTGACTTACCAATCTTGTGCAGGTAAGACTGAAAAGGCCAATGCCCACTCAAAAGCTGTGTCAGATAGAAGTCACTCTCGCCATACCTTCAATTTAGCCACGGTCTCATATCGAAGATGAGGGGCGTAGTCCACCTTTCCTTCGCTCAATTCACCCAAGATTGCTGCCAATTGTTGAGTGAGCGCTGTCTCTCCTCACGGGCAACCGTCTTCCTTGCATTCTCATCTTGACGCAGGTAAATAGCACGGCGCTCTCTAACAAGGAGGGCAACAGGTATCACGCCTGCAATCACTCTCAATGCCGAATTGGAGACTGTCGGATGCGAAGATTCGATCCTCGGTGTACCTCTTCTCTGCACCTGTGCCAAGCGTTTCCGAGATACCTCCTTATTGAGAGCGTTGCCCCATACCTCTGCTCCGTACAGTAGCACTGACCCTACAGCACTCGTCCAGGGGCTGGGTCGCCCTACGTTGGCCATAAGTCGACTCATAGTCGATATTCCCGAAGCAGCCTTCTCAGCTGTTGCCCTGATTTGCTCAGAAAAACTCATCTTCGATTCGATCAGTAGCCCTAGGAACTTTACCGCTGGCTTCGATTCGATTCGTAAGTCACCAATACTTCGGTTTTCTCCAGTGCTAAACTGAGCCCGCGAGCAGTCATCCAGTCCCTCACTCAGCGCATTAGCATACCTAGCCTAAGTTGCACTTGTTCAATGGTGCGTCCAGTGACCAAAGTTGCAACATCATCCGCAATCGCGTTAATGGTAGAACGTCCTGCTCTAAAGCCGTGTTGCCAAGGAGATAGGTCCCCAGCAGCACGAATTGCGTCAGTGAGTTTTCCCTTGATGACTTTCTCTAGCGCTTGCCCAGCCATGTCTAGCATGCATAACGTGCGGTATGCAGACGGTGATTCAGGGTTTCCCTTCCCCGTGCTGATCAGCACGAGCCTCGCCACCTCCCATTGTACGGGGAAAAACCCGTCCAGTAGGCAAGCGTTGAATATGCTGAGCAGCAAGTCAGGATCAATGGTGATAGACGAGCCGCAACACCTCAGCCGGAATACCATCTGAACCTGGAGGCTTCCTCGCTTTCAATCAAAGTGCCTCCTCCAGTTCCGGCTGCGTGACACTCGACTGCTGTTTCACCATGAACAGCTGCGTGGACACTCGACTGCTGTTTCACCATGGACAGCATCAACACGGACGGGATGGGTGGGGAAGAGTCCCCGGACTATCGCGTCCATCTTTTCCGCATCATGTATACAAGGCTTCCGTAGGGCACCAAGCTTCCGCATAACTAGCTTGTAGCCAAGGCCCCACGAGACTTAAAGAACACGAGTTATTTACTCGCCGCTATGATGTATTATTCAACGTATCATTGTAAATCAACTGACACCATTATATCACAGAAGCCACTGCAAACCTCAACAATAACCACCGCCAAATCAACGCCAAGACCATCAACAAAAATTACCCGTGCACTTGCAGTGTTGTAACAGGGACGTCATTCCATGAATTGTCTGGTGCCTCAACATAACATAAGCCACGGTGCACTGCATGTTAAAAATCCGAGTACACAAGTAACTCTTGTCCTTGAAAGACAGAAAATGCTCCGTTATTGCAAAACATAAACTATTTCTCCTCAGCACCGCAAACTCAAGCAAGGACCGTTAAGCAAGTAGGGCTAGTTGATGCCTTAATCGGTTCAGGTACCGACATATCATTGATTCTTGAATCAGCCACATACAACTTAAGTGCTTATAAGCCCAACGGCTTACAAGTTTAATTGATTGTCCGGTGGCAGGTTTGTCTACGCAACGAAAATGAAAGCGTGTCTGAAAATTGACGAACAAAAGATAACAATGGATCTTTATGTAGTGGCTGATCATCTACTTCCATATACATTGTTGTTGAGATTGGATTGCTTATGAGCAAATTCTTCATATGGTAAAGTCGTTTACCCTCACCGATCAGAAGCAAATGGATAATTTTATTTTGAATTTTCACCAATACTTTGCCGTGTCAATATTAGAAATAAAAAACGTAAGACCGCGACTATGAAAATCAAGCTTACATCCAAAAAATCTGTTCAAATACATCCGTATCGTATGTCGTTGGCCAAATGTGCAAAAGTAGAAAGGATCACGTCAGAACTTATAGCGAATGGTATTACTGACCCGATTAATTCCATTTATCCACCACCAATTGTTCTTGTTCAAAAACACAATGGAGAAGACTGCGTTTGTTAGACTTTAGAGGTAGTAAGGCATTAACCGAAAAGCAACCATATCTGCTACCAACCGTAGAAGTGCAATTATCGCAAATTTCTGGCAAAAATTTTTTCACGACTTTGGATTTATGCTCCGGCTATTATCAGATTCCACTAGAAGAGGGACCTTGACAATACACCATCTTTGTCACGCATTGCGGACATTAAGAGCCCAATGTTATGTCCTAGCCGAAGGATTAACTATCCTTAATAAATTCCTAACACTCGTTAGCAAAGCCGGACTTACAGTTCGATCGTCAAAATGCGCATTTTCGCCAAAGAACTAACGTTTTTAGCACACCAAACAAATTCTGAAGGGATTCAAAAGAAAGATAAGAAAGTTGAAGCCGTTGAAAACTTTACCGAATCGAAAAACTTTACCAAGTTTCTAAGAATCCTTAGGTTGGGAGAATTCTTCCACAAATTTCTCAAAAAATACGCCAGTATTTCACGTCCGTGTTATTTAACGTATCATCATAAACTTCGTTATCTCAAATCGGAAAATTAATTATTTGAGTGGAATGAGGCCCCCAATAAATCCTTTATCCATCTTAAGTAAATTTTATGCCGTGAACCGATACTGGCACTATACGATCTAAAAGACTCCTTGGGCTTAGCTGCTATTCTCCTGCAATCGACCAAAGAAGGTAAATGGATGCCTGTTTTTTACGTTAGTATATATTGCACTGACGCCAAACGGAAATGCCACAGTAACAAGTTAGAAGCATTAGCGTTAGTCGAATCGCTGAATCGTTTCCGTTTCTATTTGCTAGGAAAACAATTCTGAGTAGTCACATATTGTAGCGCCTTCGAACGCACGAGTTTCACGTTGATGGCTCAAGTTACGGCTATTAACACATTTTTCCGCTGTGTAACAACTGATGAAGCTGTTTAGGATAAACTTTTGCTTGATATACAATGGTCGTTAAGCTCGAAATTAAACGGCGAATTTGACACCAAATCTAATATTTTTTCATTTCCAGTTGCATGGCATAATAATCAGCCATCCAGGCATTAACCGTAAATACCGAGAAAGCAATGGGATTAGAGCTAAACGAAATAAACTGTAGTGAATAATAAGTTTCAAATGTCCGTAAAGGACTGCAGCGATGGTCTGCTGCCTCGGCAGAAGAAGATGGAGATATCTGCCGAGAACGCCCTTGTCTGGGGACGCGTGAATGCGCTGGCAGGCTAGCATTGCGGTGTCGTGGGGCGGGTTCATTCCCCCAGCACAAGGACCCACTACAAAAAAATTTCGCACTCACGAATTTCTTGGGGTCGAACAAAGACAAGGCGACCGACGTCGCAAAAAGTGTAGGTAACTACACAAGGGACAACTGACTTGTTCAAGGAACAAGAGTAACAAGTAAAAGGAAGTGGAAGCAGGGTGACCTTGTCCTTACCCGAAGAGGCCCATGGCCCACAAATGAGAGAAGGGCAACCGGGTGGTGATGGAGCCCCTTCGCACCCACCCAACCGGATTAATATCCATATTTGTTGCAGTGGCCAGGTATTCCTCTTCTGAGTGGAAAACTCATACAACTTAACTTGCATAAGTCTTCCCATCAGAAGAAAAATACCCCGATGACCAATTTATGCCATAGAATTATACAATCCGATTGCATAACTCTATGCCATAAAGAGGCACTCTGCTTGGGCCAATCAACCTGCGACGTCACCTGAAACAAAGAAGATTATATTGTACCCGGCGGCTGGCTCATCTTTTATGAGGAAAGCCTGCCACCGTACCGGGTCCTATACCCGGTCTGGCAAATCAAAATGGAAAGACCGAAGGGTTAGTTTTAATGCAACATTGTTTCTTTATTTACTATCATTTAATTCAGATGATGATTAAGACATATGCGGAAAAGCTCAAAACCTACTATTACAGTATTAATTTCAATTTTCCCTATTCTAGTGGATGCGACCAATTTCCAGTAATAAAATTTACAAAATTCTTTTTCTTCTTTTTTTTTTAAGAAGGGTTCCCAATTTACTTCTGATTTGAAAATTCTATATAGGTTATAAAATTTCCCAGCAAATTGGGAGTGTGAATTAGCAGGCCTGCAATCACATTTGTTGACTGATACTTTCAGATTTACAGCGATTAATGTATGTTAGCAAATAGTTTCGAGTGTAACAAAACATCATCGTTATTACGGTTCATAAAATCTGCTGACTTAAAAGACAACCGCAAAAAAAAAATCTCTACAAAAATTGTTAACTGCTCAATGTTGTTTCAAGTCATTTCTCCATTTGCTTCATTAATTACTTGAACTCTCACTTGGACCAATATAAATTTTTTTTTTCACAATTCTGATCTCAGTTTAGTCTTTTGTTAAACTCTTATTGAAAGAACAATTTAAATTTACTTTGGTAACTCACTCAATAAAACGTCTACTCGAGTATGATTGATTTCTCGATATAAATTCATTACGAACGGAACACGACTAATTTCTTTCTTTTCTGTTTGTACTCCTTCTATGCTTTTATTTTCCGAATGCTCCTTTGATCATAAATAATCCACTAGTAAATTTCCTTGCCTTGCCCTCGATGCTTAAACAATCCGCTCGCACACAATCGTCTACTAAATCCCAATATTGCTTCACACACTTGATTACTAAGTAAATAACCGATATGTTGCGCTCATTGATATGATAGGTTACGAGTGGAAACTGGAGATTGATTTGTTCAATTCTATTACACGGCCACTTTGAATGCGTCCCGTTTTCCTCGTAATATCCCGCTGCTCTGACCTTCCTCTGCCCAGCCCAACGCCATTCACAACATCCCCTTATTCTAAACATACCATTTCCAGCTAAATTGTACAGCTGTCCAAGCCGATGGGGAAGTTATACGTTCCAAAGTTAGTTACCGGCACTTCACCGTTGGAAGATGGGCACGGTTTAGTCATCACGGGTGCAAAATCATAATACTATTGATCACACTCAGCAACCACGCACGAGCAAGAGACGGACTTTGACCACTTTCTAGGCCAACTAATACCAAGTCGATCACGATACAATTTAAAATCAAGTATCTATTTAGAATCCCCGCTAAAACAAGCCGCAGAACAACGGAAAAATCGGGAGAAAAGATATCTGTACTGCACTTCACACTTATATCGAGTCGATCATGATATAATTTACAATCAAGTATCTATTTAGAACCCCCGCTAAAACAAGCCGCAAAACAACGGGAAAATCGGGAGAAAAGATAGCTATACTGCACTTCACACTAATATCGGGCTTAAAGCCGAATCTCTAATATCCTCGCTAACAAGTATTAGAACCGCAAAACTGTAGTCAAAGTCAAAGTCAAAAGCGCTTTATTTAATACCAATCGTTATAAATTTTTAAAAGAACATAAAGCAAATTCCAAACAATAAAACTATAAAAAACTTAATGGCCCGAATGCCTCTCTAAATTTATACGTTATCAGTTAAACACATTTAATGAAAAAAAATACACTAGCAAATTTAAATTAATTAAGATTATTACATATTTTTTGATTCAATTGGAAAAAGGAGAAAAAACCAACCAGCATTATTCAAAAATTACTTATATTACTAACACAACACTGAACTTATATCCTATACCTCATATGTTACATACTAATTCTAAATAAGTTCAATAACAACTCTAGATGTAGCAATAATGAGGTGAATCTAAAAAACTAAGTAACGAGAAAAAGCACAAAAACAGAAAATAAACACGAATAATTTAGACATTGTCATTCGGCCACCAATACCTAGATTACTCCATCTCAGCTCGACCAGCCTCAACGAACCTAGCAAATGAGTATCTCCATTCGAATTGTTGGTCTCGTGAAGCCAAATTCGGAGGATATTTTATCTTCTTATCGGTGGCCCGTCTATATATGTGATATATGACTGGGACGCCGTCAGAATCAAAAACGTATCGATTCATGTCCAAATACACGAATGCTTCTGGAGGAATGAAGCCAATAGCGAGGCAAGTCGCTATATACCCGTCTGTAGGGTGGAACGGCTGTGAAATCCAAGGGTTTTCACTCACAGTTACAGATCTTGCGATATGATTCCGAAGAAGTTTCAATATGAAGATATCGACTCTTGTCACTTGAGCGGTTTGATAAATTTTTATATTCGATATATAGTGCTTCCAATCCGTCTCAGGCTTTCTGTACAAACCAGTCCATGCACGAAGACATTTCCTTTCGAAAACACTTAATCTTTCCATTGTACGTGGGCGAGACATTAAAATCAAAGCTGTTCAATAGCTTGCGAATGAATATTGAGAAAAGCAGGGGCGCAGTAACTGTTCCTTGCTGTAGACCATTCAAGACCTTGAATTCGCGCATTGTTGTCAGATTTCCATCAGTTACAACAAATGATTTCCCGTATAACATATTACACATCATGGCGACAAGGTGTCTGAGGAACTTGTCCTGAAGAAGTTTGAAAACTAGTCCATCTAACCACACCGTATCGAAGGCTTTCTCCATATCAATGAGACATGCTCCAACACATTCTTTGTTGTTTAGTTTCCAACAAATGTCTGAGGTTACTTTCGTTACTGCATGTATGGTCGAATGCCTGGCACGAAAACCAAATTGGCAATTCGGCATCAACTCATATTTCTCAATGTGGGCGTTTAATGCTCTGTTGAGTATCACTTCAAACACCTTGCTGATGCTAGGCAGCAAGCCGATTGGGCGATAGCTTTTAGGGCATGAAGATTCTTTTCCTTTCTTCAAGATCGGAAATACTTTGGCCCTTTTCCACTCATTTGGGAAATATGAATTGCTCAACATGTTGTTGAACAATATGCAATAATTCCTAATAGCAACCTCAGGCAAATGTCGGAGAACTATATTTGGAATACCGTCAGTACCACATGATTTTTTGTTGTTTATTCTGCGAAATATGAAACACAAGTCTTCATAGCTGACAAAATAATCAATAAGATTCATGGTCGGTATGAGGTCAGATGTTAACGTTTCATCGAAATGAAGAATTGATTGGCCGTTCAGGCTTGATTTGAAGTCGGAAACTTTTGCTTCAACGACCTCCGAAAATATTTCATTCCTTCTCTCTGGGTTTGGCAGATGAACCAATTCAAAATGTGTTCCAATCAGGGCAAGCTTCTGCAATCCATCACATATAATCCTTTTCCATTTCTATCCGGAGTCGTACTATCAATTCCGATACCAGCTCTATCGAGAAGATTTATCTCATCACTAGCGACTTCAAGATTCGATACCTTCACTCGAGACTTCCTGCGGAATAAGCTATTCACTTTCGCAAAAACGCCATCTGGGTCCTGTGGGCTAATACCCCTCAGTTTTTCCGCCCATTGATTGCTGACCTCACTCCTGAAATATGACCGGATTAAGTTCCGGACATTCTTCAGATGTAACTTCAGCAAAGCCAACGAGGGATGGTTGTAGTCCAAAAATCGTCGATAAATATTGTTGGGTGAGAAGAAGGCTTTTTAATCTTTTCAACCTCGCGATGGTTGGTGTTTCATATCCTTCCATATTGTTTCGATGTTTAATCTTGGGAACAACTTTCTCAATCGTTTCCAACGTCAGCTTCTCTAACTTCGACAAATAGACATCTATTTCATCGTCAGTTAGATTTCTGTTATTAGGAACCATTGAGCAAGCGTTGCCATCATCAGAAGGAGGACATTGCTTCTGGTACTCCCGATTAAACTTCTTTTGAAACTTACCCCAGTCTGTTTTTCTGAAATTCAACCGATGGTTTTCATGTTGAACTGGAATGAGGAAGAAATCATCCCTTTGATGATCGATTTCCATTACGATTGCGTTATGGTCGCTATCATAAAGAAGCACCTGCAGTTTCCGTTGAGGACTATTAAAGCTGAATTCAAGTCTTGCGTCACCAATGCAGAGGTCCAAATATGAGTTTGTCCTAGGGTATGTTGGGAACTCCGACCCATACATGTTGCACCTGTATTCAATTTGGTTCTCTGTTATCCATGATTTCAGGAATACACCTCTTGGATTATTGGTGGCGTTTAGCCATGATGTATGCTTGGCATTCAGGTCACCAGCAAGAATATAATAATTATGCAGCCTGTTCAATTCAAGTATTTCAAACAAGGAATTGAGTTCCTCCTTGAACTTGAGAACATTTTGACCAGTTGCATAGGCAGAGATAATGAAGAAGTTATCCCCGCGTGGCAGTGAAATTTTGATGACGGACACTTCAAGAAATTCAAAGTTTTTGAATTCGACCTTTTCAATATTTTGGAAACAATAGGGTCTTCTAACCAATATCCCGGTACCACCTCCCCTATCACCTATTACCCTATCGTTTCTTACGAATGCAAAATCTTTGAATTCCATGGAATGCCATGAATTGAGGTGGGTTTCAGTGAGAAGTATGATGTCAGGCTTTTGCTTAACAATAAATTCAAGGAGATAATCACGTCGATGTATAGCAACGATCGAGTTAACGTTGATCGATATGAGGCGAAGCCTATCCATGGGAATATGACTGGATGATAAGTTATTATGAGGCATTTGAAAGACCTAAACGCTGAAATGCAAAGTTAATTTTTGAATCTTGTTTGTCGATTCTCTCCGATAAAGAATTAAGTTGCTGGTAAATTTTGAGAAGCAGCTCATTATTGCCACTTACATTATTTACATTATTTCCAGCATTTTCTGCTGGTCCTCTAGCGGCGAGTGTGAATGATACTCCGGGCTGGACGAAGTTGGGAGGTATGATATTACGGTGTACTTGTATTTGCTTTGGAGCAAATTTAACTTTTACATCTTGATATCGGGAGCATCCTCGATATGATGCTGGGTGACCAAAAACACCGCAGTTAACGCAGTATAATTTTTCTTTAGGCTCCGTCTGAGCCAATTTGCACTCACCGGGAGCATGAACGTCTTTGCATTTAACGCAACGATAGTGCATGGCACAATTGGCAGCCGAATGTCCAAATCCTTGACACCGGTAACACTGGTTGACTTCTCTTTTCTGGAGGCGTTCCCACCTCACCACTCTGAAATTCAAGTACCTTATTTGTTGAAGGGCACTTGGACTGCTCTTATTTGCAATTTGTACCAAGTAAAGTGGTAAATTCTTCCTTTCTATGGTCGACCTTCTTGTCGCAAAGGCTTTGACTGAAACAAAATCAATATCTGGTGCAGCCTCCTTGAGCACCTGAAGAAGATCGACCGTATCTTCTCCACTGTCCAAACCGTTCAACAAGAAAGTCTGATTTTTTTCACTTTTTGGGGTATAGGTGAAGTGTGGAACCTCCCCAGAAATCAGCGCATCTTTGGCTGACTTGAAATCAACCAGTGATTTCGTCCTTATAGTTAATTTTTCGGCATTAACTCTTTTTATTTCGAAATCGGCCAGTTTATTTTCGGCTGCCAATAGCCGAACCATATCTTTCCAGGTTTGTCCGAACACGTTGATTGGCGGAAGTTTTTCTATCTTGTTCGAAGCTTTTTCAGAGGAACCAGCAGAACTGCGGGCTGGTTTTTCTCCTTATTTTTGTTCTTTAAATATAGAATAAAATTAACGTCATTATCTTGATTAAAATTACCTCCGATGTTTTCTTCGATTTCCATATCTTAGTGTGATCCCTCCAGAGCTGCAAAATAGTTTTGGCTCTCCTTGTTGCCACCAACACTTGGAATTTCTTCTGGAATTGCTAGCTTTGTGCTTTTCTTCGGCTTTGTTACCTGTTGCCATTGATTTTGTTGCTGCGTCTTTTGAGGCTTCATCCCTTTCTTGAAGAGATCCTTGAGAGACTGTATCTCTTGTCTTAGTTCATCATTTTCTTTCTGCAATTTGGCCATTTGTTGATTGTCCGCTATTATTTGCAGCTTGCACCCTCCATCTGCGGAGTTTTCTTCGTTATGCTTTCTTTTGGTGATTGTTGTCAGTTTCGTATTTGTCGTTTCCCCAGGTTGTCCCAACGGTGGGAAGCCGTCGGGCTCCTCCATACCAGCGGCGAAATTTTCTTTGGTAATTTGTTTTTCGTTACCAATCGAAGTAAAAATATTCGATAGAAATTTCCTGAGTCGATTACTTCGACAATATAAAATTTTTTCCGATAAAAATTAACTTCGGACTAACGTTTTTTAAAAAATTAATTTTATTTTTGAAAACTTTTGACAGGAGCGATTTAAAAGACGTCTATACCGCAAAACTGTATTCCGAGGTTATATGTACTAATCATCATCCCGAACCGCCGCGGCGTCCACGCTGGTGCGCAATCTTGAGCAGACTCCTCGAAATCTCTCGGCGACAGCGCCAGCAGCACCAACCAGTTATCCTCCCGCTACCGCCACCGCTATTCGTTCGCTCAATCGCTGATTGTTTCGGAATTTGTAATTTGTCATTTAAACGGCATATGCTATTTGGATTTTGTTTGAAGCCTTTTTCTCCTGCTTTTACAGTTAACCGCGTATTATTATTCTGGAGTTGGCTATGACTTGAATTTAGTGTTTGAAAATGAAAAGGTCACTGTGATGAAATAGATGCATGTTCACTACTGCCAGCGACTATCGCTTGACTTATATGCACATTACTTATATTACTCCATGTTCCGCTTTTTCGTACTCCACGACGATCAAAGAATTACAAGAATAGTTACGATTCGAACTACATGAATGCGTGGAGTGAGAACTACATCGTTCGGGGCTATCATGATTTGAACGATCCAGAATATTGTGTTGAGTACATTTGTCCCACAGTCTTTTCTCGTTGTCTTCATTGATATTGTAAATTTTTGCCTCGCCATGATATGTTCCCGCTAGAATAAGATTATTGCACGGTAACAAATCACAACAACTGAACTGTATTTCATTATAGTCTTGCGGGCGTATCGTTCTTGTGGAACAAAATTGCGTATGGACAAATCGCCTATCGAGTCGCATGGTATTGTAACCAGATTGAGCTTTAAATAATCGCGCCGTAAGGTTTAATTGAAGATCCAGTATTTTATTTGGTTTTGGATCAGGACACTCATGAGGTACGAAAAGATCAAATTGAGGGCAGGTGGACATTGGATTGCATGTTGATTTGTTAAATATTCTGTAACAATTGTTGTGAGTGTGACATTACTTGAGGTGTTTGGTTGATTATCGGATATTAACAATGAATTGCTACGCTGCGTTGGTGGCGCGTCATTAATTACCGTCTCAATAGTGGAAGATATTTGCTTTTGAAGAGATCGTTGAGAAGACAAGACTTGATGTGTTGAATTGAGATGTAGATCCAGGTTTTTTCTTTATTAATTTTATCGGTGTAACTGTTGATTGTTGGTCTTCACTTGGTGGAGAATGACTTTCAGCCGTGCCATTCATTAGAGCTGGAGTATCATTTTGATTGGACTTTGTTAAGTGAATAATATTATTGAGCTCGTGCGTGCGAGTCCTCAAACGAGTTCACGATACTGCACGGGCGGCCGAAGTCTTATGACTGAAGGGAGAATGATGCACAGAAAGCTTAGGGGGTAGTAGGACTATCGTTAGTCCAGCCTCCTTCTGCAATGCTGCCGCCGATGTTGTCAGACCTCGTGAAATCAAATGATCGTGAATTAGTTGGTAAAGCTGTTGTTCATTGTACTGTATCTTAATTTGTGCAACAACATTTGCTTTGTGGATGTTGGCTAAGGAAGCTTCTAATTGATTGTTCATCGTTTTTGTTTTGCCCGAAACGCGTTCTAATAATTCAATGGCATACTTTTGAAATATTACGTGCTCAGCACGCTTTTCTTGTAGAATTGGATCACGCATTAAATGTTGTAACTACCCGTTAGCAAACAACGGAAGCTTTACAATAATTTGTCGTACACGTTCTGATCGCGCTAAGCCTGCCAACACCCGGCAAGCCATTCCTCGTATACAATCGGCGTCAGTAATGGGCGTTTTTATTTGCATTAATTGTAACAGTACAATTATTCCATTATATGAGAATACACACTCCCAAACCTTCTCGACAAGTTCCTCATTGAAACGGTTGGCTACTTTCTTTTTGGCTGACGCTTGCGTTGTTTAACGATTCCCGGAAACAGGCCGTAATGTGCAACAAGTTCGGGAAAAGCATTTTCGAGACAATTTTTCAGTTTTGCATAAGTGACAATTAGGACCGATTACTACAAAACGCCCGTCAAAAAGAGCCGTATATTTACCAAGAGGAAGATTTAGTAGTTGTAGAGAATGTTCCACCTGCAACAAAGGAACCTCCAAAACTGCAACCTAAATACCGTGGACCTTTTGTCATTTCAAAGGTTCTCCGAAATGTCCGTTATATCGTCGAAGACTTAGAGGACGCATCGCGAAAACAGGAAAGTACTGTTCCGTGTTCACCAGCAATAAAATAAAAACTTGGTGTCGTCTCAGCCCAGTTATCGATGGTACCAACGCTGATGAAGACACAGGTAACAACGATGAAGTCAAGATGCTTTATATTCAGGGAAGGCCGAGCTGTCGCGGATCTGGTAGTGATGGATCCCAAAAACACCAACGACGAAAGCCAAACAGTCAGTCATATTATAATGTTGGGAATTACTGTCGTATCTTGTTAATAAACGAACTTCTCCCTCATTAAACAGTTAAAATCATACCACCATAATCGTAACCCAACCCTGACGCACGTATACTGATACTGGGGACTTAACATATCTTGCTGCACCATAAGATTATCATCTATCATATATGGAGCGTATCGTTGGAATTATAATTCAGTAAAATATATATTCTGTTAGGTTTTCTAATACGCAGCTGGTATGCTGAATTATCGGAGAGTAATTTTTAATTTCTGCTGTGTTTTTGTGTCTGTAGTCCTAATCAACATTCTCTCAATTTTTTCCCCGAATTTTTTGAACCAATGATATTTAATCATAGCGCGCGTTTGATATAGGTAAGAATAGCTCTCTCCAAAAACTTTTTCTAACATTCAATGATAATTATCTCTTATCACACTGGAATACTATAGAATTCAGCAGTAAGTCGGTTTTGTGCTAAAAAATGGAAGAGTGTATTCTCCATACTCTTATTAAAAAATTGAGAAACTGCTTGGAAGGGGAACCGCGGTTTTTCTAGTGGAAATATGTGCATTATTTTTCTGTAGTAGAGAAACCCGAGAGGGTTCTCATCAAAAATAATTAGGAAAGTCCATGCAATCTTGTTGCACTGCTAAGTCATAGTGCTGTAAATATAAGATCTTTGATAAAGTATAGGGGACTATCTCAAAACAGGACAGTGAATGACCTACACCTGACATAACGAATTAAATAGTCTACAGGCGAATCGCTCCCAACTCCTTTCAAAGCATTCTATTTAAACTCTCCATTCATCCTGAAAGGTCTTCAGCACTCATGGAAAATTTTTCTTGAAATCATTATCGCAAATATAATTTTGAAAGGTAAGGTAATTGGAACTAATCAATAATCCGTAAGTCCTCCTAAGACGAAGTGCATTGAAGAAGTGAAATTTCAGCATATTACTCTCCAAAATTTTAATTAGCAGTACTTTGTAAACTATTGGAAGTTACATGCTTTCAAATTCACTTAAAAGCTAATTGTGAAATAAAAAAAAATGGTTTAAATCTAAATTTGAAACAAGAAGGTAAACACATGGAAAAAAATTATGTTTCCAAATAAAATTCAGAGGTAGATTCAGTAAAAGCAGCTCTAATCGGTAACTTTGCTTTTTAATTTTTTTTTATCATACACTACTGTCTGAAACGCTTTCTGGATCTCTGATGCTAATTTCCTAAAATCTAGAAAAATTCAGCGAGCAATTTTTTTAAAATCACGCTGAATTGCAAAGCACACATGAAATTTTTAACTGTTACCTGTCCGAGTTGCACCTTAATTGCTTTTTGCACTCAAAATCCTCTCCGTTTTAATTATGAACATTCGCCGAAAGTTTTCTACTTTTGCCGGGATACAACACTCTTAGCAATTGAAAATCTCGACTGCCCAGTATTTCCTCCATGTCAAACTTGAACGAAAAGCAGAAAAAAATGAGCATGCATCTATTGTAGAAAAGTGAAGAATTTTTTTTTTCAAAATTGCTTTCCCTCCCGTTCGTTTGGGTTTTAAATGTCAATTCGAATACTTACAAATACAAATTTCTTTAGTGCGGAAAATAGGCAAGAGAAATGGATGGAATACTGCATACAGTCCACGAAACCGATTTAGAAAGCGCCTAATGAAACTGGCCAGCGAACTAGTATCCTTTTGGCCGTTTATTCTCGCGGGCATTCAAATTCGATGCCAGTGACCAAGCACAAGAAAAAAGAATTTCCGTTGTTTTTCTGCATTAAAATTGGACAAAACGAACAAGCAAGGACTCCACTCGAATTTAGCATTTCGCCTGACGCAAGGAAGAGGTTGCGGTGGTGGTAACGTGAGCAAGTGTCCGCGCTCAAATTCACTACCTCCTCCCGAATCATCACTGCGAAACTAGGCTCATGTCCTGGCCACACATAAGACTCGGAATAGGATGAGATGTAAATGCATAGACAAAGTACGTACGTACGTACGAGTATGTACAATTGTTGGAAAAAATGCGCTCTCGTTTCAGTTTAGGATAAAAAGCGGCTCACTCAGATCCGACTTCCAAAAAAAATTATGTAAGTTTCAAGCCACATCGCGGACCAGCCCCAATTCTGGAGTTGGGTGCAATGTGTTGCGAAAAGGATGTGTGTACTTTTGGGGCGTCGAACAGAGCAAATTAATCTGCCAGGCGGTGCAAATATTTTCTGTACTTTAGCAATACACTGCTGCGAAATTCTCGAAATAATAACAAGAGTGCAGAAAAAACACATACAAAAAATATACTTCAATTCGTTTGATATGCAAAAGTTATAGACAAGGACAGCGCCTCGCTGATTCTGCTAAGCTTGGACGAACATATTGCACATCCGTACGCACATGAATATGAAGAACAAAACACGAAAGAGGGCCACGAAGAGATGCTGGTAGGAAGATAGATTGGGAATTTAGTAGACACCTTCCAATACTGTAGAATGGTCATTGAATTGTAGAATATTTCACCTTTGATTACAAAAGAAGTTATTTAAAGACTTAACCGACTGCAATGCTATTCTACCGTATTAAGCTAAAAGGGCTTAACGGCAAATTTAGAATTTCAGAGAAATCAACAGACATGTATGTGGTTTTTTTGTATATGCAGTTGAAACCAAAGGGTTTTCCATTAAAGATATAACAATTTTATCTATTAATAAAATACAGAAACATATGTGATGTTAAGTTCAAATTTATTGTGAATGTAGTGCAAACATTCTTCTTCGTAGTGCTTCAGCCCTTTCTCGGGCCTTCGCTTCCTGCAAATAGCGCCACCAACTGTCTAGGACCATTGACCGCGTCCTCCAATTCCGAATTCCGAACAGCAACTGAGTCAAACGTGCGTTTCCTCGGTTTCCCTACTGTTCTCTGGCCTTCAGTTCTCCCAAAAAATACCTTTTTGGGTAGCCGTTGCTCGTCCATACAATTCATGTGTCCAACCAATGCCTCCTCACACATGCCCAAAAGCGGAAGCATGACGTCACAATGCGCATCAGGTTTTCAGACCTATTGGCCTGTTCTTTTAGACCGATTGAACAGCTTTTGACAGTTCCCGCTGTGACGTCGTGCTTGTTCATTGCTTTCCTTATGGGCCTGAGTAAGCAGGCGTTGGTCCTACTCATTGCAGCTTCCGCAATCTTACAATCGTTAAGACCTCCAGTTCGTTAAAAATGCAACCATTCCATTTTGTAAATAATGTTTGATTTCGGTCACGAGCTCGTTTAGAGCGGTTGATTATTTGGACCCAATTTCCCACCACTCTGGCGCACATTTTGAGGGGAACCTTGGCAATCTTACGTTAAATGTTATCTTTGAGCTTGTCTAAAGGTGCTAGCTTGTTGGCGTAGACAAGTGACATGATATAGCCCCATCAAAAGAAATCCAATGGTGTTAGATCGCATGAACGAGGCGGCTCTTCGACTGGACCATTTCTCGAGATAACACGTTCATAAAATTTGACTTTCAATAAATCGATTGTGAGGCATGCTGCGTGGCTAGTGGCACCGTCTTGTTGAAACCACATATCGTTGATGTCAGGTTCATCCAATTATGATCACAAATAATCTTCCAAAGTAACATGATAGCACTCTCAATTGACGGTGACATGACGATCGTTTTCATCCACGAACAAATACTACCCAATCGCATCTCCGGCATGAAAACCGCACCAAACAGTAATTTTTTTACGAGTGCAACAGCATCTCAAGAAGCACATGTGGATTTGCTTTTTAACCCTACATTGGTCGCACCCTGATCTGTAGGATTGCAAAAGTTTGCAATCGATACTTGAATTCAGCGTGCCCTAACGTCTTCTCTTTTTCAATCAGGTTAATATCTAATGACCCAACAAAGTGACAACGTTCTCGTTTTTTATGTCTCGCCGCTATTATCTCAACGAACTTCGGGATTCACAGCGACCATTAACGTAAGTGTTTGTGTTTATATGTTATCGCATAAAGCCTGAAGAAGTGAATTTGTGATCCATTCAATCAATAAACTCTTTGTGAAGTTGAATATGTGACCGTAGAAGACAAGCGATCTGTGAAATCCAGTGTGATCACTATTGTAAGGTTTTGATGAAATTCACTGTTTACAAGAAATTTATTACAAAATGCCACATTCTCTATCTGCGGTATGTATTTCAGTTTACTTTAACTATTTTTTTTTGACTTAGTTTCTGGCTTTTGGTTTTATTTGAGTGTAATCATAGCTTCAAGAAAACAGTTGTATGACTTCACAAAAGTACAAAGGATGCTTGTCAACTGTTTGAAGTTGACATCAATAAGAAAATTACAACTGTTGAAGACGGTCTTCCAACTTCTAACTTTTTGGTAGCAGATGAAGGTTCGGACACAGATGCAGAAGAAATGATCGAGGATAGGCAAGACAATTCTGACACCGAGCATACTCATCCAATGAAGATGATGAAAATGCTTTCAGTAGTTCTATAGGTAAAGGGAAGAGCAACGTCGATGGACAAAAATCCCTTACTTTCAGAGAAAAACCATGAAACAAAATTTGCTGACTAGCCTTTCAGGAGTAACAGGACCCGCCAATAACCTCAAGAGAATCTTGGAAGCATAGAATTGAATTTTCAGCCATGTTCTGATAAGCACAACTGTAATTCATATAAATCAATATATTTGATCAATTCAAAATAATTATTCCCGGCAAAGAGACGCCCTCGAAATGGATTTCGACAGAAATGAAAGCCTTCATCGGCTATTTTGCCTAGTTATAAGTTGAAAGAGATTTCGATTTATATTTGAATGCCTGCGGTTTGATGACCGAGAAACCCTCAAACAAAGGGGAAGTGTAGATAAAATTGCACCGATCAGAGAACTGTTTGATATGTTCCTACTAAATTGCCAATTAACTTCACTGTAGACGGTCCCAAGCCCGTTTGAGATAGGAGGAGGGAACCCCCTTGTTCCCCAACCTATAGCGTCCATGATTTCTCATCCCAAACCTCCCAATTAAATGGTAGTAAATGCTCTCGGGGTTGCACATTGGGTTTACTGGTTCCCCAATAATGGGACATTAAATGCCGAGAAATGCTAATAACTGGAAAAACGTCTACAGCTCTGATACAAAATCCTATTTACATCTCCTGTATGGAGACGTAAGAGAGTAAAGGCGAATCCTCCACGCCTGATAACGGAATTGACGTAATAACCATGCCGCCGGAATGGAGGTTGGGCGACGTGCTAGCTCCCCGTCCCTGAAAAACCTTTAAATGTTTCGAAACCTGGTGATGGGCCTTGGAATGGATTGGATTCATGGCAATGATCTCGCAATCGGGAAAAGGATCCGGTATGTCAGATCACTCAATTATCCTGGCGCTGTTAAGGGCCTTTCAAAACAGGCCAGTCAATATAAATTGAAAATACTGGCAATCCAAGAAACGAACTGGAGTGGTAATGATTTTCAAGCCATGAAATCACACACTATATTTAAAAGTGGGAAGCCTTCTGGAAAACGACAATTTGGAGTGGCATTCATTGTGATAGGGAGTTCAAATCGCACATTATTTATTTTAAGGCAGTCAATAAATGGTTGTTTGTGATCCGTATTAAAGCCAAAGTCTTCTAAATCTGGCTGCTAAATGTTCACGCTCCGACCAAAGAAAAGGACGAAGAAATGACGGAAAAGTTCAACAATCACCTGGAAAGACTAGTCGACTCATTGCCTACAAACGACACAAAACTTATTCTGGGTGACTTCGACGCTAAGGTTGGCGATGCGTAATTTCATCGGCAAACGACTGGCGTTTGATTGATTGATGCAGCAGAAATCTAGTCATACGTTCGACTTGCTTCTCCCATCGGCGTATTTACAAAATAACCTGGGTATCACCGGAAGGCAATACACAAAACTAGATCGATCATGTTCTGATCCAACAACGTTGGACCTCGAGCGTACTTGACATCCTTACATTCCAAGGAGCCAATTGTAACTCAGATCATTACTTGATCAATGTAAACTTTCGATGTTGTATGTCAAAGGCATATTCTGCAAAGACCAGCCCGCTACAAAAATTTGACATCGAAAGGTCTGTGACCAAACATTTCACGGAGACCCTCAACAAACAGCTCGCTCCCATCTTAGACGCAACGTTCAAGACGAGCAAAGAGCTCTGGATGAAAGTGAAAGTGGCTATTAGAACCATGGTAGAACAGATAATTGGACATCAAGCCCGCCGCAAGAGGAATGATTGGTTTGATGATGAGTGCCAGAATGCGTTAGACAAAAAGAATCAGGCGTGCAAAGATACGTAGTTAGGAAAAACAGGTTGAAGAGAGAGCAGTATGAAAATCTCAGAAGAATAGCGCATAAGATAATTAGGATTAAGAAAAGAAAATACTATGACGACCAATTGAGAAGTATAGATGTAAGTTTATCGAGCAACAACGCAAGATCAAAGTAGTAACAAGCTTGAGACGTGGTTATCAGCCCAAAACCACGCTCTTTCGTGATGACATCGGCAATATTGTCGCTGGTGATACCAAGATTAAGGAAAGATGGGCATCATATTTTAAGAACCTCCTTAATCTTCCACACAGCTCCAGAACATCGGAGTCTACTGATGCCTGCGGAGAACTTCCATTGGCCCCACCAACTCTGGATGAAGTTTGTTCTATCATCAAAGACCAAAAGAATAATAAAGCGCCGGGCATCGATGAGATTCCAGTGGAGCTCATCAAATATGGTGGCAGCAGTGTTCATAAAGCTATTCACAAAGTCATCCAGCACATTTGGCAACAAAAACTTATGCGGAAAGAGTGGAGCCATTCAATTATATTTCCTATCCACAAAAAGGTGACAAGTTACAGTGCGAAAATTATAGAGGCACATAGCTCCTTTGTACATCGTACAAAATATTTTCAAAGATCTTAGAAAATAAAATCGAATCATATGCCGACAGTCATATTAGGGAATATCAAGGTATTTTTAGAGGAGGTAGATCGACGATCGACCAATTATTCACAGTCAAGCAGGTACTTGAAAAATGCAGGAAGTTTAACATAGATGTACCCAAAATTTTCTTTGAGTTTAAGCAAGCATACAACAGTATTGACCGTAACGTACTGTATCAAATAATGTTTTGCTTTGGCATGCCAGCCAAATTAGTCCATCTTAGTAAAATGACAATAACGTCGATGACCTCCAAAGTCCGCATCAATCACCAACTCACAGATGCCTTTGACACAAATATCGGACTAAAGCAGGGAGATGGACTGGCTATTCAATGCTATTCAATTTGGCTCTATAGTATCGAGAATCGAGGTACATTACTATAAAAGTCGAGCCAAGTAGTAGCCTATGCGGACGACATAACATTTTGTCACGGTCATGAGCAATTGCCAGAGAGCTTTTCCTGAAACTCGAAAGCGAAGCAAAACTAGTAGGGCTACAAATAAATTAAAATAGAATAAAGCTCATGACACAGTCAAGGAAAAATACCTCAAATACACAAAATATCACATTTGGCGAAAATAGTATCGAAATGTTAGCAAATTTGTGTATTTGGGGGGAAAACAAAGCGCCAAGTATACAAATCTGTGATAAGACCTGTGTTATGCTATACGTGTGAAACATGAACCCTAACCTAAGCATCCGCAAATATATTGAACGCCTTTTAGCGACGGATCCCGAGGTGAATAACCAGAGCGAAGCTAGATGGAGACCAATGGTTAATTTCGATACAACCATGAGCTATATGAAATTTCTGAAGAACCGAATTGTAACACTGCGGGAACTGCAATGAGCTGGTCATATGAATCGTATGGATAAACAATAGATACCCAAAAAGCTATTCGTTGGGAGAACTGAAGGCCGGAGACCAGTGGGGAAACCAAGGAAACGCTGGTCCGAATCAGTCAACGAAGACAGTTCATCATTGGTCGGATTTTGAAATCGGAGGACGCGGTCAATGGACCGAGAATGTTGGAAGCCACGGCCCGAGAGGGGCTGTAGTGCTTAGAAGAATAAATGTCAGGAAGAAAACTCAAACGAAGTTTAACACAGTACAGATGTCTGTTCCATTATCTGTACCCCAATACTCATTCCGCTATTGTTTCCAAGACCGGTTGCCCCGCAAGTACTACCAGTAACGAAGATGGAAAACATTAAAATACATTTTAATGCATTGTTTGTATCTTGGGACCTTTTGTTTTTTATTTTATTTTCAATTTGACTAATTGTGCTTCTTTAACTCAAATACCACAAATACATTGTTTCGTTCGTTCATCTTTTAGTCGTTTTAGTTTCTTTGAGAATGCAATGTGTATGGTTGGAAAATAAAGGGTGATCCAACCAAAATGCACAATGTTAATTGTAAATAAAATTAAAAGTTTTCAGAGAATTATGTTAATATTTCTTTGTTATGATAGAAAGATCTATGGCAATTATGTGTAAAATAAAATATTGCCCGAATGCTCGCCACGGCCACGGTGGCATACTTTTATCCGATGGTCTATATTTTCAACGACTCTGAGACATAATTGAGGTTCAATGTCGTTAATGAGCTGAATTATCTCATCCTTTCACTCTTGAATTCTTCTTGGCTTATTGACGTACACTTTTTCTTTTAGATATCTTCAGAGAAAGAATTCCAACGGTGTCAAATCACATGATCGTGGCGGCCAATTAACATCACTACAAAGTGAGACAACACGGCCATTGAATTTCACGCACGAAAAACCCATTGTTTCGTTGGCTGTGTCACAAGTGGCACCATCCTATTGGAACCACATATTGTTCAGTTCCATAACCTCAATTTCTGGCCACAAGTTGTCCGTTGTCATTTCGCAATAGTGAAAACCATTCACGGTAACTGCTTGGGTCGCCGCTAGCCCATAAACTGCACCAAACAGTCTGTCTTTATGGATGCATTGATGTTTCAACAATCATTTGCGGATTCTAATTTGCTTGAATGCGGCGATTCTGCATGTTAGCGAGTCCACTGAGGTGAAAGTGTGCCTCGTCGCTGAAGATGATTTTCTTTGTAAAGTCTCCATTCCTTCTGTCTGTTCAACCAGCCATTCGACATATTGGCGACACCGTTGTTGACGGCTCTTCTGCCACACTATCGCGAACAACAGCAATGTTTTCCGCAGAACGAACTAGGCGAACATGCCCAGGTGATTTCACATATCCTACAGACCCGGTTGGCTGAAATTTGCTCACGATTCTCCCGATCCAGACTGCCAACAACTTGAACATAGATTTTGAGATTTATGTGATCGAATTACTGATCGCATCGATGTCCTCATCAACGAAAAGGACCAGCTAATTGCACGTCAGAATGCAAAGTCACGTGCAAACGATGAAAGCTTCGTAGAGATGGCATCTCGTTTTGATGAGCTTGCGACTTCACTTTTAGGCAGCAATGTCAAGGTCACTAAAGCACTCGAAACATTTGACTCCCGTCTTATTGTAATAAAAAATCAGATTGCAAATCTTCATCTCCAAAGTACCGAAACTTTAAATAAAAACTGAATGGACGAAATCCTGGGAACAACTACCTTCACAACGCAACAAAACGCCTCACAACACTTGAAGCTGATTGCGAAAATTGAAGGGTTAGAGAAAAAATTTGCCGCTATGGAGAAAATAGTTCATGAACACTGTGCAGCTCAATTAACAGCGAAATGCCCTTCTAGTGTCGTTATATAGGAAATAGGCAATCGCCATTCATGCTACGAAGGCGACACTCCGATTGAAAGACCTACAATCCAAGTTCCAGTAGTCTCTTCTATTTTCAAATTGGGCACAACCTGGTCTTTAGATGACTGGAACAAAAGATCAAAGAAATTGGAGTCAGTCAATTCAGCAAATATTCAAAGAGCCACAAAAGCCATCGAAACATCTGGGAGATATTTTACCGCAAGAAAGTACCTAAAAATCGGAATGCCTTTGGATTGCAGCAGAAACTTGAAACGTGTCTGATGATCAAAGGCTTCAAAGTGGAAGAAATCCTAAATCGTAAGAAACGAAGGCCATCATTCAAAGTGCTTATTCCAAGGAAATAAGCCTGACTTTTTATTAACCTCCGAGTCCAAAACAGTGATTATGTCTGAAAGGACATGGTACTCAGCAAGTGGAAATCAGCCAAGTCAACAACCGGAAATAAATACCGAAAAATGTCATCAACGAAACCATCGCATGAACCTCAAATTAAAAATAAGTATACGTTAAACAAAACTAACCAAGATCTTAACTCTAAGCCTTCTACTTACACAGTTGTAAACCCAATTTCCCATTTAGTTTCAAAAGACACTACTCCTAGTTCCATTGACGTTACCATAGAAAATCCATACACTTCCCTCATAAAAAATATTAGTGCTTCTAGCAGTTTGCCATCTGTTAGTACCAATGATCTGGTAGAAGAGCATATTGTCCCCACTTCAATAGCAGCAAATAAGAAAAAGTCCACTGAATACTCAAATTTTGTATATGGAGGTGTACAGATTCCATCCTCAGCTCATATAATTCAACTACCAGCCTCAACAGTAAACTCGACGAATGAGAAGAGTTCATTTTTAGACCCCCTACTACCACCAGTTGTGAAGGCAACAATCAACTTTAGCAAAGGCCTCGAGTCCAAATATCTCCTATCTAGGCTAAGAGATAACAGAATTTACGATAACGTGAGACTATTCCTGGCCTTTCTGCACAAAGCTCCTGATACTACGTATATCAATGGGAAAACAAAAATAAACATTAAAGTTTCAATCCAACGAGAAGGTTTTCCCATTGAAACAGAGGCTCTCCATGAACTTTATTTTAAATACCATGAAGAATACGGTATATCTCCAGCCCAAGCCAAAAAAGATCTGGACACTTATTCCTCACACGTAAGCGGCAATTATATGTCTTCTCTTCAACGATCTAGAAAGCAACACCAGAAATTTTTTCGTTCCCAGTAAAACTTCACTCAGTTCCGATCGCCTCAGACTCTTTTACCACAACTGTGGTGGTATGAGAGGAAAAATCAATGAACTCTTTCTTGATGGCAAAAATGCCATTTTTATGTTCTTCCTCTGACCGAAACATGGTTGAAAAACTCATTTGTAAACGAAAAGATTCTTGATGGAAACTGGACTATTTATAGGGACGAAAGAGATTATCATAGCACTGGACACACCCGGGGCGGTGGCGTTCTTATTGTTGTGCATAATTCCTTTTCCAGCAAGCTGGTTAGCACAGTTCCAAATCAGTTATATCAACATAAAGTCGTCCGCATCAAAGTGGAGAAATCGGATTAATACGTTGGAGTTTTCTATATTCTACTTAAATCAGGTGAGATAATCTACAATGATGAGTTCAATGTAATTTCTTCACTGGCTGCTTCCGTCATAGAAGAAGACAAAGTTATCATCTCTGGCGACTTCAATCACCCTAATTTGTCTTCCATGGTCGACAAAGCTGATGGTGGTCTTCTGCCAATAAATTTTTCGGATGATATTGACTTCGAACTTATTAACACTTTATATGGTAATGATTTGCAACAAATTGTTTCGACTCCCAACCATTGCAGTAATTGGCTAGATCTGGTATTTACAAATGCATACGACGGCATAGTGGTTAATCTGACTGGTGAAACAGAGCACCTTTTTTCTAATAGCCTCCACCATTCTGCACTTTCTGTTGATCTGTCCACTACCGATGAAGCAAACCAGCTATCTTACAATAACAATATTGTATACGACATCTATAATGCTGACTATGATGGCATAAATAACTATCTCCGTCAAATTGACTGGACTGGTACTCTTACAACGATAGATGTAGACGATGCAGTAGCTCGTTTTAACAAGATTTCCTTGGACGCCGTTGAAAGATATGTATCTAAGATAAAAAAGAAGAACAAACTCTCTGAGCCTTGGCTAGATAGTGAGCTCCGTTACTTGAAAAATCAAAGAAATAAGCTTTATAAAATAATTCAATCAAGATCCAATGCGAATCAGGAGATGAAAGAAAGGAGATGTGGTAGGGAGGTGAAGGCATTTACGCCCACCGAGTCTGGCAGTGTGGGACTCCCGTGGAGGATACCCTTGCACTACCCACTAAACACCTCCCCTGTCAACCTGAGAACCGAGCCTGGAACCGTTTGACACATTGCTTAGGGCCAGGTCTCTTTTTGTTACGCCGTAGGGCCCCTTCAAGCTGGGGAGTCCCTTTCCTAGCAGGAGGGGAGAGGGGATGCCTGAAGAGCGATCCCCCAGCCCCAACGCCCCCGGCTGCTGTGAGTCCCTTTTATATTTTAGGACTGCCCGAGCATAATGTGCCACCTGGTTCCATTTGTCAACCGATTCGAGCATCACCGCAACTATATTATCCGGGGTGAGCTCTCCCATCTCCCTGTAGAGTTCCCTTCGCAGCCTGACCCATTTGGTACACGCAAAAAATGTGTGACAGGCATTGTCCTTGTCTCCTGGGCAAAACCGACAATCGAGAGACCGTGACTTACCGATCTTTTGCAGGTAAGACTGAAAACACCCGTGCCCGCTCAAAAGCTGGGTCAGATAGAAGTCAGTCTCACCATGCCTTCGATTTCGCCACGGTCTCACATCCGGGATGAGGCGCGCAGTCCACCTTCCCTTCGTTCAGTGGCCTTAGAGGTAAGTGAAAGATCAACGTCGAATATTTTAGATGGAAAAAGTCCCTTACTTTCAGAGAAAGGCCATGAAATTAAATTTGCTGACTAGGCTTCCAGGAGTAACAGAATTTGCATTTTTAGCCATGATATGGTAAGCATTTTCAGTCTTGACAAAGACTTGCATTTTCAGCCATGATATGATAAGCACAACTGTAATTCATATAAATCAATATATTTGATCAATTCAAAATAATTATTCCCGGCAACGAGACGCCCTCGAAACGGATTTCACAGAAATGAAAGCCTTCATTGGCTTATTATACCTTGCTAGAACTCACACATGCGGGAGGCTAGATTTGGAAGAACTGTGGCGCACAGATGGCTTCGTTGTTGAAATATTTTGCCTAGCTATAAGTTGAAAAAGATGTCGATTTATATTTAAATGCCTATATGGTTTGATGACCCAGAAACCCGCAAACAAAGGGGAAGTGTAGATAAACTTGCACCGATCAGAGAGCTATTTGATTCATTCCTACTAAATTGCCAATCATCTTACTCAGTTGGAGCATATGCTACAATTGATGAAAAACTAGAAGCATTCAGGGATCGCTATTCAGTCTTGCAGTACAACTCGTCAAAACCTGCAAAGTATGGGTTAAACGTTTTTGCATTAGTAGACACTAAAATGTATTGTAAATTAAATTTATAAGTTTACGTTTGGAAACAACCTGGGGGGCCATCCATGTGTAGCAATAAGGGCACCGATGTTGTGGGACGAATAATCAGGCCGATACACAATACTGGTCGCAATGTTACTGCAGATAATTGGTTCAGTGACATTACTCTTCTTGGAAGTCTTGTCATGGTCTGTTATATGTTGGCATTGTTACAAAAAATAAATGGTAGATTCCACCGGAGTTGAAAACCATAAAACAACGACCTGTTTGTTCAAGTGTTTTTAATTTTCAGGAGGAGGGAGCACTCGTGTCTTATATAACAAAATATGTTAGAAGCAAGAGAAGTAAAAAATGTGCTGTTTATTTCCAGCATGTATTTGGACGGAACAATCGATGTAATATCCGAAGAGAAGAAAAAGCCAGAAATATTGACGTTTTACAACAAAACGAAAATTGGCGTAGATATACTTGATAAAATGTGCTCCAGCTGTAATGTAGCCAGAGGTACACGAACGTGACCTATGGTCATTTTATTTCCTTACTGAACATAGCAGGCATCAACGCACAAGTAATTTATCTGGCGAATGTAAATGACGTTCCAACACAAAGAATCTTTCTGCGAAATCTAAGCAGAGAGTTGATTGAAGAACGTTTTTAGTAAAGAAAAAGTATTCTTCTTTTACTTAAATCAATTCTAAACAGAATTCAAGAAATTTGCCCGGGCCCCACTGTGACAAATACAAACGATTAAAAAATCAAAAATGTAGAGAATGCTGAAATAAAGTGCTATAAATGTCATGTTTAATGGGACATTAAATGCCAATAAATGGTAATAACTGTAAATACATCTACAGCTCTGCTACCAAATCCTACATACACCTCCTTTGAGGAGATGTAAGAGGGTTAAGGCGAATCTTCCACGTCTGATAATGGAATCGACGTGATAACCATACTGCAGGAATGGAGGTTGGGCGACGGGCTAACTCCTCGTCCCTGGAAAACCATACGATGTTTCGAAACATACAGATGGGCCTCGGAATGGATTGGGCTCACAGCAATGACCTCGCAAACGAAAAAAGGACTATGGCATTTGATCTCGGAATGTCAGATCACTCAATTTCCGTGGCGCTATTAAGAACCTTGTACAAAAGATCAGTCAATATCAATTAAAAATACTGGCAACCCAGGAAACGAATTGGACTGGTAATGATATTCACAACATGGAGCACACATAATATTCAAAAGTGGGAAGCCTACTGGAAAACGTGAATTTAGAGTGATATTTATTGTGAATAGGGAGCTCAAATCGCACGTTATTGATTTAAAGGCAATAAACGAACGGTTGTGTTCGATCCGTATAAAAGCTAAATTCTTTGAAATCTGACTGATAAATGTTCTCAACCCCACCGAAGAAAAGGACGAGAAAACGCAGGATATGTTCTACAATCACCTGGAAAGACTTATCAAGTCATTGCCAACAAATGACAAAAAATAATCCTGGGTGTTTTTAACGCTAAGGTTAGCAATGAAATATCTCATCGAGGAGTGACTGGAGGATATAGCCTCCACAATGAAACAAATGACAACCGCCAAAGCCTGA
Source organism: Odontomyia ornata (assembly GCA_963969285.1). Classification (NCBI taxonomy): domain Eukaryota; kingdom Metazoa; phylum Arthropoda; class Insecta; order Diptera; family Stratiomyidae; genus Odontomyia; species Odontomyia ornata. The sequence goes on from OZ017742.1 coordinate 95,072,723, forward strand.
TTGACTTTGCATGTAGCACGTTCGACTTACTTACCAAATCGACACATTCACAAAATGGCTTGGATATCACCGGATGGCAACATACAAAACCAGATCGAAAATATTCTGATCCAACAACGTTGGGCCTCGAGCATACTTGACGTCTGTATATACCGTACATACTCAGATCATTACTTCATCAAACTAGCCTATCGATGTCGTATGTCAAACACATATTCAACGAACACCAGCCCGCTACAAAAATTTGACATCAAAAGGCTCCAAACGACGTCTGCAGCCAAAAATTTCACGGGGACCCTCGACAACTAGCTGGCTCCCATCTTATCAGATGCCGCGTTAAAGACAAGCGACGAACTGTGGTTGGAAGTGGAAGCGATTATTAAGACCGTACCAGACCAGATCGTACCAGACATAGACGATCGAACATCAAACCCGGCGCAAGAGTAATGAATGGTTCAATGACGAGTGCCAGAATGCGTCAGATAAAATGAATCAGGCGTACAAACATTATGTAGGTAGGAAAACCAAGACGAAAATAGAACACTATGAAAATCTGAGAAAAGTAGCGAATAAGATAATTAGAATTAAGAAAAGAAAATACTATGACGACCAATTTAGAAGTATAGATGCAGGTTTAGCGAGCAACAACACAAAACAAGCCTACAATACAAAGTAGTGTAGTCTAAAACCACGCTCTGTCGTGATGACCTCGGCAATATCATCACTGAAGAAACCGAGATTAAGGAAAGATGGGCATCATATTTCAAGAACGTACTTAACCCTCCGTAGAGCTCCAGAACATCAGAGTGCTCAGATGTTTGCGGAGAGCCTCTATTGGCCCCAACAGCTCTGGATGAAGTTTGTTCCGCCATCAAAGCCCAAAAGAATAATAAAGCGTCGGGCATCGATGAGATTCCAGTCGAGGTCATCAAATATGGTGGCAGCAGTGTTCATAAACCTATTCACAAAGTCATCCAGTACATTTGGCAATAAAATCATTTGCCAAAAGAATGTAGCCAACAATTATATTCCCTATCCACAAAAAAAGTGACAAGCTACAGTGCGAACATTATAGAGGCATATCACTACTTTGTACGGCGTACAAAATATTTTCAAAGATCGTAGAAAATACAATCAGATCATATGCCAGCAGTATTATTGGGGAGTATCAAGGTGGTTTTAGAGCAGATAGATCGACAAAAGACCAATTGTTCACAGCCGAGCAAGTACTTGTAGAATGCTGGGAGTTCAAAATAGACAGACACCAAATTTTCGTTGACTTCAAGCAAACGTACGACAACATTGATCGTAAAGTACTGTACTAAGTAATATTTCGCTTAGGCATCCCAGCCAAATAAGTCCGTCTTACCAAAATGAAAATGGCGTGGACAACCTCTCAAGTCCGCATCAATAACCAACTCACTGATGCCTTTGACACAAATGTTGGAAAAAAGCAGGGAGATGAGCTGGCCCCATTGCTATTCAATTTGGCTCTGGATTATGTCATCGCGAAGCTACCTGTCGATACACGAGGTACATTACTATACAAGTCGAGTCAAGTAGTAGCCTATGCAGATGACATGAGCATTTTGTCACGGTCATAAACAACTGCCAAAGAACTCTTCTTGAAACACGACAGAGAAGCAGAACTAGTAGAGCTTCAAATCAATGAAAATAAAACAATGCTCATGACGCAGCCAAGGAAAAATACATCAAATGCACAGAATATCACACTTAGCGAATACAGTATCAAAAATGTTAGCAAATTGTGTATTTAGGCGCCAAAATAATGAAAACGAGTAATGAAGGAGTGGAAATACAGCGAAGAGTACAGTTTGCAAATAAAATATTTTATTCTGTTTCGACGATCTTGAAGACCAGCTTCATACACAGGAAAACAAAGCTCCAAGTATACAAATATGTTATAAGATCTGTGCTATGGGTGTGAAACATGGACCCTAACCCAAGCATCCGTAAATGTATTGAGCGCCTTTGAGCGACAGGTCCTGAGGTGAACAATCAGAGTGAAGTTGTATGAAATTTTTTGACGATCCGGAGGTCTCAACGATTGTAAGATTGCGGTAGCTGCAATGAGCTGGTCACATGAACCGTATGGACGAACAATGGATTCCCAAAAAGGTATTCGTTGGGAGAACTGAAGGCCGGAGACCAGTGGGGAAACTGAAGAAGCGCTGGTCTGACTCAGTCGACGAAGACAGTTCATCAATGCTCGGATTTCAATATTGGAGTACGCGGTCAATGGACCAAGACAGCTGGAGGTGCTGTTTGCAGAAAGCGAAGGCCCGAGAGGGACTGTAGTGCTAAAAAGAAGAAGAAAAACATAAGCGAAGTTCAAAACAGCAGATATATGAATTCTGTGGCCATTATCTGTACCTCAATAATCATTCCGCTATTGTTTGCAAGACCGGTTGCCACGCAAGTACTACCAGTGAAGAAGATGACAACATTAAAATACATTTTAATGCATTGTCTGTATCTTGGAACCTATTGTTTTTTCTTATTTTCAATTTAACTGATTGTGCTTTTTGAACTCAAATACCACAAATAAATTGTTTCCTTCGTCTATCTTTTAGTTGTTTTAATTTCTTTAAGAATGCAATGTGTATGGCTGGAAAATAAAGGGTGATCCAACCAAAACGCACAATGTTAATTGTAAATAAAATTAAAAGTTTTCAGAGAATTATGTTAATATTTCTTTGTTATAATAGTAAGTTATAGTAGTATGGCAATTGTGTGTAAGATAAAATATTGCCCAAATGCTCGCCACGGCTACGGTGGTATACTTTTATCCAATGGTCCATATTTTCAACGACTCTGAGACATAATTGAGGTTCAATGTCGTTAATGTGCTGAATTATCTCATCCTTTCACTCCTGAATTGTTCTTAGCCTATTGACGTACACTTTTTTTTTAGATGTCTTCAGAGAAAGAATTCCAACGGTGTCTAATCGCATGATCGTGGCGGCCAATTAACATCACTGCAAGGTGAGATAATACGGCCATTCAATTTCTCGTACGAAAAACCCAATCTTTTGTTGGCTGTGTGGCAGTTCAGTTCCATAACCACAATTTCCGGCCACAAGTAGTCTGCTTGGGCCGTCCTCATTTTCGAAGAAGTACGGCTCAATGACGTTGCTAGCCCATAAACTGCACCAAACAGTCTGTCTTTATGGAAGCATTGACTTCTCAACAATCATTCATAGATTCTAATTTGCCTAAATGTGCCAATTCTGCATGTTAACGAATCCACTGAGGTGAAAGTGTGCCTCATCGTTGCAGGTGATTTTCTTTGTAAAGTCTCTATTCCCTTCTGTCTGTTCAATCAGCCGTTCGGCATATTGGCGACACCGTTGTTGACGACTCTTTTGCCACACTATCGCGAACAACAGCAATGTTTTCCGCAGAACGAACTAGGCGAGCATGCCCAGGTGATTTCACATATCCTACAGACCCGGTTGGCTGAAATTTGCTCAGGATTCTCCCGATTGTGAACACATTTGGTCGATCAATTGTAATTGTTGTCGCGAGTGGACGTGTTTTGCTCGAGCTCCGTGAACGTTCTACAGGGTCTGAATGATAAGTAACCGGACTGACCTCAGGAAATTTTTTATTGGCAAAATATGTACAATTTTTCTTTAAAAATCTTCAAAGTAGTTCCCATTGGAGTCGATAACACGCTGATACCAGACTTTCCAATCCCTGAACGCTCCCTGGAAGTCCGCAATCTCGATGCTGTCTAGAGCCCTCGTCGTAGCACGCTGAACGTTTTCCAGAGTCCCAAACCGCGTCCCCTTAAAGTGTCTCTTGATCTTGGGGAACAGAAAGAAGTCCGCTGGTACCATATCCGGGCTGTAAAGAGGCTGTGGTATCGTTGCCCTCGACTGTTTGGCCAACTGCTCGGTGACAAGCAGGCAGGTGTTCGACGGAGCATTGTCGTGATAGAGGATCCACGAATCGGCAATCTCCGGACGGACTTGGTGAACCCGGGTGGTTAGTCGACGGAACACCTCTCTGTAGTACTGGGCGTTTACAGTTTGGCCGGGTGGCACAAACTCTTTGTGAACAATGCCTTTCACGTCAAAGAAAGCAATGAGCATCGACTTCACCTTCAATTTGCTCATGCGCGCTATTTTCGGTCGTGGTGACGCCGGTGTGTGCCACTCCGAGCTCTGCCGCTTTATCTTGAAAATCCACGTCTCGTCTCCTGTAATAACGTGGTTAAAAAACTCTGGTTCGGTTGCTCGATCGTACGCTCCATTTTCACTCCGACGACGTAACTGAACACGCACTCCGCTCTCGCTCGATGCTATCTCCCCAAGCACTTGGAGGCAACTGCTGCAGCTCGGTTACTTTTACCTAGACCCCCACCACCACTACAGCACCAGATACCGGTAAGCAGACGCTTTGACGGCGCGGGGCAGGCTCCGTCCGGTTACTTATTAGACAGACTCTGTATTCTATTCTTACCTAGTTTTTATAGAGTAATAATAATCGTGATTTGTTAAGTAAAGTAATTTACTCATTAATTCAATATTCTCGTGTCGCTAATTAGTGAGTGTGACCCAATTAGGCCCTAACACCTTCTTAATAAAGTTAACTTCCTCGTATCAGTAATTTAGTAGTGCTACTAAAGATTCAATCACATTATTACATTAACCCAGTTTTATAAACAATTTGTTATCATTAAACGCAAGCTCGCGTAAATTTGTGTCATTTCAATTTACTTTTTTTGTTGACTGTGTAAATTGTGCGAATCGTTTGTTGTATTTTGCTGTCGAATTGCATTTGCATTGATTCATGATTAGTGTTAACTGTGCCAATTGCGTGAAATTGGTTTTGTTTTGGTTTTGGCTCTCACTTGTTAATGATCTTGACTAAAATTCTTAATAATCGGTGTACCAGTTTTAACAATAGCAGATATATAAATAAACTAAATAAATAAACTATTAAATTGTATTTTATCTTGGACAATGACCCATAAGTGTGACCTCCTCAATTGCATGGTCTTCGATCATATTTCTAAGTATGCTATATGCAAGAGTTTCTGTTCCTGCAAATTGCACGGTGCTTGCATGGATGCTCGAAGAGACTGGTTTCATCCTTTCTTGAAGTCTTATTTCATTTGTTCAGACTGCCAACAACTTGAACATAAATTTCGAGATTTATATGATCGAATTACTGATCGCATCGATGTCCTCATCAACGAAAAGGACCAGCTAATTGCACGTCAGAATGCAAAGTCACGTGCAAACGATGAAAGCTTCATAGAGATGGCATCTCGTTTTGATGAGCTTGCGACTTCACTTTTAGGCAGCAATGTCAAGGTCACTAAAGCACTCGAAACATTTGACTCCCGTCTTATTGTAATAAAAAATCAGATTGCAAATCTTCATCTCCAAAGTACCGAAACTTTAAATAAAAACTGAATGGACGAAATCCTGGGAACAACTACCTTCACAACGCAACAAAACGCCTCACAACACTTGAAGCTGATTGCGAAAATTGAAGGGTTAGAGAAAAAATTTGCCGCTATGGAGAAAATAGTTCATGAACACTGTGCAGCTCAATTAACAGCGAAATGCTCTTCTAGTGTCGTTATATAGGAAATAGGCAATCGCCATTCATGCTACAAAGGCGACACTCCGATTGAAAGACCTACGATCCAAGTTCCAGTAGTCTCTTCTATTTTCAAATTGGGCACAATCTGGTCTTTGGATGACTGGAACAAAAAATCAAAGAAATTGGAGTCAGTCGATTCAGCAAATATTTAAAGAGCCACAAAAGCCATCGAAACATCTGGGAGATATTTTACCTCAAGAAAGAACTTAAAAATTGGAATACCTTTGGGTTGCAGCAGAAACTTGAAACGTGTCTGATGATCAAAGGCTTCAAAGTGGAAGAAATCCTAAATCGTAAGAAACGAAGGCCATCATTCAAAGTGCTTATTCCAAGGAAATAAGCCTGACTTTTTATTAACCTCCGAGTCCAAAACAGTGATTATGTCTGAAAGGACATGGTATTCAGCAAGTGGAAATCAGCCAAGTCAACAACCGGAAATAATACCGAAAAATGTCATCAACGAAACCATCGCATGAACCTCAAATTAAAAATAAATATATGTTAAACAAAACTAACCAAGATCTTAACTCTAAGCCTTCTACTGACACAGTTGTAAACCCAATTTCCCATTTAGTTTCAAAAGACACTACTCCTAGTTCCATTGACGTTACCATAGAAAATCCATACACTTCCCTCTTGAAAAATAATAGTGCTTCTAGCAGTTTGCCATCTGTTAGTACCAATGATCTGTCCACTGAATACTCAAATTTTGTATATGGAGGTGTACAGATTCCATCCTCAGCTCATATAATTCAACTACCAGCCTCAACAGTAAACTCGACGAATGAGAAGAGTTCATTTTCAGACCCCCTACTACCACCAGTTGTGAAGGCAACAATCAACTCTAGCAAAGACCTTGAGTCCAAATATCTCCTATCTAGGCTAAGAGATAACAGAATTTACGATAACGTGAGACTATTCCTGGCCTTTCTGCACAAAGCTCCTGATACTACGTGTATCAATGGGAAAACAAAAATAAACATTAAAGTTTCAATCCAACGAGAAGGTTTTCCCATAGAAATAGAGGCTCTCCGTGATCTTTATTTTAAATACCATGAAGAATACGGTATATCTCCAGCCCAAGCCAAAAAAGATCTGGACACTTATTCCTCACACGTAAGCGACAATTATATGTCTTCTCTTCAACAATCTAGAAAGCAACACCAGAAATTTTTTCGTTCCCGTTAAAACTTCACTCAGTTCCGATCGCCTCAGACTCTTTTACCACAACTGTGGTGGTATGAGAGGAAATATCAATAAACTCTTTCTTGATGGCAAAAATGCCATTTTTATGTTCTTCCTATGACCGAAACATGGTTGAAAAACTCATTTGTAAACGAAAAGATTCTTCATGGAAACTGGACTATTTATAGGGACGAAAGAGATTATCATAGCACTGGACACACCCGGGGCGCTGGCGTTATTATTGCTGTGCATAATTCCTTTTCCAGCAAGCTGGTTAGCACAGTTCCAAATCAGTTTTATCAACATAAAGTCGTCCGCATCAAAGTGGAGAAATCGGATTAATACGTTGGAGTTTTCTATATTCCACTTAAATCAGGTGAGTTAATCTACAATGATGAGTTCAATGTAATTTCTTCACTGGCTGCTTCCGTCATAGAAGAAGACAAAATTATCATCTCTGGCGACTTCAATCACCCTAATTTATCTTCCATGGTCGACAAAGCTGATGGTGGTCTTCTGCCAATAAATCTTTCGGACGATATTGACTTCGAACTTATTAACACTTTATATGGTAATGATTTGCATCAAATTGTTTCGACTCCCAACCATTACAGTAATTGGCTAGATCTGGTATTTACAAATGCATACAACGAAGTAGTGGTCAATCCGACTGGTGAAACAGATCATCTATTTTCTAATAGCCTCTACCATTCTGCACTTTCTGTTGAGCTGTCCTCTACCGATGAAGCAAACCAGCTATCTTAGAATAACAGTATTGTATACGACTTCTATAATGCTGACTATGATGGCATAAATAACTATCTTCGTCAAATTGACTGGACTGGTACTCTTACAACGTTAGGTGTAGACGATGCAGTATCTCGTTTTTGCAAGACTTCCTTGGACGCCGTTGAAAGACACGTGCCTAAGATAAAAAAGAAGAACAAACTCTCTGGGTCTTGGCTAGATAATGAGTTCCATTACTTGCGAAATCAAAGAAATAAGCTTTATAAAATAATTCAGTCAAGATCCAATGCGAACCAGGAGATGAAATCCAAATATGATGAGCGGGCAATGGAATTTCAAATTAAACCCGGGAAACAAATACATCATATGTTAACACAATTGGTGAAAATATTATTTGTGATCCAAAGAAATTCTTTGATTTCGTAAATATAAAACGCAAGTCTCATGGCTTTAGTAAATTCATGATATATCAGGAATCTAGCTCTTCCAACCCAATGGATATTTGTGAATTTTTTGCCAGCTACTTTCGATCCATTTATTCTACAACCAGCTCTTCGTACTATGCTCCTTCCTCAGATCTAAATTCAGACGTTTAAATTAAGGAAATTTTTTTTTCAAAAGATGAAATACTTAAAGCAATAGAAGATCTTGAGCTCTATAAAGGACCAGGCCCTGATTTACTCCCTCCTTACTTTTTATTCAACTGCAGAGAGCCATTGATCTTAATCCCTTGCTGCTGGAATTTTCCACTCATCTTGGAAGTCATCACATTTGACACCAATATATAAAAATAAAGATAAGGGGTCGGTTGAGAATTACAGAGGTATTGCTATTGTATCAGCTACACCAAAACTATTTGAAAAAATAGTTTGCTCCAAATTATCTCCCATTATTGAGCCACGGCTTAACGATCAACAGCATAGTTTTCGTAAAAATCGCTCGACCACAACTAATCTATCCATGATGGTGTCTAGCATTCTCTATGAAATGGAGTTGGGGCACCAAATTGACGTGATTTACACTGATTTTAGTAAAGAGTTCGATCGGATCAACCATGAAATCCTAATACACAAGCTTGAAAGATTCGGATTCGGTGGTTTTTTACTGAACTAACTTGGCTCATGTCTCCATAATCGGACTCAAAATGTTAAATTTCAAGGTTTCATATCCAAAGAAATAAATGTTTGCTCCGGTGTACCACAAGGCAGCCATCTGGGCCCTCTCCTTTTTAATATCTTCATTTCTGATCTTTCTGAGGTCTTGTCAAATATTCCTCATCTTTTCTATGCCGATGATCTTAAGCTTAACCATGTAATAAAGTCCTAACAAGATACATTATTCCTTCAAAACAAAATCAACTCCCTGTTAGAATGGTCCCAAATCAACCAACTCTCCTTGAACTTCGAAAAATGTCAAGTTATAAGTTTTTCACGGAAACGCTTAACTTTAATCAACAATTATCATCTTTATAATCATAAACTTAGCCGGGTGGAGAGCATCGTACACTTTGGTGTCACTTTGGACAGAAAAATGCGTTTCCATTTACATTACGATCATGTCATCAGTAGGGCCAGTAAGCTCTTTGATTTTATGAAACGTCGATCTAAAGAATTTGAGAATGTATGGTTCTCTAAGACATTATACCTTTCTTTAGTTCGTCCTATCCTTGAATATGCTTGTCTAATCTGGGACCCGAGCTTTAATGTTCATACCGACAGAATTGGGTCGGTTCAAAAACAATTCATCATTATTTATCCTGGATTTTTTTTTATTTTTGGTTTTTGTAACGATGCCTTGTTTGGCAATGAAATAAATAAATAGATTATGCTGACCAAAAAAATCACGGAGTGCTCGAAATGTATTTTGATTTGAACGCCCATTTTCGTAAAAAGCTTCAGCAACCTTAACGCGCTGCTCAATTATGTACCTCTCCATGATTAAATTTGTGAAACACTGAAACAAAGAAATGTCAAATTAAGTTGGGCAAAAGAATTGACGTTTAGTTGTGACTCACAATTAATATTGTGCATTATGGTTGGACTACCCTTTATATACCACAGGCATATTATATCCCCATGGTTTTATAGCTGTTTTGGATATAGTTTTTCTTTGAGTATATCAATTTAATACTCGCAACATCGCGACTTGATCACTGGATAAAAACTACTTCATCCATTGTAAGAAAGGAAATTCACTACTGCTTTACTTGCTTTAAGATAACAGCAAGACCAAATCATCATTTAATGGGATCACTGCCATTGGTTCACGAACGTCCATCAAACCTATTTGAATATACAAGAATCACTCATGCTAACCCTATGCTAAGTAAATAAAATGGAGGACGTGGCACAAAAACAACAAAAGTATATGTGGGAATTTTCATGTGCATGGCAACAAAAACCTTCCATTTATTGTAAAATTGTTGTCTTATTTGTTGACAGAAATATGTGTTGCTGCTATTCGACGATTTATAGCATGAAGGGGAAGTGTCAAACCATCTACAGTGATTACAGATCGAATTTTCTTGGCACTAACAAAAAACTTCAAGGCAATTATAAGAAAGTATTTCACACGGGTAATGAGGTTCTAGCTCGAGATTGTCTAGAATAGAACTTTATACCTCCCGAAAGCCCACATTTTGGTGGGCTCTGAGAAGCCAGTGTAAAATTGATGAAGTGGCATCTTTACAAACCATAGGAAAACAGTTATTAAACATCGAAGAGTTTTATACAGTTTTGGCACAGGTCGAAGCGTGCATGAACTCTAGACCATTAACCAAAATAAGCAATGATCCTTCAGATAACGCTGCGCTACCATCAGGGCATTTTTGACCTGCAGGAATTTATTTGAGATAAAATATGATCCACAGGAGAAAAATGTGACTTTACTAATACGATGACGAATGGTTTAGTCAATGAAGCATTCATTCTGGTACCGTTGGACAAAGGAATATTTACAACGACTTAAACAAACACCAAAATGGCTTAAGCCACAGGAAACTTTGAAAGTACGAGACTTGGTTCTTATAAAATAAGGACCATCTGGGGTGTTGACCACTCATCCAGGCAAAAATGGTCTGGTTCTGGTCATGACAGTAAAGCTATATGGAAATGTGGCAAAGCGTCCTATTAAAAAAATTTGTCGACTACCATTCAGCAGTAATTCAGATGAACTATAGTGATCTCTAAATCCCAAGCATTAAGCTTAAAACCAATATGGAAATCCGAAAATTACCCTCAGGTGAAATCCAAACCGAAACATCAATAAAACTTAAATGGGGACCAACGACAGTTGACGTCGGAAAGAGGAGCATTTTCGTCTATTATAATTCGTTTTTTCGAACGGCAAACATTACATACTTGGACAGAGCTTTTTTATTGAGTACATAGGCGTTGGCAATCTAATGCGCGGGACTTTGCAATTTAATATATCGATCCAAGTGTCAGTCCTATTAAGAGACAGAAAAAACACGGAAACGGTGAATGAAGGCACGAATCATTTGTGAACGTTATGAGGCAAAGTAAAAACGAAAACGCGATGCGGAAGTTTTGTTAATCACCTTGCTCAGTTTGCAGAAGAAACTCTGCAAAAAATTGAAATTCCGCACTTTATCACTAGTTGCGATAAACGGGGTCTACTTAGACAGATGCCTACGGCGATTTTCGGAGTGAGCAACCAAATGAAAACCGATCCTTATAGCTTTGCAGGAAATCAAGAAAAGTTACAACGATTGCTTTCATACCAAGGCATAATTATATTTCAAGCCACGATAATATTAAATAAAACATCAAGTAAAATGAGCGCTTAAATCAGTCAATTTTTGGAATATCTTGAAGCAGAATTGAATCGGATTAACTAATTCTGTCTTGACACTGATCACAATGCTTTGAATATTCAGTTTTTAGGAACATGCTTACAGGCAGTGGTACATTATAAATGCACCAGTTAAAAATTATTTTGTAGTGAAACTTTTAAGAGAGCACCACTTTGAACTTCTTACTAAATTTCATGCTTCTAGCTTATGTAGTTTTTGAGAAAACTTACTCGATCGCATGGACGTTCGAACTGATGGACCCATAGACGCACATACGGGTAGTGACTTTAGTTGGGTATTGTATAATTATTTTACAATACTCTAAAAATTCTTTTAATTGCTATGAACTTCTCAGCCTTCATCTTCATTAATATTTTCTCTTTCTATCAAGGAAATGACGTTCTCGCCACAAAGAAGCAAAACTATTCTTTACTAGGTAAGTTTACTTGATAGTAGCGGACCAGTTAATGAGGGTACTTGGCTCCGAACTCTGTCCTAAATCATCGATTTACTTGGAGTTTTCACAGTACGTAGGAAATAGCTCAAGAAGCAAAGTCTTCTCGATGCGGAAGTATGCTTTTATCTTAGGGATGAAAAATTTTTTGGTCAAAATAACCCCAGGAATCGATAAAAGACCCAAATTTTAAGCAAAAAATGTTCAATAACGTTTTTTCGAAAACTCAATTCTGTTTGAATTATTCTAGATTGAAAACTTGCCATTTTCATTGAAAAATGACACTCTTTTGAACGGTTTTTTACGAATAACTCAAAAACCATGCGTCTACTAAAAAAAAAGATTTGGACATAAATGTAGCTTATAAAAAACTAAAGAGATTCGTTTTTAGAGACATCCTATGTACAATACAAAGCGGGATATGGTTGACGAAAGGAGACTTTATTATTTGTGAATACTGCTAAAAGTCGATTGCTTTTAAACGAAGAGAGGTGCAATTCAACAAAGACTGACCTCTTAAATTTTTAAAGAAAAAATGAGCGGTATAATTAACTCGACGTTCACCAGAATCAAAATATCTTGTTTTCGTTCTGCAGTACCTTTAATTCAGTGTTATGTAACAGGTTATTCAATAAGTCCGTAGAATAAGTAAGAAAGAACAAAATTTTGACAAAACTCGATTTTATGATGATTTCGAGGGCAATACAACGAGTATAGCGATTTTCCAACTTTTCTATGCCACTTGTATAGTACGATTTCTCTTTTTCATTAAAATAGGCCTCAGTTTCAGCGATTACTTCATCATCGGACTTAAATTTCCTTCCAGCAAGCATTCTCTTGAGATTTAATAACAGAAGAAAGACGCTGGGGGCTAAATTCATTCAATTTTGCCATCGATTTGTGACACGGTGCATTGTTTTGGTGAAACAACCCTTTTTATTTTTGCAAATACGGCCGTTTCTTTGCAATTTCAGCCTTCACAGAAATAGTCGCTGTTGATGGTGGTGCCTTTTTGGAGATAGTCGATGAACATTATCCCATTCGCAATCCAAAATGCAGACGCCATCATCTTACTGGCTAACTGTTGCGTCTTTGCTCGCTTTGGATTCGGTTCGTCGACTGCTGTCCACTCAGCTGGCTGTCTTTTGGATTTTGGTGTATAACAACGAAGCCATGTTTTATCCATTATCACATATCGACGATAGAATTCAATTTTGTTGCGGCTTAATAGCGCCAAAAACTCCTCTGACGCATCAATGCGTTGCTGTTTTTGGTCAAGTGTGAGCTCATGCGGCACCCACTTTGCACAGAGCTTTCAGATGCCCAAATGCTCGGGTAAAATGGTAAAAACACTACCATCTAATATCTTTACAATGTCAATTAGCTCGTGCACCTTAAATTTGCGATCGTTCATAACCGATTTATGGATTTTTTTATGTTTTCTGAAATAACAGCCTCATTTGAGCATCCACTGCGCTCTACATCAATTGTGCAGCAATCTACGTCTCTACCATTTGTTTCGATTGAACAGAGTTTGGTTAATGTTTATCAAGCCATTGTTTGTTGGCTTACACTGTATTTTTTTTTTCATCAAAAAGCAATGCTTTATCGAAAAAAATGGAAAAAAGTGAATTTTGAGTTCGCTCAAAATTCACTTTTTTCCATTTTTTTTCAATGACAAAAGTTGCTTCGCAGAAAATGCTATTACTCATGAATCAATAGTTCGATTGCTGTCAAATTTAGATACGTATCGTTTGTAGGTTAGTACTAATAAAAAATCATGTGGAAAGAATTCCAATAACGCCATCGATGTGTCATCCTAGGGACTTATGAATTTATTGTTATATGACTGGTTCCAAATGCATACTTTTTGAAAAAAGATACGGTCAATCGGTTTTCTGTAAAATCTACCTTTTTTTTCGGGTAACTCAAAAATGATAAGAGATACGTAAAAAATTATTCTGTACAAAAATGTAGTGTTTTTTAAGCAAAAATTTTGGTTAATCTATAGCATAAAAACTTGTGGAGATATCGACACTTTTATTTGGATAGATAGCGCGAGTATCACCTTTCTTGCGCAATTCAACCCTTTACCTTTTAAAAACTGAAGGTTTTGAATTTCCTTTAAAATGGTTTTTGGATGGATACGGTATCCTTAAAATGAAAAAAATTATTGTAAAAACACCAAACTACACAAAAATGCATAATTCACCTGCACCACAGGTACTACTAGAAGTTATTTTTTGCAATTGTAAAAAAGGATGAAGCGCATCATGTACCGGAAGAAAGCTTGGGCTATTTTGTAGCACTACATGTAGGGAATGTGCAAGCATTAACTGCCAAAACAGTGCGCCAATCTCTGACAAAGATGATGAAGGAACGATTGACAGTGACGACAGTGACGCTGATTAAAATAAATTAGCGGCATTAATGTTTTTCTTTAAATCTCTAAAAAAAATCTATAAATCTTTTGTTTAACCTCCTGAGACCCAAGATTAAAGTATATAACCCACAATTAAGATTGCTACTTTTTATATCTAGGTACTACATATTATTAATAAAACACAAGAGAAGAAAATCCTCCCCCGCACTTTTTGGAGTAAGGGAAGGTATCACAGGTGATACCTTGGGACTGCATTAGTTTAAAACAAGGTTATTATTCATATTGTTCTCATTTCAATTTATATTTAAAAATGGTACATTAATCACACTTTGGTAAAAAAGCTACTTGGAAGTCTGATAATCCAAAATCAGTTCCTCTTCACATTAAATCAAAGAGAAATATTACACTCGGAACGCTTTACAAACATCAAGTTTCTACAACCTTTGTTTCGACATTTTGATCCATTATTATGGGCTCCCTTAGCACAAGTTGACAGATTTTTTGCTTCTTTCCTCCTTTTTGCAATGTGAGGTATTGTTTCAATGAGTCTGCGTTTTCTAGTTGAAATAGAAGGTCTTTCATTTATTATGGAAACAGGAATTTCACGAATGCTTGGACTGGAATGAGGACTTTGCTGTGGGGTATTGCGAGTCACGCGTGCAAATTGTGGTTTCAAATTGTGGGGTGATTGACTAGAAACTGAGTAAATTAATTGTTTTGCTAAATACAGCTTGAAATCTAAGTATTGGCCCATATCTTTCCTCTGGCGTCCAGATTTTGCAGCATCGTCCCGATATTGCACTCAACCTGCAGCTGCAGCAAAGTTGAAAAACTGAAATATTGTTCTAACAGTCCACTTACCAGTTCTTGCTCTTATGGTATATTTGCCAATAATACGATCCAGAAGGTCAATGCCTCCCATATACTTGTTATAATTTTTTATAGCTACAGGTTGTGGCACTTCGATGTATTCCTCATTCTGCTTTTACTACAGCAATCTTGTTGTCTCCCCTTACAACAATCAAAAACCTTGGTTTACAAAGCGAGTGCATAGTGTCCTATGAGCAAAAGTCTTTAAAACACTCGGCACTATTGAAGCTAGATCTAATTTTAGCAGGCTGCGTGCGTTTGCCAAAAATGAGATCAAATATGCTGTGAAGATTTATTTCGGTAGTGTAGATAGCTCTATTGTAGCTAATAATAAAAAGCCTTTTTGATCTTATTATTAGGTTACTGAAATCCTCTTCTTCCAATCCTAGTAACGTCCGTTGAAATGGTGCAGATGTTTCTTCTCCTCAATAAGTTACTGACTCATTTGCCCAATTTTTCTCTTCGACTGATTCTCCTCCCATTGCAGCTGTGCATCCTGTTGTCTTACTTAATTATCTTCCCTTCCCAATTTCCTTTATTTGTACATATGTATCTGAAGTCGAATCTTTGATCAATACTCTTGTTTCTAATATCAGCCCCGGATGGTTTGCCAAACATATTTGTAAAGTTATTTGCCTCATCGAATAGTTTTCCTTTATCTCTCCTCTTCAATCTAAGGTTCAGTACTGGTACTTTCCCTAGTCCTTGGAAAACAGCTAATATTGTGCCTTTTTAAGGTTTTGTAATAAAATACAAAACCCTATTGTAGAAGCTACAGCCATGAAACTTTGTGGAAAGGTCAAAAGTAGTGACTTATTGAAATTTTTGGGGTGGAAAAGTTTTTCAAAGGGGTTCAAGGGGGGTCCCCAGATGCGTGGAGGTGACCCTTAAAAAAAAATTTTCACCATTGGTAGTTGATTAGGGTGTCATTGGAAAGGTCTCAATGAGATCTTTTCAAAACAAGCCTTAAAATTTCCTTATTGGTACTGAAAGGGGCAGGGGAAGGGAAATGCACGAACTTTTCGCATACCCCCCTTCTTGATTGGACACCTTTCATCCGAAAAATCTGAAAAAAATCATGAATGTAGGCCTTTATGAGTACAACAACAACAAATACATGAGAAGTCGAAATTCACTCAATTTTTTAGCAATAGTATGATTTATTGATTTTATGTTTTCTTGAATAAAATCTTAAGGGTATCCTTATATTCAGTATACAGATGACTATTTATAAGATAAATCTGTCCTGAAAATTTCATAAAGGTTCAATTGTATTTAACGAAGTTATAACAATTTTAATTTGCCTGTATTACTATAGAACAATATGCGCTGTATTACTATGGAAACATATGGCTATGGACTTAGGCACTACAGCTTCGCTAGAATTTGCATGAGAATATCAGGAATGATAGGTATCATGAATATGTTTGAGAATTGGCTCAGCGAGTGGTATGAGTAATCGTAAAGCGAAATAGTGTTTTAAATGCAAAGGTTGAATAATGTTGAGTTGTTTTTTCCCGACTTCAACGCGTTTAAGATGCATGCTTTTAACACTTGATTCAGTTTAATGAATGACTGAAGATGAGAATCTAAAATTAATACTCATAAGTGAAACAGGTTGAGGAAGCAAGAGAGAGCTCCTAGCAAAAGGGCTTTGTAACCATTCTAGGATTCGAAAAAATTGACCATAAATCGATGAATACAGTACAGGGAAGTGGCCGCTGAAAAAAAAAATTTATCAAAGGTAGCCGATATGAGTATCAAATGAAAGGTCTTTATAAGGGCTTTTCAAAATAGTTCTTAAACTGACAATTTTTCCTTCAGTGGGACACAGGGTAGAAATACACGAAAAATGTGTTACCTCCCTCGCGAATGGACACATGTGATCTGAAAAATTATCAATATATTTATGATATAACAATATCAAATACGTCAGAAGTCAAAATTCGTTCAACTCTATTAATAATAGTTTGATCTTTAAATTTCATATTTTCTCCAATAAAATTGTCTTTGACATATTTTTTGATTTTATTGGTTGCTGTTGACTGCATTTTGTAAGGTAAGTACAAAACCCTTCTGACATGAGCGTAGGTCTGTCTACCCAACTTATTTTAGAGTGGTGATCCTTCATCAGTTTCAAATTATCGCTCTATTTCCTTACTTTCCTACTTTCCAAAGTTACTTGAACGGCTGGTTTATAATCGACTCTCAAACTCATGAGCTCCTATTATTGCTCCAGAGCAGCATGGCTTTCGCAAAGGATACTTCACTACCTCTAATTTAATGGAGTTCACAAACAGGATTGCAAGAGCTTTGGATACCCAACCGCAAGTTAATGTGATCTTCACAAATTTCTCCAAGGCCTTTGACACTGTGAATCAATTACTTCTTTGTCGTAAGCTTGAAGCTCTTGGCATCTCAGGTGCTCTTCTATTTTGGATGTCATCTTATCTATCGTCTCATCCATGTCGAGTAAGTCTCTCTGGTAGTACGTCTAGTCCTTTTTATCCTTCATCTGGTGTTCCACAAGGTTCAATTCTTGGGCCTCTTCTCTTTCAGTTGTTCATAAATGATCTTCCCTTTGTAATTAATTCCTCTTGGCTCTTGTATACTGATCACTTCAAAGTATTTCGAGTAGTCAAATCCCATTTAGACTTTCAGCTTCTCCAACTGATCTGAATGCTCTAAATAAATGGTGTGCTTCAAACTATTTATATCTTAGCATTTCTGTTTTTGTTTGCATTTCCCAATGAAAGGAATAATTTTCTCGTCAATAGTGACGCAATTACCTCTTTTATTTTCACGACAACCCTTTTCTACAGCAGAAACAATAGGACGTACTTTCCAAAACTTGTCATTCACTCTGGCATTTTGAGGAATTAGCTCATCCTTTATAACCTTTAAATTAGATCTTAGTTGAAAATACCGATTACGAGGAATTGTGTTTGCTATATAGTAGACTTTTGTTTTCAATGCCCAGTACATTCTAATTCATGGAAGACCAAGCACACTCATTGCCATTGAATATCCAAAGAACTGTCTTAGTTCATCAGGTGTCGTATTCAGACATTTTCCGGTCCTTGATACACTGCAAACATTTGTACATTCGGCCATAATTTCAAATAAATGGTCATCAATATAATGACCAAAATACTCTAAAGAACTCTTCACAATTACGCTAGGATCGAATGAGACGTCCAAATCTTCTTCATGTGGAGTAAAATCGAAATTTTTGCTGTGTTTCTACCGTAAAAGTATGCTTCGGGACGGTTGAGGTTGTACGCCAGAAGATGCGAGAAGTTCATCATCCGATTCAGTCCGATCTTCTCCATTAGGAAGTGGGATTCCCTCGCCGATTTCTTCCTCTCGGCATGCTAGTAAGTCACTTTCACCATCGGCAGAAGAAGGTGTCAGTATCTGCCGAGAATGCCCTTGTCTGGGGATGCGTGAATGCGCTGGCAGACTAGCATTGCGGTGTCGTGAGGCGGGTTCATTCCCCCAGCACAAGGACCCACTACAAAGAATTTCGCATTCACGAATTTTTGGGGGTCGAACAAAAGCAAGGCGACCGAAGTCGCAAAAATTGTAGGCAACTACAACAGGGGTAAATGACTTGTTCATGGAACAAGGAAAACAAGTAAAAAGGACGGAATAAGGGTAACTTTTCTTACCCAAAGAGGCTCATGACCCACAAATGAGAGAGGGGCAACCGGGTGGTGATGCAACCCCCTCGCACCTGCCCAACCACATCATTTTGGCACCCCCCCCCCCCCCCCCCATACACACACACCCCACTCTCAATCCTCTCCAACATTAAATATAATTATTCGTCATTTCACAACCCACACATTTATTTCATTGTTATCAGATGTTGTCATACAACACAATTGAAGAAAATGGGATGGAAATTGTATTTCAAGAACATTTTGGTGGAATTTAAGGCATTAAATTATAATATTTGAAATGGCAGATCCCCGATGCAGCTGTAATATATTGTGCAAGGACGGGTTCTAGAAGAGCAGCCTTCTTTTCTCTAGAAGGGCACCCTTCTATTCTCTAGAGGAGCACCCTTCTATTGTCTAGAGGAGCAACCTTATATTCTTTAGGTGTGTATTCTATAGAAGGGCATCCTTCTATTCTCTAGGGAAGCATTCTTGTATTCTTCCTTCTACTCTATAGAAGGGAACCCTTCTATACTTTATGATACCCTTCTATTCATTTGAAGAGTACCCTTCATTTGAAGAGTACCCTTCTTGAGAATAGAAGGGTGCCCTTCTATTCTTTGGAAGGGCACCCTTCTTCCCACACCCCACTCTCAATCCTCTCCAACATCAAGTATGTGCAAAATACCAACTTTGCACGATAGTGTACATTTCCCAATTTTCGAACCTTAAAAACTATGTAAAGGAATGTTTTCCGCGCCCAACATATATATATATATATATATATATATATATATATATATATATATATATATATATATATTCTTTTTCAGCATGAAAAACTGTATAACATACTGAAATTTCAAAAAAATCGGGAGTATGGCACGTAAACTAAATAATTATCTTATTTTATTTTATATAGATAGGGGGTACTTTTGGGGTTTGAAAAAATGAAAAAAATATAATAATGTAGAACCAAAGTACAGATGCATTATTAATTTGAAATATATGTTAAATTATTTGAAAATATCAATAAATTCCTCTTTCTACACCTTTTATATAAAAGGCGGTTTTTTATAAGCGTTAAAGATGCTTCTAAGGGCTGACGAATTGAAAAAAAAAATAATGTAGACCCACAATACAGATGAAAAATTTATTTAAAATAGATATTAAATTAATTGAAAATATTAATAAATTACGTTATTTACAATTATACTATAAAAGGGATGTGGTTTATAAGGGTTAAATTATTCAGCCATCCAATAATAATGCCTTAAAGTATACGAAGACTTTTTTTAACTTAATCAAGCATTATGAAAGCCTAAAAAGTACTTTGATTTATGTTATAACAAGTTTTATTAAATTTTGGCAATAGGGGGTAGTTTTTACCTCTAAAAAACTGTAAGCATATATCAGCATAGGGTAGACTTTGAAGTGGGAGGCAAGTAGAGTCTTTTCCCAAAATTTCATCAAAACCGATCCTTTAGGCAAGAATTCGGAGGTATTATCCTATTTTTGCCCTCATTGACTGGCCTATAGATTCCGCGCTTGAGTTTTCAATGATTTGAATAATTTTCCATTCCAAAATTTTGAAATCAAAAACCAAATTCACAGCTAATGAAAATTATCAAAATAAGCACTTTTTCCTAACTTTCCCTCACAACCTTTTCGTAAATAACTGCAATAAATCCGCTCTTCATGTGTATGCATACATAAATAAATTTCATTATGTTTCACTTCAAGATGAAATCGGAGACGAACAGTTTTCAATTTATTGATCCAGCGAACTGTGGAATGAGGGTCGACTGTGCTTAGTTCTAGCTCCAATTCTCTACGTCTTGGTCACAACATTGTATTTTGCATATGACCACAGTAAAATTCAATACCCTTGCAGAAAATTCATATATCTACCCATTATAGTTTTCGCCCGTTTCGAAACTTCTCCAATATTAGATATACTCAAACTCTTACGAAGGACTAGGAATGATTACCATTGGAGAATCATAAACCTACAAACACCTGCCAGATGTATGTTAGCTGGGCTATCAGAATTAGAATATCGAATGAAGAAAGAGTGAGGGTGGAGCGAAAGAGTCCTGTGTAAGTCATCACGAGCCTTGACAACGTTCCACTGGCATGGAAAACCCTAAAAAGGCCTCTTTGCCTCAGCACCATGTCTTAGTGGTGGTAGTAGAATTATTGAGCTACACGGGACGAAGCATAAATTAGAATTTCTCATTAATTCAGGCTGAAGCTTAACTGCTATTCACAAACTCAGGCATACCTACACCTTAGGACACTGTCCGACTATTCTACAATTAGTTTTCCCTTATAACACCCTCTCATTAGTTTTCCTTCCGACTTCAGTGCCGACCGACCCCAACGAGCACAACTAGCTGTTACTCAGCCGCTCCTTGCCCTCCGCCTTGGCTCGCTCCTGTACATGGTCCCGTCTAATTTATAAATCAACCCTTACTCCTGGAACATCATACTTGAGAGGTTTATGATAGCAACTCACAGCAGTACAATTCTCTTATCGTTCAGTTTGAATACCTCGTTCTGCCTTACATCAAACCTTACAAGTTTACTATGTCTTCCTTCAACGGCACTGGCACAGTGCTTTGGTGTCACTCTCGAGCGCCTCAACCCCGCTCGGTGCTGGTCTTGCATACATCCTTAAACCATGATCTACCCGTCCTAGAATGCACTCAGCACTTCGTGGATAAGGTTTTCGGTGCTCCTTCCCTCATCAGCCTATGCATGACAACAGTTAGTGCAACCGAAACCTCCTGCCTCCCAGCTCCACCCCCGCACTGGCCAATCCCAATGTTCAATTTTACTTTCGTATTTCCTTCAGTGTTTCAATGTTATGTAAATTAGAGTTAATGCAGACGTCCGAATTGCAAATTAAATTGCATATTCGGCACACAAACACACCAAACATGTCCTGGATAAGTTAAAGACTGGTGCTCGAGGATGGTCAGGACTAGCTGTCCGACTTGAATGCATGCATTCATTCGTCCGAACTCATTATAGGCCCGGAATGGTGTGGCGGTATGGCGAGTGGGAAGAAGCTCGCTAGGAGGAGGCCGAATCGGATAAGGATTATTTTGCATTCAGGAACCTTCTCACCAGCAGCGCCTTGTTTTCTGCACAGCGAAATTGCATCTCCAACGCTTCAACTTAATACGTGCGTATGTATGCGTGGATCAGCTTGTTTCGCATTGAAACTGTTTGCATGATTCTTGCATCGAAATGACAAAGTTCAGTGCTTACCACCCTCGAGGCAACCCTGCACTGTAATAAGATAATTATTCCGATGAAATTATGTAGAACATACAAAAGACAAAAGCAGGCGAGCACTTTAGTTGGGTCGTGCGTTTGGGGAATATTTGAGAAAGTTTTGTCTTCAACTTTGCTTAGTGGTTGGTTTGAAATGAGGATTAGAAAAGGAAATGATAATGTCTGAACATTTTCCAAAGGTTGGAAAATATGAATTTGCTTCTGGATTTCATGTTATTTTATAGCAATATTCAGATTCATTTTGAATAATTCAAGCAAAAATCGAACTCATAGTTTTGAGTCATAGATTAGTTTTAATATGAAGTCAGTTCGATCAATTATCAATACTCTCTCATATCTGACAGCATTATAAGAGCCAAGAAAAATATAAAATTTTAATTTCATAATTTGGTGCAAATCTAACGCATGCGAGTAGAATGATTTGGTTTTTTTTTGCATTAGCACTGCAGACTCTTTTGGGCCTTAGCTTAAAAATAGGTGGAGTATCTCCTTATCTTGATCGAATATGTTGGTACTCGAGAAGGTGATATGGTACAACACTTTGGCCGTATGTCCATCCACCCAGCGACGATGCGTTCTGGTTTTAAACCAGTAGGTGTCATAACTGAATGGGTTATAGTCCGCCCAAAGAATCAGTCAACACGAATCTCGTTGGGTTTGAACCAGAAACCTTCGGCTTATGCAGCAAGTACTACTACACAACGTCGAATCAACATGTATCCATTTTAAGAAAAAGGACCAGTGCCTTATCTCATGCATTTATTTCTGTGGTCTAAATTTTCAAATTGTATTGCTGAATGGTTCAGTTAAAGTTCAGGCTTAAGGATAGATAACTTTTTATTATTTAAACGACGGATTCATTTTATTTTTAATAATTACCACACTCATTGAATAAATTGAATTATAGTACCGACAATGAGCCAGGATGAAACACAAAAAAGAACCGTCTCCAGGAAAATATTAATTCAACTTTTTTGCATTTGTTGAAACTTCAAAAAGCAGAACTCTCCGAGGCTTGCTGATTTAATTACAGTTATGTCGAAGTATGCTGTACGTCGATTTCCTGCACACTCAACATTCCACCAATGCTGCATACTACTCTAACCTTCTGAAAACACAGGTGAAACCCTCTTATCGCTCGAAACAGAGGACCAAAGTCAAAGTATACGTCAAAAGTGCTTTATTCAATACTAATCCTTATAAACTTTAAAGCATATAAAGCAAATTCCAAACAATAATAATACAAAAAACTTAATGGCCTAAATGGCTCTCTAAATGTATACGTTATCATTAAGCACATTTTAGCAAAAAAACGATAGCAAATTCAAATTAATTAAGATTATTACATATATTATGACTTGATTGGAAAAAGGAGAAAAAACCAACGTACACTATTCAAAAATTATTTATAATTCAAACACTACAGTGCACTATGATCCTACACCTAATATGTTCTAGCCTGATTCTAATAAAAATGCAATCAAAAACTTTATCTTATACTAAAAAATTCTATCAATATATTCCTAACCTAACCGTTTTACTTGATCTCCAGCCAAATAAAATAGCTTATACCTAATTTTTAACACAAATAAACAACAACAGCCACCAATACCTAGATTGCCCCCTCTTAGCTCGATCAGCTTCAACAAATCTAGCAAATGAGTATCTCCATTGGAATTGTTGGTCTCGTGAACTCAAATTCAGAGGATATTTTATCTTCTTATCGGTGGTCCGTCTATATATGTGATATATGACTGGGACACCGTCAGAATCAAAAACATATCGATTCATGTCCAAATACATGAATGCTTCTGGAGGAACGAAGCCAGTAGCGAGGCAAGTCACAATATACCCGTCTGTAGGGTGGAACGGCTGTTAGATAAAAGGATTTTCACTCACAATTACAGATCTTGCGATATGATTCTGAAGAAGCTTCAATATGAAGATATCGACTCTTGCCACTTGAACAGATTGATAAATTCTTCTGTTCTATATTGTTACATGTACAAATAATTACATGTACAAATAATTCTGCGAGCTACTGTCGCAATTGTTTTCATCATCATTAAGAACGTCAACAAATGAATTTACTCGAACCCACGAGTAAATTCAACAAGCATAATCAACATCTGCAAGTGACGAACCTACCAGGTACCTCTCGGTAGAACATTCGCCAATGTGCGAGAAATGGGTGAATACGTAGAGACCCTATATAAAGGCGAGCTGAATGAATGGGGGAATCATTCATTCGACCGCGAGAAGAACTGCGATTGTGTGTGGGAAGCGATATTCTTCGAGTAGTAGAAAAGTGTGTTTCGTAATAGTGAAGTAATTTAGAAGACAATTGCGATAATAAATTTATGGACAAGTGACAATTAAAATTAGTGAAAGTGTTAACTGATTATTGTGCATTTTATTGAATAAACTCTTTTAACTTAAATTAAAAGACATTGCGTTTTCACTTTCCCGGAACGTTAAAATTATAGGCCGCGAACCAATAACACGCGACAATGGTGTCAGAAGTGGGAAAGAAAATTTTGGAAGTGAAAACGATTAAACATTTTTGAAGTGCACAATTGTGGAAGTTAACGTGGAAAAATAGCCGAAACAATAAAAATGCCAGGAAATTTAAATCTAAAAATTAATCAATTGAGCATATCGGAGCTCAAAGAGGAGTTGGAACAACGAAATCTGGCTACACAAGGTACAAAGGCCATACTGATTGCACGCTTGCGTGATGTGATCGAGTCGGAAGGTGCGTATCTAGATTCGGGTGAGCCTACAGATGCAGAAAAAGGCGCAGAAGGTGGTGAAGCAGAAACAAAAAAACCAAAGGAACCAGAAAACGCGCTGATGCAAATGTTAATGCTGATGCAGCAGGAGCAGCGACAACAGTCATCCAATTTAACTGCGAAGCTCAATGAACAGTCGTCCAATTTAACCACGAAGCTAGATGAGCAATCAGCGAAGTCAAATGAACAATCAGCGAAGCTTAATGAACAATCAGCGAAGCTTAATGAACAATCAGTGAAGCTGGATCAACAATCGATCGAAATCAAGGCAGACATCGCTCAGAAGCTGGAAAAACAGTCAACCGAAATAAAAGCGGAGCTCAGTAGTCTCAACAGCCAAATTAAATGCGTCGAGGAGAAGGTATACCAGGTCGAGGAGAGAATCAACCTTGAGATCAGCCAGGTAAACCATGAGATGGAAAAAGTGAAAAAGGACTTGGAAGCAGCGAAGGCAGTAATAACCGCCTCACCAGCCCCAATTATAACCGCAGCGCAAAGCTCATCTAGAAATGTGCAAGCACCAATATTCGATGGGCAAACGGTCTGGAGTATTTACAAAATCCAGTTTGAAGCCGCCGCTAGGATAAATCACTGGAATGAGCAGGAACGAGCAACTGCGTTAATTCTGGCTCTAAGAGGCCCAGCTGCCGAGCTTTTGCAGACTATCCCCGTTGAGCTGCATTCAAACCCGGCTGCTATAATGAATGCGCTGGACATGCGTTATGGAGACGATCATCTGAAGCAGATTTACCGGGCGCAGCTACGGCATCGGATGCAGAAGTCTGGCGAAACCTTGCAGCAGCTAGCACAAGACATTGAGCGATTGGCACTTTTGGCTTACCCAGCGTACGACCCAGAACATCGAGACGACGTAGCAGCAGAAGCATTCATCAGCGCCTTAAAGGACAAGGAATTGCAACAAGCCGTGCGGTTAGCTCAAAAGCAAACAGTCAAGGAAGCATTGGCTTATAGTTTAAATTTTGAGGCAGCCAAAAATGTGACCCGCACCACTGTCCGGGTTCGCGAGGTAGTGACAGATAAATCCAGGTGTGAGCGCGTGGGAAATGAGCGAGAGCTGCAGGTGAATGGTGCGCCTAGATGCTGGAATTGCGGGGAAAAAGGGCACCTGCAAAGAGACTGCAAGAAGGGGAGAAGACCGAGCTATCGTCCAGGGTGGTGGAGATCCAGACCGTGTCAGGAGCCTAGAATGGAGGCCCATCAAACTGCAAGGGCCAACTTCGTGGGGCGAACGTTGGCCACGAGTATCGACATCCCCAGCACCGTGCCAAGGCAACATCGTGGAGAAGCAGACAGATGCCTTCCTGGTCAAGTTGATGAAGAACAATGCACACTAACAAACGACACTGGTGCAACCCGATCGACGATCCGACCAGACCTAGTGAGGTCCAAACTTCTCCACAAGGGGAGAGTTCATGGAATTGCTGACGCCCTATCTCGTCATCCATGTCCAGCTAACTGCAAACATTGCCAACGGATTGAGGAAAAGGAGCCGCCCGTTGATCTGCGAGTGATAACGGCCGAATTCGATGAAGGTTGGTCATCGGAGGAGATTCGAAATGCCCAGTTAGCCGATGAAGATATCGGACCATTGCTCGTATGGAAGGAGACGACTGGGCGACCGGAGTGGAAGGACGTTTCGATGCATGGCGCAACCCTGAAAAGCTATTGGGCACAATGGAACTCCCTACAGGTGGAGGGTGGCGTACTCAAGCGGAAATGGGAAACGGCGGATGGCAGCTCCTATAGGATGCAAACTATACTACCCAAAAGCCGAATCCACGATGTGGTTAAGGAAATGCATGAAGGATCCTCGGGAGGCCATCTTGGTGTTAACAAAACCTTAGCGAAATTGCGGGAAAGATTCTACTAGCTCCACGCTCGAGAAGACGTAGAGGACTGGTGCCGCAGATGCACAATTTGCGCTTCCGTCAAAGGCCCAAAGCGACGACTGAGAGGACAAATGCAAACCTATAACGTAGGCGTGCCATTCGAAAGGATTGCTGTTGACATCGCTGGACCCTTTCCTGAATCTGAATGGGGAAATCGATACACGCTGGTTGTAGCTGATTATTTCAGCAAGTGGCCCGAGGTCTACCCCATTCCCAACCAGGAAGCAACTAGTGTAGCCGAACAGCTAGTGTTAAATTGGGTCAGCAGGTACGGCGTGCCTTGTGAACTACATTCAGATCAAGGCCGAAACTTTGAGTCACTAGTTTTTAGCGAAATGTGCGAGCAGCTGGGAATACGGAAAACGAGGACAGCACCGCTGCATCCCCAATCCGATGGAATGGTCGAACGTTTCAACGGCACGCTCAATAAACACCTTGCCAAGATGGTTGACGAGAATCAAAGCGACTGGGACCGACATATCCCACTATTTTTGATGGCGTACAGAGCTGCCGAACATACATCGACGGGCCAAGCCCCAGCCAAAGTCATTTTTGGAAAGACTATTCGTCTGCCAGCTGATATAAAGTTTGGAACACCCGCCGAGAAACCCCAAACGATCTCGGAGTACGCAAGTGATCTAAGACAACGGTTGAACCAGATACATCGGACAGTGCGAAAACACCTCGAATCGGCTACTGACCGCATGAAGACCAGGTATGATCTAAAGGCTAATTCTACTGGCTTCCAGCAAGATGACTTGGTGTGGCTTTATAACCCGCAACGGCGAAAGGGTAGGTCTCCAAAGTTGCAGCATAATTGGGAGGGACCATACCGAGTTACAAAGCGAATCAACGACGTCGTATACCGAATACAGGAACATCGTAAGCCGAGAGCTAAAATGAAAATCGTGCATCTGGACCGTCTTGCCCCATATTACACCCAGGGAGAATTGACTACAAATAGCGACACATCTTTTCGGGGCGAAAAGAACTGAGATGGGGGCAGTGTTACATGTACAAATAATTACATGTACAAATAATTCTGCGAGCTACTGTCGCAATTGTTTTCATCATCATTAAGAACGTCAACAAATGAATTTACTCGAACCCACGAGTAAATTCAACAAGCATAATCAACATCTGCAAGTGACGAACCTACCAGGTACCTCTCGGTAGAACATTCGCCAATGTGCGAGAAATGGGTGAATACGTAGAGACCCTATATAAAGGCGAGCTGAATGAATGGGGGAATCATTCATTCGACCGCGAGAAGAACTGCGATTGTGTGTGGGAAGCGATATTCTTCGAGTAGTAGAAAAGTGTGTTTCGTAATAGTGAAGTAATTTAGAAGACAATTGCGATAATAAATTTATGGACAAGTGACAATTAAAATTAGTGAAAGTGTTAACTGATTATTGTGCATTTTATTGAATAAACTCTTTTAACTTAAATTAAAAGACATTACGTTTTCACTTTCCCGGAACGTTAAAATTATAGGCCGCGAACCAAGAACACGCGACAATATATAATGTTTACGATCTGTCGCACGCTTTCTGTACAAACCAGTACATTTTCTTTCGAAAACTCTGAATTTTTTCATAGTACTATCACTCTGGTTGCACCAGATCTGACATCCATATGTCAAAACTGGTCCAACCAGGGTCTTGTAACAGATGACTTTGACCTTTTGATCAATGTTTCTGGAATGAAAGAGTCGTTGAAAGGCCATGACTACTTTTTGTGCCTTATTGAGCATGATTTTCACATGTTCAGTACAGTACAGATACTGATCGAGATGAACACTGACGTATCAAACACAGGATTTATGTGGAACCCGTTCTGTACTATCCTCACCAGCCATAATGTGGAAATCCTTCCAATTACGTTTCAGGTCTTGACTGGCCTCCTGCAGCGTTGTCCGAAACAAGATTGTTTCGCACTTCTGCGCATTGATTTTCAATCGCCAATTGTCAGTGTACAACTTCACATCATTGAATATTTTTTGAAGGTTGCTCTGAACTAGTGTAGCTTTTCGGTCTGCTGCATAGATGATCAGATCATCAGCAAACGCTACCAATGATCACGTTGGCGAGACGTCAAAATCAGAGCCGTTCAATAGCTTGTGAATGAATACTGAGAAGAGCAGAGGTGCAGTAAATGTTCCCTGCTGTAGACCATTCAAGACCTTGAACTCGCGCCTTGTTGTAAGATTTCCATCAGTTACAGCAAACAATTTCCCGTATAACATTTTTCACATCATAGCGACAAGGTGTCTGGGGAAAATGTCCTGAAGGAGTTTAAAAACTAGTCCATTTAACCACTCTGTATCGAAGGCTTTCTCCATATCAATGAGACATGCTGCAACACATTCTCTATCATTCCGTTTCCAACACATGTCTGAGCTTACTTTCGTTATTGCATGTATGGTTGAATACCTGACAGGAAAACCAAATTGGCAATTTGGCATCAACTGATATTTCTCAATGTGGGCGTTTGATGCTTTGTTGAGTATCACTTCAAACACCTTGCTGATGTTAGGCAGCAAGCTGATTGGGCGATTGCTTTTAAGGCATGAAGATTCTTTTCCTTTTTTCAAAATCGAAATACCTTAGCCTTCTTCCACACATTTGGGAAATATGAATTGCTCAACATGTTGTTGAACAATATGCAATAATTCCTAATAGCAAACTCGGGCAAATGTCGCAAGACTACATTTGGAATACCATCCATACCACATGATTTCTTGTTGTTTATCCTGCGAAATATGAAACACAAGTCTTCATAGCTGACAAAATAAACAATAAGGTTCAAGCTCGGTATGAGGTCAGATGTTAATGTTTCATTGAAATTAAGAATTGATTCGCCGTTCAGGCTTGATTTGAAGTCGGAAACTTTTGCCTTAACGACCTCTGAAAATATTTCTATCTCTCTCTCAGGGCTTGGTAGACGAACCAATTTAAAAAGAATTCCAATCAGGGCAAGTTTGTGCAATCCCTCAGAAATAATCCTGTTTCTTTTTCTATCCGAAATCATACAATCAATTTCGATTCCAGCCCTTTCGAGAAGGTTTATCTCATCACTAGTAACTTCAAGACTCGATACCTTCACTCGAGGCTCCCTGCGGAATAAGCTATTCACTTTCGCGAAAACGCCAACTGGGTCATGTGGGCTAAAACCCCTCAATTTTTTCGCCCCTTGATTGCTGACCTACCTCCTGAAGTATGAACGGGTTAGCTTCCGGACATTCTTCAGGTGTAATTTCAACAAAGCCAACGAGGGATGGTTGTAGTCCAAAAATCGTCGATAAATATTGTTGGCGCATGTGTAAAGAAGGCTTTTTAACCTTACAATGGTTGGTATTTCATATCCTTCCATATTGTTTCGATGTTTAATCTTGGGAACTACTTTCTCAATCGTTTCAAAAGTCAGCTTCTCTAAATTCGACAAATAAAGATCTATTTCATTGTTTATCAGATTCCTGTCATTAGGAACCGTAGAGCAAGAGTTGCAATCAACAGAAGGGGGACATTGCTGCTGGTACTCCCGATTAAACTTCTTTTGAAACTTTCGCCAGTCTGTTTTTTTTTAAATTCAACCGATAATTTTCATGTTTAACTGGAATGAGGAAGAGATCATCCCGTTCGTGATTGATTTTCCATTACGATAGCGTTATGGTCGCTATCATAAAGAAGCATCTGCAGTTTCCGTTGAGGACTATCAAAGCTGAATTCAAGTATTGCATCAGCAATGCAAAGGTCCAAATATGAATTTGCCCTAGGATATATTGGAAACTCCGACCCATATAGATTGCACCTGTATTCAATTTGGTTCTCTGCTATTCGCGATTTCAGGAAAACACCTCTAGGATTATTGGTGGCGTTCAGCCATGATGAATTCTTGGCATTCGGGTCACCAGCAAGAAAATAATAACCATGCAGCCTGTTCAATTCGAGTATTTCAAACAAGGAATTGAGCTCCTCCTTGAACTTGGGAACAGTTCGACCAGTTGCATAGGCAGGAATAACGAAGAAGCTATCCCCACCTGGTAGTGAGATTTTTCTAACAGCCACTTCAAGAGATTCAAAGCTTTTGAATTCGACTTTTTCAGTATTTTGGAAACAATAGGGTCTTCGAATCAATATCCCAGTGCCACCTCCCCATCAACTAATACCTTATCGTTTCTTACGAATTCAAAATCCTTGAATGTCATGGAGTGCCATGAATTGAAATAAGAAGCATGATGTCAGGCTTTTGCTTGATAAGGAACTCCAAGAGACAGGCACGTCAATGCAGACTCACAGTGGAGTTGATATCGATCGAGATGAGATGAATCCTATCCACGGGAATGTAACTGGGACATTTGAAAGCCCTAAACGCTGAAAAACAATGTTAATTTTAGAATCCCGTTTATGGATTCTTTCCGATAAAGAATTTAATTGCTGATAAATTTCAAGAAGCAGCTCATTATTATTGTATGCTTGTCCTCTCGCAGCAAGTGCAAATGACACATCGGGCTTGACGAAGTTGGTAGGTATCGCACTGCGGTGTACTTGACTTTGTTTTGGAGTGAATTTTACCTTTGCTTGTTGATATCGGGGACATCCTCGATATGATGCTGGATGACCAAAGATACCGCAGTTGACACAATATAATGTTTCTTTTGGCTCAGCCTGAGCCAATTTGCACTCACCGGGAGCATAGATACCCTTGGATTTGACACACCTATATTTCAATATTGGCGGCCGAATGCCTGAATCTTTGGCACCTGTAGCACTGGTTGACCTCACTTTTCTGCAGGTGCTCCCACCTCACCATACGGAAGTTCAAGTTCCTGAATTTTTGCAGGGCACTTGAACTGCTTTTGTTGGAAATCTGGACCAAGTAATAAGGCAAGTTTTTACGCTCTACAATCGATCTCCTTGTTGCAAAGTCTTTAACGAAACTAAACTCTATTTCTGGTGCAACTTCAAGCACCTGAAGGAGATCGACTGGGTCCTTCCCGCAGTCCAAACTCTTGAATTAAAAGGTCTATTTTTTTTCATTTTGTGTATGTAAAGTGTGGAACATCTCAAGAATTCAACGCACTTTTTGCTGACTGAAAATCAACCAATGACTTAGTTCTAATTGTCAGTTTATCGGCATTGACTCTTTTGATTTCGAAATCATTTAATTTATTTTCGGCTGCCAAAAGCCGAACCATATCTTTGCCTGTTTGCTCAAATACATTGATTGGTGGTACTTTTCTTTCTTTTGATTAACTTTGACGGACAAACCAGCAGGCTGTTGGTTTTTTCTCCCTATTTTTAAATATTGAATAAATCCATTATCCAGCTTAGTAATACAATGTCTAGAAGTTTTGTTTTCTATATCCTCTTGAATACTCATGGAATCTTCTAGTCCAGCTAGCGCTGCATAAAAGTTCGTGTTGAAGTTTGCTCCGCCTGCACTAAGGACATTCTATTGATCAGGTTCTTGTTTCGGATTCTTAGATTTTTTTTTCTTCAGTCGCTTTTAACTTTACTTTTTTTTCTTTTTTGCTGGTTTGTTTTACTTTGTTGAACGATAATTTTCCCACTAGTTCTTCTAGTGATTTGTAATGATTTTCGTTAGAAATCATTCGAACGAAATCGGAACCGACCTCTCATCGGTTCTAGATGTGAAATCTTTGGACGTGACAACGGACTGTACCTTACAGTTCAACTAGTCCGGACGCACTTAGTCTACTCTGAGGTGGCTGCTGGCTAACTAGCTAGTTAGGAGAGGAGAGGAGAAAAGAGGTCGCAGGTCTTACGCGAGTAGACTAAGTCCAAAATACAATAACACAACCACCAATTCACATGCCCATTTCAAACACGTCGAAAATACAAACATTCGGAAAAGAAACCTACTTAACTTTATTCCGTATTCCTTCTTATCATCCAGCCAACAACGAAAAAACTAGATTTAATTTCGCGTTCCCGAATTTCCCTGACGCGGTACCGAAAAATATACTACGTTAATTTAAATCCGAAAAACCGTACTCTAATAAAAATGCAAAGCAAACGATGGTACCGCGTACCGCACGCGACACGAAACCGGCCATCCGCGGATTCCCAGAACCCTACCCTTTCAGAACCCTACCCTTTCAACGGCATACTTACCATTCGCTTTCACACCTGCTGAATCTCTTTCAGCATGGTGAACACGAAAGACGTAGTTTTTTTTGTTAGCACTTCAGTTTTAATTTGTTGTCATGAGTTGATTACCAAAATTTTGTATATTTTCTATTTACAAAATTTTTAATTTGATTATTACTGTGGCTTGTTTATGTACATTAATGGTATGATACTTGACAAGATGTTTCTATTAGAAAGTTGTCTGTAAAGTACTGCAACTTTTAATAGTAAGTCCATACAGCTTATTGTTAAGGTACAAAGGCTTTTAGAATTATTCGCTTCTTATTGACTATTGCTTATGATGCAAATAATTGCTGATGGTACCTATTATAATTTATTTATCCGAGCCCCTAAAACGACGCCGGTTGAAAACTGAGCACCGTATGACAGTTAAGGATAATTTTTTTTATTCATGTTGCAGTATTTTACAAACAAGATTTTCAATAAAATTAACAACTAAATAGTTTAAGGTTAGTATTAATAAAATCTAAAGTAACCTTATAATGCAACTAAAATTTTTCATATTAATTTTGCACTAAAAATATTTACAAATCCATGTTCATTCTTTTTATCATTAAATTGTAATATAAAATTAAAATACTCCTAAATTTTCAGATATTCTAAAATATTTTTGTTTTCCAAAATTTTTATTCATTAAAGTAAAAGAAATGTTATTTTGCCTAAAGGTAACAACAAGAAATATTAATTAAAATAAATATTCTGCAATTCCAAAAATGGTGCATAAAAATGATGTGCTTAGTTTGGGTGTATTAAAGTGGGAATCGATTTCTTCTAGAACATATCCCAGTATAAATGATGCGAGAAAACTGTCCCTTTTAATAGTGTTTATTATTATGGAAAAGTGCATTTGACTGAGTGTACAAGTTTGTAGATTGTAAAATGTCAATAATCTCAAGTTTTAATATTACCAAGACGCCAATTGCTAACTCTATGCATAATTGGGCTTGTGGACTTTTGCAATGCTTTATGCATCAGTTTACAAGCACCGTTTTTTTCTAGCGAGGTACTATATGTATGTAATTTTTCTCTGGAATCCTAATGTGTAAATCTTCATCGTATTGCATTGGAATTAGTACAATGAATTTGCTTACATTTATTATGACATTTTTTGAAACGTTCGACTGCTTCACTTCAATTGTCTTTAAATTTTCTTAGCCGAAAGTTGTATATGAAATCATGTCAAAATTTCTCCGAAACATCGCCAAAAGCGCTGAACAGGTCATCTTAAAGTAATTGTTCCTCAAATATAGCAAAGCGAATTATTTCATTTTCAAAATATCTTACACCACTTCAGTCCTGAGAAATGCCGAACGTGTACCAACTGAACCACTCGCATCTTCTTCGCGAAGGTGATTGATTATTGGGACCCTATGCTGTGCATGAAAACCTTGAGCTAATTCAACGGTATCCAACCTGGTTTGTGAATCTGGTATGGAATCAACATTAAAGAAAAGTTATGCAAGACAATGCCACAAGTGAAATAATTTTGCGGAGCCCTACTAAACTTCTGACCTTTTTGTCCGTCATCCACGCTTCGTGGTAATATTTCTCGGAAATTCTGGAAAGCTATGAAACTACACTATGAACTAACAACCATTCTTTTCACTATCACTTTCGACACGGGAAGTCGTTAAAACTGAGGTTAGATGGGAAGCCATATGGTAGCAATGTGCATATGTTTTAGTCGGCATTGGCGTAGGACCGATTCATTACAGATTGGATCCGAAGTCTGAGCTCTTCGTTTTCTCTCTCAATATTCTCAGCTTTCTCGTTAGCTTTGACTAACTGTTCGATCTCAATGACCGATAAAATTTTCGGTTTTTCTTCGTTGTTATCGAATCTTCGTTCCCGCTTTTTTCGCCCGTCATGGTTGGCGATGGATACGATCGTTCTGGTTGATGGCTGTTGCCTTCTGGCTCCTCCATTTCGTTGCTTTTGCAGCGAGACTAGAGGGAATGTCCTTAAACCGGGACTTCCCTTGAATGTATTTCCGCTTTTTGATACTTCTTCAGGAAAGAAATTTCAGGTATTCGATAAATCTTCGAATAATTCTACGGTGATGGTTTTCAATTAAAAAAAAAAAAAATTAGTTTAAACTGAGTTTTGTGAAAAATTAATTAATTTGTAAAATTAATGACCGGAGAGATTAAAACACGTCTACACGCAACGAGTGCTAGACGTACTCGTAGCATCTGCCTTATGCGAATATCCTAATGAAAAATCAGTTTCGGATTGAAGAAGTCTCTCAACGTCTGAAAATTCGGACTATAGAGTGTACAATGTAAATGAATTACTGGATATCCAAGTTTCGAAGCTTCGAACCATTGAGTACGCACTGTATATATTTATGTTTACATATCCGTAATAGGTAAATTTTTCTCGAGAAATTTACCTAGTAAGTTTTTCTCAAGACATTTACCTAAAATACATATAATATAAAAACGAGCGTTGAATATATATACTTCTTTCTTCAATTTCCATCAAGAATGATTGAGTGAAAGAAATAATGCCATCTTTTAAAAAAAGCGTGTTTCCCTTCGCAGGTATACCAATCATTAAATGAGTTCACCGTTCAAACGAATAATTCCTACTTATGTTGATTATCAAGAATTATTGCCATGTCCGTCAAAAGAAGTGTATCCATACCAACACGGTGAAAAAATCGACCGATCCCTAATAAATTACAGCGCAACTTAACAAAACGAACAAGCAATTAAATTTTTTTAATTGCATTTGTATTATTTATCCTCACGCGGGGCATACATAAGGCAAAAACTGTTCTCACAAATACACACGCACACCTTAACAAAACATAACAAAAGACCAACTCTAAACAGTTTAATTATACACCAAAGCATAATTTTTTTGGGGGAACTTCTCCCATAAACTGAATATTAGAGTAGAATACGAAACAAAGAGCACATTTGAATTTTTACCATTGACTCGATATTGTTGGTAGAGAGGATAACGTTTGATTTTTAACGTACCCCAATCATAAGTTTGAATGAGCCTTTTAGCGTTTTTGTATATTTATTTTTTCCTTGCAAGCATTCAAAGGGTTATCTGTGAGCAGCGCGACGGGCGCGGAATAACAAGAGCCCGCAAGCCATGAACGCGAAAATCGAGTCACCAATTAATATTTGGCTCCCAGTTTCATCTGGTGGAAAATTATAAATCAACTCCTGCTTTAGGAGCGTCATTACATATGTGCGAGCAAATGACTACGATGGCAGAATACATATTTGATTTGTTAATTTTCGTCGTCCAAATGATTATTTTAGAGATACTTCTGATTGTGCCTCCACGGAACGGAGTGATGAACAGAAAAAAGTGTGAGAGATTATGGAATGAAAAATGGATCGTGCCTTGGATGGTCATGGATCAACCGAATCACTCTGAATGTAATCAAATTGTACAAATTAAATAAGTTACTGCTTCTCTGATTACGCTGAAACGTATTCATCAAATATTGGACGATTTCTGTTCATGAATATGTGAGAAGATATAATACAATATATATAGCGGAGTAAAACCCTCTGCAAACCAGCTCTAACCAAATTTCCAATGCATCCAAACCTCCATTCAAGTCCTCCCCATTGAACTTCAACCTTCCCAACTAAACATGTTAATCGAACTGTACAACCACGCTACTATGTAGAAAGTGAATTTCCGGCATAATTAGAACTTCAACTCACCACCAGAGTCATCAGATAAGAAGCTCTTCTCGAAATTGCATAAGAGGAAAGTCCCGAAAGTCATCTGAAAAGCGCAATATAATTTCCAGTACAAGCCAAAGACGCGGTTTTTGCAAATCTGATTTACCGGAACGACCCCGCGTGCCACGATAAATCATCCGAACGAAGGAGCAGCCCAAGAAGTGGAAGAAGGCCAAGCACAGGTAATTTCGTTCGCCTCATTTACATTACTTACTCTTACCCAATGTCGGAGTCATCGCATCATCATCATCTTCGGGAGTAGCATCAGCATCGATGGTGGCAATCTCATTATGAGGCGACCTGTGTCTTGTTGACGATGTTTCCTGCTCGATGTGTGTCACAATCCAACTTCTTAATGACGCTGCTGTGCATACCAAGCAACATGCTCCCAACTGGCACCAACAACAAACTTTGCGTTGCTCCTTTTTGTGCTTTCAAGCTTAAGAATTATCAAAACGATTACAGTGGCGGAATTCATGCAAATTCATTAACTTTGCATATGATTTAATGGAGTATTTTCTTTAAGTTGTTATTCAGGCTACTTTCACAGGAAGCAGAAACATGTTTGATTCGACGTATACAGCCATTAGAATATGTAACTTAATGATAATAAATAACTTAATAATTTCACAAAAATTGAAAACAGTGAATAATCGTTCGTATATTTTTTATACTAAAGGAAATGTTCGTATACTTTTGTTTTTAGAATCCATTAGGTTTTACGTTTAATGCGATTTAGCACCTTAACTCCCTCGTATCTGTGAGTAATTCAGTACCCATCTACCTTCCTGAGCCAGTTTCAGCCGATTTTAAGAAATCATTTTTACAGAGTTATTTGGCGAATAATTTGGAACCTTAATTCGTCCCTGTTTCGTTAAGCTCGAAGGAATGCCAGGGTACTTTTAGTATGGCTGTCAATTATGTCAAAGAGTTTCAGTGCCTTGTCACGCACGTATTTTTCAACCGTCTCAAGGCTTAGGTCCTTGTAGATGTCAGTATTTCTAATGTACTATGGAATTCTTAAGATCTTTCTAATAATTCTATTTAAGAAGGACTGGAGTGCTTTTTTGTTAGGCTTTGTCGTTTGTTTAAAAGCAGAACTACCGTACAGTCGTCGGTCATATTATCTGGTTGTAAATGAGAATTCGATTTTTAACGCTGTCTTTTGGATTTAATGACAGGATATTGTATGTGTTGTTTCCATATGAGTCTTCTGTCGAATGTAAGTCTAAGGTATTTAGCCGTCAAGTCAACTGTCTTGTCATCAACGATAAGTTTCTGTAGAGTCTGCCGTTCTTTCCTCGGGATAAGTGTGTTTTGTCCGGATTAATCTTAATTTTCCACTTATGAAAGTATTCCAATAAAATATTTATTGATCGTTGGAACTTTGAAGTGATGACTCTTCCATGTCGTGCTGTATTAAATATATAAGCATCATCAGCGTAGTGTGATAGTTTTAACTTTCATAGGCAGAGTGGGCAGGTCTGCAGTAAATATATTGTATAGGACCAGTGAGATTGGCGAGCCTTAAGGAACTCCAGCATCAATTGGTCTAAAGCTTGAGAGTTGTTTGTCAATTCTCATACGGAATGTTCTGCCTTCCAAGAAGAGGCCAATAATTTGAGTGAGTTGTAGTGGCATTTTAAATTGATGCATTTTGAAGATTAATCCTGCGTGCCAGATTTTAATAACGGCCTTAGCTATGTCAAACAGAACATTCCTGTGATTTAAGCTTGTTCTCATGTGTTGAACCACTCTAACTAAGTTCAGTAGAATCTTTGGCTTTGAAGCCATATTGTTCTTCCGGTATAAAATTGTTACATGTACAAATAATCCTGCGAGCTACTGTCGCAATTGTTATCACAACCATTAAGAACATCAAAACGAATTTACTCGAAACCACGAGAACCCAACAAGCATGATCAACATCTGAAAGTGAGTCACTGCTCCATTCATTACGCCGCTGGAATGTTCCCGCTAATTCACAAATGTACGAGAACTGAGTTGAATGATTAGAGACCCTATATAAAGGCGAGCTGAATGAACGGGGGGAACCATTCATTCAACCGCGATAGTAAACACGGCGATAGTGCGTGGAGTGTGAATAGCGATCAAGTCATAGTGAAGTAATTTTAAAAGACAATTGCGATAGGAATTTTTGGACGAGTGGAAGTTTTAATTTTGAAAGTGAAAATTAAAATTGTGAAATAATTAATAAGTGATTGTGCACTTTTAAGTACTGAAATTAACTCTTTTAACTTAAATTAAAAGACATTGCGTTTTTACTTTCCCGGAACATTAAAATTATTGGCCGCGAACCAAAAACACGCGACAGTGGTGTCGAGAAGTGAGAAAGAAATCGAAAAGTGAAAACATTTAAACATTTTTAAACTGCACAGTTGTGAAATATAACGTGGAAACTGGTGGAAAAATAACCGAAACAATAAAAATACCAGGAAACTCTCATCTAAAAATTGATCAATTGACCATATCGGAGCTCAAGGAGGAGTTTGAACAGCGGAATCTGACCACATAAGGTACAAAGGCCATACTGATTGCACGCTTGCGTGACGCGATCGAGTCAGAAGGCGTGAATCTGGACTCGGATGAGCTCTCAGGTGCGGAAAAAGGCGCAGAAGGAGGAGAACTAGAAACACCAAAATCAAAGGAGCCAGATAATGCGCTAATGCAAATGTTAATGCTGATATCATCCAGTCTGACTGCGAAGCTAGATGAACAGTCATCCAGTTTAACTGCAAAGCTGAGTGAACAGTCATCCAATTTAACTATGAAGCTAGATGAACAACCAGCGAAGTTAAATGAACAATCAGCGAAGTTAAATGAACAATCACACAGAAGCCAGAGAAACAGTTAACCGAAATAAAAGCGGAGCTCGGTCATCTGAACAAACAAATTAAAGGCGTCGAGGAAAAGGTTGACCAGGTCGAGGAAAAGGTTTACCAGGTCGAGGAAAAGGTCAGCCAGGTCGAAGAGAGAATAAGCCATGAGATGGAAAAACTGAAAAAAGAATTGGAAGCAGTGAAGGCAGTAGTAACCACTTCACCAGCCCCGCTTATAACTGCAGCGCAAAGCTCATCCAGAAATGTGCAAGCACCAATATTCGATGAGCAAATGGTCTGGAGCATTTACAAGACCCAGTTTGAAGCTGCCGCGAGGGCAAATCACTGGAATGAGCAGGAACGAGCAACTGCACTGATTCTTGCTCTAAGAGGCCCAGTGGCCGAGCTTTTGCAGACGATCTCCGATGAATTGCACTCAAACCCGAATGGTATAATGAGTGCGCTCGACATGCGTTATGGAGACGATCATCTAAAGCAGATTTATCGGTCACAGCTAAGGCATCGAGTGCAGAAGTCTGGTGAAACCCTACAGCAGCTAGCCCAAGACATTAAGCGACTAGCACTTTTGGCTTACCCAGCCTATGACCCAGAACATCGAGATGATGCAGTGACAGAAGCATTCATCAGCGCACTAAAGGACCCGGAATCACAACAAGCCGTGCATTTAGCTCAAAAGCAAACAGTTAAGGACGCATTGGCTTACAGTCTGAACTTTGAGGCAGGAAAAAATGTGACTCGTACCACTGCCCGGGTTCGTGAGGTAGTGACAGACGAGTGCAGGTGTGAGCGCGTGGAAATTGAGCGAGACCCACATGTAAATGGTGCGCCTAGATGCTGGAATTGTAGAGAGAAGGGGCACCTGCAAAGAGACTGCAAGAAGCGACGAAAACCGAGCTATTGTCCAGGGTGTGCAGCTAGGAGGAGATCCAGACCGAGTCAGGAGCCCAGAATGGAAGCCCTTCAAACAGAGGGGTCGGGAAACATGTAAGAGCCAACTTTGTGGGGCAGAGGTTGGTTAGGAGGATCGACGTCCCCAGCACCCCCATCACCGTATCAAGACTACATCGTGGCGAAGCGGACTTTTGCCTTCCGGGTCAAGTTGACGGAGAACACTGCACCATAATAATCGACACTGGTGCAACCCAATCGATTATCCGACCAGACCTAGTTAGACAGCAACAACTTCACAAGGGCAGAATTTTCTCACTACGAACAGCTACGGGAGAAACTGCACCTGTTCATGGAGAGGTCAACCTCCAGGTACAGTTGGGAGACCCGAAGTTCCGACATAATTTTCTGGTTGCGAACATTATGGATGACTGCATTCTCGGAATGGATTGGAATCACGTGGAATCACGTTGGATTTGGGCAAACGTGTATTGAAATGGCAAAATGTCGAAGTACTGATGGAGGATCCCAGCGTTCAAATTCCCAAGATGAATGTAGTGGTATGTACTGACACTGATGTACCGAATTCTTCCGAAAGCATTGTATAGCCAAGCTTGATGGTGATTCTGGAGACCACCGATCTTATCTGATAGAGCCAACGAAGACGTCCGCATTACGCAGTTTGATTGTAGGACGAAGCCTTGTAAGATCTTTAAGGAACGGATATGTGCCGGTTAGAGTCCTTAACACCGCAGACTCAACCACGAGCATCAAAGCGGGAGAAGTCATCGGCAGCTGCCAGCCTGTTCCCACCATCACCTCTTTGGAAGCCACTCACGACCATCATTGCAAAAGGAGGCAAGACATAGACAAAGCCCGGGAATCCACGTCTGCAATATTGAAGCAGGTGAAATTGCCAGTGCAGCTATTCAAACGAGCCTCTGATCTGTTCACCAGGTACAGTGACATCTTCTCAACAAGCCCGGATGACCAAGGCGGAACGAGTCCGGTAACTTACGTCATAGATACACAGGGAGCCAAGCCGATTCGACAAGCACCGAGACGTCTCCCTATAGCCAAACAAGGAGAAGTGAGCGCGCTGATCTCGGACATGGAAAAACAAGGTGTAATTGAACCTTCTGTCAGTCCATGGGCCGCACCTGTAGTTCTAGTGAAGAAAAAGGATGGTAGCACTCGTTTTTGTGTCGACTACAGGCAGCTTAACGACGTCACTAAGAAAGATAGTTACCCACTCCCACGCATCGATGACATCATGGACACTTTAGCCGACGCAAAATGGTTTTCTACACTCGATCTCAAGAGTGGCTACTGGCAGGTAGAAATCGACAAGAAGGATCGAGAGAAGACCGCATTTTCAGTTGGGACCGGATTGTGGCAGTTTGTGGTGATGCCATTTAGGCTTTGCAATGCTCCAGCCACTTTCGAACGCCTGATGGAGTACGTGCTACGTGGTCAAACCTGGAAAACTTGCTTAGTGTACCAAGATGACATCATTGTCATCGGGAGAACGTTCGAAGAGCATGTGTGGAACTTAGAAGAGGTTTTCTCCCGATTGCGACTGGCAAATTTGAAACTTAGTCACGACAAGTGTACCCTTTTTGCAGCTGAAGTAAAATACCTGGGACACGTCGTATCAGCAGAAGGGGTCAAAACAGACCCTGAGAAAATTGAAGCCGTGAAAAGCTGGCCAACACCGAATAACAAGCGCCAACTACGAAGCTTTCTGGGTCTGGCAACCTACTATCGAAGATTCATCAAAAACTTTGCCAAAATAGCTAAGTGTCTCCATTAGTTAACCGAAAAAAATCGTCCGTATGTCTGGAATGAACAATGCCAGGTAGCCTTTGAGACCTTGAAAGAGAAGCTGTGTGAATCACCCGTGCTGGCATATCCGAAAC
Organism: Odontomyia ornata; assembly: GCA_963969285.1. Classification (NCBI taxonomy): domain Eukaryota; kingdom Metazoa; phylum Arthropoda; class Insecta; order Diptera; family Stratiomyidae; genus Odontomyia; species Odontomyia ornata. The sequence continues at coordinate 95,115,043 of OZ017742.1, forward strand.
CCGGAAAAATGTTTGTAGTTGACACCGATGCGAGGAACGGCGGTATTGGAGCTGTACTCTCCCAGCAGATCGCTGGCGAAGAAAGAGTCCTCTCGTATTCTAGTCGAGTTCTTTCAAAAAGTGCGTGACCAGGAAGGAGCTATTGGCCAACAAGCAGTTCTAATCTTGATTCGAATGGGGGGAGGGGAGGTGCGAGGAGGCACCGCTTTCACCTGAATGCTCCACTCTTATTTGGGGGCCAAAAGTGTTTCTGGTAAAGACGAGATCTCCTCAAGTCTCGTTCGCTTTCGTCAAGCCCAGTTACTCATTTGCCATGGCAATCTTTGCGTTCTAGTAGGCTACCTCAGCTTCGACACCTGTCGATCTGAACTATACCACAAGTAATTCGCGAATCCGAGATTTTTCTTCCAATGGGCCCTTGTGCTGGGCAAAAGAACCCAAACGTACGACACTCCAATGCTAGCCTACCAGGACATCCACACGTCCTCAGACAAGGTCATTTTTTGCGAGCACCAATACCCTCGCTCGCCGAGACAGCAGACCATCACTGCAGTCCTTTACGGACATTTATATCCCTTCATTTAACTACAGTTCTTTGGGATCCTGGTACATCCCTCGTAACTTTATGGATGTTCTCCGCCACAGTTGACATATTTGGTTTCTCCTAAATTTTCTTTGGATTGTCCGAGAAATGGTGAAGCAAATCGTATTTAACACATCGAGACCATGCTTGACAGTTTCTAGAAGAATGTCCGAATTATTGGCGATTATGGCGCATACAGTGGCCCGTACGAGGAAGCTGTGCACTCACAATGCACATAAGGTGGCAAACAGATTTAATATTATAAATGTTCGTATCAGATTTTAGGAGGAGAGCCTTGATGACCCTAGAAAGACCTGCCCTCATTTTGAAATAGTAGACTTCCATCAGGTTAAAGCCCTGAGTCTGTAAGTCTTTCTTAAAAGTAGGTAGGTGTGGTATTGTATTTCATAGTCATTTAGTGCTTTTGTCAGCCGTCCGTGATCTGTGGGTGTTGTTGGTATAATTTGTATACCAAGGTAGACTATTTTTGCAGATGTGTATGCTATTTTCTGTGTTTTAATGGTACCAAGTGTTTGGGACCGTTTTGAGGGCTCTCTAAGAATGATTGGCATTGTTTTAGATTCTTGCATTTGTGATGCAGGTTATGTGTTTGTAATGTTCGGTAGTGTTGGTTTTGATTTTGATGTAATGACCATGTCTGTAAATATCATAGCTGGCTTTGGTCGTGGAAAGGGAGGGAAAATATCGTCCTTTTTTCTTCACTGCTACTCATGCAGTCAACTTCCATCTTGCTTTCTGAATTTTCAAAATAGAAACAAGATTTTGGAGGTAAAGACGCCCTCACCTTTCGTTTTTTCATCTGAAGGCTATCTTTCTTAGGTTTGCCGTTTGTTTTAGTCTTAGTTTTCAACAGTTGAACTAGTTCTGCATTTTTTGCAGCCAGCAATTCGTTTTTAATTGAATCGTAAAACTTTGTTATAAGGTCAAATGTGCGAACTTTTATCGACCCATACAGCACAAAGATGTTAAATAAGCAACTATAATAATTTTTTTTTTGTTTTCTTTAAAATTCATCGGGCCTTGCTTTGCAATGTCGGCAGACGCGTTTCAACTCCTTTGATTCATCTCCAGTGACTATAATGATCAGCAAATTTTATACATACTCGTATTCATCTTTAAGACTGTGAATATGATCAGCGGAAAGTTATATAATGGAGGCTACATGTAAAGGGTTATCTATTTCGTGGTAGGGAAAGTATAATCCTGCCATTTGACATTTGTCAAAATTAAATGTCATCCAAAGCACGTTTTTTTTAGCTGAAGGTTTGCCATTTAGAAATATGGATCATTTAATAGTCGAAGAATGCGTTAAAATTATTAAATTTTATTATAAAAATGGTGATTCTGCTGTATCAACATTTAGGGCTTTACGAGCCGATTACGGTCGATATAATCAACCTACACAGCAAACACTTTGGAACACAGTGAAAAAATTCGAAGAGACTGGATCGGTTATTGATATTGCAAGGCCTGTGCATCATCGCAACATTCGTTCTGCTGAAAATATCGCTGCCGTTGCTCAAAGTGTGGAGGAAGACCCGAATTTGTCGATTCCTCGACGTGCGCAACATTTCAGGTTTTCTTACGGCTCATTGTGGCGGATTTTGCATTTGGAGTTGCATCTCCATCCGTATAAAATCCAACTCACTCAAGAACTTAAGTCTCAAGAGCATACACAACGCAGAATGTATGCGAATTGGGTGATTGAACAACAAGCCATTGATAACGTTTTTTCGAGCAAAATTTTCTTAAGTGATGAGGCTCATTATTCGCTCAGTGGTTACGTAAATAAACAGAATTGCCCCATATGGGGCTCTGAAAATCCTCAGGTGATCGCAGAAAGGCCTTTGCATCCTTAAAAAGTCACCGCTTGGTGTGCATAGTGGTCTGGTGGTGTCATTGGCCCGTATTTTTTTGAAAACGATCAAGGAAGAGCCATTACAGTCAATTCTGACCGCTCTGGACGGATGTTAACCGATTATTTTTGGAGAGAAATTGAATATTATGATCTGGAGAACATGTAGTTCTAAAACGATGGAGCCGCAAGCCACACAACACAGGCTAATCGAGCACTTTTGCAAGAGAAATTTCCAGGACGCGTGATTTCGAGATTGAGTGATGTAAATTGGCCCGCAAGATCCTGCGACCTAACACCTTTGGATTTCTTTTTATGGGGCTATGCAAAAGATCGTATTCACGTGAACAATCCTCAAAATCTTGAGCAATTGAAAACCAATATTCGTGAAGTTATGGCCGAGATATTGCTGAAAAGTCATTGAAAATTACCTCAAAAGGTTTGAGGCCTGTAAGAGGTACAGTGAAAGACATTTGAATGATGTTGTATTTAACGTATAATAACAAGGTTTAGTTTTTATATTGAATAGAAAGTTTTGTTTCCATCTGAATATTTTATGTATTTTTTTAGCTTTACTTTCCCAAGCGTGAAATGGATAACTCTATATGTCCATCTCGGTGTACGTCATCTTTTTGTCTCGACTTCAGAATGAAAAAATCTGAACACCTCACAGATGATTTATTGTTAACATAATTTGAATAAGCAAATTTCAAGACCAGGTGCAATGCATTCGAGCTGGTATCTTGTCATGAAGATTAATGAAAAACAATGTATCTGTCATCTTCGCCAAAATAAAGTCTTGGTTCAGAAATATGAAAAGGATGGTCCCTGACCAACGCCAAATTAAAATCCCTGAATTGTGGATCCTGAGAAAGATGCGGGGTGCTTCAAAGTTCAATTTTCTAGTTCTTTTCAGTTTTCACTGCATAGCTTGGAAACGGTGCATCATAGAAAAAAAGTAGTTGTGAACTATGTATATTAAAGCTGATCAAAATTTCTGTGAGGCAATATGTCTACATTAATCTCCTTGCAACCCCTCTCGAGTATATGAGCCCGCTATGATGGGAAGCATAAGGGGCTCACAGGGTTCTTTTTTCCGTTTTTGCTCCATACCACGGAAACTGCATTAAATTTCAAATTATACTGTCATCAAAATTAAATCACATCAAATTTCCTTTGAAATTGTACTTTCTTATGTGAACCTAATCGTATGTGCCTTCTCTCGAAGATTCGGCCTACGAAAATGCAAAATGTGTGAGATTGCAGGGGCGTTATTCCTAGCTTTGTACATACCGCAGAAATGGAACATTCCTCCAAAATTTTATTGATCAGAATTAAGACTTATTAAGTTTCTTGTAAATAGATATTTTAAATTTATTAATTTGAATTTCTATTTAGATATGAGTCTGTGATATGTGAATTCGTGAAAAACTTTATGTAAAATATGTAAAGCTTAGAAGTCCATGTTGGAAAATTTTGCTAGATATCTTGAAAATGCTACATAGAAGGAAAAATTTTATTGTGACCAATAGAGCCTATTAAATATCATCCAAATTGAGATCCTACATTTGTTTCTAAGCACTTCTTCTTCTTTGTAACACTACAGCTTCTTACAAGTTCAATCTTAATTTACCCATTAGTAGGGTGAAACGGCTGTGAAATCCCAAAAATTTTTATTACAATTACAGATTTCGTGACATAACTCCAAGCAAGCTTCAAAATGAATGTGTCAACTCTCATCAAATCAGTTTGAATAAATTTTCAATTTAATATATAGGGTTTCCGAACTGTCTTATGCTTTCCGTTTTCTGCGCGGACATTTTCTTCCAAAAAATCTTAACATCTACATTGTCATATTGGAATTGACATCCATATGTTGAAATTGGTTAAATCAGATCGTTTTAACTGATAACAATCAAACGTAAACGTTTTTGGAATGAAACAGTCATTGACAGGACAGGAGAACTTTACACGATTCACTGAGCATAGTTTTCACATTTCCATTATCTTGTGTTAAAGATACTGATCAAGAAAAATACGGAGGCATCGAACCCAGAATTTACGTTGAACGAATTCTGAACCATTTTCTCCGGCTATAATGCGCAATTCTTTTCAATTATTTTCAAGGTTTTGACTGGCAATTTCTACATTTTCAGGTTTTTGCGCGTTCACTATCATTCAACAATTTTCCGTGCGGGCCTGAACATTACTGACCACTTTCTGATGGTTTCTTTGGATGATTAATGCCTTGCGTGTCCGCCGTATTAAAAATCAGGTCATCAGCAAACATCACTAATGATCGACACGTTGAAATTAAAGCCATTCAAAAGGCTGTAAACGAATATAGAGAAAAGCAGGGCACAGTTACTGTGCCTTGCTGTAAACGATACAAGGCTTTAATATTGCACATCACTCTCAAGAACGACTTTGCAGATAACGTATTGCACATCATGGTGACTAGGTGTCTGGGAAACTTATCCCAAAGGAGCTAAAAAATTTGACCGTTAAACCAAAATACATCAAAAGCTTTCCCCTTTTCAATGAGACACGCTCCAACAAACCCTCTTTTGTTTAGTATCCAACAGATGCCTGCGCTTACTTTTTTTATTGCATGTATAGTCAAATGCCTGGCACAGAATCTAAACAACTCGGCATTATTTCAAATTCCTCAATATGGGCGTTCAATCGTTGTTTCAGTATCACTTCAAATGTTAGGCAGCAAGCTAATTCTTTTCTTTATTCATTCCTTTCTTCAAGATTAGAAACACTTTGGCTTTTTCCCACTGATTCTGGAAATATGAATTGTTTAACATGTTGAAAAATATGCAATAATTTCCAATAGCAACCTCACTGACGCAATTTTTGCTTCTGGGGCCTAGCTTCTCGGCAGCACAGCTTAAGAGCAGGTCGCTCCACGATGACAGAGCTGGTGAGTGTGGGGCAAAAAGCAGTGGTATACAGCTGCATCAACGACGGATCGGACTGTTGGTGACACAACGTTAGGAACACCTTCAACTCGGCTAGATACGTGTAGGGGGTATATTAGATGATCCATGGCGGGCTAACATGGTGGTGCACAGAACACAGGCAACTAAGCAAAGAAAAGTGTGCAAATTAACTGTTTTTGAAGAATACTTAAATATGCTCATCGACGTCCAAACTACGTAGCATCAAATGAGAGTTGCTAACTAAAGATGGCAGTTGCTGATCTGAAGCGTCCGGCTCGCTAATAATCGCAGATTCAAAGTAGAAGATATTTCTACCATTTCCATACGTGAGAGGGTATCTACAATGACGTTTTCCTCGACAGGTTCATACCTGATTTGTGGGCTGAATCCAGCACAATGAAATCGCGCTGCCTGCATTGACGAATGGTCTCCACTCTGTTTCATGATACTTAGGGCTGAAGTTTTTTGCAAGTACATTGTAGCAACTAGACGCACTGAGCGATGAATGAGAAATAAATTCTCGTATTCGATCATGAGGAGTTTATATGCAAGTTTTAACAACACTTTACTGGAGATACCATAAAAACTCTTTACGGTATTTATTAAAGATTCGTAATTTCGGGGAAGTCCCTGTAGAGAGAATTCTAGTGCAGATTCCATAGAAACATTTTTTGATGTGATCAGTTCAATGCCGTTATATTTCTTCAGTGCGAGTAGTTGTGAGTGGTAATAATATAAGAATTGGTGAGACTATATTAAACTAAAAAGTAAAAGTAAGTTGATAGTGTTTTAGTTTTATTACTTTTCAAAAACATCAGTTTTTTCTTAGTACTTATCTACAGTGTGTTGATCAAATCAAATGTATTCACTGTGATATTGTTTTAGATTTTTGGTACATATATTCTAAGAATTTTGACCGAAACAATTGTCGTGAACGTGTATTTTTGTCAATTTTTGGTACATTGAAATAATTTTTATATTTTTTCGTTGTGTAATATTTTTTTTCAAGGTAAGTTTGCTTACAGATATTTTTAATTGTCATAGATATAAAGTTACATTGTAATCATGAAATTGAACAGGATTCACACGATAAGTAACAAAATTGATTCTACGTCTAGCACTCGTTGCGTGTAGACGTGTTTTTAATTCGCTTTTAAATTAAAATGATTTTTGAAAACGTCAATTAGAAAGTAATTTTAGAAAAAAAACTTATTACATCGTCGAACTATTTGAACAATATATCGACTATCTGGATTATACCTGCGAGAAAGTTTCAAAAAAGGAGAAAAGTTTTTTTCACCAGGGGGATGGAGGAGCCCGACGGCTTCCCACCGCTGGGGGACCCAGCGCCAAGCATTTCTTAAATGACGAGTGATAAAATCATAAAACGGAAAAACGATCAAGACAGCTGCGAGCATGGTAAGCGTATTACGCTTTCAAGTGAAGAGTACGAAAGAGTAACCAAGGAAAACGCAAGCGTTACTAAACAAAACGATGAGTTGATATGGTTCGGCCATTTTCAAATGCGAACAAAACAAAAGTGATGAAGCCACAGAATACGTTCGGCAAAGAAGAATGGATAACAGCTAAGAAGAATTAGAAAAAGGAAACGACAACAGACAAGACAAACGAAAAAACAGTACCAACGCAGAAGACTCAAATATATAAAGCAAAATTGCAAGACACAAGCAAGATATCAATCCACCATGCTGAAAACATCCTAAGTATAGGAGGAGCAAACAACAGCGCCAATTATTATGCGGTGCTGTCTGCAACGAACGACGAAATGGACATCAAGATGGAGTGCCAGAATAGCATAGGTAATATTGATAGTAGTAATAATTTCATTAAAAATTCAAAATTAAAAATAAGGAGAAGCAGAAGAAGCCAACCAGTCTGTCTAATGGTTCCTATTAAAAATAATAAGGTAAATGAAAAAGTTCCTCCAAATAACGTTTTTCGGGCAGCGTGGAGGAGATATGGTTCAGCTATTGGCAGCCGAACATAAAATCGATGACTTTGAAGTTAAGAGAGTGACCACTGATAAACTCACTATCAATACAAAAACACTGGCTGATGTCAAACTGGCAAAAGATGCTCTTAATAGTGTCAAAGCTCCCCACTTCACATACACGCCAAAGGCGGAAAAAAATCAGAACTTCCTGTTGAAGGGCTTGGACTGTGGGGAGAATACAGTTGATCACCTTGAAATGTTGCAGGAAGCAGCACCAACTGTTAAGTTCATCAGTGTGAAGAATTTTGCCACAAGATGATCAACTGTTGAAGGTAAAATATAACCATTTTATTTAGTCCAAATTTCGAACGATAGTAGTCCGAGTGCCCTCTATCAGAAACGGTACTTGAACTTTAGAGTTGTGAGGTGAGAATGCCTCCAAAAACTGATGTCAACCAGTGTTACCGGTGCCAAAGATTCGGTCATTCGACTGCCAATTGTGCCATAAAATATTGGTGTTTTGAATGCAAAGATATTCATGCCCCCGGTGAATGCAAATTGGCTCAGATGGAGCCAACAAAAAAATCATATTGTGTTGATTGCGGTATATTGGACATCCAGCATCATATCGAGGATGCCCTCGTTATCAAGATGCAAGAGTTAAATTTTCCCCAAAACAAACCAAAGTAAATCACAATTTGCTACCTCCCAACTTCGTCAAACCCGGGACATCATTCGCACTTGCTGCTAGAGGACCAGGAGACAACAATGTAAATAAAATATATGATGTAAGTGGCAATAATGAGCTGCTTCCTAAAATCTACCAATGGCTTGAATCTCTTTCAGATAGAATTAATAAACAAGACCAAAAAATCAATTTCGTTTTTCAACGTTTAGGCCAACATGCTTCAAAATAGTTTGTCACCCAGTCACATTCCCATGGATAGAATTCGTCTCATCCCGATCAACGTCAACTCCATTGTTACTATACATCGGCGTGATTATCTCCTTGAATTCATTGTTAAGCAAAAGCCTGACATCATGCTTTTCACTGAAACCCACCTCAATTCATTGCAATCCATGACATTCAAGGATTTCGAATTTGTAAGAAACGATAGGGTAATAGGCGATGGAGGAGGTGGCACCGGGATATTGGTTTGAAGACATTATTGTTTCCAAAAAATTGGAAAAGTCGAATTCAAAAGCTTTGAATCTCTTGAAGTCCCGTTATCAAAATCCCACTACCAGGTGGGGATAACTTCTTCGTTACCTCTGCCTATGCAACTGGTGGAACTGTTCTCAAGCTCAAGGAGGAACTCAATTCCTTGTTTGAAATATTCGATTTGAACAGGCTGCATGATTATTATATTCTTGCTGGTGACCTGAATGCCAACCACACATCATGGCTGAACGCCAACAATAATCCAATAATCCATTGAATACAGGTCCAACCTTTATGGGTCGGAGTCCCCAACATACCCTAGGACAAATTCATATTTGGAACTCTGTATTGCTGACGCGAGACTTGAATTCAGCTTTAATAGTCCTCAACGGAAACTGCGGGTGCTTCCTCATGATAGCGACCATAACGCAATCGTAATGGAAATCAATCATCAAAGGGATGATTTCTTCCTCATTCCAGTCCAACATGAAAATCATCGGTTAAATTTCAAAAAAACAGACTGGGGAAAGTTTCAAAAGAAGTTTTATCGGGAGTACCAGAAGCAATGTCCCCCTTCTGATGGTTGCAATTCTTGGTCAATAGTTTCTAATGACAGGAATCTAACGATGAAATAGATCTCTATTTGTCGAAGTTAGAGGATCTGAAGTTGGAAACGATGGAGAAAGTAGTTCCCAAGATTAAACATCGAAACAATATAGAAGGATACGAAACACCAACCACCGCAAGGTTGAAAGGATTGAAAAGCCTTCTTTACACACGCGCCAACAATCTTTATCGATGATTTTTGGACTACAACCATCTTTCGTCGGCTTTGTTGACATCTCACCTGAAGAATGTCCGGAACTTAATCCGTTCGTACTTCAGAAGTGAGGTCAGCAATCAATGGGCGAAAAAATTGAGATGTTTTAGCCCACAAGACCCAGGTGGCATTTTCGCGAAAGTGAATAGCATATTCCGCAAGAAGTCTCGAGTGAAGGTATCGAATCTTGAAGTCACTAGTGATGAGATAAATCTTCTCGATAGGGCTGGTATCGAAATTAATACTACGACTCCGGATAGAAATGGGAACAGGATTATTTGTGAAGGATTGGATAAACTTGCCCTGATTGGAACACATTTTGAACTGGTTCATCTGCCAAACTCTGAGAGAGGGAATGAAATATTTTTAGAGATCGTTGAAGCAAAAGTTGCCAACTTCAAATCAAGCCTGAACGGCCAATCAATTCTTCATTTCAATGAAACATTAACATCTGACCTCATACCGAGCTTGAACCATTGATTATTTTGTCAGCTATGAAGACTTGTGTTTCATATTTCGCAGGATAAACAACAAGAAATCATGTGGTACTGATGGCATTCCAAATGTAGTTCTCCGACATTTGCCGGAGAGTGCTACTAGGAATTATTGCATATTGCTCAACAACATGTTGAGCAATTCATATTTTCCAAATGAGTGGAAAAAGGCTAAAGTTTTTCCGATCTTGAAGAAAAGAAAAGAATCTTCATGCCCCAAAAGCTATCGCCCACTTAGCTTGCTGCGTAACATCAGCAAGGTGTTTGAAGTGATACTCAACAGAGCATTAAACGCCCACATTGAGGAATAGGAGTTGATGCCGAATTGCCAATTTAGTTTTCGTGCCAGGCATTCGACCACACATGCAATAGCGAAAGTAAGCTCAGCCATCTGTTGGAAACGGAATGATAGAGAATGTGTTGCAGCATGTCTCATTGATATGGAGAAAGCCTTGGATACGGTTCGGTTAGATGTACTAGTTTTTAAACTCCTTCAGGACAAGTTCCCCAGACACCTTATCGCCATGATGTGTAATATGTTATACGGGAAATCGTTTGTTGTAACTGATGGAAATCTGACAACAAGGCGCAAATTCAAGGTCTTGAATGGTCTACAGTAGGGAACAGTTACTGCGCCTCCGCTCTTCTCAATAATTATTCGCAAGCTATTTAACGGCTTTGATTTTAACGTCTCGCCAACGCGATCATTGGTAGCGTTTGCTGATGATCTGATCATCTATACGGCAGACCGAAAAGCTACAATAGTTCAGAGCAATCTCCAAAAAATGTTCAATGATGTACAGCTGTACACTGACAATTGGCAAATAAAAATCAATGCGCAAAAGTGTGAAACAATCTTGTTTCGGACAACGCTGCAGGGGGTCAGTCAAGACCTGAAACGTAATTGGAAAGAGTCCCACATCATGGCTGGCAAGGGTAGTTCAGAACGAGTTCCACATAAATCCTGTGTTCGATACCTCGGTGAACATGTCGAAATCATGCTCAGTAAGGCACTTAAAGTAGTCATGGCCCTACGAAGACTCTTTTATTTCAGATACATTGATCAAAAGGTCAAAATTATCTGTTACAAGACCCTGTTTGGACCAGTTTTGACATATGGATGTCAGATCTGGTACAACCAGAGTGCTAGTACTGTGGAAAAATTAAGAGTTTTCGAAAGGAAATGTCTTCGTGTATGTACTGGTTTGTAAAGAAAGCCTGAGACGGATTGGAAACATTATATATCGAATAGAAGAATTTATCAAACTGCTCAAGTGACGTGTGTCGATATCTTCATATTGAAACTTCTTCGGCATCATATCGCAAGATATGTGACTGTAAGTGAAAACCCTTGGATTTCACAGCCGTTCCACCCTACAGACGGGTGTATTGCGACTTGCCTCGCTACTGGCTTCATTCCTCCAGAAACATTCGTGTATTTGGACATGAATCACGTAGGTTAGGAATATTGTGATAGAATTATTTAGTATAAGATAAAGTTTTCGATTGAAATTTATTAGAATTAAGTTAAAACATATTAGGTGTAGGATCAAAGTTCACTGTTGTGTTAAAATTATAAATAATTTTAGGATAGTGTTGGTTGGTTTTACTCCTTTTTCCAATTGAATTACATAATATGTAATAATCTTAATAAGTTTGAATTTGCTATAGTTTTTTTTTTTTGAATGTGTTTAATGATAACTTATGAATTTAAAGAGCCATCTGGGCCATGAAATTTTTGTATGTTTATTGTTTGGAATTTGCTTTATATTCTTTGAAAATTTATACGGATTTTTATTGAATGAAGCGCTTTTGACTGTGACATTGAAGTAACAAAATTGAATGATGGCTGAAAATAAAGATATAATAAAAATAAAAGTTTTCTGGTTCAAAAAGTTGGAAAGGACAAAGTTTTTGATGAAACCACGAAACTTATGAATATCGAGAAATACTTAAAACGAATCTTTAAAGCAAGTACTTCGGACGCTGAATCAGAAGTTTCCACTTTCACGTCTGGGTCTGGAAGCCAAATCACGGTCAATATTTCTCTAGACTTGGTACAATTAGGTACCAATAATGCGCAGTTGCCTATTCAAGGTGGCCAGATTAATCAGCCCGCATCGAATCTTTGGATGAAACATCTGAGTCGCTTGAAAGTCAAACTCAAAATATAAATTCTTTCGTTGATGAGAGTCAACTAAGATTTTACTGAAAAATACAATGTTTCTGACGCAGCTACGTGGCCAATGGTATTAAGTGCCAGAAATTTAGATCAAATTATTTTGTTTGGACCCTTACACATATTTTTAAATAATTTTCCGAAGGATGAAAATGGGTGTTATTTTCCTTCAGTTCATTATACAAGAAAACTATTAAATGAAGAAACTATCAGACGTCGGTGGTTGGTTTATTCAAAATCAAATAATAGTGTCTTTTGCTTTTGCTGCCGATTGTTTGATTTAAAGTCAATAACAAATCTGACCACTGCTCGAGGCTTAAAAAACTGGAAACATTTAAGTGAAGCTTTAAAAGTGCATGAAAATAGTCCTGCACACAAACAAGCATTCATCCAATGGACTGAAGCTGAAATGAGGCTTAAAACTGGATCAACTATTGATCAAGTAGAACAAAAATAATTTCTAAGAAAAGATTACGATGGAATCTTGTGCTTCAAAGATTGATGCATATAACATTGTATTTGGCTGAAAATAACATGGCGTTCAGATGATCATCCGATAAATTATTTACATCAAACAATGGAAAATTCTTCGGCCTTGTACAATTATGGGCAAAGTTTGACCGCATCATGGAAGAGCATGTTAGGTTGGCTGGTTTGGCTGACCATTATTGTGGAAAAAAAAAATATATAAAATGAATTAATAGAACTTATGGCATCTAAAGTTTTATCTACAATAGTATCCCATATAAACGAGTCAAAGTATTATGCAATTATAGCCGATTACACTCTTGATATGAGTCATAAAGAGCAACTTTTAACCACGTTAAGATGCGCCGACATAACAGAGGATGCCGTAAACCTAAAAGTATATTTTATATCATCTTTGCAAATAGATGACGTAATGGGCGCGGGTCTCACAGAAAGTATTTTAAAAACATTGAGTGATCATGGCCTTAACATTAATGACTGTAGAGGAAAGGGCTATGATAATAGTGCGGACATGAAGGGAAAAAATGAAGGTGTACAAAAAAGAACTACAAACCTAAATCCGTTAGCTTTTTTTGTATCTTGTGGATGGCATAGCTGAAATTTGGTATTATGTGATGCGGCAAAGTCTTCAGTGAAATCCTTGACCCTATTCGGAGTCTTACAAAAAATATTTAATTTATTTGCAGGATCGGCAAATAGATGGAAAATTTTAACTGATCGCTTGAAAATATACATCCTGGAAAATTTAAGTTATACCCGCTGGGAAGCTCGAATTGTAATCGTCAAAGCAGTACGCTATCAGTTATGTGAAATATATGATGCTTTGGTTTCCTTGGCCGAAGCTACCATGCAAAGCGATAAAGCGATTCTGTGTCATCACACGAAGCGATGATGTTAGCAGGACGGATAAGAGATTTTAGCTTTATTGTTTCTCTGATAATATGGTATAATGTTCTTTTTCAAATTAACATTGTGAGTAAAGATCGTCAGTTACCCAAAATAAACTTTGTTGACATTACCAATAGGCTTTATAGATGTTGTTCTTATTTGGAAACATATAGATGAATAGACTTCAAGCAAGCTATTGTAACAGTACGTGAATTAGCATCAGAATTTGATACGGAACCTGTTTTCAAACCACAAATGCAATAAGACGCATTAAACGCAGACTCAGTGAAGAGGCTGTTGATGAGCCAATAACTAACCACGAAAAAAAATTGAAGCTGAGTTTTTCAACACTCTTTTGGACATCGTACTTACGTCTATGAAGGAAAGATTTCAACAGATGCGTGGAATTTCTTGTTTAATATTTAAAAAAAATCAAAATAAAGACCAGCTAATGCGAAGTTGTTCTGCGTTACAAGAAGTATTAACGATGAAATTTTAAGTCTGCAACACTATCTTGAATACAGTCAGGCAACACCTCTCAAAGCTTTAATCTTTATTCAAAAGCACAACCTTCTGAGAATTATATCCCAATACCTGGATACCATTACGTATTCTGTCAACAATTCCAGTGACTGTTGCAAGTGGCGAAAGCAGTTTCTCCAAACTAAAATTCATAAAAACTTACTTGCGAGCTAATTTGTCTCAAACGAGATTAACCAGCTTAGCGTCCATGTCCATAGAAAATGAAATTGCCGAAAACCTAGATATCGCGATACTTATAAGGGAGTTCGCTGAAAAAAAAGCAAGAAAAATAAAGTTTTAGTTTTCGTCATTAAATGTTTACTAGCTAACTGCGTTTCTTTGACCAATTCAATAAAAAGTATTGTCACTTTCCAAATAGTTTCTTTTTAGCTCCAATATGAATAATGGAGGGGCGCCAAATGGACGACTCGCCCGGGGTGCCTATATGGTTAAGGGCGGCCCTGAACACAGTATTTACACGTAATTTGAAATTCGTACAGTCCCTCAACGTCAGCTTGTGTTGGACTAGTTTGTTAATGATTTGTTTTACTAAACGTTATTCTATAGCTCTCTTGATTTTAGGGTAAAATAGTAAGTAAGTTCTTCGATGCGGTGAATATGTGTTATACTGCAATCTCCATGGAATGCTAATGCTAAAAGTAGCTTTTTGTTTAGTAGATTACGTTTTTGACAAAATAATATGGTTGATTATCTAAAAGTAGATTTAAGTTGCTTTGAATCCCGTTGGTGACAACGAGATTAGTTTTGAGCGATTCTTCGGACGGACTTTAAGCCCATTTAGTTATGATACGTATTGGTTTGAAATCAGAACGTATCGCAGATGGGTACACGAACATACAGCAAAAGCGTGGTACTGACCATATCATCTTCTCAAGTGACGATATATTCGATCAAGTTAATGCGATACTTTAATTATCTCTAAGCGAAGCCCGAAAGGATCTGTGTTGCTAAAGCGAAAAACAAAGTAGCCAAGGGCATACCTATCGCCCAAAGCATGGTAGATAAAAATGTCTACCAGAGTTCCTATTTCGACGATTTCCCTTAAGAAACACCTCCCAAATACTTCCTTTCTCATTATTTTCAGCCAAAAAAATAGGTCATCAAGCAACCATGCTATGTCCGAAAATTTTCATCAACAATTGCAGTTTGGCAATATGACCTTAAACTTATAAATCATATTTCTGACCTGAAAACTCTACCCAAGAGTGTTACACTCATTAATAAATTTTCAGGCAAAGAGCCATTACATATTTCGTTATTTACGTTTTCTTCTGTAGTTTGGCGAAATCAAACCTATGCTGGACTTAAACTTAAGCTCAAACTCGGTGGGCTTCACACTCACAACTTATACCACACAACATAATCTTCACTATTTCTCTTTTCTTCTGATCCGGCCAGAAATCCGCATCATCATCGCACTGCATCGTCCATCTGCGTTGTCGTCATTGCTTTCGTCCTTTCTGCGGGCAATCTAATCTCATTCGCTGAATTCGTAATCTTATTAAATTTACATATTAATCAACGGATTTTAATTACCCTTACACTACAGCAGCACCACGACGGTCACAGTGCAGCAGCGCGGCGGTACGTTGAGGTATGTTGGAATACAGTTGGCAATTACACATTAAAATAACAGCCACAGGGTGCCGCGATGGGCTTGTGATGGGGAAGGACATTCTGAATCCGAACGTACATATTACACAGTAGTGCAAAAATGAAAAAGGGATTGAGGTGGGAGGAAAGGACATGACATGGAAATAATTGTCGCGAAGATATACCATTGTGCTCCTTAAATAGTTTTGTTGGCTGTCCAAAGTCTTCTTCGTCAATGTTTGCCGCTGCGTTATGTCCTTGCTTAATTTATAATGGTAATGAGGGTAGGGTGATGAATTGTAGTCTAGAAATATTTACAGCTGATTAAATTGGCGCTTGCTTGGTTTGTAATTAACTGCAATCAACTTTCTTAATTTATGCATAATATTCACACAGAAAGGTAGAACAATATCTTTATATAAGACTATTTTGTTGTCGTCAATAAATATAAGTCCAATGAAATTTGTGTCTATTGATTATGACTAACATAGATACATTAATGTCATCGTTTTTTAGGGTTTTGTAAAACAATTTTACAAAACCCTTCTAAAATCGCGTCCTGTCTGTCTGTCTGTCCGTCCGTCCGTCCGTGTGTCACAGCAGTTTTTCTCGGAAACTACTTAAGCTAGAAACATCAAATTTTGTATACAGGTGTAAAGTGGTGATTTCTTCAAAGTTCAATTACTAAAATATTTTATAAGATATTTAAGGGGGGTCTCCCCATGTAGGGGAGTGACCCCCCGAAAAAAAAATTTCATTGAAGGTAGCCGATATGGGTATCAAATGAAAGGTCTTGATGAGAACTTTTCAATGCAGGTCTTAGTTTGGCAAAGTTTGCTTCGAGGGGCGCACAGGGAGGGGAAATACACGAAAAATGTGTGTCCCCCCCTCGCGATTGGACACCTTCCATCCGAAAAATCTGAAAAAAATCAAGAATGTAGGCCTTGATGAGTACAACAACAACAAATACGTGAGAAGTCGCAATTCACTCAACTTTGTTAGTAATAGTATGATTTATCGATTTTATGTTTTCTTGAATAAAATCTTAATGGTACCCTTAAATTCAATGAAATTCAGTACACAGATGTCTATTTATAAGATTGATCAACCCTGCAAGTTTCATAAAGATTGCATCATATTTAGCGAAGTTATAGCGGTTTAAATTTTCATGTATTACTATGGAACAATATACGCTGCATGTATTACTATGGCAACATATGGCTATGGAACCATATGCGCTTTTTACCGACTCAGACACTACAGTTTTGCTAGGATTTGCATGAAAATTTCAGGAATGATAGGTGTCATGAATAACTTTGAGAATCGGTTCAGCTAGTGGTATCAGTAATCGTAAAACAAAATAGTGGCTGTTTGAAATGCGAAGATTGAATAACTTTGAGTTATTTTTTCCCAACTTCAACGTTTAAGGTGCATGCTTTGAACACTTGATTCAATTGAATGAATGACTGAAGCTGAGTACCTACAATTATACTCATAAGTGAAACAAGACAAGGAGGCGGGAGGGAGCTTCTAACAAAAGGGCTTTGTAACAACTCTAGGATTCGAAAAAATTGGCTATTAATCGATGATAACAGTACAGGAGAGTGGCCCCTGAAAAAAAATTCATCAAAGGTAGCCGATATGAGTATGAAATGATAGCTTTCATGGGAGCTTTTCAAAACAGTTCTTAAACTGTCAGTTTTTGCTTCAGTGGGGGCACAGGGGGGAAATACATGAAAAATGTGTTTCCTCCCTCGCGAATGGACATCTGAAATAATTATCAAGGGAGATATTCATGAGTATAACAATAACATAAACCTCAGAAGTCTAAATTCTTTCAACTTTGTTAATAATAGTATGGTCTTCGAATTTCATAGTTTCTCCAATAAAATCGTCATTGACATGCTTCTTGACTTTATTCAATCTGGTGTCTGCATTTTGAAAATTGAATACAAAACCCTTCTGACATGAGCGTAGGTCTGTTTACCCAACTTGTTTTAACTCAGAAAGAAACTTAGCACTTAAGAAAAAAAACATTAAATTCATACATTCTTCATCTTTATCTTTGGAATTTTTTCTATTTTCCTGATAATCGCGTTGATTGGTCCCGAAATTGTTTTGAGGGGCGCACAATATCCTACTAAAAGTGACTGTCATATCGTCATATTTAGGGTTTTGTATTACTTACAAAACGCTGTTAAAAACGATTTTGTCTGCTTATCTATCCGCCCGTCTATGTTTGTATCATAGCAGTTTTTCTGCAAAACTGTAGAAGCTACCGAAAACAAACTTGGTATGTAGATAAAAAATGATCACCACTTGAGTTATGGGTATCAGCATTTTTCAAAGGCTTTGAAGCTGTGTGTCTCCATATCAGAAGGAGACTCTTACAATTTTTTAAATCAAAGGTAGCTCTGTGGAGTGTTAAACCGAAGGTCTTGATGAGGTTTTTTAGGTCTTCAAACAGTCTTATCAATTTGGGGGCGTAGGAAAGGTGAAATATAGGAAGAATGTGTGTCTCCCACTTCGAGACTAGACGCCATTGATTCGAAAATCTGCGAGAAATCATGTACGTAGATTCTAGATTGTGTGAAATGGGTGTCCTGCACTTCAACGTTTGACAGATTTATTGCGCCCCCATTCTCATTGGAGTGCCTAGAGTTTTATGAGCATATCAACCTCTCTCAGAAAGTGGATGATCTTCATTGACTTCAGGTGTCCAAGTTGCTCCTCAGCTAGGCAGTAAATTCCCAGAATGACCCTCCTTCTCCAGAAAGGAGCTCCACAGAATGTTAGAAGATATCCTGGTGTTTCATCTGTAAACCTGCGGACCGTACACTCACCGTTCTCCCTAAGACCCATTTTTTTAAGGTGTCCTCCGAGCTTACAGTGCCCCGTGAGAAAACTGTAAGGATCCTTAGTTAATTTTTGCCTAATTTGATGCACAATTTGTATCGTTTCTAGTCATAGGTGCATATGAACGCTTTTGATGTTCTAAGTCTTGAATAACTACTCCAGTGTTTTTTGCCTTCCCTAGTTTCTACTTCCATCAGGTGTCTTCATACAAAGTACATCTCGACCATACTGAAGGGTTCAGTACCAATGAACGCTGCTGATGATCCTTTCCTTATTGTTCTCAATCAGTTTATTGAGTTTTGTACAACATTCTTCAACCAACTTCGATTTCATTTTTGATGATTCAAGGGCTTTAATAGTTGCTTGGCGGTCAGACAAGATGGCTATCATATTGCCCTTGTTCTATGCAATGTTATGCAATTACTGTAATTGCATAGACCTCCGTCAGAAATATGCTTGGCATCATTTCTATTGGTTCATAATGCTTGGTGTTCAGCCCAAACACTCCAATTTCTGTTCCCTTTGCGGTCTTCGAATCATTTGTGTACAGCTTGATAGCATGTCGCTCAATGGAGTGTACTCATTCATTGGATTCAGAACATCATTCCCTCTTGTTGATCAATTTCATACAACACATTTTGTCAAAGATGAACTGAGTTGTTATACCGTCAAACGTTGCACTGATCCATGGAAACAGCTTGGATAACTTAACTTGGTCTTTGTGCCAATTCCCAGAGCTACCCCTCCTTTCGTGATATAGTATCCTGATCATTGCGGACCTTGATATCTGCTCTGTCGTTAGGTGGAGGAGTGATAGGTTTAATATGTTTTCGAGTGCAAACCTTGGCAGCACCTAATTGCTCCCGTGATGTAGGCACCGGTCAGACGTTGAATACGATTGAGTACCGGCCTCGTTGGGCCCTCCTGAACCTTGTCCACCCAAACATTAGCCCCGTAGGTAATTATTGGTCTCACCATCATAATGTACATCGATCGCAGTATGGTTGGGCTGCATTTCCGAGATTTGCCTGCCATGTTCTTACACACTATCCCAAAGCTAGACTACTTCTGTATGTCCATATTAAGTAAGATATGAGTAAATTCTGCCCTTTCTGAATATGGAATGGATATATAGTACCTCATCTTCACTAGATGAATTAAAGGGTTGGTAAGAGTTTAATGCTTATCTTATACGCTTTTCAGTACAGATGTTGATAGTTTGCTTCCATATTGTGCAATTCATCCTTACAAATGAGTTCATTTTATTAATTCCTTCATTTATAGTTTCACTCCCTGAGAAGTGCGTCGTCATTAAAAAAAGAGCTCTGTCTTCTTCACTCCATTGGAATTGTTGGTCTGGTCAACTCAAATTCTATTTTATCTTCTTATTGGTAGCCCGTCTATATATGCGATATATAATTGGGACGCCATCAGAATCAAAAACATATTCATTCGTGTCCAAATACACGAATGCTTTTGGAGGACGAGGCTAGTAGCGAGGCAAGTCGCAATATACCCGTCTGCAGTGTGGAACGGCAGCGATATCTAAGGGTTTTCAATCACAGTTACAGATTTTGCGATATGATTCCGAAGAAGTTTCAATATGAAGATATTGACTCTAGTCACTTTAGCAGTTTTATAAATTCTTCTGTTCGATATATAATGCTTCCAATCCGTTTCAGGCTTACTGAACAAACCAGTACATGCACGAAGACATTTCCTTTCGAAAACTCTTAATCTTTCCATAGCCTTACCACTCTGGCTGTACCAGATCTGGCATACATATGTCAAAACTGGTCTAACCAGAGTCTTGCAACAGATAATGATGACCTTTTGATCAATGTTCCTGGAATGAAAGAGTCTTCATAGGGCCATAACTACTTTTTGTGCCTTATTGAATATGATTTTGACAAGTTCAGTATAGTGCAGATACTAATCGAGATGAACTCCGAGGTATCAAACATACGATTTATGTGGAACTCGTTCTGAACTACACTCTCCAGCCATGATGTGGAAATCCTTCCAATTATATTTCACTGGCTCCCTGCAGGGTTGTCCAAAACAAAATTGTTTCACACTTTTCCGCGTTGATTTTCATTCGCCAATTGTCCGTGCGCAACCGCAAATGATTGAAAATTTTTTGAAGATTTTTCTGAACTATTGTAGCGTTTTGGTCTGCCGTATATAATGATCAGATCATCAGCAAACGCTACGAAGGATGGAAATTACATCGAGTATTGCCCAGGGATCTATCCTTGGTCCGGATCTGTGGAACGTGTCTTACGACGGGCTAGTGAGACTTGAGATGCCAAATGAGTCGCGCCTGGTCGGCTATGTGGATGATGTCGCGGCTCTGGGCGCTGGACGCACCGTTGAACAAGCGCAACTTAGGTTATGTATGCTAGTGCGCCGTTAAGGGGCTGGATGACTGCTCGCGGGCTCAGTTTAGCACTGGAGAAAACCGAAGTGGTCATCTTGACAAAAAAGAGAATCACTAGAGTAAGGATGATCAGTATTGGCGACTTATGAATTGAATCGAAGCCAGGGGTGAAGTACCTGGGGCTACTGATCGACTTGAAAATGAGTTTCTCTGAGCAAATCAGGGCAACGGCTGAGAAGGCTGCTTCGGGAATATCGGCTCTAAGTCGACTTATGGCCAACGTTGGGGGACCCAGCCTGTCAAGAAGACGCCTCTTGATGAGTGCTGTGGGGTCAGTGCTACTGTACGGAGCAGAGGTATGGGGCGACGCTCTCAGCAAGGAGGTATACCGAAAACGTTTGGCACAGGTACAGAGAAGAAGAGCACTGAGAATTGCATCTTCGTATCCGACAGTCTCTGATCCGGCGGTGAGAGTTATTGCAGGCGTGATACCTGTCGCCCACCTTGCTAGAGAGCTCGACACTATTTGCCTGCGCCGAAACGAGGATGCGAGGGAGATGGTTGTCCGCGAGGAGAGAAAGCGCTCGCTCAACGATTGGCAGCAGTTTTGGGTGAATCGCACGAATGGAAGGCGGACTACGCACCTCATCCCGGATGTGAGACCGTGGCTAAATCGATAGGATGGTGAGACTGACTTCTATCTGACCCAGCTTTTGAACAGGCATGGGTGTTTTCAGTCTTACCTACACAAGATTGGTAAGTCACGGTGCTCCAATTGTCAGTTTTGCCCAGGAGAGGAGGACTATGGATGCCACACATTTTTTGTGTGTACAAAATAGGTCAGGCTGCAAAGGGAACTCTACAGGAAGACAGGAGAGCTTCCCCCAGATAATATAGTTGCGGTGATGCTCGAATCAGTTGACAAATGGAATCAGGTGGCACATAATGCTCGGGCAGTCCTAAAATATAAAAGAGACTCACAGCAGTCCAGGGCGCTGGGGCTGGGGGATCGCTTTTCTGGTACATCTTCTTCCCCTCTCCCCTCGCGCTAGGAAGGGGATCCCCCAGCTTGAAGACCTGGCCCGAAGGAATGTGTCAAACGTTTCCAGGCTGGGTTCTCATGTTGACAGGGGAGGTGTTTAGTAGGTAGTCCAGTCGTGCAAAGGGTTCCCCACTCTGTGCATAAATGGCATTCACCTCGCTACCACAAAAAAAATGTCGCGTTAGCAAGACGTTCAAATCAAGCCGTTCAATAGCTTGTGAATGAATAATGAGAAAAACAGAGACACAGTAGCTACTCCCTGCTGTAGAATATTCAAGATCTTGAATTCGCGCATTGTTGTCTGTCCATCAATCACAATAAATGGTTTGTCATATAACATATTGCACATCATGGGGACAAGGTGTCTGGAGAATCTGTCCTGAAGAAGTTTAAAAACTGGTCCATCTAACCACGTCGTATCGAAGGCTTTCTCCATACCAATGAAATACACTCCAACACATTCTATCTTGTTTAGTTTCCAACAGATGTCTGAGGTTACATTCATTATCGCATGTATGGTCGAATGCCTGGCATGAAAACCAAACTAGTAATTCAGCATCAACTAATATTTCTCAATGTGGGCGTTAAATACTTTGTTGAGTATCACTTCAAACACCTTACTGATGTTAGGCAGCAAGGCGATTGGGTGATAGCTTATGGGGGATCAAGATTCTTTTCCTTTCTTGAAGATCGGAAATACCTTAGCCTTTTACCACTCATGTGGGGAATATGAATTGCTCAACAGGTTGTTGAACAATATGCAATACTCCCTAACAGTAACCTCAGGCAAATGTCGGAGAACTATATTTGGAATACCATCAGCAGCACATGATTTGTTGTTGTTTATCCTGCGAAATATGAAACACAAGTCTTCATAGCTGACAAAATAATCAATGGTTCAAGCAAGGTATGAGGCCAGATGTTAATGTTTCATAGAAATGAAGAATTGATTGGCTATTCAGGCTTGATTTGAGGTCGAAAACTTTTGCTTCAACGACCTCTGATCATATTTGATTCCCTCTCTCAGGGTTTGATAGATGAACCAATTCAAAATGTGTTCCAATCAGGGCAAGTTTCTGTAATCCATCCCATATAATTCTGTTTACATTTCTATCTGGAGTCGTACTATCAATTTCGATACCAGCCCTATCGAGAAGATTTATCTCATCACTAGCGACTTCAAGATTCCTGGCCATCTGCGTGCTGTGAGCTCATACCCCTCAGTTTTTCCGCTCATTGATTGCTGACCTCGCTCTTGAAGTATGAACGGAGTAAGTTCCGGATATTCTTCAGGTGTAATTTCAACAAAGCTAACGAAGGATGGTCGTCGTCAAAAATCGACGATGAATATTGTTGACGCCTGTGAGAAGGAGGCTTTCCAATCTTTTCAACCTTGCGATGATTGGTGTTTTATATCCTTCCGTGTTGTTTTGCTGTTTAATCTTGGGAACTACTTTCTTGATCGTTTTCAACGTCAGCTTCTCTAACTTCGACAAATAAAGATCTATTTCGTCGTTAGTTAGATTCCTGCCATAAAACACCATTGAGCAAGAGTTGCCATCATCAGAAGGAGGACATTACTTTTCATACTCCCAATTAAACTTCTTTTGAAACTTTCCCCAGCTAGTTTTCGTGAAATTTAACCGATGATTTTAATGTTGAACTGGAATAAGGAAGAGATCATCCCTTTGATGATTGATTTTCTTTACGATTGTCTTATGGTCGCTATCGTAAGGAAGCACCTGCAGTTTCCGTTGAGGACTATTAAAGTTGAATTCAAGTCTTGCATCAGCAATTCAGAGGTTCAAATATGTTGGGAACTCCGACCCATAAAGATTGCACCTGTATTCAATTAGGTTCTCTGTACTCCACGATTTCAGGAATAAATATCTGGGATTATTGGTGGTGTTCAGCCATGATGTATGCTTGGCATTCAGGTCACCAGCAAGAATATAATAACTATGCAGCCTGCTCATTTTGAGTATTTCAAACAACGAATTGAGCTTCTCCTTGAACTTGAGAACATTTTGACCAGTTGCATAGGTAGAGATGAAGAAGTAACCCCCACCTGGAGAGATTTTGATAACGGTCACTTCAAGAGATTCAAAGCTTTTGAATTCAACTTTTTTAATATTTTCGAACCAATAAGGTCTTCTCGCCAATATCCCAGTGCTACCTCCCTCATCACCTATTACCCTTCTGTTTCTTACGAATTCGAAATCCTTGAATGTCATGGAGTACCTTGAATTTAGGTGGGTTTCAGTGAGAAGTATGATGTCAGGATTTTGCTGGACAAGGAATTCCAAGAGACAGTCACCTCGATGAAGACTCACAATGGGGTTGATGTTGATTGAGATGAGATGAATCCTATCTATGGGAATTTGACTGGATGACAACTTATTTTGAGGCATTTGAAAGCCCTAAACGCTGAAAAACAAAGTCGGTTTTAGAATTTTGTTTATCGATTCTCTCCGATGAAGAATTTAATTGCTGATAAATTCTAAGAAGCAGTTCATTATTGCCACTTACATTATTTATTTTATTTACATTGTCTGCTATTCCTCTTGCAGCAAAGGCAAATGATACCCTGGGCTTGACGAATTTTTTTTTTTATTTTGCCAAGCAAGGCGCGATTACAAATGAAATACATATACATGAAATACTAAAAAACAAAATACAAATTTAATTTAATCATTTATGAGGAAGGGGCGTTGATGGCGTTCAAAATTTGTTTCTTAAAATTGGATTTGGAGTTGGTTGTGGAGTAATGTACGCTAAACTTATTGAATGCTTTACAGCATCTGTTGTGGCTTGCTGCTAGCATAGTTGGTGTGGTGCATACGCAAGGTTAGGATTGGTGTGTGTCTTGTGGCTCTTATAGGATCATTCAAGTGAATCTTATTTGGCAAGGATTAAGTTTGAACGTTACCTCTTAAAACATCAAAAGGCACGCAGGTGGACGGTACAACTTTCCTGGAAGCCAGTGTCGTCAGGTTGATTAGTTGAAGTCGAACTTCATAAGAAAGAAGATACTGGAAAGAGGTAGGATCATACAAGTTGTATTCAAGAAGTGGACGGACAAATGAGGTATACAACGATTTAGTAGCCCAAATATTTCTGAACTCTTTTGCTCTACGTTTAGTGAAACCTAGCATTTTGTAAGTTTTGCGCAGGATTTCATCACAATGGAGGTTAAAGCGGAGTTTTGTGTCTAAGACTACGCCAAGGTCGACAACTCTCTCGACTCTTCTTAGTTGTGTGTTATTAATGTCATAATCATGCAAGATGACTTTCTTTTTTCTTGCAAAACTTATTACCTGGCATTTTTTTAATATTGAGAGCAAGCAGCTTTCTATCGCATTACTGAAGGAGAGCAGCTAATTTGGATTGGAGAAAAGATACATCGGATAAAGATTGTATGCAGTGATAAAGTTTGAGGTAATCGACGTGAAACAGGTGTGGAATACCAGACAGTACTGTAGAAAGATCAACGATGAAAACATTAAAGAGGAGTGGACCAAGATGACTGCCTTGATGTAGTCCAGAGGTGGCACTGACAGTTTAGGCATAGTAGAAAGCATAGCAATACCCCTATAGTTCCCCACGTGCCGCTTATTGCTTTTTTGGTGAATTGGTGCTATAAATGATGGTTTCCAAAGTTTGGTGAATATACCAGATATTAATGATTTATTAAAACTAAGAAAGAGAGGTCTAACCAATTAATCTTTGCAAAGAGAAAGAAAGCAAGGAGGAATAAGGTCAAGTCCGGGTTCTTTAAGTGGATCAAGATCTTCAATAGCATGAAGAATTTCATCTTCAGAAATGGTAATGTTTCCAATTAAGGTCTTTGTGACTATTTCCAACGACTCTAAATGAGGCAAAGTGACTAAATTAGAATAAACATGCTGAAAATGATCAACAAAGAATTCACAGATCTGCTCGGTGCAGGATGAGACAGAGTTATTGTATGACATTAAAGAACGATAACCAGATGTTTTGCGCTTAACGTTAAAAAAGTCGAAGAATTTTTTGGGATCGGAAATAGTTTCCTCTGAAATGAAGTTAACGTAAGTTTGATAGGCCTCTTGCGATTTAATTTTGAGTTCCAGTGCACGTTCATTATGCTTACTCTGAGTCTCATCGCTTACATATTTATCTTTTCTGAGGAACCTGTATAGTTTGTTTCTCTGGTTCGGAATATCTTAGATCACTCCCCAGCCATTGTTCTGAAATCTTATCTTTTTTCTTGATTTTCGGTACGAAAGATTCAATGGCGTCAAAGATCATACGATAAAAGGTGGATAAAGCCGTATTCAAATCCAACGTTGACAGAGTACCGTTCCAGTCAACATCGGATAGAAGACTTTTAATGTTTCCATAATCGCCATTGTGGAGTCATATACAATAGTTCTATTGTACGATATAGAATTGAGAGTATCAGAAGTGGACAAATCAACAGAAAAAGCTGAGTGATAACTCGTGTTAGAAAACAGATTCTCATTGTCATCAGTTAAATTGACCACTGCTTCAGCGTATGCGTTAGAAACAAGTTGGGCAAACAGACCTACGCTCATGTCAGAAGGGTTTTGTATTCAATTTACAAAATGCTGTCACCAGATCGAATCAAATCAAGAACCATGTCAAAGACGATTTTATTGGAGAAAATATGAAATACGAAGATCATTCCATTATTAACAAAGTTGACGGAATTTCGACTTCTGAGGTTTTTTTTATTGTTATACACATAAATATGTCCCTTAATAATTATTTCAGATGTCCATCCGCGAGGGAGGAAACACAATTTGTTCGAATCCTAGAAGGGTTACAAAACCCTTTTGCTAGGAGCTCTCTCCCACCTCCTTGACTTGTTTCACTAATGAGCATCAATTGTAGGTACTCATTTCCAGTCATTCATTAAATTGTATCAAGTGTTCAAAGCATGCACCTTAAACGTTAAAGTTGGGAAAGAATAACTCAAAATTATCCAATCTTCACATTTAAAACAGCCACTACTTAGTTTTATGATTACTGATACCACTAGCTGAACCGATTCTCAAAGATATACATGACACCTATCATTCCTGAAATTTTCATGCAAATCCTCGCAAAACTGTAAAGTCTGAGTCGTTAAAAAGCGCATGTTGTTCCATAGCCATATGTTGCCATAGTAATAAATGCGGCGCATATTGTTCCATAGTAATACAGGAAAATTCAAACCGCTATAACTTCGCTAAATATGATTCAATCTTTATGAAACTTTCAGAATAGATCAATCTTATAAACAGTCATCTCTGTGTTGAATTTTATAGAATTTAAGGGTACCGTTAAGATTTTATTCAAGAAAACATAAAATCGATAAATCATACTATTACTAGCAAAGTTGAGTGAATTGCGACTTGTTATTGTACTCACCAAGGCCTACATTCCTGATTTTTTTCAGATTTTTCGGATCACAGGTCTCCAGTCGCGAGGGGGGACACAAATTTTTCGTGTATTTCCCCTCCCTGTGCACCCCTCGAAGCAAACTTTGCCAAATTAAGACCTGTTTTGAAAAGTTCTCATCAAGACCTTTCATTTGATACCCATATCGGCTACTTTCAATGAAATTTTTTTTTCAGGGGGTCACTCCCCTATATGCGGAGACACCCCTTAAATACTTTATAAAATTTTTTTGTAGTTGAACTTTGAAGAGAACACCACTCTACACCTACATACAAAATTTGACGTTTCTAGCTTAAGTAATTTCCGAGAAAAACTGCTGTGACACACAGACGGACGAACGGACGGACGGACAGACAGACGGACAGACAGGACGCGATTTTAGTAGGGTTTTGTAAAATTATTTTACAAAACCCTAAAAATAAGGTTTAGCCATAAACCGCCTTGGTTGGGGGCAGAAGCTATCGTTACAATTACGCAGATTCACCGGAAAATTTTATATTAGGTCTATTAAAATCACTAGTAATGATAATTTTATCGTCTTTATTTATTATTGCTGTGATATCACTTATTATTTTACAGACATTGTCATAGACAGTATCGTTCGGTTGAAAGAGGACATAAAACACGTCAATAGTCAAATTAGATTTTTGCATTTTTATTTTGACCACTTTATGCTGGAATAAATAATGCGGCATGCAGTTAACTGGCTCGCTCATGAAAGAGTTTTGTATAGCAATTAATACGCCGCCTCCTCGCAACTGGCCAGTGTTAATCAGATCTTGGTCATCTCTGTAAATCCTCCAGTTACTATCCAGAATTTCTTCATTTCTTCGTCAACCATGTTTCAGAGAGGGTGATAGCATTAAAATGCACGATTTTGCGTCAAGGAAAAACTTAGTTAATTTACTGTGCATACCTTCAGAGTTGTGGTAAAATAATTTAAGGCTTTGCTGATTATAGGGGGCGAAAAAATTTATTGTGATGTTCTCTAGTTCTTTGTAGTGAAGAAATATGGTTGGAGCTTACATGAGATAAGTATATTTCAAGATCTTTTTTAGCCTGATTTAGAGTTACACCTAACTCCTCATGAAATGAGAAATATACGAGCCTAAGAGCCTCAAGATCGATTGGAAGACCTTCCCTTTGAACTAAAATTTTCAGGGTGGTTTTTGTTTTACCGTCTATGCAGGCTGCGTCTGGGACCTTGTACATATAAGAAAGGTAAAGACAAACGGACTAGTAGATTTTATTATCTTTGAGTCGAAACATAAGATCTATTTTTTTCCAGGTCAGCTCCTGACACCATAGTGGCCTTGACTGAAGGAGGCAGAAGAGGATTTAAGAATGGCTGGGTTAAGTTTTTTGAGGCAGGTGATATCGGTTGAGTAGGTACCACACTGCGGTGTACTTGACTTTGCTTTGGAGTAAATTTTACCTTTGCATCTGTAACCGGGGACATCCTCGATATGATGCTGGATGACCAAAGACATCGCAGTTCACACAATATGATTTTTCTTTTGGCTCCGCCAGAGCCCATTTGTACTCGCCGGGAAGATAGACATCTTTGTACTTTACACATTCATATTTCATGGCGCAATTGGCAGCCGAATACCCGAATCTTTGACACCTGTAGCCTTGGTTGACCTCACTTTTCTAGACGCGTTTGCACCTCACCACGTGGATGTTCAAGTACCTTATTTTTTGTAGGGCACTTGAACTGCTTTTGCTGGAAACCTGGACTAAATAAAAAGGTAAATTTATACGCTCGAAAGTCGATCGCCTTGTCGCAAAGTCTTCAAGTCTTCTTTATTTAAATTCCATTTAACAGATAAACATAATCCAATTACAAAATGGAACCAAACAAAAAGAAAAGAAAATTAATGAAAATTAGAATTAAGTGTTAAAGTTAATATAAAAAAGAAATTCAATGGTACTAACAACAATATATATGCGTGTAAAATTAAATTAAAGCACACAAAAAAAGAAAATAAAGTCTAATATTTACTCCAGTTGAGTTTTAAGAATCAGGCTTCTTAACCTCAATTTAAAAACTAGGTATGAGTCGGAAAAAGGACCAAGCTCAGGCTTATCATGATTCCTTACCATTCGTATAATAGGAGAGTGAAAATATAAATTTGTGCGGGCATACGGTGGCACGAAAAAATTGTTTGCCCGAGAAGAACGCGATGAATGACGAAGACGTAGGTCTGCAAACAATGTTAATGAAATTTGATTGTGGCAGAGTTGATAGAGAAAACACTGATCAAGATACATGCGACGGGACCACAGAGTAGGCAAACGTAGGAAGGATAAACGGCAGTCATAGGGTTGATATGGAATTTTGAATTTGTAAAACAAGACACGAGTAAATTTACGCTGGACATTCTCTAACGAGTCAATGAGGTAGGAGTGTCGGGGAGACCAAACTACAGAGCAATATTCGAGGATAGGACGGGCAAGACAGATAAACAAGCGGGCAGGGGTAGATATATTGTTAAATTTATGAGCGTGCCTGAAAATAAGTCCCAATATTTTCGAGGCCCTAGTAGTCACGATTAGAACGTGTGCATCAAAATTGAGCTTAGGATCAAAAGTAACGCCAAGGTCCTTAGCAGAGCTCACAGGAGTGAGTGGGACTTCATTTAACATAAAGGTAAAAGTCAGTGGAGAACGATTTAGATTAAAAGTCATTTTCTAGCATTTGGCAACATTAAGACAGAGGTAATTAGACGAACACCAGTTACTTAGTGCAATCAGGTCCATCTGAAGATATTGACAATCTTGTACAGACCTAATAGCTCGAAAGACTTTAAAATCATCGGCATACAGTAGGCAATCGGAAGCGATAACCGAAGGAAGATAATTTATAAACAATAGGGATAGGAGGGGACCTAAAATGGAACCTTGAGGAACACCAGAGGATGGATAGAATGGAATAGAGGTAGTTCCACAGTAACTAATACAACCTATACGAGAATACAAGTAGGAGTCCATCCATGATAAGAGAGGGCCGACAACCCAAAAAGTTTTCAGTTTATAACAGAGAAGTTGATGGTTGACCATGTCAAATGCCTTCGAGAAGTCAGTGAAGATTACATCAACCTGCAATCGATTGTCTAGGGCCTTAGCAATGAAATCGGTGAATTCAATCAAATTTGAAGTCGTAGAGCGACCTTTGAGAAACCCATGTTGTTCTTTTGACAAGATAGGGGTCAATGAAACTGAAAGCCGGTTGTGTACCAGACGCTTAAGTAATTTTGGGAAACAGGAAATTAAGGAAATAGGACGATTATTTGACACAGAAGAAGGACCACCACTTTTAAGAATAGGAACAACGTTTGCTCTTTTCCAATAAGTAGGGAAAATACCAGTCTTTAGACTGAGGTTGAAGAGAAATGCCAGAGGGATACAGAGTGAAGACGCTGATGACTTGACAAAAATATTCGGCAAGCCATCAGGACCAGGTGATATATTAGTATTAAGTGAATTAATGAGGGATTCAACTTCGATATGGTCAGTGAAAAATGAAGAAATGTCAATGGAGTGAAGTACGGTTGTATTAACTGGATTAGAGACATGAGAAGAAGGAATAAAAGTTGACGAGAAAAACTGAGAGAACAAGTTGGAAATATCCTGTGGAGAAAAGCTAACTATATTATTCCAGCGGACTGAAGGAGGGACAGAAGAGGAGGACTTGAAGGATCTAATGTATGACCAGAATGGTTTCGCATTATTCGCCACGAGGGAACTCTCCAAGCTACTGAAATCGTTTTTCATTGCAGTCTTTAGTTCTTTTTTTGCTGCAAGACGTAGATCACAAAAGCGGGCTCTGGATTCTTCAGTACCACAACGCTTGAAACGGCGGTGTGCCTTACTTTTAGCATTCAAGGCACTTAGTACTTGCCATGGTTTCTGTTTACTTTGCGAAGAGCTTGTAAAGGTGTGAAGTGTTTAATCAACTCATAGAGGCAATTATAAAACTTATTCAGAGCTTCCTCACACTCCAAATTATCAAAAAACTCCTGCCAGTCAATCAAGCTCAGCTCGGAGGCTAAAGCTTCGTAGTTTGCTTTGAAGAAGTTGATTTTTGGCGAAGAAGCAAACGTATGACTTGACAAAGGTGTAATGGAGAGATCGAGCGATAATGGCGGATGATGACTATCGATACTCACTAGAGGATTTAATGCAGTGGAAACGGATAGACAGGTTAGTGGAAAGTTAGAAAGAACAAGGTTAAGTACCTGACCATTAGCATTAGGGATATTATTGAATTGCGATAGTGAACAGAGTGATAGAAACGAGGAGAGGGATAAAGAAGATGCATCGGTTGATGAAACAGAGAAAGGAAGGTTCTTCGTCCATTGCACTGTTCCCAAATTAAAATCACCGCATATTAGAATTAAACATTGTAGATGTTGCAATAAGACATAAGAGGAAAACTCGTCAAAGAATGTCTCATACACATACAAAGGAGAGTTACTAGGTATGTAGACAGAGGAAACTAGTAAAGATGTATTGTTAGGAAGGAAGATCTTGACAATCACACAATCCACAACACGGGAAAAGCAAAAATCAGCACAAAGAGAGCTACGCACTGTATTACTAACAGCTACAAGAACACCACCTCCATCTACTTTATTTGTAGAGGCCAAGTCCCGATCACAACGGTATTAAAATCAAGGGATATTTCCGAGTTTAAGATGTTACTATTTAACCAGGTTTCCGTAAGACATATAAATACATCTTCGCTGAGTTGTAATGATAAAAAGAGCTTATCAAGCTTGGCCCTTAACCCTCTTACATTTTGGTAATATACTGAAATATTTGAAGTTAAGCTACAGTCATGAAATCTTATACTTGTTTGTAGGTTGCGGTCTTCCCGGTGCACGAAAGGACTTCCTTCTTCTTGAGCTGAATGTTTTAATAAGTACTCCAGGCGGCCAAGCTTCAGGATTCAAAATATTATCACAATTTGAGGGCATTGTAAGCTTGAAAGAAGCTACCACTCTGTCCTCCAGATTGTCCTTAGTTAATTAATAATAGTTCGTGCTGTGGCTTACTCCGCCTGCGCTGAGGACATTCCCTAAATCAGGTTCTTTGTGCGGTTTATTAGATTACTTGTCTTCACTTGGTTTTGAATTTAGTTCTTTCTTGCTGATTTCTTTTGCTTTGTTGAATGTCAAGTTTCCAACTAGTTCTTCCAACGATTGGATGCGAAGTCTGAGTTCTTCGTTTTCTCTCTCAGTCTTCTCAGCTTTTCGTTAGATTTTCGGTTTTTTCTTTATTGCTATCGAATCTTTGTTTTAGCTTTTTTCGCCCATCATCGATGACGATGGACACAATCGTTCTAGTTGATGACTAAAGTCATCAGGCTCCTCCGTCTCGTTGCTTTTGCAGCGAGAATAAATGTTCATAAACCGGGTCTTCTGTTGAATGTATTTCTGCTTTTTGATGCTTCTTCTGGAAATATATGCTCAAATGATTCGATGATATTGGTTTTCAATTAAAAAATTAGTTTTGACTGACTTTTGAGAAAAATTAATAAATTTTTAAAATTAATGGCAGGAGCGATTAAAAACACGTCTACACGTAATGAAGACTACACGTAGAATAATCAAAGTCAGCTGTTCCAGTACGTATGTTACATATGTTATAGATTCACATATCAGAGAATAAATATCTCACCACTGATATTTTTGAGTTATTTGAGGCAGTGCTGGTCAAATATTAAACAATTAATATGAAAAATGTTCATATTTTGCATAATAGATAAAGACTTAATTTAGACTTTGAATCAATCCAAGAGAAGCTTCCATACTGTGCATTTTCCAAAACTTGAGTGCTTAATTTCCTGGATTTTCACTGATGATATCCCCGACAAAAATTTTTTTTTAATTTTATTCATACAAATAGTTATGTTCATTTTTATTTCAAGAAACTAAGTTTAGTAGACTCTTTTGAAAATCGAATGGATATAAAATATTTTTGTCTGTTATACATCCCTAGCATATTTCATTCAATCAATGCAAATGGTCTCATCTGAAGAGATATGTTTTCTTAATACATATAAAATAGTTTATAAAAACTAGGATGCAGTGAAAAATTCCAATCCGTCTACAAGTTCCAATTATAAATGTACCAATAAATTAATAAGTAAAATTGGAAATCCAAGCCCACTGGAAATTCCGTGCAATACATTAATTTTTCCCCCGTTTGGCACTAATTCGCCATTAATCGTTCACGATATTTTTGTAAAATTGCAATTATCGGCGTCATGGCTGCATTGTTACCATGCCCAAGCCGTTCAACGACTTACTAATTTCCGCGGCAAATGAAATCGCTGCAACGAGTGTGAGACCTAATGAAACGACTTTTAACTCAAACTTTACCATTTACGGCCGTATCGCATTCAATAAATGCAATAAATGTATTAAATGCAATGCACACACAAGACATTTACGAGTTTTACAACGAACGGCTCCACGGCGCATATTAATTTATTCGAGCATAATCATAGTCGTGTATCACGAAATAATAAGAAACGCATCTACGACTTCGTTCATTGGACTCAATTCATAATGTCGCCAGCGGCCATAAAGTCTCCTGTTCCATTCTCAGATTGGATGGCCAGACGGACGATCGGACGGACAGACGTACGAGTTGGCCAGCAAATAGCTCGCATGGACAGACGAGCAGGCGATCTGGAATGACGGAGCGAAATGAACTTTCCACGCATTCCTCGCGAAATGATCGCGAGCTGGCATATATGCAATTAACGGAACGGTTCTCTCGTTAATGGCGACCTACCATCAATTTGAATAAGAAGTAATAATAATTTTTGCAATTAACTTGAGTGACACCAAACCAAGATTTATGCTGAGCATATGCGTTCCCCCCTACGAGCCGTGGACGCGGAGGATGGAGTGCGAGGCACTAATCCTCTGCGCACGGAACGAGGATTGGTCCACAATGCACCCTGCTTTGCATAGTGCTCCTCATCGGATCGCCTTTCAATACATTTCACCGGTTCACCAGGTAAGAACGCTGACGATTACCTGGTCAAATAATGATACAGTGCTGCGAGGAATTTATCGGCTAGTGCACAAATTAGTGCTAATTAATTATTTCGATTGATTGGAATTAAGATAAGATATGAAATTGAAACAACGACAATAACCATGATTTCCAGACCCCCTGATGATACATTTTTGTTGCTTGTTAGCATTGAGGAGTTTATTAATAGAAAAATTTGAATTATATTAACAGCAACGCGCTCCTGTATGATTATAATCAACTTGGTGTTGAAAACAAGACACTGCATCACCTGGCACATTTAACAAGAGGTTTCATTCTAAATTCCTCTTCATTTTGGAAGGTTTTTTAGAAGTGGATAAATACAAGTATGTACATATTTACGAAATGGTGCAGCGATAAGAAACTAACATATTATGAAGAAATGAAAACTGACTTCAAACCGCCCGTAAAGGGATAAAGGTCTAAGTCATATTTCCCGTTTTACTTATGATCTTCTCATAAATGTTTGCCGCTCTATTTCTCAAAACGGGGAAAAAACGGCACCAATTCCATAAAATCATTAACTAACCAATTCAGCGGAGCTATTTAAGACGAGGATCCGCGATTCTTGTTCAGAGCAAAGTATAGCTCCGAATTGGATGAAACTCGGCGAAAAGGTTCATTGATCTGTTTAATGAAGCTCGAAACAAAAAATCCAAAGTCAAACGATTTGAAACAAAATGGTGCTCAAAGGTCTAAAATGTGCAAACATTTGTTGTTCTAACTATGACCAAAACCTACAACCAATATTAATGAAACTTGGCGGTATGGTAGAGGCTATATATATCTTTTTTTTTTGTGGTAGGGCAGTGTGGGACTCCCATGGAGGATACCCTTGGACTACCCACTAAACACCTCCCCTGTCAATCTGAGAACCTAGCCTGGAACCGTTTGACACATTACTTCGGGCTAATCCTCATTTCTCTACGCGTTTAGGCGCAACCGGGCTACAGGGATCCCTTTTCCACCGGAAGGAGGGGAAGGGAGAGGGATTTCTAGAAAAGAGACACTCCGCCCTGGACGCCTCCAGGTGCTCAAATATGTTCCTTTTTATCTTAAGGACTGCCCGAGCGTAATGTGCCACACAGTTCCATTTGTCAACGGATGTGAGCATCTCTCCAGTGAGTTCATCCGGAGAGAGATCTCCCATTTCTTCAATAAGGTCACCGCGCTGCCTTTCCCACCTCTTACATACAAAAAATGTGTGGTAAGCATCATCGACCGTGACTTACCGATATTGTGCAGGTAAGACCGAAAGTATCCATGTGTCAGTAACTAAGTTAGATAGAAGTCAGTCTCACCATGCCTTCGATCGAGCCACGGCCTCAGGTCACCAATAAGGCGTGCGGTCCACCTACCTTTTGTATCGCTCACCCAGGACTGTTGCCAATCACTGAGTGAGCGTTTTCGTTCTTCGTGGGCGACAGCATCTCTGTCGCATTCGTTCCTCCGCAGGTAGATTCTGCGGCGCTCCTTGGCAAGGAGGGCATGGGTATCATTCCTGCGATGACCAGCACTGCCGACTCCGAGACAGTTCGATATGCAGATCCGCAGCGCTCCTCGTCGCTGCACCTATGCCAAGCGCTTTCGATACAGCTCCTTGTTAAGAGCCTCACACCATATTTCCGATCCGTACAACAGCACAGATTGTACTGCACTCATCAGAAGTCTCCTTCTTGATGAGGTGGGACCCCTTATGTTGGCCATTAGTCGGCTGAGAGCCGAAACACTCGCTGCAAACTTATCAGCTATTGCCCTGATTTGCTCGGAGAAAATGGCCAGGTACTTCACTGCTAGTTTAGTCTCAACGAGTGCTTCCCCAATGTTGATCATCCTTACTCTAGGGATTCTCTTCTTTGTCAAGATGACTACTTCGGTTTTCTCCAAAGCTAGGCTGAACCCGCGACCAGTCATCCAGTCCCTCACTCGGCGCATTAGCAAACCCAGTCTGAGTTGCGCTTGTTCAGCAGTGCGTCCCGCAACTAGCGCCGCGACATCAAGCGCGACTCATCCGGCAGCTCGATTCTTAGTAGCCCATCGTACGTGATGTTCCACAGGTCTGGGCCAAGGATTGAGCCTTGTGCAACACCCGATGTAACTTCCATCCTCCGCCGCCCTCCTTCGTCTCATAGAGCAGGCTCCGGTCTGTCAGGTAGTTCTTCAAAATCCGCATCAGATATTCTGGAACTTGAAAAGTCTTTTCCAGTGCTTCCAGAATATCCGCCCATCTAGCGGAATTGAAGGCGTTTCTGACGTCAAGCGTCAGGCTATAAGTATCTTGAGAACGATAAACAATTTCAACCTCAGGTCTCAAATTTCAAAATGGCGACAAGTAAAATTTTGAAATGTCAAAGGCTTCAGAATGTCACGATTATATCGATTTGCATAAAACTTAATATTAAGGTGCAATTTTTTCAAATTGTCATGGCCCTCCTGCAGCCGTGTTTCCCAACATATTGTGATTAAACTTGGAACTACATCGAAATCGTTTAGTAAGGCATCGGATACAAAGGCATATCGCTTATAACGTCTCTTTCTAGATGGTTGTTGTGCCTGCTAATCTGATTTGATACTATAAAAATATATCGGTTACAGCAGTATCCTTTACAACGAAATATCGCTTACAACGGCCATATTTTGTGGTCCCTATATTAAATTTTATCGGATACAAAAGCAGCCACGTGCCATTATTACAATTTTCCTGAAATTATCGAATGTTTTGATGTTCCCGCTACTAGTCATTGTCCGTTTTTCGTTTCCCACTTTGCTCCAGTCGTGCATATGCTTACTAAAGTGTTGTGAAGTATGGCACATCGTAAAGTGTTCTCGATGGAGGAAAAAGTTCACATTCTCTGGTGTTTGGAGGCAGGAGACTCAAACACCGAACTCGACAAAGACCTAGGGGTAAGTCACGCCACTATAACTTCCATAAAAAAAATCGAGAAGCGATAGGAAACTCATTTAATGAGAGATGTTCAAGCAATAAAAGAGCTTAAGGTAGTAAGCATGCGGACATTGAAGAAGCACTTTTAACGTGGCTCAAGCAACAAAGGACGAACAATATCCCAATAAATGGGTCAATTCTCCAGAACAAAGCGAATGCGTTTGCTCATATGATGTAGAAAGATGTTACGATTTTGACGGCATGGATACAGCGATTTAGGAAAAGACATAACGTCGTGTTTTGGAAAATTTGCGGTGAGTCTGAAAGTATTCCCACGGACGTGACAGACACGTGGATAGAAATTGTATTCCCGGAAATCATATAAGGGTACGAAGATGATGAAATCTTTAATGCAGATGAGACAGGACTGTTTTAGGGTTTTGTAAAATAATTTTACAAAACCCTTCTAAAATCGCGTCCTGTCTGTCCGTCTGTCTGTCTGTCCGTCCGTCCGTGTGTCACAGCAGTTTTTCTCGGAAACTACTTTAGCTAGAAACATCAAATTTTGTATTCAAAGTTTCTTCAAAGTTCAACTACCAAAAAAATTTTATAAGGTATTTAAGGGGGGTCTCCCCATATAGGGGAGTGACCCCCCAAAAAAAATTTCATTGAAGGTAGCCGATATGGGTATCAAATGAAAGGTCTTGATAAGAACTTTTCAAAACCGGTCTTAATTTGGCAAAATTTGGTTCGAGGGGCGCACAGGGAAGGGAAATACACGAAAAATTTGTGTCCCCCCCCCTCGCGATTAGATACCTGTGATCCGAAAAATCTGAAAAAATCAAGAATGTAGGCCTTGGTGAGTACAACAACAACAAATGCGTGAGAAGTCGCAAATTACACAACTTTGTTAGTAATAGTATGATTTATTGATTTTATGTTTTCTTGAATAAAATCTTAACGGTGCTCTTAAAGTCAATGAAATTCAGTACGCAGATGACTATTTATAAGATTGAACTATTCTGCAAGTTTCATAAAGATTGAATCATATTTAGCGAAGTTATAGCGGTTTGAATTTTCATGTATTACTATGGAACAATATACGCTGCATGTATTACTATGGCAACATATGGCTATGGAACCATATGCGCTTTTTACCGACTCATACACTACAGTTTTGCTAGGATTTGCATGAAAATTTTAGGAATGATAGGTGTCATGAATATCTTTGAGAATCGGTTCAGCTAGTGGTACCAGTAATCGAAAAACAAAATAGTGGCTGTTTTAAATGCGAAGATTGAATAATTTTGAGTTATTTTTTCCCAACTTCAACGTTTAAGTTGCATGCTTTGAACACTTGATTCAATTTAATGAATGACTGAAGATGAGTACCTACAATTAATACTCATAAATGAAACAAGTCAAGGAGGCAGGAGAGAGCTCCTAGCAAAGGACTTTGTAACAACTCTAGGATTCGAAAAAATTGGCCATTAATCGATGATAACAGTACAGGAGAATGGCCCCTGAACAAAAACTCATCAAACGTAGCCGATATGAGTATGAAATGAAAGTTTTCATGGGAGCTTTTCAAAACAGTTCTTAAACTGTCAGTTTTTGCTCCAGTGGGGCACAGGGGGGAAATACATGAAAAATGTGTTTCCTTCCTCGCGAATGGACTACTGAAATAATTAGCGAGGGAGATATTTATGAGTATAACAATAACAAAAACCCCAGAAGTCTAAATTCGTTCAACTTTGTTAATAATAGTATGATCTTCGAATTTCATATTTTATCCAATAAAATCGTCATTGACATGTTTGTTGATTTTATTCAATCTGGTGACTGCATTTTGTAAATTGAATACAAAACCCTTCTGACATGAGCGTAGGTATGTTTACCCAACTTGTTTAAATTAACACCAGATCGAACCATGCAATTTAAAGGAGAAAAGTGCAGTGGTGGAAAATTATGTAAAGAAAGGATTACAGTCATGATTGCAGCCAATACGAGCGGCACAGTAAAAAGCAAACTTTTAGTGGTTGGTAAATACGCAAAGCCTAGGTGCTTCAAAATGTGAAAATTTTACCCGGGGACTACAAAAGTAACAAAAATGCATGGATGACGAGAGAATTATTTGCAGCTTGGTTAACGGAATGAGACAAAGAATTAAGATTAAAAAAGAAGCAAATTCTCTTTTTGTTGACAACTGTTCAATGCATGATA
Source organism: Odontomyia ornata (assembly GCA_963969285.1). Classification (NCBI taxonomy): domain Eukaryota; kingdom Metazoa; phylum Arthropoda; class Insecta; order Diptera; family Stratiomyidae; genus Odontomyia; species Odontomyia ornata. Next base: position 95,154,473 of record OZ017742.1, read on the forward strand.
ACATATCTTTAAAAGCCATCAAGTTAGTTTTTTTACCCCCAAATACTACTGCAATCCTACAGCCAATGCACCAAGGGGTGATAAAGCTACTCAAGACAAATTACAGGAAACATATTGTTTTAAAATTAATTCATGACGCGATGGCAATAGGTATGAATTTTTAAGCTTTGTTTTCATTTAGATTGCGTAAATATTATGTATACTTTTGTCTTTTTAGATAACCTAATGGTCAAATCTGATCCAGATGAGGCAGACGAGAGCTTCGAGGTCCATATTGTACCTAACTTGAGCGATGCTAGTGCCTCCTTAGGGACGTTGTCGACATTTATTTCTTTGAACGATATCACAGATGATACCACAAAACACAGAAAACAATTATAGACTATTTCCAAAAAATATAAAAATATGTTTGTGAAATATTATGTTCTTTAGTATTTAAATATATCTTTTTCTTAAAACATACGTCTGTATATATCTATTATAGTTGTTTATTTAATTTTTCATTTCTATTAAATGATTTAGAAATATTGGATAGAAAGTCTATCGGTTATAAAGGCGAAAAAGGTATGGCCCGTTGGAGGACGTTCTAAGCAATTTCCACTGTATAAATTATTGAAACAAGGTCTCTCCTCTCACTTAACATAATGAAAGTTGCATGATAAATAAAAAGTTGAAAATTGAGTTGAATTGAATTTTTGGCTACTATTTTTAATAAAAATCAATTTTTTTGTACTGTCTAGAGTAAAACTCGGATTCAAACGAGGTTTGGCGCAATAATTGATGAGACTCTAAGACAGATACGTGGGTCATTCCATATGAAAACGTCCAACGTTGAAGTTGAATGCTTAGTTTTGATTTTGTTGAAAAAATTGAGTTTGACCTTATAACTGTTGTGTTTTTGTTTTCAGGTGCTTAACAGTAGATTGGCTCCAGTCTGAAGCCCGAAATGGGCTGATTTTTAGTGTTTCATTTAGTCAATTGAAACTTTTTTTCCATAATATGTGTGGTAATGATTGTTGTAGGATTTTGATTCATATAAGATGTTCTAACATAAAGTGAAACTAATTAAGTTTTTTAAAAAATGTAACAGAAAAATCCATAAATAAGTTAAGTGTAGTATTTTTGTTTAGTTTTCAAAAACCCCAAATAAGAAAAGAATAATCCGTGGTGTCTGAATAAGTGAAAAGTATGGTAAAGAAGATTGTATCAATAGAACTCATTCTTCAGTGTTAATAAATGAGGTGAGTGAAACAGACAAAAGATACAAATGAAGCGAACAGGCATTATATATATTGTTAACATATGCACGTACCACTATAAAAAATACGTGCAGATTTTTTTAATAGATTTGGCCAAAGCGTTGTGATCCTGTATCAATCCATAGAAAAATGATCACAAAATCTTTACGGGAAATAACACTATCTTTAACGGAAAAAAAACACACAAATCTTATACCAGGATTTGCTAACTTAATTTTTTTTGGATCCACCGGAAGCTTTACAGTCGAACTTTATTAATAACTTTTAAAATAAAAACCAGATTGTTTCCTTAACGGCTATACTTATTTATTTTTACAGTAAAAACGCATTTCGACACGGAACATCCGGTCTCCTTCGGTACACTAAATAATTTTCCCTATTGATCGAGTATTTATACAACTTACTTTTTTCTACAATAGTCATCAACTTTATCATAATCACTTTACAAACAATAAATCTATAAATAACGAATCACTGTTTCCGACATCTCCATTTAACCTCCGATTCGCAGGTACTTTTCTAATTTCGATACTTTCACATATATCAAGTTTATTGCCCCTCAATCCCTCTTTAATGACCCTGAGGGTTTCCATGGTTATCTCATGTCCTTCGCTTACGATATGCTCAGCAACTGATGATTTTGCACTATTTTTCTTTTTGTACGGTATGCTGGTGGCTTCTTTAACGTGTTTCTCAGACCTTGTTCGTACTAATCGTTTAGTTTGATCCACATATACGTTTTCATAAGCCGGACACGTAATTTTGTGTATCCCGCGTTTTTCCTCCTTGAGCTTCCGATCTTTTTTGCTGCTCAACAGTGCCTTAAGCTGCCTATTCCTGCTGCTACCTATTGGTTTGAGCTGATGTTTTTTGTAATAAACTCGCCAATTGTCCATACATAGTTGAATATGGTATGACCACTTTACGCTTGCATACAGAGTCCATCACTTTATTAGTTTGAAATAATGTTGTCAAACTGTTTCTCTTTAGTTGTTTCTTCTTCTTGTTTATCATATTTTTTATAGTTATGTGTTCATATCAATTTAATTTCGCTGTTTTGATGATGTAGTCCCTTTTCCTTGCATATCTTTCTGCCATCAAAGGAATAGTAAGCAATCGATGAACCATACCGCTATACGTCGCTAAATTTTGGAGTTACGTATGCCACGAGGCTGCCGGAAGAGTTCACTCAGCCCCTATCAGGCTTTTGCTTCCTGCAATAAGCACCTCCAACTCCTCTGTACGTTGACCGCGTCCTCTAATTTTGAAATCTGAGCAGTGATGAACTGTCTTCGTCGACTGAATCAGACCAGTGTTTTTACAGTTTCCCCACTGGTCTCGATCCTTCAGTTCTCGAAAAGAATATTATTATTGGGGGCTATCAAGCTGGCTTTAGAGCAAGTAGATCAACGATAGACCAATTGTTCACACTCAAGCATGTACTTGAAAAATGCTGGAAGCTCAACAGAGACGTTCACAACAGTTTCGTTGATTTTAAGCAAGCATACGACAGTATTGATCGTAACGTAATGTACCAAATATTGCTTTGCCTTGGTATCCCACCCAAATCAGTCCTTCTTACCAAAATGACAATGACGTCAACGATCTCCTAAGTCCGCATCAATAACCAACTTACCGACGCCTTTGACACAAATATCGGACTAAAGCAGGGAGACGGTCTGGCCCAATTTGCCTCTAGAATATGTCATCAGAAAGTTATCTGTCGATACAAATGGTACATTATTATAATACAAGTCAAGTCATATGGTAGCCTATGCAGATGACATCAACATTTTGCCACGGTCATTAACAGCCACCAAGAAACTGTTTCTGAAACTCGACGGCAAAGTAGGATTAGCATGGCTTACAAATCAATGAGATTAAAATAAAGTTCATGATGCAGTCAAGAATAAATACCTCGAAAAACCAAAATATCACACTTGGAAAATACAGTATCAAAAATGTGGGCAAATTTGTGTATTTAGGCGCCAAAACAACGAGAACCAGTAATGAAAGAGACAAAACACGTTGAAAAATACAGCTTGCAAACACATTTCATTCAGCTTTGGCGATCTTGAAAATGAGCTGCATACACAGAAGCGCCAAGTATACAAACCTGTGAGAAGACCTGTTTCATGCTATGAATGTAAGGCAAGCCCAAGCATCCGTAAACATAGTGAACATCTTTCAGGGACGGGGCTTGGGATTAATTATCAGAATGAAGCTGGATGGGGACTAACGTAGAACTCGATACAATCATTTAATGTATTCCGTAAAGAAAAATTGTGTTTCAAGCAAATAAGATGTTTGTCCCTTCATGAGATGGCAACTAGTCTAGAGATTCATCCATTAAGGTCCATTTGTGAGTATTTTGCTTATTTTCGGTATTTTTACTTCAGTAGAATATTTTTAATTAGCGTTTTAAATAAGGCCTTGAAAATTGTTCCTTGAAATCTGCAGAATAATTTTCAGTTTGTTTTATAAAAAGAAATTTTGCTTCGTATGGTTATTTCGAAGATACATAGTGGAGAAGAGGAAACGCATATTTCCCACATTTTAATACCTTTGGTAGTTTTAAACAAAGAAAACAGTATTAGTAATCGAATTAATTTTCGCCTTCACAAAATACTCCAACTGAAAATAGAAAAAGACAGCTTCCTTTGAATTTTGTGTTTTATTTTTATTCTCGAAATTGATTTTCGACCGTAATCGTTCGGTCTTCTTCAGCGACTAATTTATTTTTACTCACATTCCTGCTTATATACTAGCTATGTTTAAGGAAATTTACTCTAGATCATTAAAAAGTAATTAGGGAAATTTGCTTAAGCTAATAAAAGGTAGGAAAGGTAATTTACAAAAGAGGTAGTTATAAAAATATTATTTTTACATGATTCAGAGAAGATATGATTATTTAATTAATTTAAATAGCCATGATCTGCAGTTTCCGTCATCCTGATTCATTAACTTTTTCCTTTCCCGGGTAATTGCCAGGCTTTCCATCACATCCAATTCACGTGTATCTCTAGCTTCCTTGATGACTACAGCGTCCTTCATTGTTATCTCGTGTCCCTTCGTGATAATATGTTCCGCTACCGCTGACTTGAAATTCGAAGTTCTTTCTTTCTTTCTTGCTGCTGCTGCTTCGCCTAGATGCTCCTTGATTCGCGTGCCGATGAGCCTCCTCGTTTGACCTATGTACACTTCTTCACAAGTGGGACATTCGATGCGATAGATACCAGATTTCTCGTGTGGTTCGCGCTTGTCTTTCGTTGATCCGAGAACGTTTTTGAGCTGGTTCTTGCTGCTTGATTTGATTAACCGTACAGAATTGAGCTGATTTATTCGCCGCTTGATCCGATTGCTGATGCCTTCGTGATAAGTTAGAGCCTTCCAGTACGTTCTTTCGGTATTCGCATTTGATAATGTTGATCGTCCCTGACGCTGTCTATTAGTTTGGATCTTCTGTGCCATTCTCCTAATCGTCGAGCCCTTGAAGCCGTTTAGTTTAGCTGTCTCAACAATGTACCTCATCTCCTTTTCCTTAGCTTCCTTGCTTAGCGGCAAATCGAGCATCCTGTGGATCATGGCTCTGTACGGAGAAACCTTGATTTGCTGCGAATGGTTTGATGTATTTGGAATCGTTCTTTGTGTGTGAGTTGCTTTCCGGTATACATCGAAAGTTATATTTGTTTGAGTCCTCCTTACTACTATATCTAGGAACGATAGTTTACCGTCTTTCTCTTCCTCCATCGTGAATACTATATTTTTGTGGGCTCCATTCAGGTCAGCAAGGACCTTCTCCACGTCACTCCTTTTCACATATGCAAACACATCGTCCACATATTGGACCCAATGTTTTGGTAACTGGCCTTTCTCCTGCAGTCCGTCTTCTAGTTTCGTCATAAATATCTCGCTGAAAAATGGTGAAAGTGGATTTCACATCGCAACTCCGCCTTTCGTCTTATAAAATTTCCCCCGAAAGGTGAAATAATTTTCGATCATGCACAGTCTCGCAAGTTGGATATACTGCCTAGTTTTTATTTTCCAAGATAATGAGTTTTCTTGGTGGGAAAGCCATTCTTCTATATATCCCAGTGTCTCCATCACCGGAATACTCGGGAATAGAGCTTTCACGTCGGAAGACACCATAATTTCGTCTTGCGCTGGTGGGCCAAACTTCAGGATTTTCTCGGAGAATTCTTTGCTGTTTTTTACAGATCTACCATTCATTTGGGTCATTCCCTTAAATTCGTTCACCAACCATCTTGCCAGTTTTTGGGTCGGTGCATTCACGGCCGAAATAATCTCACGCACTTCGTTCCCCTCTTTGTGTATTTTTGGCAAACACTTGATCCTTGGCAAAGTAGGGTTGCTCACTCTTACCTTCGTCAATTCGCTAATTAATGACTCACAACTTTTAATTGTCCTTTCGAATCTTTTCATGGATTCCTCTAGCGGGCTCCGGCGTAGCTCGAAGAAATTACCGCTGGCCAGCTTTTGTATGACCGCCTCATCATACTTGCTTTTATCCATCACTACCACTGTGTTTCCTTTATCGGCCTTGACAAAGTGAACAGGTTTCTTCTTCAGTTTAGCAGCTATGCTCGCCTCTTCACTGTTTACCAACTTTTTCGCTCCCCTTATCGCCTCGGCTATATCATTCCTTGCCATCGTTTTTTGTGCTTCCGGTAGTCTGCTCATTGCTGCTTCTGTTTCTACGATGATCTCCTCTATAGGTATTTTTGATGGTTTTATGGCGTAATTTAATCCCATGTTGAGTAAACGCATTTCCTTTTCACTAAAAACTATACTCGATTTGTTGACAACCAGTCCGGGGATTTCTTGAACTTCTACGAATTGTTTAACTGGTTTGGCCGCTTCTTCCAATCGATTCAACTTTTTCCGATGTAATTCCCTTTTCTTTTCTTTTTCGCATTGATATGCTAAGTCCGCTTTTTCCAGTAAGTCCTCCATATAACCTTTACCACAGTGTTGAGATTCTCGCATAAGCTCCAGATGCTTCTCGTAAGTCTTGAGAGTCGTATCGTTCAATTTCGTGTACAGCTGCTTGATGCTGATCTTCATTAAATTTCGTTCCACTACTATTTTTTGGCTAACCGCGTTTTTCAGGCCACAGCATATCTTCACCAAATGGCTCTTCGGAGTGAGTCTTCTCTCAAGACACGTTTTCAAAAAGTTTATGTCTTCCCTGATCCTAGCTAACGATTTTTTGTACTTCGTAAACCTAAAAAATATTAATTGATGCCTGGTAGCTACTTCAATATTTGTAATCGAATTAATTTTCGCCTTCACAAAATACTCCAACTGAAAATAGAAAAAGACAGCTTCCTTTGAATTTTGTGTATTATTTTTATTCTCGAAATCGATTTTCGACCGTAATCGTTCGGTCTTCTTCAGCGATTAATTTATTTTTACTCACATTCCTGCTTATATACTAGCTATGTTTAAGGAAATTTACTCTAGATCATTAAAAAGTATTTAGGGAAATTTGCTTAAGCTAATAAAAGGTAGGAAAGGTAATTTACAAAAGAGGTAGTTATAAAAATATTATTTTTACGTGATTCAGAGAAGATATGATTATTTAATTAATTTAAATAGCCATGATCTGCAGTTTCCGTCATCCTGATTCATTAACTTTTTCCTTTCCCGGGTAATTGCCAGGCTTTCCATCACATCCAATTCACGTGTATCTCTAGCTTCCTTGATGACTACAGCGTCCTTCATTGTTATCTCGTGTCCCTTCGTGATAATATGTTCCGCTACCGCTGACTTGAAATTCGAAGTTCTTTCTTTCTTTCTTGCTGCTGCTGCTTCGCCTAGATGCTCCTTGATTCGCGTGCCGATGAGCCTCCTCGTTTGACCTATGTACACTTCTTCACAAGTGGGACATTCGATGCGATAGATACCAGATTTCTCGTGTGGTTCGCGCTTGTCTTTCGTTGATCCGAGAACGTTTTTGAGCTGGTTCTTGCTGCTTGATTCGATTAACCGTACAGAATTGAGCTGATTTATTCGCCGCTTGATCCGATTGCTGATGCCTTCGTGATAAGTTAGAGCCTTCCCGTACGTTCTTTCGGTATTCGCATTTGATAATGTTGATCGTCCCTGACGCTGTCTATTAGTTTGGATCTTCTGTGCCATTCTCCTAATCGTCGAGCCCTTGAAGCCGTTTAGTTTAGCTGTCTCAACAATGTACCTCATCTCCTTTTCCTTAGCTTCCTTGCTTAGTGGCAAATCGAGCATCCTGTGGATCATGGCTCTGTACGGAGAAACCTTGATTTGCTGCGAATGGTTTGATGTATTTGGAATCGTTCTTTGTGTGTGAGTTGCTTTCCGGTATACATCGAAAGTTATATTTGTTTGAGTCCTCCTTACTACTATATCTAGGAACGATAGTTTACCGTCTTTCTCTTCCTCCATCGTGAATACTATATTTTTGTGGGCTCCATTCAGGTCAGCAAGGACCTTCTCCACGTCACTCCTTTTCACATATGCAAACACATCGTCCACATATTGGACCCAATGTTTTGGTAACTGGCCTTTCTCCTGCAGTCCGTCTTCTAGTTTCGTCATAAATATCTCGCTGAAAAATGGTGAAAGTGGATTTCCCATCGCAACTCCGCCTTTCGTCTTATAAAATTTCCCCCGAAAGGTGAAATAATTTTCGATCATGCACAGTCTCGCAAGTTGGATATACTGCCTAGTTTTTATTTTCCAAGATAATGAGTTTTCTTGGTGGGAAAGCCATTCTTCTATATATCCCAGTGTCTCCATCACCGGAATACTCGGGAATAGAGCTTTCACGTCGGAAGACACCATAATTTCGTCTTGCGCTGGTGGGCCAAACTTCAGGATTTTCTCGGAGAATTCTTTGCTGTTTTTTACAGATCTACCATTCATTTGGGTCATTCCCTTAAATTCGTTCACCAACCATCTTGCCAGTTTTTGGGTCGGTGCATTCACGGCCGAAATAATCTCACGCATTTCGTTCCCCTCTTTGTGTTTTTTTGGCAAACACTTGACAGTTTTGCATTCAGTAATAATATATTCACTAATTTTTAAAAAATGCATACATTAATTGGGTTTGGGAAATAGTATCGTTAGATGACGTCTTTTTTCGTGGATACAAATTTGGAAATGGATGCCCCACTCTTATTTGAGGGTCGTAAATATCAATGGTACCGACAGAATGCTCTCACAACCCGTACGTGTTAATCAGGCTCCATCAGTCACTTTTTATTAGTCCATCCTTTCAGTAGGTTACCTCGACCCTGACACCGTCGAACCGAGACGTTATATCTTCTAATTTGTGAATGCAAAATTTTTTTTGTAGTGGGTCCTTGTGCTGCGGAAAAGAACCCACCCCATGACACCGCAATGCTAGCTTGCCAGCTTATTCACGCATCCTCAGACAAGGCCAATCCTGGCGAGCAGCAGTATCTTCGCTCGCCAAGGCAGCAGGCCATTGCTGCAGTCCTGAATGGACAATGAACATCCATCAATTACTTCACAGGTTCTACTCTTGGGGAAGTGAAAGTTGCAGCTGATGGCTTGGTTAACTCTATACTGAACCTTTACGCGTCTGTCAGCATGCTTTCTATGCATCAAGCTACACCATGGTATAATGCTACTGGCCCGAAAAATTTGCTAAAAAATTAAAAAAATTGCCTTAAGTTTTGGCTCGAACAAAAAATTAGCGCAAATTGAAATAATAAGAACCCCACAAACTGATCAATTCGAGGATGTGAGTAGAAATCTATGCGGCCTAAGTTGCAAAAGTTTTTCAAAGTAGTTTGGCACGTATTCAAGCAGACAGGATAGACCAAATTGTCCTGGTACTCCTTTCAACTTAATGTCATCGCAAACGGCTATTATATTGAGGTGTTTCCGACTGCTCACTTGTCACAGTTATGAGGGTAAAAAATATTTCATTTTCTATGAAGTCGTGAAATCTGCTATAAAGAACATAGACAACAGAACTGTAGTTCATAATTTTATTCTTGGATCTTATTTGTATAATGTTACACATGAGAAATTGATGCATAGTTCAATATGTGGAGCGCAGGCTAGTCAGAGGAGCAAGTGGGCGGCTTTCTATGGGATTGTTAGGCTGGAAAATCATAATGATGATCGGTGCCAAAAAAGGAATGGGTGTTAGCGCCATTTCAAAGCCAGCAACTAAATATTTTGGCTTGCTGATTGACTAGAAAATGAGTTCTTCAGAGCAAACCCGGACAATCGCAGACGAAACGGTAGTAAAAGTAAATGCCCTACGTCGACACAATGTGAATTTTTATCACCAAAGATGTATTCTCATGTGTGCGGTTCAGTCTTTATTGCTATCAAGCTCCAAGATATAGGCGGAAGTCCTTAGCAGGGAACTAAACTGTAAGCGATTTGCATCTTTGCAAAGGCGAGGGGCTTGCTCATTTCTAAATTAGAGCTGATACTTAGCACTCCACTGTTAGGGAGCAGTGAAATATTTAGCTTTGTAGACGTGCAAGTTGCGATAGTGAGTGGCAGCAACAATGGCAAATTGCTCATCTCATCTTTAACGGTGACTAGATCAAAGGTATAGTAAGATTAATTTCTACTTGACTCAGCTTTTAAGTGGTCATGGGTACTTTGAGTATAAACTGCATAAAATTCGTAAGATACGAACCCCATGTATCAATTTTCACCTAGGTTATCTATTGATGCTTACTACACCATCTTTTTTTGCAAAAGAGAAAGAGTGAAAAGATTTGTTTCATGTTATGAATCAATCTCTCCGGACAATGAAGTGAGAGGAATGTTAAAATGTACTGGCAAATGGTATCAAGTAGGATATTGAGAGTGTTCTAGTTCATCCTGAAATACGGACCCTGAATGTGCTGGCTTTCAGCAGTTTGTTGCGATTTCCGTCTCGGTCAACTGTTTAACTTAACCTGAAAACGTCATTGAAGTAGTAGCAAAAAGACACAGTTAAAAAAATTTGCTAAATTCAAACTAATGGAGCTAAAAAGTTCTATTAAGAGTTCCAGGCTATAGGTGTATATCCCTTATCCACCTTATGTAAAATGAAACTTTTAAAGTCAGCTTCTGTATTCGAGATCAATATTTTCTTGGATTTTATTGACTAATCTTAGTTTTAAAATCTGTTTTGGTTTGAGATAGGCTTAAACTTGGATTTTTAATTACTTATGAGTGTTTGACTTGCCTCTGATTTACTTATAGGTATCTATATTTAGAAGGTGTGTTCTCTTTCATTGCATTTCTGTCCTGAATTGTATTTTACTATTTTTTGCCTGGGTTCTACCCATTTCCTAATTTTTGTGCGTGTCAAGTGCAGATTTTCATACGTACCGAGGGCACATATATAAGTTTGCTATTGTCAACCTAAGTCTTAGTTTATGTTTTGAACGACATTTTAGAATAGTCGTCATTTGTTGATGGACTGCCTTAATAAACTTTCTTTGATATGTTGACAAAACGATATGTTAAATCAAACTTTAACGCAAAAATTCGATCTGAGCTGTGAAGTCATGGAATATTGATATGGTTTGTTGTGAGGAAGTTATTGGGAGCAAATGCATGAAATATTATTTTGTGAGATTTCGTCATCGAAGTACTCATCAGATGCTAACTCTACCTGCGATGGATTCTTCTTCTTCGTAGCACTACAGCCCTTCTCGGGCCTTCGATTCCTGCAAAAAGCGCCGATTCCGATTCTGAGCAGTGATGAACTGTCTTTGTCGACCGAGTCAGACCAGCGTTTCTTCGGTTTCCCTACTGGTCTCTGACCTTCAGTTCTCCCAACGGATACCATTTTGGATATCCGTTGTTCATCCATAGGATTCATGTGGCCAGCCCATTGCAGCTTCCGCAGTCTTATAATCGTTGAGACCTCCAATTCGTCAAAAATTTCATCCAGCTCATGGTTGTATTCAAATTTGAATTCGATGGATTAGACTGATCTCAATTTAGATGTTAAGTAATGCTCATAACTTTTTTTAAATTATTATTTAATGTCAATTGCATTTAGTTTTGGCATTTGCAAGTAATATCGAATAAAAATATTACGATTACTTGTGAGAGTGATTCAGCGCTTATTAGGCCACAGGCTGAAAGTTATGAGCATTACTTAGCATTTATAAATAAAATAAATTCATGCATTTGCTCGTAATAAATAAAAGTTTTTCCATCTTGTTATATGAGGAAGTTAATGGAAAGATAGTTTTTTTTTAGGTATTTTGAGGATTAGAAACCGGAATTCTTCGTCTTTCTTCTCTCGTTAAAGAGATCCTTCTATGCATTGCAGTGTTTAGCTATGTTGCCTTCAATCAATCCAATCGATCTTAATACCTATGTTATAGGCCTTAAGGTCAATTGGAACCTTAGATAAGATGAAAAGGAGTTACAAAAATTTAATTCTGATATTATGTCAATTAGCTTTTCAAATGTTTGTTTTCATTTGATCCTTATAATCAAAAGAAATTTGATTACCCAATACTGCACAAATAATAGCACCATACACTGTTAATAGTCGTACTCATATATATAATGGCCTCATATTAAAGACATTTTACAGAATTATAGTCAGCAGCACATTATTTCCATGGAATATTCGCTTAACACCAGAGCCCAAGGCACGACTCATAATCACGATTTATATTAATGAGCAGACTCCAACACATTCACACAAAGTACGCTAGCAAAACAGGCTCTCTTAATTTAACGCTCTCCCGTCCCTCGGATCTTATTAAATCCCATTCCTAGCTTAGTTTAAGCCCAAGATGCAGACCATCGCGGTATCAATACTCAAGACAAATTATAAGACCATAGTCATTAATAATTAGCATTACCATTCATATACCGATTTAAATTCCAAAGTCGCCCCCATTAAATGTCGTCCACGGATGTAATTGTAGTTTATTAATTAGAGCTGCCAAATCCAACAAATAACCAAAAAATTCTTTTATCGTGTAAATTTACAATGTATGAAAACTTTTACAATTAAGTGGAGAAAATTCAAGCTAATATTTACTTGCCATGTGTTACGTAGAAATGATGAGCGAAATTTTTATAATAATCTCTGAGTATAATTAGGCAATAAATTTTAATTTGTATATTTAAATTGCAGACTAAGTCCTACAGTTTTCTTAGTTTTAAGCTAAAATTTAATTAATTTTAAATATATAATCAACTTTTTGAGTTTATTATGTTTTCAAACCTACTCTTGTTAAGTTCATGCAACGAAATTTATATGAAAAATACTATGCAAAAGGCAAGGCGCTATAAAATTAATATTTTTGTGATTTCAATGTCGAATTATGTCTGCTACCTTGAAATCGTTGTGTGGCTTCTTCAGGTGTGGGGCTACGTGGAGCTAGTGCGATTCTTACTGTGGTTATCCTTGTAACCCAACTGGCCTATAGCAAACAATACAACTAGATTATGTCAGTCCTGTATCACAATGTTTCTGACCTGAGACTAGGGTAGGTGAGCCTCTGTTCGTTATTGGTTGGTCTTAGAGGATTCAGGGTACTGTCAGGGTCATCCTGTCAAACAGTTTTAGTGCATTGTCTAGCATGTATTTGTCAATAGTGTCAAGTTTGAGGGCTTTATGAATGTCAATGTTTCTAATGTACCGGGGGTTCCAAAGATTTTCCTGAGGGCCTTTTTTTGCAGGGATTGAAGGAGTTTTTTGTTGGATTTTGAGGTCTGACAGAAGGCGATGCAGCCATAGAGAAGAGAGAGTCTTATGACTTGTTTGTAGATGAGGAGTTTGTTTTTCACGTTCGGTTTTCCCGATCTTGAAATGGGGTGCAAAGAGGATAACATACCTAAACACTGTTGTCTTTTTCCACGTATGTCGTCAGTCCATGTAAGTCTATTGTGAAATTTGAGTCCTAGGTATTTTGCTGTTCGATTCGTAATTCAGAAGGTTGTTGTTATTGACTTCCTGCGATGCAAATGGCTTGTGTCTTGTCAGCATTAATTTTTATCTTCTACCTTTGAAAGTATCCCAAAAGAATTTCGGTGGTTTATTGCAGACGTGCAGAAGTGTAATATGTTGCATTCAAGTGTTGCCAAGACAGTTGGAGGAGCTTTTTGCAGGAAGCGAAGGCCCGAGAGGGGCTGTAGTGCTACGGAGAAGGAGAATTCAGCCAGTGATCATCAGTGCATTCTGCTTGAGATCAGTGATGTTGTCTCTCAACGTCCGTGCTCTCGGCATTCTAAAATTGGGTGGAACGTCGGAAGGGTGGAAGTCTAGAGGTTAATTGACGTGCTCACAGCACGTGCCCCGCTGCAGGGAGATTTGCGGGGATGGCACAAGTGGCAGCTCAAGATGTGGTAAACTCAACTATGAGCATCACTACAACTGCTGGCAGCGCTTCCACGCGCCGCCGAAAATCCGGCACAGCAAGCTCCCAATGTAAATCGCTTAAAAGTGAATAGAGTGTCACAAGTTTCAGCGTGAGGCTCAACGAGCACGGAACCGTGACGAGGCGTGTAACTGGATGGCAGCATATAAGTCGGCCGGTAAACGCCTTCACGACTCGCTAATCAACAGCAAGGCTTGCTGTTGGCGAGATCTAGTGGACAATGTGAACAAGGATCCGTGGGGCCTTGGCTGCAAGCTAGTTATGTGGAAGCTTGGTGCACTACGGAAACCTTGCATACATGATGCGGAAAAAATGGAAGAAGAACTGCGGGCACTCTTCCTCGCCCATCCCGTCCATGTTGACGCTGTCCATGGTAAAACAGCAGTCGAGTGTTCACTCTTCACACAGTCGGAACTAGAAGAGGCAGTCCTTTCACTGAAAGTAAGGAAGGCTCCAGGTCCAGAAAGTGTTCCAGGTGAAGTATGGCAACTTATCTATCACCATTGTTCTGACTTGCTGCTCAGCACATTCAACGCTTGCTTACGAGATGGGGTTTTTCTGGTACGATGAAAGGTGGCGTGATTCGTGCTAATCAGCAAGCGTAAGATAAATTCCGAATCGTCGTCTGCATACCACCCGTTATGCATGCTAGACACTGCTGGGAAAGTGCTAGAGAAACTCATCAAGCGAAGACCCACTGACGCGATTCTCGCTACTGGAAACCTATAGCCTCGACAGTATGGCTTAAGAGCAGGACGTTTCACCATCGATGCGGTTGCAGAGGTGGTGAGCATAGTCCAAAAGGCGGGGACATATAGCCGCAATAAGTGACGGGTCGTCCTGTTAGTAAAACTCGACCTCAGGAATGCCTCCGACTCCGCTAGATGGGTGGATACGGTGGAAAATCCTCTTCAAGTTCCAGACTATCTAATGTGGATTTTGAGGGACTACCTGAAGGACTGAAGCCTGCTTTACGACGCAACACAAGGCCAACGAAGGATGGAAGTTATATCTGGTGTTGCGCAGGGATCTATCCTTCGTCTAAACCTGTGGGACGCATCTTCCGATGGGCTACTGAGACTGGAGATGCTAGAAGAGTCACGCTTGACCGGCTTTGCGGATAATGTTGCGGCTCTGGTCGTTGAGTTGAGTTTAGTTTCTCTGAGCGAATCAGGGCAACAACATAGAAGGCTGCTTTAGATACTCCTGAAGCAGCCTTCTAAGTCGTTGCCGGCTCTGAGTCAACTTATGGCCAACGTAAAGGGACTCAGCCCACCAAGAAGACGCCTGTTGATGATGCTCCAGGTTAGTACTACTGTACCAAGCAGAAATATGGGAAGACGCTCTCAGTAAGGAGGTTAACCGAAAGCGCTTGGCATAGGTACAGACAAGAAGAGCACTGAAAATTGTATCTTTGTATCCGACAGTCTCTGATTCAGCCATAAGAGTTGTTACAGGCATGATACCTATTGCGTCAAAGCGAGGACGCGAGGGAGATGGTTGTCCTCGAGGAGAGACGGCGCTCAATCAACGATTGGCAGCAGTCCTGGATAAATTGCACGAAGGGAAGGAGGACTTCACTTCTCATCCCGAATGCAAGACTGTGGCCCAATTGAAGATATGGTGAGACTGGCTTCTATCTGACCCAGCTTTTGAGCGAACATGGGTGTTTCCAGTTTTACCTGCATAAGATTGGGGGGTCACGGTCCCCCGATTGTTGATTTTGCCCAGGAAAAGGAAGACGATGCCTGCCACACATTTTTTGTGTGCATAAAATGGTGCAAGCTGCAAAAAGGCCTCTACAGAGAGACGGGAGAGCTCGTCCCGGAGACTATAGTCGTGGTGATGCTCGAATTGTTTGAGAAATGGAACCAGGTGGCACATTTTGCTCGGGCAGTCCTAACAGATAAAAGGGACTTACAGCAGCCGGGAGCTAGGGGATTGCTCACCCGGCCATTGCTCTTCCCCTCTCCCCTCCCGCTAGAAGAGGGATCCCCTAGCTTAAAGGCGCCTCACGGCGAAACAAAATGAGAGCGAAAAAATGTGTCAAACGGTTCTCGGGTAGACAGGGAGGTATTTAGTGTGATGTCCAGTCTGTCGCAAGCATAGAAGTGCCACATTCTGTGCGTAAGTAACGTTCATCTCTCTACTACAAAAAAAAAGAAGATAGTAAAGTAAAACTTTTTAAAACCAACCGTTACGTTAGATTTAATCTTTTAAGATTTATTGTAACACAGCCTAAAGGCTCACTGGTGGGAGAGTTTGTCGTTTCACATCGTTCAGGATTAATTGTACCCCATTATATTAATAAGGATGTGATTAATGTCATTGTTGCCTTATGAGTTGAGGAAATATCCTCATTTCATTAATTTATTATTCGTTTTATTTATAATCTTTTGAACACGGTAATTTTAATTTTATTTTAATTATTATGGATCATATCTAAATTTAAAACTTGTAAATTTTCAATGGTTGACAATTGAAGGAATATTTAATAGTTTTTATTTCTTGACATGTGAAATTCATTATTACAACTATTCAGTTGAAATAAATGCGCTACATGAGTATAATCTCATATCATATCAATTTTAGTTAGTATTAAATAACCATAAATACGATACACAATTAAAAACAAGATTGAAAACAGCAAAAGACAAGAAAACCCACAAGGAAAATGATACCTATTAAATAATATGTCCACAGCGCTCAAAATGATATTGGACAAACTGCAGGGTTTTCCAATAAGAGGTACTATTGAAAGAAAAATGCCATTTTTTATTATAAATGATCGGATGTATATTTTATTGTAAAGAAGAAGGTATGCCGTTAATAGTGAAAAATAACATCAAGCAAATGACCACCATGACCACGCTGACAGGACCATATCCTTTTCATGAAATTTTCCATAACCAAATCGCAAAGTGGCTGTCCTATATCCTCGATAGCCTGACGAATTCCATCTTTGAGGTCTTGAATCAACGCTGGGCTGTTGATTCAAGACCTTCTCTTTCACGTGGCCTCAAAGGAAGAAGTCGCCAGGTGTTAAATCACAAGATCTTGGTGGCCAATTATGATCAACTCTTCGAGAGATAACATAGTCCGGAAACTTTTCCCGTAAAAGATCAATGATTTCGTTGCTTGGGTGGCACGTAGTGCCATCTTGTTGAAACTAAACGTTATCCAGATCAATACCATAAAACTTTGCGTAGATCAATACCGGCCATAAAAAATAGTTCATCATCTCTCGAAAGCGCAATCCATTCACCGTAACTATTGCTCCAGCCTCATTTTCGAAAAAGTAAGGGCCAATGACTCCGTTGGGCCATAAACCGCATCAAACAGTCACATGTTAAGGAACGAAATACTTTTCAACAATAACTCTTAGGTTTTCCAAGCTCCAGAAACTACAATTTTGCTTGTTGACGAAGCCACCGAGGTGGAAATGGGCCTCATCACTCAAGATGATTTTTCTATGGAATTCCGGATCATTTTCATGTATTTCAAGGACCCAGTCAGCAAAGACATGACGTTGTTGATGATCGAATGGCTTGAGTTCTTGTGTTAACTGATCTTTATAAGCCTTAAGACTCAAATCTTTATGCAAAATACGGTGTAATGACATTTGTGGAATGCCTCATTTCAAAGAACGACGAGGAGTGGACAAACCCGGGTTTTCTTCAACACTTTCGGCTGCAGCAGCAATATTCTCGGCTGTTCTTGAGTGAAGTGCACGGGTTTTATTCTTCATATCACTAAATAATCCCAACAGCTCGATTTTTTCCACCAATTTCTGTACTGCGGTCTTGCAAGGTGCTTCACGGCAACCCAAAAATGTTAGAGTTTTACGAACCGTCTCTGCCAAATTTTCAACATCTTTATAGTGAATTTTAATAATTTCAATGCGTTGGTAAGCGTGTACGGTTCCATTTTCACTAATGGCGTAGCTTTCACTTGTCAAATGTCAAAAAATGACAGCTTCAAAAGTGACATCTACTGAAATAGCAGGCTATTCAAAATAACACCTCTTATTGGAAAACCCTTTAAAAGTTTGATAACGACAAAGTGAAAGCATGGCTTAAAAAAATTGAAAAGCTAGTAAAATCGACTGCAGCAAGGAATATAATCGAGGAAACGTATAAGATTAGTAAGGATGCCATACAAGTTGCGTTCTAAAATAAACGAGCCTGAGCTCAACTAGAAACGACAGAAACGTCGTAGTCTCCTCCGGCCTCGTATCACTGTTTTGCGCGATTCAAAAGCGTTTCGAAGTAGGTTTCAGTGTTTCAGGTCATTTTCCGGAATATCCTTCAGGATGTCGGTACAATCCTTTTGGATGCCCTCTACGGACGCTAAGCGTTTTCCTTTCATGGCCAAATGCAATTTTCCGAATACGTAGAAGTCACGAGGAGCCGAATACTGTGAGTGATTGATGGTTTAAATGCGATTTCTAGCCAAAAAATCAGTCACAAGAGTGGATCGATGTAATGGTGCATTATCATGCAATAAGCGCCAGCTTCCTCCTTCGCGGTATTCAGGCCGAATTCGATAAATTCGATGCAATTAACGCTTCAAAACGCCAAGATAGAAAATTCCATTGATGGTTTGGCCCGTCCGCATAGACTTCTTGTGGGCGATTTCACAAGGAATCCATTTGTAAAAACAAATGAGCATTGACTTGATTTTTGACTTCTCCAAACGTGATTTTTGGGATAGTGGCTCGTCTAGGGCCTTCTATTCGGCACTTTGACGCTTGTTTTCGGGTTCATATTAGAAACACCACGTTTCATTACCAGTTACAATGTTGTAAAGGAAGTTCTAGTCATTTCTCGCCTCCTTGATGATGTCTTCCAAATGTCTGAGCAATTTTTGGTTATCAGTTAACTTGTGCGGAACAAAACGTGCACAGCCCTTTCGTAAGCCCAAATGATCAGTTAAAATGCAATAAACCGATGGTTTGGAGATATTTAACTCCGATTCCATGAATTTCAATGATGATTTCAGCTCATTTTTGATAAATTCACGCACAATTTCGATGGAGTTTTCGGTGACCACTGATTTAGGCCGGCCCGTATGTTCATCGTTTATTTATGTCCTCACGACCATCTCCGAAACGTGTAAACCACTCACGAACTCTAGCACGAGTTAGAAAATCATCACCATAAACCTTTTTCATCAATTCAAATATTTTGGAAAAGCTTTTACCGATTTTAAAACAATATTTGATATGAGCTCTTTGTTCGAAACTCATTTTTGTACCGATGACACAAACACACTGTCGCGTGTTTTGATTCGCGGCCAATAATTTTAATGTTCCAGGGTAGTGAAAACGCAATGTCTTAAATTAAATTAAAAGAGTTTATTTGAGTACTTAAAAGTGCACAATCACTTATTAATTATTTCACAATTTTAATTTTCACTAGTGAAATTAAAACTTCCACTTGTCCATAAATTCCTATCGCAATTGTTTTCTTAAAATCACTTCACTATTACTTGATCGCTTCTCATTTCACACTCCACACACTATCGCCGTGTTTTCTATCGCGGTTGAATGAATGATCCCCCCATTCATTCAGCTCGCCTTTATATAGGGTCTGCAGTCATTCAATCCAGTTCTCGTAGATTGGCGAATTAGCGGAAACAGTCGAGCAGCGTGAATGAATGGAGCAGTGACTCACTTTCAGATGTTGATGCTTGGTGGGTTCTCGTGATTTCGAGTAAATTCATTTTGTTGATGTTCTTAATGGTTGTGAAAACAATTGCGACAGTAGCTCGCAGAATTATTTGTACATGTAACAATACTGTCACTTTAGATGCAATAACTTCGCTTCCCCGAATGTCACCAAACTTTCACTGGAAGTCAGGGAGGGATGTAACAGATGCGGCTACCAAAAAATGTTTCTGACAACAGTCTTGTTTATTTTGGAACACACCTTGTAGTTAAGGAGATGAATGAACCGTTTAAACTGGATGCGTAAGTGAGCTTATTTAAAACAAGGGAGTCCTCAGATTAGAGACTAGACCATAACCTGGGCAGCAATTACTTGCTACTGAAGGGAATTCCAATCAGAAAATGGGTACGTAAATGAAAGGCGTAAAGGACAAAAATGTTCACCAAAGAAAATAGGGCAGATAGTGGAAGATTTGATGCCACAAGACACCACCCGATAGTGCCACTATCGCAAGAGGGGTTCACTATCATGTAGTACAGATGGCTACTGTCAAAATGTTAGCCAAATTGGACTAGTAGTTTTTTTTTGATCAGGTGTGGAAGCTGAAGTGTCCGAAAATTTTAGAAAAATGGAGAAAGAGCAATATTGGTCGGTGATTCGATTATTGTTTTTAGAAGGGAAATCTCGCAGCGTAATCAACGGGCACTTGGATGCTGTGACTCTGCTCCTGCAATTGTGACGGCAAAAATTGATTTAACAAGTTTCAACGTGGTCGCACATCAGTTTGTAATGGGCCACACCTAGATGACTTAAAAAACGGCTATCATGGAGGATAACGTGACAAAAATCCACGAACTCGTATTGGCAGACCGCCAATTGAAGCTACTCGAGATAGAAGAGACAATAGACATATCAAAAGACTGCATGGGTTATATCCTATATGAAATTTTGGGCATGCTCACTTCCGACAACAAATGCAGAAGTTGTGATTGACATCGACTACCTGGAGAAAGGCAACACGGTCACAGGACTCTACTATGGGCCCCATTTGGCAAAGAAACAAGAGGTTTTCCACCATGACAAATCACAAGCTCACACCTCCGCCGTCGCCACGACCAAATTAGTCGAACTGGGCTATGAACTGCTACCCTATCTACTTGCGAATACTTTTTGTTCCCAAACTTCAAAAAGTCAATCCCCGGACAGGAATGTGTGTCGAATGACGAGATCATCGCCGCCACAGAGGCCAAGTTCGCAGACCTCGAGAAAACGTGTTTTTTTAGACGGGGTTAAAGAAGTTGGAGCATCCTTAGGTCAAGTGTATCGAGCTTAGAGGAGACTATATTGATGGTTTTTGTAGGCTAAGTACTTATCCAACTGCCCTCGTAATCAGCTGGTAATTGTTTTGTAATTAGCTTTAAGGGATATTGTAATTATTGAAGTTTCTTAGTCCCGCACTGAGAGAGAAATTAGTCATTCCGAAAAACCATGCTGTCTAAAATAAAACATAAGGAGATTACATTGAACTAAAAACAAGCCTTTTTGAAGTGAAACTTCTTTACTGAGGGGTAAAAAACTTCAGATGTAACGTAAAAGCAGAACCGTTTACACTTCGGGCGGACAGCAAAAAGGCATTCGCGCTACAGTCTGTTTTTGGTAGAAGTTTACTCATGCTTCCATATAAATTTTAGACTTAATTTTCACATTCCGCACGGACCCTTATTGAGAATAGTAAGGTAGTTTGTTGGGATGGTTGTTGGTTGCCCAGTATGAATGTTTGGTGGCGGCAAATAGAGGCCATGCGATGGATTCTAATGTGAAGAGAATAAATGAGGGCCGGGTAGGCTAGAACTGATTCGTAATGAATGGTATTGGCGGTAGTGGATCATTGTTAGCGAATGCATATTCATTCTTGGTACGAGCAGCGATGTGCATTGTATTGAAGTGGCGACGAGGGATGACGGTTGGTGGATATTTGGGGACCATGGGCGAATGCATGATGATGTGGCACTAGCCGTGCTTGGTCCTGCTACCGATGCCACCAACTTGCGATGTACTCGTATTGCAATGATGACGACGGATGTTCATCCGTCGGTATTAGGGGATCATGGGCGAGTGCAAGGTGAATGAGTGGTAGCCGTCCTCGTTCCAAGGACCGATGCCACCTATGTGCAGTGTATTTAAGTGTTGACGACGAATGGTCGTTGGAAGGTGTTTGGAGGCCATGGGCGAATAGATGATGGTTCGGCGATATCCGTACTTGGTCCTAGCACCGATGTCGCTGATGTGCTATATATTGAAATCGCGACGACGGATGTTCGTTGGCAGGTGTTTGGGGACCATGGAAGAATGCAGGGTGGTTCTGCGGTAGCCGTGCTTGCTCCTAAAACTAGTGTCACCGATGTACAATGCATTGAAGTGGCGACGGCGGGTATGGTTGGTAATGATTGGCGAATGCATGGTGGTTCCGCGGTAGCGATATTTGGTTCTATCACTGATGCATTCAGTGTGCAGTGCATTGGAGGGGCGATAATCGTCATAGTTGGTGGGTCGTCAGGGATCATGAATGCATGATGGTGCGACGGTAGTTAAGCTTCCTTCTAGCATCAATGCGGCTGATGTGCAATGCATTGAAATGGCGACGACGGATGATAGTTGTGGATTATAAGAGATCATGGGTGAGTATATGATGGTTTGGCGGTAGCCGTCCTTGGTTCTAGCACCGAAGCCGCCAATGCGCAATATATTGATGTGGCGACGACAAATAGTCGTTAGTGGGTTTTTGGGGCCCATGAGCGAATGAATAGTGAAGCAGCGGTACCCGTGCTTGGTCCTAGCATTGTTGCCGCTAATGTGCGATGTTTCTAAGTGGTGAAGACGGATGGTGTTTTATGGATATTTGGGGATCATGGGTGAATGCAGGGTGGTTCTGTGGTAGAAGTGCATGCTTCTAGCACCAACACCACTCAAGTTCAATGTATTGAAGTAGCGACGATAGATGATGGTTTGTGAGTCATAGGAGATTATGGGCAAATGCATGATGTTTCGGCAGTAGGCTTTATTTGCGTTAGCACTGACGCCACCAATGTGAGATGCATTGAAGTTGGTGGGTTGTTGATGAATATGAGTGAATGCATAATGGTTCGGTGGTCGCCATCTTTGGTCCTCGCACCGATACAGCCGATGTGCAATGTATTGAAATGGTGACGACGCATGATGGTTTAGGGGTTATGGGTGGATGCATGGTAGTTTGGCGGTCGCTGTGCTTGCTTCTAGCACTAATGCAGCCGATATACAATGTATAGAAGTGGCAACGATGGACGATGGTTGGTTGGTCGTTGGTGATCACGGGTGAATTCACCGTGGGTTTAGGTCCTTTGTCCTAGCACCGAAGCCGCTGATGTACAATGGATTGAAGTGGCGATGGCGGATGAGATTTTGAGGATGTTTGATGATCATAAGCAAATGTATGATGGTCCGATGGTGGCCGTTATTTGTCCTCATACAAATTTCAGCGGTTGATGATCAGAGGTGAAAGTTCTTTGGTCACAATCTGAATATTCTTAGGTGTGATGGAACCGTTCTCGTTTAAGAAGACTATTAATGTATGCTGCGGGAAAAGTGGCAGAGATGGAGAATATTTGGTGTAGAACATCGCACAAGATAATAAAAATAGAATTTATGAGATGAAAATAACTTCATAATTTAGATCGAGTCGATGAGATGAGCATATTATATTAAAATTTATTAAATTCATAATAACACAGTGGTTTAGGTAGGATTAGCAGTATCATACTAGATCGTGTTCATGTAAACATTAGCTAATTATGTCTGTGACTAGGCGTCATGATTACTCTGGACTTAATAACTAGTATAAAATTGAGGATAAAAACTATTGTATGTGGTTGTTTTCATTAAGATCCTTACATTCTTGGTAGTCTCAATATACATACAGACATTTTTACATGTATCTATCTATATATACATATATATATATATATATATATATATATATATATATATATATATATATATATATATATATATATTATATATATATATATATATATAAATATCCATATATGTATATATATATATATATATATATGTATGTATATATATATATATATATATATATATATATATATATATATATATATATATATATATATATATATATATATATATGTATATATATATATATGTGTATGTATGTATGTATATATATGTGTATATATATGTATATATATACGTATATATATATATATATATATATATATATATATATATATATATATATATATATGTATATATATATATATATATATATATATATATATATATATATATATATATATATATACATATGTATATATATATACATACATGTATATATATGTATATATATATACATATGTATATATATATGTGTATACATATATATATATATATATATATATATATATATATATATATATATATATATTTATACGTATATATATATACATATATATACAGGTATATATATATAGATATATATATATATATATATATATATATATATATATATACATATATATAATATACACCTAAAGCAAGACGTTTCACTTTTTTCAGGCGTGTACTCCACACGCATTTTATTTTTTTAACTATTTCATCAAAGCTCGCTGAAGCATTCGACAGAGGATACATTTTCGTTTTACTTTTTATTTCATTACTGCTTATAATGCATCGTTTTTCTTTCATTCACCCTATGCCTCTCAACTCATATTCATTTCATTTTTGATTAATGTTGTAACAAAAATTTCTCCGAATTTTTAACATTGACCTTACACACTCCTCAATACAATCCCTGATGATTCCACGAACCCTCGGCAGGCTCTTTTGCAGTCTGATATTTATGTCGGCAAATAAATACTTTGGAATTAATACAATGACTGGAATTGTGAGTTTCACCAGCAGCCTCAGTAGTTTTTAACGTTTCCTATTTCTCGTATATTCACTGCATGGTATAAAGAATAACAAGGTATGCTCGCTCATGAAAAAAGCTTTTTATGTGACGTCACATGGATCGGAGCTTTCAGATGGAATGCATTTGTTAATGAATTTTATAAGGATTTCAGGACTTGTTTGAAATAAAATCAGAGATTTCTCATAAAAATCCAATTTCTTGCTTGATTTTTACCTTTGTAATTAATTTTATGCTCATACTAATATAAATAAATCTTCAAGTTCCAGGAATACATATGATAAATGCAATTGCTTGTTTTCGGTATAGGTGCGCATTTTTAATTAATAGTATGTTGATTATATTATTAACTGATCAGATTAAGGTACACTTATAGCAAATATTTTAAATACATTAACTAGTTTTTTTCTCTGGAATATCAATACATTATCTTTAATTATCCATTCATTTCAATTTATTTATAAGCAACAAAGTAAGTGATGCATACAAATTAAGAAAAATGAATTTTTTTCAAATTTTTGAATTGGGAGACAAACGTTTCATTCAATGTGACGTTTTTCAGCAAGCATAAACGATTTTCAGGGGATCGTTAATTTTAAAATTTTATTCAATTCGAATTCAAGGACAATCAACGAGATACGTAACGTTCTCATTGACAAATCCCATCGAATTTTTATCAATTCAAATATTGCAAGCATTAGTTGCAGGCAATTTTATTTTATGCAGGTAGTTCGGTTTTACTACATATTATAAATATCACATTGCTATCATGGAGATGTTTCCCTCACTTTTTTATATTTTCCTTTATATTTAATCTTGCGCATGCCTAAATTCAGTTTGTGTCGAGAATATGTTTAACATCTATGAAACACTCCGTTGGCTTTACTATTAAGATCAATATCGGTAGATTAAGTTATTAAATTCTGAATATAGTGTTTTCCAATAAGAGGTGTTATTTTGAATAGATCTTGTAATTTAACACCTTGCGACTTCTTCCTTTGGGGCCACGTGAAAGAAAAGGTCTACGCCAATAGCCCAGCGTCGATTCAAGACCTCAAAGATAGAATTCGTGAGGTTATCGAAGACATAGGGCAGCCACTTTGCGATTTGGTTATGGAAAATTTCATGAAAACGATATGGTACTGTAAGCGTGGTCGTGGTGGTCATTTGCTTGATGTTATTTTTCATTTGCTTGATGTTATTTTTAATGGCATACCTTCTTCTTTATAATAAAATAAACATCCGATCATTTATATTAAAAAATGGCATTTTTCATTTAATATTAAAAATAGCACCTATTATTGGATTTCATTATGGAAAATTTCATGAAAATGATATGGTCCTGCAAGCGTGGTCGTGGTGTTTATTTGCCTGATGTTATTTTTTACCATTAACGGCATACCTTTTTCTTTATAATGAAATAAGCATCTGATCATTGGTATTAAATAACGACATTTTTCTTTTAATATTAAAATAACACCTCTTATTGGATTTGGTTATGGAAAATTTCATGAAAAGGATATGATCCTGTAAGCGTGGTCTCGGTGGTTATTTGCCCAATGTTATTGTTTACTATTAACGGCATACCTTTTTCTTTATAATGAAATAAACATCCAATTATTTGTATTAAAAAATGGCATTTTCCTTTAAATATTAAAATAACACCTCGTATTGGAAAAGAAATCAACATTTGTCGATCCAACCGATTCGATCCATGTGACGTCACAAATAGCCCAGTCATATTAGGGCTTTCACCTCGGAATGAAAGATAATAAGCTGCAAATTGGTATGAACCTTTGTTTTGTCATTCTAAATGTTGTCTCAAAAGTCAAAATCATTATCGTGTTCGCGTCTCAAGATATTCAAGGTCAAAGGTCACAAAAATCGGTTTTTCGCGAATATCTGGCTTCCTATCGGTTAAATGAGATTTGCATTTATTATAAAAGTTGTAGGCTATAAAATTCCCTACAACTTTTGTTTAAACTTTTTTTTCATACGACCAACCGTTTTGAAGGTAGAGCGCGAAGAGTGCACATCGTACAGTCATATACGGCCTAATGCAAGGTCAAGCGTGAGTTATGGTTATCAGTACGTTATAAAGTCAATTATTTACTTGGAAATTATAATTATTAAACAATGCCTATTATTTATGTACTAACTATTAATTATTTATATTTAATTAAAGTAAGTAACTTGATTATTTATATATAATTATTCATATTTAACTATTTAAGTATAAAATATTATTAATTCTGGATTATATATTTTAGTTTTATTTTAAGTTAAAATGATAGTAAGAGTATATATTTTACACATATTTTTATTTATTATTAAATACGGCATAATATACATTTATCAAAATGTGAGTTCAAATATCAAAAGTATCTTTGTTGATTTTAATTGTAATGAAATTGGAAATGGAAGCTAATTATCTTCTTCTTGTTCGTCGTCTTCTTCTTCTTGTCGCTCAAAAATGTTCGATTCATTGTCATCATCCTCATTATCTGTCATGTTCATCTCCAAACCTTCCAGAATATCGGGATCATATGTATTTTCTTCATCGGGATTACTTGGATACAGTGAAGCGTTGAGGCAAGCTTGTCCGTTGCACTGGCCGCAAGCTAAAGAACATTGTAGCCCTGATTTTCTGCATCCACAGCGGGAACCACAACCATTTTTGCAATTGCAAAATATTACGTTTAGTAGTTCGGCTGGTGCTGGAGGTAATAACGTTCGTATGGGCTCCAGGATTTCATTTTCAAGCATCCAGCCCCATTCTTTAGGTTCTAAGTCCTTCCCTAACCACGTTTGAATCTGGTAGTAGACACGTTTTATGTGTTGATGAGCTGCTACACTTGTTGGTGGAAGTGTTGACAGTTGTACAGGTTTATTTAGTTTTGTAAATTTGATGAATTGCAACGGTACAATTTCAAACTAACGAATAATCTTGACTCATACAAAGTGGAGAGAGTGGCCTTGAATACTATAGAACATCTGTCCCGGCAATGAATAGAAAAGGGCATAGGGTAGGGACAAGTATTTCCAGGTATATAAGTATTGAGAAATTTACGCGTTTTAAAGAAAAGATATATAATGTCGTGTTAACTTAAAATAAAACTAAAATATATAATCCAGAATTAATAATATTTTATACTTAAATAGTTAAATATGAATAATTATATATAAATAATCAAGTTACT
Organism: Odontomyia ornata; assembly: GCA_963969285.1. Taxonomy (NCBI): domain Eukaryota; kingdom Metazoa; phylum Arthropoda; class Insecta; order Diptera; family Stratiomyidae; genus Odontomyia; species Odontomyia ornata. Next base: position 95,181,959 of record OZ017742.1, read on the forward strand.
TACTTTAATTAAATATAAATAATTAATAGTTAGTACATAAATAATAGGCATTGTTTAATAATTATAATTTCCAAGTAAATAATTGACTTTATAACGTACTGATAACCATAACTCACGCTTGACCTTGCATTAGGCCGTATATGACTGTACGATGTGCACTCTTCGCGCTCTACCTTCAAAACGGTTGGTCGTATGAAAAAAAAGTTTAAACAAAAGTTGTAGGGAATTTTATAGCCTACAACTTTTATAATAAATGCAAATCTCATTTAACCGATAGGAAGCCAGATATTCGCGAAAAACCGATTTTTGTGACCTTTGACCTTGAATATCTTGAGACGCGAACACGATAACGATTTTGACTTTTGAGACAACATTTAGAATGACAAAACAAAGGTTCATACCAATTTGCAGCTTATTATCTTTCATTCCGAGGTTGACCCCTTTTTTTACCTAATATGACTGGGCTAAAAAGCTTTAAATGGCGATCCAGCTTTCGTGAGCGAGCATACCTTGTTATTCTTTATACCATGTATTCACTGTATCAATGGAGGTAAACAATTTATCTTCGTCCTACTTTAATTTTTATTACGATGTTAAATAAAATATTTTATTTAAAGAAATTTTATTCTTTCTCTAAATTGATCAGTTCAGCAACACTTTTCATTCAATTTTTACGAATTGGGATCCCATTGAATTAACTCGCGCCCCACTTTGCCGTTTGAGGCGCTTAACTGGTTTTTCTGCAATTACTAATGTTGCACATTATAATCAGCGATTATTATTTAGCCGTGTTGTGGTTGTTGCACTTTAGCTAATTATTAGACACATCTCGATCTGAGAGATGTGGAATTGAAATCCGCTAAGAAATTCGTGCAGCGACTAGGTCGCTCGGGGATGCAAGCTATGCATGCAGTTTGCTCATTTCTTCGCCACTCGTCCAAACGCGAAATTGTCCATAAAATATGGAATGTCGACTGAAACGGAACGACAAGCCATGAAGGTGCAAAATAGATAAATTTAAATTATATCTGCTTTGCAGCATAATTTTATGTAGGCGTCTATTGCTCGACTTCGGCGGGAGATATAAGGTAGTACCAAGTACTACAAATAGTTCGCTACAACGTCTTCGCTCGCTTCACGTCGTTTGTTCTCATTCCGGTTTTATTGAAATTTGATGCCTTTTTGATTATCTGCGATAGGTCAATTCCATTTAAACGATTGTATATGTGTAATATCATGATTCATAAATGGTAATGCAATAAAGAAGGTGAAATTTGAGGAGCTTTTATGAGTTCATATTAAGTAGTTGATGCGTAAAAAATTATTAGATGGAGAGTCGATAATAAGGAACGGCGCGAGGACGTCTTATACTCGTATACACATATCGTATGTACCAGTATGCTGAAATTATTATACAAAATTATTTATTGATTCACAGAAAGTATGTGAATTATTTTTCAAAGCTAATTTTCAAATCAATTTTCAATAAATTTTGCTTGCTTATTTACAAGCCTTTTATACAATTTCTAAAATTAGGAATGAATTATGAAGAGATGAACTCAAATGTTACCTTATTAATAGATAAATCTACGTCTGTGAGCAAGCCCTCATATGCCGAAATTATTAAAAATTCTATTCGCCTCCATCAGAGCATCAATCAAATACAATATCGCAAAAAGGGATTATAATTAAGCCTAGAAATCGCTTTTGCTCAGAAAAAATACTGATAGATTTTAAATCGAGGATCAGGCCATCAACATGTAAAATTCATCTACAGCTAATGAGGCCTATTCGTAATGGTGGGGCGATTATCAAAACATCGACCAATGAAAATGCTACTTTGCTTTTTAATATAGCAATGGATGCAATGATAGAGGAGTATGATTATGCTGAGACCAGATTGCGACAGCCCAGACTTGTCATCAATGGATTAGAAAAACAATACTCAAATGATGAATTAAGAAATGAGATCCAGTTATTAAATCCCAATTTAGAGGAGCGAGTTTCTATGGAACTTGTACATGCTAGGCGGACAAGAAATGAAAGGTGGTTGCACATCATCTAGGTAAGTGGGAGCATGTATAAAATTCTTGCAAATAGATACATTATTATAGGTTATGGATCGTATTTTGTGAAGGAAGACATTAACGTAACGAGGTGTTATAAGTGTCACAAATACAATCACATATTATCAAAATGTGAAGGGGAGCAAACACGCGTAAAATGTGGTGGAAAGCATGACCTGAAGGACTGCAAAAGCACGATTGAGAAGTGCTCCAACTGTATTGGTAACAATAATAATGCTGATCATTCTCACAGAGCTGACTCTGTAGAGTGTCCTTCTCACAGAGCTGACTCTGTAGAGTGTCCGGAGCTTCAACGCAGAATATTGATCGCCAGGAGGAGCACCGACTACAACTTCGATGATTGCTAATCTTTCTAATCAATCAAGTGGAACAAATTTAACACTCATGTGTACTAATATAAGAAGCTTAAGACATAAGCTAAGTGATATTTAGATTTACCTGCAGCAAAATCCTGACATAGATTTGATTATTCTCAATGAAATCTGTATTTACCCAGAAGAAGCACGATTTTACAAAATTCAAGGATAAAATGCGGTATTCTCCTGCAGACCTGGTAGAGGTGGAGGTACAGCAACGTATGTAAAAAATACAATCAATTTCATTACCAAGAGAGTGACGCCTGATAAATATAGCGTTATAATAATTGAAGTACGCCATGCAGGTAAAAAAATAAAATTAGGGACGTACTACAATCCCAATCGTATGAATGCGCAAGATTTTTGCACAGTACTAGATACATTATTCTCAACTGAAAAAAATTTAATCACAGTACCGGACACAAACATTGATGTACTAATTGAATCACCAGAAACAAGGATTTATAAGGATCCGCCAGAAACGAATGGAGCGGTAATCATAAACAACAACCAAATAATTCGCCCAGTGTCAAATACCTGTCTGGATCAGATAGTAACCAATGATTTAAAAGTCGCTGAAAGCATGACATACATGTTTGAGGACTGGCCGGAACTGGATCACCGTGTGTTAAAAGTTGCTATTCAAGACCAAACCCTGAACAAACAGAAGCCGACCTACAAAACGTTCAGATTTCTAGGCAAGTAGCTCTTTAAATCAAACATACGAGAGTTACTGGAAAAGCGGAAACCAAATAGTATTATTGAACTCAAAAATATAATCATATCTGCTAAGCAAAGTTCTACGATTGAGAAAAAAATCAGGCGTCGACAATGGACTTAGATAATGAAAACAGTAATTGATTCAAGAATTAAAAAAAAGGAAGGCATACATGGACTACAGGAAGAACAATGGAAACCAGGCTTTCAAGTTTGTATACATGCAAGTGAAAACAGAATCAAAACGACTGGTGAAAGAGGCTAAATTCTCATATTTCTCAAGAAGAATGGAAACAGCGGCTGACAACTCCCGTGAAATATAGAAAATAATAAATGAGGTAAAGGATAACCCAGGGTATATCACAAAAATTTCAACTGAATCCTGATGGGCCTTCTAATACATCGTGTCCACGTGACGCGGTGAACTCATTAGATAACTTTTTTTCAACAATTGGTGGAAGAATCACTAAAGAAATCGTTGCCAGTTCAGCAAGCAATTTAAATATTACAAATATCTCAATAAATTCCATCCTTCACATTCATCAAACAAATAAAAGTGAAGTCTTAAATGTAATCAATGAATTGAAAAAGAATACGGCACCAGGCATCGATAGCATCACGATGAATGAGATCAATATACTCGTAATAAGAAGGACATAGCCCAGATCATGGCAAATTTTATAAACGTGCATATTAGGCATGGGACTTTTCCGGAAGAAGAAAAACTTGCAAAAATAGTTCCTATATTTAAGGGTGGTGATCATCTCGACCCGAATAACTATCGCTTGATTGCGCTGCTGACGGAATTTAGTAACATATTTGAAAAAAAATACTAAGCAATCGATTGACATCATTTTTAGTTGAAAACTCTATCATAAGTCAACATCAGTTTGGTTTTCAAAAAAACAAGAGTACTTTGGATGCCCTACATTCTGTCACACGTTTCATCAATCCAGGACTTGACAGAGGTGATTATGTCATCGCAATTTTTGTGGATTTGAAAAAAGCATTTGATACAGTTGATCACGACCTCTTGCTTCGTAAACTTGAATCGTATGGTATTCAGGGTAGTCCTAAGCAGTCGTTTGAGAGTTACTTGGAGGGAAGATCGCAGATAACTTTAATCAACAATGTCCTGAGTGATCATGCACCTACGAAAACAGGACTTGTTCCTGCTATACACAAATAATCTAAATACATGTGAGGTGACGGGATATGACACATTATATGCTGATGACATAGTTCTACTTTATTCAGGACGTGACAAAACTGCCATTGAGAACGCTATCAACGAGGATCTAGGAAAATTCCATCAGTGGTTAATTGGAAACAAACTAGTATTGAACACTACAAAGACAAAATATAATGCTTTTAAGCAAAAGAACAAAGGAGACATAGATGTCGAACTAAATATTATCGGCGAAAAATTACGAAGAGTTCTAGAAATGAAATATCTTGGTGTTATCATAGACCATCGTATGACCTGGTTACCACACATAAATAGCTTAAGGAGGCAATTAGCCCCAATAATAGGATTGTTAAGAAGATATGAGGACTTTCCAATGCACATCAAGAAACTTGTTCTAAATGCGTTTGTCCTGGCGAAATTGCATTATGGAGTACTTATTTGGAGTCAATCAGCAAAGCAACATTCAAACAGTATATCCAGGCTGCTGACCAAAGCGTATAAAAATATTCTGAAGCTGCCAATGCTTCCTGAAACTAGTTTAGTTTACCAATTGGCAAAATCATTAACTTTTAGTCAAATTATTATAATGGAGAAAGCTAAGTTTATATACAGAAATTGAAAAACTAATGGATCGGAACGAGCGCCATTAACTAAGTAATCACAGGTCAACCCATATAATGCGAGGAATGCCGATCAATTCGTAATACCTTTTGCCAGAACGGATCGTCTAAAGAACGATGCAACGAATGATGCTCTGCGTATATATAACAATCTACCAGATATTGTTAAGGAAGCAAACTCACTTTTGGTATTTAAGAAAAGACTAAGGGAGCATTTGATGAGCACTGATTGAAGCGTGGACCTGTAATCCTGCTTTTATGAGCCCCGTATCTTAGGGCGTTCTTTTGACTCTATCGGGGAGATACTGAAGTAACAGTTACTCAGAGTTTTTTTTGAATGCGTCGTATTATATTGAATTTTTTTTTATCTCTGAGAGCTGATCATGATTTTTTGGACTAGATGTTCACAAAAAGGACTAATTCACATTATATTGTATGCCCCCTTATACCGATGTGTTAAACATTGTCTGGGTGGCACAAAGAACCAAGCGACGTAATGTGAATGCAGATCACACGAGCGTTGTGCGACGAAGAAAGAGTGATAGAGAGAGTGGTAGGGAATGGAGGTATTTAAAAAAAAAGCTATAGGTGGAGAAATATGTTTGTTAGCAAATCTTAGTGATTTGTAGCATTATTAACAGATAATTTCTATGAGAACAAAGTGCCTTTTCTCAGCATAAGGTCCACTAAAAAAATTTCACGGATACGGATTCAAGGGAAATGTACAATTAATTTGACCCCATCAAACTTAGCACAATACCCACGCGAAACGGACCGCTTCTTACACGATCTGAGGTTTTTGTATGCTCTTAAGAAGATGAAGCATTTGGATGAGATCAGTCTTGTATAGTGCAGTCAAAAAAGAAATTAAATCAGCGATGAAAAACTACTTCAGCTGCAGGAGAGTTTGTTCATGATGAATAACGCTAAATCTTTCTAGTTTCACCTGTAAATCAAGTTCTTTCCCTGTACAGTGGAACAATACTGTGAGCTCTTCTCTCTGAGAAATCTCCAACCTGTTCCTAAGTTCTTTCCTTCCAATTATGCTCCTGCTCTATCGTCATGCGTTTATTATCCAGTTGATATACCGAAAATTCACTTTATTTACACATCGCAGAGAAGGGACTCTTCTGATCCTGGTAGCTTGATCAACGTCAGTTTTAGTACTGATTTATCATTTTGTAGCCTTTTTAACTAGATAAGGCTAAGGCTTATAAGTCGACTTTTGCTTTGATTTCTTCGATCCTCGAGAGAGCATCTGCGACTGTATTCTCCTCTCCTGTATATATCGGATATGTGTGGAGAATCGGCTTATAAAGTCGAGGTATCTGAAGTGTCTCGGTGAACATTGCGTGTTTTTTCCCTGAATAGAAGGGATATTCGTTTGTGGCCAGTATAGATAACGAACTCTTGTCCCTCGATCATGTGGCGGAAATATTTAACGGCGTCGCTAAGAGTTCCCGATCATAGGCGGCGTATTTACTCTCCACTGACTTAAGTTTTCTTTAAAAAAAAATTCCAAGGATTGCCCGTGGCCATTGAAAAGTTGTTGCAGTGCTGCACCAATGCTGAGGTCGGAAGCATCACAAAATATTGCTTGTGGTGCATTGGGTACTGGATGACCAAGTAACGTTTCTTGTGCTAGGCTTTCTTTTGCTTCATGGAACGCTGCTTCCGCGTCTGGGGTCCAAAGTATGGTTGATTTCCCCTTGATATTATCAGGGAATAGGCTACAAAATGGAGCTTGAGTCTTTGCGGCTTTCGGTATGAGTCTCCGATAAAAGTTTAACATACCTTAGAACTGACGTAGCTCTTTTGCTGCTTTCGGTTGTGGGTGCCAGCTGATAATTTCAACTTTTTGCGGTAGCGGTCAAGTGTTATTTCGACTAACTAAATAGCGCAAGAATTGTACGCTTTTTGAAGTGAAACCCCTTATACGACTTCCAATAAGGTTGCGTTAAACGTTTAACGCTACCATGATACAATGATACTATCATGATACAAACTACCATGATACAATGACACTGTGCTGTAGAGTGCAAAGTCAACCACAGCGAAAATAATCCGAAGAAATTGATTCTAATTGCCATTTATATTTCACCAAATGCAGGCATGAGGGATATTAAATTATTTATTGCAAAATCTTTATTGCCACTATCCACTGCAGGCTCACAAGCTCTGGCAGACGTTACTGGTGAATAAATTGATTATTATTAGTGGCCTGTGATCCTTGCAATGGAATTTTAATGCGAATTCCTCGTTACCTGAAGCTGAAATATTGCTAACGTTCCCTAAAGACAAATTCGGATTGGAAATGATAAATGGTAGGAATGATTCAACAACCAAAGGGGGAACTATCATTGATGCAGTTTTTGCAAGAAATGTTGAAAAAATAGAATTTAAACATTTTGTATCTTACTTAACTTATCATAATCACATTGTAAATGTTATATTATGTTAATAAAGTTTGTCTTAAAGAAACAATAAGAGTTCACTAAAAATCAATTTCTATCCCTTCATATTTTCATTTCCACATTACGAAGTTTAACTTCATCCCAAGTCAACTACAGCCATGCGTTGTCCTCTGTTGTTTTCTGGCGTCGGTCTCGTTTTGATCCTTCCCACGCTAGTGAACTCCCCTTTGATGGCCCCTTCTACCTCGGTGAGATCCGTGATGCAGTCAATGTCTCTTATTTCGATCGTTGCCATCGGTTCGGGCGAGGCCATAGTGGCGCTTTTGCCGAGGACTTTCTTTACTGCGTCACAGAATGCTTCTTTATTGCCGGCCTCTGCTCCGAATCCAACTAGTATGTGGCCCGACCGCATTGGTCGTACTACTTTAATGGTAGTATTGTGTCTTCGGGCCTTACGTTTCCCCTGGAGCTCCGTAGTACCTCCGCGTAGGATCGGCCATCTTGGGGCTTTACGAGCAGTGCCTGCTGCCGGGGTCTTCGTCGGGGCTTCTGCCTCTCCTGTTTTGCATCAGATCCTTTTTCTGATTGGGCGTCCGTGCGAACATTACTTTCTGGCTTTTTTTGAAGGAGTTTCTTTGCGGCTTTCTTCACTCCTTTTGTAAGCACTATCTGGAACTCGTTATCTGGTACTCCGCACCCATCAAGTGCCTCTTCCTTCCTTCTTTTTTCCCGATCTCCTTCGATTGGGCTAGACGCTATTCTTTTATTGACTTTTGATGGTGGAGCTATCTGCATGTCGCCTTTAGATTTCACCCCAAGCGCCTCTTTAGCCTTCTGTTTGTCTTCGGCTCTTAACCAGCTCCTCCGATAGTGCCCCATACGATCTAGGAGCTCTTCTAGTTCAAGGAGCCCAACCTTTACTGCCTTGCTGATTTTTGGAAAGTCACTTGCAGATTGTATTCTTTTCAGAATGTCTCCCTCTTTTCAGAATAGCTTTTCCTCTTCATATCGCTGGGCGGCAACTGTACTTTGCAACCATCCTTGGGAGAGGTTCTCGAGCTCCGTTTCCGAATGCAGTACTTCTGCCACATTTTCGATGTTCCCGGTGCAATCGCACAACGTCGCCTTATTTGTCTGGTCACTCGTTGCTTTTCGTGCTATAATCTCCTCGTTGGCTTCAGAATGTTTCTTTACTATGTCAGGATTTGCGACCCTTGCATCAGTCGCTCCGGTAAGGACAATCGAATTTTCGATGCTCTTTATATTAGTTTCCAGCGCTCGGACACCTGAAGCGTCCTGCAGAGTTTCCCACTTTTCCTTAACAGGACGCTCTGGTGCGCGAATCATTTTTCTGCTGCGCCCGAACACCGCAGGAATCTCAGTCTGAACCAGACTGTCCGCTAATCTCCGTTTTTTGGCCGTCTTAACTGTCATTATGTTATTCCTCGTTTTTGTCATGATTAGTACCGCTCTCGATGTACTGTTGATATCGTGGCTGCAACCGCTGGTTGCGTCATCGTTTTTGTTTTTTATTCCTTTTTTTGAATTTTTTGATCTCTTTTGTATGTTTTTGGTTGCTCCAGTTTTATTGGGTCCCCCCTCCGAGCCGCTATCTCCGTTGGTGTGCGTAATCGCCTTTTTGGTCCCATGGTTATCTTTGTAGAGCAGGGAGGCCATGCGAGGGTTGGCACAAGCCCTTATGAGGACAAGTGCTCAGAGCCAGACCAGCGCTAATCGGGAGTCCGTCTCAACCGAACATACACCACCAACCCAATGGTGCGAACTTCGAACGTACTCCGAGGCCTGCCAACGTTCTACCGGGACAGAGACGGTATGATGGTTGAATTGGAGCCGTTCGCACACGAGTTTCACCTCGGCGCCACTGTGCAAAGAAATTAGGCCCAAACCATAATATCCGCCAGCCCAAAGCATCAATTCCAGTTCGTTGTCACAAGCGTAGTCCAGATCTAATCAGAGTCGTTACCTGTCATCCCAGGTGGAAACCTCACCCCATATCCTCGGGTCCGTGGGGGCGGCGCTCCCCGAAGAATGCTAGCCTCCTAGAGTGCTCTCGCGACCGGCATTCCCCCTGCGGGAATTTCCTCGGGTACGTGGCGGCGGGACTCCCCAAATAAAGCTAGCCTCCAAGAGTGCTCTTGTAGACCGGCATTCCCCCTGCAGGGGAGAGGTACACGTTAAAAACAAAATCCATTCTTTTTTCCATATTCAACGGTCGCTATTTAGTTGCAATCAAACGAAAATCACTTAAATCATGATTTCCCAAATATATTAACGTTATTGACTTTGCTTGGAAATTTCAAAAAGATCAAACCAAAACTGCAGCGACTGATTCAATGGAAAGTCCATAAAATACCAAAATCATGTGTTGCTGTTGTTGTAAGTGGAGAAATTTCAAATGGCTATAACTTTCGTGCATATCATTCGATTTTCATTAGACTTACAAAGTTTAAGGACCTTTTATAGTGCTACTTAAATCTCGAATTTCGTTTTATTGAAGAAAATGGGAAATTCGAATATCATACTATTATTAACAAACTTGAGCGAATTTTGACTTCCAAGGTATTTGTTGCTATTGTAATCATAAACACATACCCCCATAATTTTTTCCAGATTTTTCGGATCACAGGTGTCCAAACGCGAGGGGGGGAAACTCATATTGTGTGTATTTCCCCTCCTTGTACGTCGCTCCAAGAAAAATTCAAATTAAGACCTGTTTGGAAAAGTTCTTATCAAGACCTTCCATTTGATTACCCTTGAGGAAATTTTTTTTTCGAGGGCCAGTCCCCTACACAATTTTCTCCTGACTTGCATATCCAGGTAGGAGGATTTGGATGCTGGCTAAGATGTCTTTATTATAGAATGTGTCTTTATTATAGAATGAATCTAATTGGGGAGATGCTTGCATCAGTTGACAAATGGAACCATGTGGCACATTGTATTCGGGCAGTCTTGGAAGATAAAGACTCACCGAAACTGGGGATTTCGGGGTTGCGAGATCACTTTTCTAGCAACCCCTCTCTACCAGGAAGAGGAAGCAGGGATCCCAAATTTGAAAGCATCCCCCATGACGCAGTTAGACTATGCTTAGCCTGAGGTAATATCTCAAACAGTTCAAGGCTAGGTTCTCAGGTTGACATAAGAGGTGTTTAGTAGGTAGTTCACACGTCTTGTGAATCTCGGAGCCCCACACTCAGGGCGAAAGTAAGTTTCACCTCCCAAAGACAAAAAACAACAAATCAACAATATAGCTTCGGGTAATATAATCTAAATAACTTTGCTTCTTCAGTTATCGTTTGAAATAAGTTTTTCTTTGGAACCGCGAAATTTAAACGATTTCAAAACTCCTAGGCTAGATTAGTGAGTTTTTTCGACGCTCTGCTTTAATCGGTGTTTTTTTTTATTTATTTTACCACAAGAGTAATGGGTAGCCGTCGAGTTTCAAAGATATCATCTAATCAACTTAACTCAGGGCACACTTGACGTTATGAAGGCTGGGTAAAGATGTTAATAAGATGATAAACCGCCCGGTATATGATATTCAGAAGAATTATATTTTTCCTCGTATAAAAGTATGAAGTTACAATGAGCTTTGTTACTTAACTAAAGATAAAAAGAATGCAATGGATAAAATCAAAGAAATAATTGAAAAAGATGTGAGTTCCCAAGCAGAACGTGCTATCATATTTTTCCAAAAATAGTGGCTAATACTTAAGTAACACAAAACGCGAATTAAATTTCGCAATATCCGTTAAGAAAGTACTTTGCACCCAACAAATTCTTCATTAATATTCCAAACACACCAATAATGTTCCGTAAAATAATCAAATTCATTGTCGTTTATTTTTCTTCCAACCCTCAATGCAACGCATAATGCATTTTTATACAAAAATCGTCCTTCCTGCAATCTCAACACAACCCCAACAATAATATCTCCCATTGATTTTCGCTCATGTAAACGGACTAATCCATAAGCAGGGATTGGGCTTAAACCGAAAAAAAGTTGAGACATACTTCTATGTAGAGTTGGGTAGATTATTCCAGTAAAACGCATAAGAACGTAGGAAGTAGAAATTGAACGCCCCGGACAAATGTTAAAACACCCCCTTATTAATGTGCACATTACGCGTTGCTTTAATTTCCTTAATTATTGTACGAAAATTGTTCGTTCGTTACAAAACAACTACAGGCAATGTTCCGCGTAGCTCTTGGCATTACATTTTGCACCAAACGACTATTGCCAATTGGTTTGACTCACTCACTCCATTATCCATACCGCATGGTTGGTACTTTTTCCAAGTTTCTACCAACTGAAATCAACCAAACCCCCTTGTCGAAATATAACGAATCGACCCGTTCATAATTTTAATTCCTTTCTTGATTATGGCGAAGTTCGATGAAATGAGAAGAATTCCAGTGTGACGCGGTATAACTGAAACAAGGACGTTGTTTTTCGATGCCACCGTGGTATTAAAAAAATATAAGAGGCAAAATAATATAAGCCATCAAATAAGTGGACACGAAGGGGTGAAATACTTAAATAAAAATACAAAAATAAAAAATAAAATGCGTTTAATGAGGGCACAAACGCTCACATTAAAAAATTTCACCCACCGCCGGCGTTTATGAAGTCAATACGAATGTTGTGAGTACAAGGGTTACCGTCATGAATTGCCCCGGAACTAATAATTGCAGTGCATCTTTAAAATGGCATATAATAATTTTTATATCAAATCGAATTACTAAGCCGTAGGTTACAATCATTTGAGAGAGTTTCGGACTGAATTATTTGCCTTCTATAGGAAAAAAAAGCAGCCTTTCAAATACACTTAATTTGCAAGTGCATTACTTAGCGTAAATATTAAAACTAGCAAAAGGGATCATCGGATTTTGTCGAATGAAGTCTGGAAAAACATCATTTTTAGGGTATTGTAAAATAATTTTTCAATACGTTAACTGTTTGTCCGTCTATCTGTGTGTCACAGTAAGTTTTCTTGTAAACCCCATAAGAACGAAAGTGATGTCTTCTTAAATGTTTCAGTATGAATAATTTGCATAAGGTTGTTAAGGGAGATCCTCTCCTTAAAGGTGAGTAACTATCAAACAATTTTTTTTGACTATGTGTTACCAATATTGGTATCAAATAAAATGTTTTGATAATAATGTGCGAACAATTTGTGTTCTCCCCCCTCGCAATTGGACATATTTGATTCTAAAAATCTGAAAAAAATCGGAGACATAGGCCTCTACAAGTACAAGGCCAACAAATACCTCAAAAGTATAAATTCGATCAACTTTGTTAATAATATAATAATTTATTAATTTTACTGTTTCTCTATAGAATCGAAAGGTAACATTAAAATTTCATTTTGATGATGTCTACAAATATATAAATCCAAATCGAGTTAATTAATTGCTTTGTGCTTTTTTATTAAGTGTGTCATTATCTTAACTTGCTCTTCTTCTTCTTCTTCTTTGCACTACAGCCCCTTACGGGCCTTCGCTTTCTGCAAACAGCGCCTCCAACTGTCTCGGTCCGTTGACCGCGTCTTCTAATTCTGAAGTCCGAGTCAGACAAGCGTTTCCTCGGTTTCCCCACTGGCCACCGGTCTTCAGTTCTCCCAACGAATACCTTCTTGGGTATCCGTTGTTCGTCCATACGGTTCATGTATCCAGCCCATTGCAGCTTCCGCAGTCTTACAATCCTTGAGACCTCCGGTTCGTCAAAAATTTCATACAGCTCATGGTTGTATCGGATTCGCCATTGGTCCCCGTCTAGCTTCACTCCAATTATTCGCCTCAGGACCCATCGCTCAAAGGCGTTCAATATATTAGCGGATGCTTGGGTTAGGGCCCACGTTTCACACCCATAGCATAACACAGGTCTTATCACAGATTTGTATACTTGGAGCTTTGTTTTCCTGTGTATGCAGCTGGTCTTCAAGATCGTCAATACTGAATAAAATATATATTTATATATATATATATATATATATATATATATATATATATATATATATATATATATATATATATATATTGTTACATGTACAAATAATTACATGTACAAATAATTCTGCGAGCTACTGTCGCAATTGTTTTCATCATCATTAAGAACGTCAACGAATGAATTTACTCGAACCCACGAGAACCCAACAAGCATGATCAACATCTGCAAGTGACGTCACTCCATTCATGAAGTTGCTCGAACCTACCAGGTAGAACATTCGCCAATGTACGAGAAATGGGTGAATAGGTAGAGACCCTATATAAAGGCGAGCTGAATGAATGGGGGGAATCATTCATTCGACCGCGATAAGAACTGCGATTGTGTGTAGGAAGTGTGTTTCGTAATAGCGAAGTAATTTAGAAGACGATTGCGATAAGAAATTTATGGACAAGTGTTAGATTTTTTTTGTAATAGTGAAAATTAAAATTAGTGAAAGTGTTAACTGATTATTGTGCATTTCATTTAATACACTCTTTTAACTTAAATTAAAAGACATTGCGTTTTCACTTTCCCGGAACATTAAAATTGTTGGCCGCAAACCCAAAACACGCGACAATGGTGTCAATAAGTGAGAAAGAAAATTTTGGAAGTGAAAACGATTAAACATTTTTAAAGTGCACAATAGTGTAAATTAACGTGAAAACTGGTGGAAAAATAGCCAAAACAATAAAAATGCCAGGAAACTTACATCTAAAAATTAATCAATTGAGCATATCGGAGCTCAAAGAGGAGTTGGAACAGCGAAATCTGGCCACGCAAGGTACAAAGGCCATACTAATTGCACGCTTGCGTGACGCGATCGAGTCGCAAGGCGGGAATCTGGATTCGGGTGAGCTCTCAGATGCGGAAAAAGGCGCAGAAGGTGGAGAAGTAGAAACACCAAAATCAAAGGAGCCAGAAAATGCGCTAATGCAAATGTTAATGCTGATGTCATCCAGTCTGACTGCGAAGCTAGATGAACAGTCATCTAGTTTAACTGCGAAGCTAAATGAACAATCAGTGAAGCTGGACCAACAAGCGATCGAAATCAAGGCAGACATCACACCGAAGCTGGAGAAACAGTCAACCGAAATAAAAGCGGAGCTCGGTCATCTGAACAAACAAATTAAAGGCGTCGAGGAAAAGGTTGACCAGGTCGAGGAAAAGGTTTACCAGGTCGAGGAGAAAATTAACCATGAGATCAGCCAGGTCGAGGAGAGAATAAACCATGATATCAGTCAGGTAGAGGAGAGAATCAACCATGAGATGGGAAACATGAAAAAGGAATTGGAAGCAGCAAAGGCAGTAGTAACCTCCTCACCAGCCTCGCTTATAACCGCAGCGCAAAGCACATCCAGAAATGTGCAAGCACCAATATTCAATGGGCAAACGGTCTGGAGTATTTACAAGACCCAGTTTGGAGCGACCGCAAGGGCGAATCGCTGGAATGACCAGGAACGAGCAACTGCATTGATTCTTGCTCTTAGAGGCCCAGCTGCCGAGCTTTTGCAGACGATCCCCGTTGATTTACACTCAAACCCGGCTGCTATATTGAACGCGCTCGACATACGTTATGGAGGCGACCATCTGAAGCAGATTTATCGGGCACAGCTACGGAATTGGATGCAGAAGTCTGGCGAAACCTTACAGCTGCTAGCCCAAGACATTGAGCGACTGGCACTTTTGGCTTATCCAGCTTACGACCCAGAACATCGAGATGATGCAGCGACAGAAGCATTCATCAGCGCCTTAAAGGACCAGGAATTGCAACAAGCTGTGCGATTAGCTCAAAAGCAAACGGTTAAGGACGCATTGGTTTATAGTCTGAACTATGAGGCAGCGAAAAATGCGACTCGTAGCACAGCCTGGCTCCATGAGGTAATGGCAAACGAGTGCAGGTGTGAGCGCGTGGGAAATGAGCGGAAGTGGCAGGTAAATGGTGCGCCTAGATGCTAGTATTGCGGTGAGAAGGGGCACCTGCAAAGAGACTGCAAGAATCAAAGAGAACGGAGGTATTGTCCAGGATGGTGGAGATCCAGATCGAGTCAGGAGCCTAGAATGGAGGCCCATCAAACTGCAACGGCCAACTTCGTGGGGCAGAAGTTGGCTAGGAGGATCGACGTCCCAAGCACCACCATCACCGTGTCAAAACTACATCGTGGAGAAGCGGACTTATGCCTTCCGGGTCAAGTTGACGGAGAACACTGCACCATAACAATCGACACTGGTGCAACCCGATCGATTATCCGACCAGACCTAGTTAGACAGCAACAACTTCACAAGGGCAGAATTTTCTCACTACGGACAGCTACGGGAGAAACTGCACCTGTTCATGGAGAGGTCAACCTCCAGATACAGTTGGGAGACCTTGTGTTCCGACATAATTTTCTGGTCGCGAACATTATGGATTACTGCATTCTCGGAATGGATTTTCTGCGTCCACATGGAATCACGTTGGACTTGGGAAAACGTGTCTTGAAATGGCAGAGTGTCGAAGTACTAATGGAGGATCCCAGCGTCCAAGTCCCCAAGATGAATGTAGTGGTATGTACTGACACTGATGTACCGAATTCTTCCGAAAGCATTGTATGGGCCAAGCTTGATGGTGATTCTGGAGACCACCGATCTTATCTGATAGAGCCAACGAAGACATCCGCATTGCGCAGTTTGATTGTAGGACGAAGCCTTGTAAGATCTTTAAGGAACGGATATGTGCCGGTTAGAGTCCTTAATACCGCAGACTCAACCACGAGCATCAAAGCGGGAGAAGTCATCGGCAGCTGCCAGCCTGTTTCCACCATCACCTCTTTGGAAGCTACTCACAACCATCATTGGAAAAGGAGGCAAGACACAGAAAAAGCCAGGGAATCCACGTCTGCAATATTGAAGCAAGTCAAATTGCCGGTGCAGCTATTCAAACGAGCCTCTGATCTGGTCACCAAGTACAGTGACATCTTCTCAACAAGCCCGGATGACCAAGGCCGAACGAGTTTGGTAACTCACGTCATAGACACACAGGGAGCCAAGCCGATTCGACAAGCACCAAGACGTCTCCCTATAGCCAAACAAGGAGAAGTGAGCGCGCTGATCTCGGACATGGAAAAACAAGGCATTATCGAACCTTCTGTAAGTCCATGGGCCGCGCCTGTAGTTCTAGTAAAGAAAAAGGATGGTAGCACTCGCTTTTGTGTCGACTATAGGCAGCTTAACGACGTCACTAAGAAAGATAGTTACCCGCTCCCACGCATCGATGACATCATGGACACTTTAGCTGACGCAAAATGGTTTTCTACACTCGATCTCAAGAGTGGCTACTGGCAGGTAGAAATTGACAAGAAGGACCGAGAGAAGACCGCATTTTCAGTTGGGACCGGATTGTGGCAATTTGTGGTGACGCCTTTTGGGCTTTGCAATGCTCCAGCCACTTTCGAACGCTTGATGGAATACGTGCTACGTGGTCTAACCTGGAAAACCTGCTTGGTGTACCTAGATGACATCATCGTCATCGGGAGAACGTTCGAAGAGCATGTGCGGAACTTAGAAGAGGTTTTCTCCCGACTGCGACTGGCAAATTTGAAACTTAGTCCCGACAAGTGTACCCTTTTCGCAGCTGAAGTAAAATACCTGGGACATGTCGTATCAACTGAAGGGGTCAAAACAAACCCTGAGAAAATTGAAGCCGTGAAAAGCTAGCCAACACCAAACAACAAGCGCCAACTACGAAGTTTCCTGGGCCTGGCAACCTACTATCGAAGATTCGTCAAAGACTTTGCCAAAACAGCTAAGTGTCAGAGAAAAATCGTCCGTATGTCTGGAATGAACAATGTCAGACAGCCTTTGAGACCCTGAAGGAAAAGCTATGTGAATCACCCGTACTGGCGTATCCGAAACCCGGAAAAATGTTTGTGGTTGACACCGATGCAAGCAACGGCGATATTGGAGCTGTACTCTCCCAGCAGATCAATGGCGAAGAAAGAGTCCTCTCGTATTACAGTCGAGTTCTTTCAAAAAGTGAGAGGAACTACTGTGTGACCAGGAAGGAGCTATTGGCTATAATAGAGGCCACCAAGCAGTTCCACAAGTACCTATATGGCCAGAAATTTGTTCTTCGAATGGACCATGCATCGCTGAGATGGCTACTTAACTTCAAAAACCCCGAGGGACAAGTTGCGAGATGGATCGAAAGATTGCAGTCATACGACTACGAAATTGTTCATCGGAAGGGCGGAGTTCATGGAAATGCTGACGCCCTATCTCGTCGCCCATGTCCAGCTAACTGCAAGCATTGCCGACGGATTGAGGAAAAGGAACCGCCCGTTGATCTGCGACTGATAACGGCCGAATTCGATGAAGGTTGGTCATCGGAGGAGATTTGAAATGCCCAGCTAGCCGATGAAGACATCGGACCATTGCTCGTATGGAAGGAGACGACTGGGCGACCTGAGTGGAAGGACGTTTCAACGCATGGCGCAACCCTGAAAAGCTATTGGGCACAATGGAACTCCCTTCAGGTGGAGGGTGGTGTACTCAAGCGGAAATGGGAAACGGTGGATGGCAGCTCCTATAGGATGCAAACTATACTACCCAAAAGCCGAATCCACGATGTGGTAAAGGAAATGCATGAAGGATCCTCGGGAGGCCACCTTGGTGTTAACAAGACCTTAGCGAAATTGCGGGAAAGATTCTACTGGCTCCACGCTCGAGAAGACGTAGAGGACTGGTGTCGCAGATGCACAATTTGCGCTTCCGTCAAAGGCCCAAAGCGACGACTGAGAGGACAAATGCAAACCTATAACGTAGGCGTGCCATTCGAAAGGATTGCTGTTGACATCGCTGGACCATTTCCTGAATCCGATTGGGGAAATCGATATATGCTGGTTGTAGCTGATTATTTCAGCAAGTGGCCTGAGGTCTACCCCATTCCCAACCAGGAAGCAACTACTGTAGCCGAACAGCTAGTGTTAAATTGGGTCAGTAGGTACGGTGTGCCTTGCGAACTACATTCGGATCAAGGCCGAAACTTTGAGTCACTAGTTTTTGGCGAAATGTGCGAGCTGCTCGGGATACGGAAAACGAGGACAACACCGCTGCATCCCCAATCCGATGGAATGGTCGAACGTTTCAACGGCACGCTCAATAAACACCTTGCCAAGATGGTTGACGAGAACCAAAGGGACTGGGACCGACATATCCCACTATTTTTGATGGCGTACAGAGCTGCCGAACATGCATCGACGGGCCAAGCCCCAGCCAAAGTCATTTTTGGAAAGACTATTCGTCTGCCAGCTGATATAAAGTTTGGACCACCCCCCGAGAAACCCCAAACGATCTCGGAGTACGCAAGTGATCTAAGACAACGGTTGAACCAGATACATCGGACAGTGCGAAAACACCTCGAATCGGCTACTGACCGCATGAAGACCAGGTATGATCTAAAGGCAAATTCTACTGGCTTCCAGCAAGATGACTTGGTGTGGCTATATAACCCGCAACGGCGAAAGGGTAGGTCTCCAAAGTTGCAACATAACTGGGAGGGACCATACCGAGTCACAAAGCGAATCAACGACGTCGTATATCGCAT
This sequence comes from Odontomyia ornata, assembly GCA_963969285.1. NCBI lineage: Eukaryota > Metazoa > Arthropoda > Insecta > Diptera > Stratiomyidae > Odontomyia > Odontomyia ornata. Next base: position 95,200,930 of record OZ017742.1, read on the forward strand.
ACAGGAACACCGTAAACCGAGAGCCAAAATGAAAATCGTGCATCTAGACCGTCTTGCTCCATATTACATCCAGGGAGAATTGACTACAACTGGCCACACATCTTTTCGGGGCGAAAAGAACTGAGGTGGGGGCAGTGTTACATGTACAAATAGTTCTGCGAGCTACTGTGGCAATTGTTTTCACAACAATGAAGAACACGAATTCACTCGAAACCACGAGAACCCAACAAGCATGATTAACATCTGCAAGTGACGTCACTCCATTCATTAATTTGCTCGAACCTACCAGGTACCTCTCGGTAGAACATTCGCCAATAAACGAGAAATGGGTGAATAGGTAGAGACCCTATATAAAGGCGAGCTGAATGAATGGGGGGATCATCGTTCATTCGACCGTGATAAGAACTGCGATAGTGTGTTTCGTAATAGTGAAGTGATTTAGAAGACAATTGCGATAAGAAATTTATGGACAAGTGTTAGATAATTTTCATAGTGAAAATTAAAATTAGTAAAAGTGTTAAATTGTTTATTGTGCATGTTCGTGATTAAATAAATTCTTTTAACTTAAATTAAAAGACATTGCGTTTTCACTTTCCCGGAACATTAAAATTATTGGCCGCGAACCGGAAAACACGCGACAATATAATATCTTGCTCTTATTGTACAATTATTTAGAATGGATTACTTGAAAACTTTTATTATTCGTTCAAAATTTTCGACTTATTTACACTGTATAAAGCGATTAAGATTCTATTTCAACGTCAAATCGCTATTCTACTTGTAAAACTTTTCAGACTTCATTCAACTATATAAAGAACTAACTTGTATTAAAAATTAATTATGTACGAGATTTTTTTATGACTGAGAGGTGATTGTCATTAACGCACTGAGTAAAGGGCTCCCATGCTCACGAGCGACTGGATTACCCACCAAACGCCTCTCCTGTCTATTTGAAAACCGAGCCTGGAACAAGTTGACGCTTTATTCGGGCTAGGTATTGTTTTGCTGCACCGTGAGGCACCTTCAAGCTGGGGAATCCCCCCTCCAGCGGAAGGGGAAGGAACAAGCGGAATCACTGTGAGTTCTTTTAATCTTTAAAGACATTCCAAACATAATGTGATACACAGCTCCATTTGACAAGTGTCCAAGCATCACTACGACTATACTATCCAGAGTGAGCTCTCCCACCTCCTTGTAGAACTGAAAACACACACTCATGCCCATCCAAAAGCTGGGTCAGATAGAAGTTAGTCTCACCATGCCTTCGATTTCGCCACAGTTTCAAATCCGGGATGAGCCGTGCAGTCCACCTTCCCAACATATAGTTCGCCCAGGACTGCTGTCAATCCTTGAGTGAGCCCTCAGCCGTAATGTGCTCAAATAAACTCGTCTTTGAGTCAAGCATTAGCCCCAGATACCGCTGGTATCGATTTGATAGATGTGTCTCCCACAATCATCAGCCCTACTGTAGGGGTTCTCTTTCTTATGAAGATGATGACTTCAGTTTTTTCCAGTGCTAAACTGAACCCGATCCCCCACTCAGTGCATTAGCATACCTAGCCCAAGTTACGCTTATTCAACGGTATGTCCAGCGACCAGAGCCGCAACATCATCTGCATAGCCGATCAAGTACAACTAATCTGGCATCTCCAATTTTAGTAGCCCATCGTAAGATCCATTCCACAGGTCTGGACTAACGATAGATCCCTAGGCAATACCCAATGTAACTCCCATCCTTCGTTAGCCCTGTATCGTATCATAAAGTAGGCTTCGGTCCTTCAGAAAGTCCCTCAAAAGCTGCATCGGAATTCTGGAACATAAAAGGGTTTTCATCGTATCCAGAATATTCTCCCATACAACGAAGTTGAAGGCGCTCCTAACGTCAAGTGTCGCCAACAGAAAGATTCGTCGCTTGATGCAGCTGTATGCCCCTGCCTTTTGGCCTGGACACACCACCTTTGCAATCTCATCAACTGCTGAGTGTTCTGCTCTACAGCATTACTGCTGAGGAGATAGTTTTCCAGCAGTATGAATTGTGTTCCTTGGTGAATTTCTCCAGAACTTTCCTAGCAGTATCTAGCATGCCTAGCGGGCGGTCTGCAGATGGAGACCTGGAATTTTTCTTCCCCTTGCTGATCAGCACGAGCCTTGACACCTTCCATCGTACTGGGAAAACCCTGTCGTGTTGGTATGCGTTGAATGTGCTGGGCAGCAAGTCAGAACAATGGTGATAGACAAATTGTTCTCGTAACATCTCAGTTGGAATACCGATTCGGCCTGGAGCCTGCCTTGCTTTCAATGATAGGACTACCTTTTCCAGTTCTGGCTGAGTGAAGAGTGGGCAATCTTTTGCTGTTTCACTGTGCGTAGCGTCTACATGGACAAAATGGGGGGAAGAGTACCCGCACTATCTCGTCCATCCTTTCCGTTTCATGTATGTGAGTTGCCCACAGGGCATCAGTGTTCCGTATAACAAACTTATAGCCAAGGCCCCATGGATCCTTTTTCACACTGTCCACTAGATCTTGCCAGCAGCAATTTTTCCTGTTGTTAATTAGTTGCATGCCTCATCGCGGTCCGGTACCCGTTGAGCCTTATGCTGAAGCTTGTGACACTCCTATCGATTTTCAGCAATTTCAGTCGACCACTAGTACACTAGAGACTTGCCGTACCGAGAAGCACTGCAAGCAGTCTTGATGATGCTCATAGTTGAGATCACTACGTCTGTCAGTGCTTCTATCCCCCTACGAATCACTCTACAATGGTGCACGTGCCATGAGTACCTCGACGAATCTTTCGCATCCACTCTTCCAATTGTTGAAGGTCGAGAGTTGGGCTAGAATTATTGCTAGATGCATTCGAGATGCTATAAAATTCAATTGACTGTAGAAATTCACCATTTGCAAACTATTAAGGGCCGTTACATATGTTTTTTATTTTAATTTTTAAACTTGGCCCACGAAGCAAGGTCTCATCCCGACTTTCCAAATTTCCTCTCTCGTTAAGAGTTGACCTAGACTCATTTAATTTTTCCGTTCATCAAATGTGCCACTATTTTGCTCAAAAACTCATAATACTTAATTTCATTAGATTTGAATTCAAGCAATAAGTACTTTTGGTCTTTTTAGGTTGTGTAACTTTATTGCTAAGGCCTTTTAAATTGGAATTCACTCAAACATCTCATATGACATCTGCATACATCATACCTTCATTTCTGCCCATATTATTGGGTATACGTATGACTTTCCTTGCAGATTCTATGTTAACTACTGAACATTTGTCTTTTTGCTAATTTATTATTGGCTATCGCCTGTTATGTCAAAAACTGTTGGTAACTCCCTTCAACTTTTTTTTAAGTTCAATTACGTTTTATAGGTTCATTTGTTATAAATTTTATAAAAACATTCATCGAGTTATTAATGATATCCCTCCACCGAATGTTTCAGTCTAGAGACAATGATCTAAAGATCAAAATGATCTGTTAAAATAATCTGATTGGACCAGTTTTGACGCATGAATCTTCGATCTGGTATAACCAGAGTGCTACTGCAATGAAAATGTTATGAGTTTTTTGAAAAGAAACGTCTTTGCGTGTACATTGGTCTGCGCAGAAAGCCAATAACGGATTGGAAACACTTTAAATCGAATCAAAGAATTTATTAAACTGCCAAAGCTGTAAGAATTGATATATTCATATTAAAACAGTTTACGTGCTTTACTACATAGATATTGATCGAGATAAACACCGAGGTATTGAACACAAAATTTATGTGGAACTACCGTCAACAGCGATAACGTAGAAGTCTTTCGAAATACATTTCAGTTCTTGAAGGGCCAACCACAGCGTTATCCCAAACAAAATTGTTCCGCATTTTCCATACTAAAAGTTTTGGTACAGCAACTGTTCCTTGCTGTGGATTATTCAAAACTTTAAAAACGCACACTGTCATCAGATTTGTACCAGTTGCAAGAAGCGATTTCCTTTACAAAATCTTCCATGTTATGGCGACAAGTTACCTGGGAAACTTATTCTTAAGAAGCTCAAAAATTAGACTATCTAACAAACCGTGTAGAAATATTTCTCCATATCAATGAGACACGCTGCAGCACATCTTTTATTGTACAATTTCCAACAAATATCTGATGTTACTTTCATCTAATGCCCTGTATGGAAACCAAACTGGTTTCTCGGCATCAATTTATATTTCTTAATGGGCGCATTTAATGTTTCATTTGGTATCACTTCAAAGACCTTGCTGATATTAGGTACAAAACTGATTGGACGAGAGCTTTTTGGCACAAAGATTCCTTTCATTTCTTCGGGAGCGGAACTGCTTGGCTTTCTTCTAGTGATCTACACTTTTTCACATTAAAGCTAAGCGAATAGCAAGTTACCGTTCGACACTCTGACCAAGCTTGGTGCTAAGATTGCTGAGCCGGTACAATTTGACATAAGAGCAAAACTATTTGAAGTTTCGTTGCCACAGATGAAACCAACCATAGACGCGTCATCTTTTTTTCTTTCAACGTTTAACCTAAATAAATAGTAAAACAGCAAATGGAGCGGAAAACAAACGATAAGATTAAAAAACTTTGAACTTCCCACTAATATAAACGAGTTTCTTTGCTAGGCCATTCCGTCATCTAATCATAAGAGTTAATTCAGTCCGTAGTTGACTTGATTCCTACCAGATTCATCGTATTGTGGAATCAATATTCGAATGGCATGTCACCTGAGCGAAATTACCTTGTAAACGCGAGAACCACTCTAGAGGTGTTAAAGACTGAGAGTTTGAAAACTTCCTGTGAAAAAGTGCTAAGAGATGGCTATAATTCCACGGCTTTAAAAGGAAGCGAATTTTGGCTTTTTGGATCATTGAAATTACGCTTTGGAGTAAAAATCTTCTTATTCCAACTGTATATGACACATTTAATCTTAGTTGGAGTGATTTCTGGGAGAATTTAATGATCGTGACCAGTGAAGTGAAAGAAGAAATACGAGGTGTGACAATTAAGTAATGAGACTAATTCTATGAAAACGGTATTTTTAAAAATTATTCTACAATTCTGCCATCCCCTTCAAAGTAGACCCCTTGGGCAGCTATACAACTATTCCAGCGCATTTTCCATGCTTCAAAACATTTCTGGAACGCTTCGACTGGGATTTCCACGAGTACCCTCGTCGCCTGGATATCCGTAATCGACTCAAAATGGGTTTGTTTGACCACTGATTTTGTTCTAGGAAACAAAAAAAGTCACAGGGCGACATATCGGGTGAATAAGGTGGCTGTTGCAACACGGCAATCCCTTTAGAGGCCAACTACTGAGACACGCTGAGAGTGGTGTGGCACGACGCGTTGTCATGACGAAGGATTCAGTTACGAGCGATGTCTGGGCGCACCCTGTTGATTCGTTTTCACAACCTTTCGAGTACTTGGCGATAGTATACTTAATTTACGGTTTGCCCGGGTGCGCACACGCGTCAGTCTACACCTCGACTGGTTTGCCGCTCCACGCCTCGTCTTCCACGCTCTCACGCCATTCTTTAAACTCTTAATGCCATCAAAACACCTGGGCACGACTAAAAGCACTATCACCATGCACTTTTACAATTTAGCGTACGCTTCCAAAGCTGTTTCGCCCAATCTGGTACAAATTTTTATCGCGACGCGTTGCTCTAGATTTCGTTTCTCCATTTTCGTGAGGAGCACTACCAACACACGTCTGCTCAGCACGACACAGCAGGCGAATTAAACAAGCTAGAGCAATAGTAAATATATCAATGGAGAGGGGAAGGATGCCGGGGAAGGAAAAGGGAGTTTCAAGGTCGCACGTTAACCACAAGCGGAGCAATAAAATTAGTCTCACTACTTAATTGTCACACCTCGTATCTTTGGGCAAATTTAAGTGAACGCGATGAGGGGGGGTTAGTTGGGGTGAAAAATTTTGATAGAATGATAAATTTGAGGGTGGTAGCGGCGGAAGTACAAAAAAAGGCACCGTGATAAAGTATTCTAGGAAATATACATGTAAGTTAATTATTTCATACCATTTCTTACTTGTGAATATTCGTCTTCTTATTTTGTGAATGCATCAGTAATCTCATTTAATTCAAAAATTGTTCATTTCAATAATTCTCATCAAATAAGCATTCAGTTTCAAGTTGTGAACGACGCACTTTTGAAATATATTCCAGGATGCCTATTGGGCTATCAGAGCTTGGAACAAGAAAAGAAGGTAATAGTGTTCCGTGGTGCAGCATACGATAAGGGCAAGCTAGATAGTTGTTTTTTTGTTTTTGTTACGTAACCTCTGTGTAAATGGCTTACTCTAGTATGTAAGGAACTCAGGAGCTTTGGGGAAAAATATTGGTGTTGAGCTTTCGTTTCTTGGTTCGCACAAAATGTATTTTAGTTGGACGTATTCTCGTTTAGGTGGCTTCTTGGTGGTTCAGTGTTACAAGTGGGTAGTGTGGCACGCACACCAATCTTCAGATCAGTTTTTTTAGGACCAAAGAGCTCCATCCAGAACAACCCCAAGAGAATGGGGTGGCTGTTATGTACCGGACACTACCGAATGTTTCAGTCGAATAATAACGAACTCTTGTCTATTATTAATCTGAACAGATGATGATGAGACAAATTCTAAGCTACGAGAAACATTGGTAAGAACCATCTCATATCTAACATCTCCCTCTGTTGTTTTAGTCGAGGGATTCAGAGAGATGTAACTGATTTTCCTGAGCTCGAACAAGATACTTTGGTGCAATTTTAGCTACTTGTACATAATGCTTTGATGATTGTTACTGGAGTACATTGAAACTTTCCTTTGCTTTGGCAGACCTTGATAATGGCTTTGTTACCTGGAGAAAGTATTATTGTCTTCTCACTGCATTGACAATTGAACTGATCTTGGGCAATAGTTCCTGTCATTGTTAGCGGCTCTCGAGGTTTTATGAAGTCTTGAATCGTACGCATTTTCCGACTTAACATCATTTCGTATGGTGACTTCAATATTGTTGTATTTTGCGTCAAATGTTAAGTTTTGAGGAAGTGTTCTTCTCTCCAATCGAAGGTGCTCCAATTGGGATGCCTTGATCCCAGTTAGTTCGTCAAAGATGGACCTGGCGTTACTCACTCACCCTGTGTCCTTTGAGTCGGCAAGCGAGATTCCAACACGCTGGAGATAATTTCAATTAGAGCCAACGATACCCTGAAAAGGAAATACCACAAAGCAAAATATCCTATCACAAAAATTAAATTCTGTTAGCCAGGAGCTAATACAGGAAACAAAAGGGGACTGATCAATAAGTTGTGAGCTTTTTAGTTACTAATAGCACTCCCAAGCCAAGTTCAAGTTCAATTTTTGCCTAAATATACAACAGGATTCAAAACCAACCTTAACTCTCAGCTCTTATGACAGAGGCCCCTGGTAAACTTTCCTCCAATCGTCGTTCTTGCTGTACATATTGGTCTTTGCAATGCCACAGGTCTAGAAGGCAAATTCCGCCAAAATCGCGAACCACTCGTCCTAGATTATTCTCGCCACGGCAAAAACTCCTTACTCCACGTGTTACCACAATCGATTCCTCTGGTCAAGATCTCCATTCAACCTGGGCTTCCAAAAAGAAGAGAACTCCTTCCCCATGCTTAGGTTCATCCAGGCCTGGGGTGGGATCCTAGACCCGTTAATAACCGTTCAGCGAAATCAGCCACAAATTTATTGTGGATTCCAACGCCGCAATCGGACTTTCGGATCTTCGACTATCCGTGCTCCAACCTTCTTTGCTGGACATACATGTTCACTGCGAGTTTTTTTCCCATATTTTTAATTAGCTGTTTTATTTTAACGTTAGTAGCAGTGCATGGTTGAAATATCAATAGCCTTCCATTTGTTTATATTTTTTTGTATTTATGTTTTCTTCCTTCATTGTCGGCAGCTCCGAGTCGTAGCGCACTAGGTCATCAAAACTGCTCTGGTGCTACACTCCATTCAGGATTTCTTGGTGTGTTAGTTGGAGCTACTGTTGAAGGCTGCTAAACACGGCTAAGATAATTGTTTATGATTGATGGTTGTCCAATTTCAATGACTAATTTTCCGGGCTAGCCTGTTGTACCATGAGCAGGGATAAATGCTGTGTTTGACAACAATTTCAAGTTCTGTCTTTCAGATATCCGTACGAAAAAGATGAAACTTAATCTTCGTATATTTTGGCATGCGCCACCTCAGTTGACATGATTTTCGAAATGTTTGTCGATTGTTGGTCAAAATGCGTAGCTTTTTGCTACTGTTTTCATCCTGATGATGTTTGGATGTCCACTGTGGAGCTGCTTGAGAAATTGACCGCAATTTTTTCAGGAAAGACGACACAATTGCTAAAAATGGTGCAGTTGCTGATGATGTAAAGAACATGTGCATGAGATTTGAGTACTGCGAGGCTATTATCATTCTCGCTGTCATTGCGATTCCCTTGCATTATTAATTTTTTCAATTTTTCGAGTGTTAGTTGAAAAAAAGCATCGTCTAAAGTATTTTTAACTTCTTCCAGCAGAGCAACTTCTTCCTATTTTACTCAAAATCAATGAGGTGTAACGAAACGTCAACTTTATGAAATACACTTATCTTGACATATTGAGAAGAGTTCCGTCCCAGCATGAAGCCAATTCGCTAAATGCACTGAAATACCTTTGTTTGGGCCAAATATCCAGAATAGAGGCTTGTGGTCCGTTTCGAGTATGAAGTGGCGATGAAACTTAAGACAGTCACTATAGCTTCTCGTTTCGTTTTTCTGTAATTCTTTTCTGCTTTTGCAAGGTGGTGTTATGCTATGGGTGAGAAACATGGACCCTAACTCAAAGCATCTGCAAATCTATCGAACGCCTTTGAGTGACGGGTCCTGAGGCGAATAATCTGAGCGAAGCTAGACGGGGACCTTTGGCGAATTCGATACATGAGCTGTATGAAAGTTCTGACGAACCGGGGGTCTCAACGACAGTAATACTGTGGAAGCTGCAATGGGCTGACCACATGAATCGTATGGACCAAGAACGGATACCCAAAAAAGTATTCGTCCAGAGAACTGAAGGCTGAGATCAGTGGGAAAAGCAAGAAAACGAAAATCAGATTTTGAAATTGGAAGACGCGGTCAATAGACCAAGGTATTTGGAGGCGTTAATTGCAGAAAGCGAAGGCCCGAGAGGGGCTGTAGTGCTAAGAAAAAGAGACAACTCAGAGCCATCTTCAAATTTTTTATAAATGGAAGCTACAATTTTGTTTGCGTTTGTGTTAACGGCCGCAATATAAGAAAGACTAGCATCAAAGTGTACCAACAACATGCCTAACTTGAGAAATTCTTTGAACTTTTTGACACTGCTTATGGAATACAAGCTGAGTAATTTCTCAAAAACGACTGCAGAACGCTCATTTGGGAAATGTATTTTCAATACCAACTTATGGCACCAAGCCACGAGCAATATTCACAAATATTTCCAGTCCAACTAACCGGTTAATCGCATCGAGCTCGCATGAATCAGGATGAAGGCCTTTTGAACTTTAAAACAATCTAAGATATTTTAGTTCTCCAATCGTAAACTTATACTTGCCAAAAGGAGTTTGAAAACCGTAATTCCCAAGTTGTTTTAGACCCTCACGTGGTTTCTTGAGGCATTTGGATTCTGAATTGCCCCCTGCTATGATGTCGTCAAGGTATACTGCAGTTTCTTCAACTCTACTCAAAATTCCGTCAATGACATTTTGACTGTATTGGAGAAATCTGCGATATGTGTTGATCGTAAATAATTTCTTTGATGCCTCGTCCATATTGATCAATAAGTGTGAAAAATTTATTGTAGGAAACTTTTTAAAAATTTCTTCGAGCGCTGTTCATGGATGTTAATGTGATTCTAGTGCTTGCTTCAGTTCAGTAGAATAATTAGCGCAAGAAAATTTTCCCCGATTGTTTTTTTGATTGCGATGATTGGTGCTGCTTAATTTGAGTGTGTGTTGTGAAAAATAATTCCTAATTTCTCGTGGCACTGAAAACTTCGTCGATAAAAGTGTGACAGTAAATTCAACTGGCTTCTTGCTATAAAACACAGGTTTTGAGCCAGCATTTTTACTGTGAAATTTTCTTTTCGTTGTCTTCCGTTGAAAACTTTTTTGCACACAATCTCCGATTCGAATACTTCAGAGTCCAAGTTCAATCATCAGTTTATTTTCAAACAGGTTCAACCTCAAAGGTTTCAGGTTCGCGAATTTGGGAGCTGAACATGGTTGGTTCAGGAAATTTCCCGATAACTTTCAACTGATCTACCGCTGCTAATTTAATGCTATCAAAAGACAAAGACATCTCTGGGATTTTGATTTATTTCCACAACTACTCAGAAATAATTCTGGCGTCCACTACAGTGTCAATTATGAGGTTGATTGCTCTGTCGTGGATTAGAACTTCCACGTATTTCCGATTCACATTAAGTGAGTTAATTTGCATGATTACAGTGGTCTTTTTCAAATTTCATTTAGGTTTCCCGCACAAGCAATAGTCATCCCAATGTCCTCTTGTGTTGCACTTTAATCACACGAGGTCCAGAAATGTGCAGTTACATAAGAAATGAAATTTACTCAGCCCACAATATGGATTCAGCGGAACGCCTTTTTTCCCTTTCGGACATCTGCTTTTTTCTTCTTTTTTAGAAGACCGTCTGACAACGAGAGCGAATTCACTTGAACATTATTTACCGCTTTGTTGTTATTCATGCACTTACTGTCGGCTAATGAACTGCAGAGACGTGGGCATTCATCTGTGACTTTATTTAGTGTCATGACGTGAAGATGCATAGTTGAAAATTCACCAGATATTTCTTGATCAGCTAATTTTTGCATGTCATACTTGCGGTTTCGTTGTGGATGACGGACACTCCTCAGGAGCTGCCACACGCCATCATCCACAGGGCAGCTTGACGACGTGGTCCCAAGGTGGATATTGGACTCTGAATTCCTGAGAAGTGTCCGTCATCCACAATGAAACCGCAGTCTTACTGGCAGCAGCCCTATGCTGGTAACGCTGGTCTCCATCGGCCAAGAAAATGTGCTATCATGTCGGTAGTCAATGATGCCCCGGGTGAAGAATAAGTGGTTCTTTCACTTAGGAGACTGGCACCATTATACTTAAACATGTCATACTTGTCAAGAATTTTTGCCTCCAACTTCTCCGCTGACAAGTTGATTTTAGTTTGGCTTTTTCATTCTCCACTAGAATTTCCCCTAAGAGCACTTTGAGCAGCTCCACCAGCTGAGACTTGGTAATTTGAGTTTGTGATTGTTGAAGAATTATAGTTGATCCGCAATTTTCTTGGTTGATTTTTCTTAAGAAGACGCCGCTTTTGTCATGAGCCTTTCAATTTTACTAGAGATTGTAGATCTGCTATCTTTTTTAGACTTTCTCTTTGCTTACGAGGCAACTCGGCCAACACTGTTGAATATCTAGTGTATTCTTGATCTGCTTCATTGAGAGTCCCGATCCCGACTACGGCTGAAACTAAATAAATGATAGTGAGACAGTTTTAAGCTACAAGAGAAATCGGTGAGAGCCGACTCACATCTAATAAAGCCGACCTCAAAAGCTTATTGATATAATCAGTTCAGCATTTATCAATAAGCATAAATCAATGTTCTGGAACAGCTTCTAGCTGAAATTTTGGTTGGTTTGGTCATAACCATCACTTGTTATTTAATTCTGAACATTCCTTAACGTGATGTTTGAGTATACAAAGATGACACGCAACATAAAGGATAAATGTAAAGCAGGTGAGACGGTAAGTGCCAACTCTCTTTTTTCGGGTTTATGCTGCAGATTACTAGTTGGCGTTCCAAGTACGTCAGTTAAACTAGCCACTTAGCCAGAATATTCAAAAAAGGTCGGGAACCCTAAATAGATAAATCGTTCAATGTATAGCTATTCAAATGTGGAAAGCATTTGACTTCGGCCATACTAAGGAACTACTTGGCATTGGTTGGGTAGTCCTTGCGCACGACAAAAGCGGTTCTGACTGCACAGTACTGTATAAATAGACATGCGATACAAATGAGCATCTACTAAAATGAATTTTTTAAACTCGTAGATGCAAGGAAGAAGAAGCATTTCTTCATTTCCTGCCCAAATGTGCATCGCTTCTTAAAGAATGTGTTGTCTGAATTCTTATTTCTTCTCTGCTCTGAATTAACTTGTCTTTGGTAGACGTACGGAGATCCATTAAGCTTATGAAAAGTTCAGGGTGGCATTTCACTTAATCATACACATATATTAAATGCACATTAGAATATTATAATGGAAAACTTTTCACGATGTTAGTATGGCATCTTAGTGGAGAAGGGAATCAAAGAACTGCCTTACTAGAAAATCGAGAAGAAGCCAGAAACTCTTCATCAAAATATCATGATTTCCTTTCCAGATATAAGGAATGGATTAAGAAGTTCTACGTCAAATAGCAGTTAGAGTAGTAGTGGTGACAACGAGATTCGATTGAAATGATTCTTCGGACCGACTATAAACCCGTTTAGTTATGATTTGAACTGATTTAGAATCAGAACTAATCGCAACTGGGCGGACGCACACACGGCCAAAGCATGGAACTGACTATAGCATCTTCTTGAGTACCAATACATTCCATCAAGATAATAAGGTGCTTTAACTATCTCTAAGCAGAGGCCCAAAAGAAGCTGTAATGCTGAAACAAAACAAACCAAAGAAAGGCCTTGCTACGCACAATATGTGGCCGGTGATCTTCTTCCACTGTAAAAACAGTGGTAAAGAATGCTTGATAGGCAAAAAGAAAAAAAGCAGAGTCCATGCAAAGTCTACAAGCTCAAAATACTGCATTAAAGTAGTTGTAGGATGAAAATTAAGTGGTTCTTCACTCAATAAAGTCCGCTGTTTACAACTTGAAGAGATATTGTACGGCAAATCTGAAATTTGGTAAAAAGACATAAAATCCTTGCTCCAGGGTAGTTTTAACTTGTTTTTGCCTTCTTTGATTTTATATCTCTCTATAATTGAAAATATTAATGTTGTAATCTGAAGACAAATCAAATATAAACGGTAATTTAGCTATTCGGTTTAGCACGAACCTCTGAACTAGATGGTATTTTTTGCGATTACTGTTTCATTTACGAGGAATAGGAGGGGCAGCTTAGTTAGCAGCCATGCTCAGTTGTATCCTCAGTACAGCCAGAACTGGGCAAGGGGTACATCTATCTGTCGCTCAACGCGTCATCATAAAGTATTTAACCAATGAAGGTGTTAAACCGTCAAAAATGTTTACTTGTTTAAAGGCGCAAATTAGAGGCACTATATTGTTTCAAATCGAGTATATACGTGGCCTAGGAACTTATGGGTGGGCGAGAGCATGTCAAAAATGAAAGTTATTCTCAACATCCAAGAAAAAGTCTTACAGATGACAATATCCATGTCATCCGAGAGCTTTTTAAACGTGATCGGTAGTAAACTGTTTCAGGAGTCTTGCCAAAAATTGGGTATCAGGTAAGAAACTGCTCAATTCATTATCACTGATTACCTTAACTTCAGAAAAACTAGTGCTCAATGTTAACCGGAAGTCAAAAATAGGTCACATCGGAGATCACTGAGAGAGGAGGATTTTTTGAGGCATATTGTCCCAAGCGACGAGAGGTGGGTCCACAATTACTATCCCGAATCGAAAATGGGGAGTAAAAAGGGACAAAGGAAGGTAAAGGCTATTCAGTGAAGCCAAAGCTCGCTTCTCAGCCGGAATAGTGCTGGCGTTTTTTTTTTTTGACTCATTTATTTTCTTCATGATCAACAAGCAATGAATGCGACTTACTATTGCCAGTTATTGCAGGCAGTGAGCGCCTCCTACTGAAACAAAAGACGAGGTATGCTCATAAGAGGGGTCTTACTTCTCCATGACAACGCTGGGCCATATACGAGGTGTGTTCAAAAAGTATCACGAATTTTGAATTTTCGCGGGTTACGTATATTCGAATTTCGATTTTTTTGTGGCGTTATGTTGGTACTCATGTCTGTCACTTATGCCGACAAGCTCGGCCATTTTGAATGTTCACTTGATTGGTGATAGCTGCTTTACTTGCACGTGTTTTCAATCGTCTTCGATTTTTACTTATTCAAAAAAATGGATCAAAGAACGTGTATCAAATTTTGTGTGAAAAACGAAATTAAGTGCGCGGATGCATTCCGAATGTTGACTGTGGCATACGGAGAAGCTATCTTGGACCGAAGCAACGTTTATCGGTGGTACAAAATGTTTTTAGAAGGCCGAGAAGATGTGAACGACGAAGAGCGTGCCGGACGCCCGAGCACTTCAACAACAGACGAAAAAATTAATGAAGTGGAGAAAATGGTATTGGCCAATCGTCGAATCACCGTTAGAGAAGTTGCTGAGGACCTAAACATATCGATTGGCTCGTGCCATTCGATTTTTATCAACGATTTGGGCATGAGACGGGTCGCCGCGAAATTCGTACCAAAATTGCTCAATTGCGACCAAAAACAGCAACGCATGAACATTGCTAATGAGATGTTAAACTCTGTCCGCGACGAACCAAATTTGCTCCAGAGGGTCATAACTGGTGACGAATCGTGGGTTTATGGTTATGACGTGGAAACCAAAGCTCAATCATCTCAATGGAAGCTGCCGCATGAACCAAGACCGAAAAAAGTGCGCCAAGTTCGGTCGAATGTGAAAGTTTTGCTGACAGTTTTCTTCGATTGCAGGGGCGTGGTGCATCATGAGTTCTTGCCACAGGGAAGAACGGTCAATAAGGAATATTACCTGCAAGTTATGCGCAATTTGCGCGAAACAATCCGCCAGAAACGCCCGGATTTGTGGAAGAACAAAAATTGGCTTTTGCACCACGATAACGCCCCTGCTCACACATCGTTGCTTGTGCGCGACTTTTTGGCCAAAAACAACACACTAATGATGCCACAGCCACCGTATTCCCCAGATCTGGCCCCCTGTGACTTTTTCTTGTTTCCTAAACTGAAGAGGCCCATGAAAGGACGACGTTACGCTACGCTTGACGAGATAAAGACGGCATCGAAGGAGGAGCTGAACAAGATTAAAAAAAATGATTTTTTGAAGTGCTTCGAAGATTGGAAAAACCGTTGGCACAAGTGTATAATATCTCATGGGGATTACTTTGAAGGGGACAAAATAGATATTCATGAATAAATAAATAATTTTTGAAAAAAAACCAAATTTTGAAATTTTTTGAACACACCTCGTACACTATCTTTGACAAGAGATAAACTGGAAGAAATGGGCTGGAAAACACTCCAACACCCTCCTTGTAGTCCAGACTTATCTCTTTGTGACAACTTTTTGTTCGTGTCCCTGAAAAAAATCCTTTGGAAGAAAACGATTCGAAAGCAATGAAGAAGTCGAGGAGCATGTGCGTGATTGGGTGACGAGCTGTCCTAAAACATTTTATGTAAAAGCAATGTTCAAGCTTCCAAGCTTTGTGTACAAGCAATCTTCAAGCTTCAAGCCAGATGAGTCGCGCTTGGTCGGCTATGCGGATGATGTTGTGGCTCTGGTCGCTGGACGCACCGTTGAACAAGCGCAACTTAGGCGAGGTATGCTAATGCGCCGAGTAAGGGACTGGATGACTGCTCGCAGGCTGAGTTTAGCACTGGAGAAAACCAAAGTGGTCATCTTGACAAAAAAGAGAATCCCTCGAGTAAGGATGACCAGTATTGGAGACATACAAATCGAATCGAAGCCAGCGGTGAAGTACCTGGGGCTACTGATCGACTCGAAGATGAGTTTCTCTGAGCAAATCAGAGCAACGGCTGAGAAGGCTGCTTCGGGAATGTCGGCTCTGAGTCGATTTATGGCCAACGTAGGGGGACCCTGCCTGTCAAGAAGACGCCTCTTGATGAGTGCTGTAGGGTCAGTGGTACTGTACGGAGCAGAGGTATGGGGCGACCCTCTCAGCAAGGAGGTATTACCGAAAACGTTTGGCACAGGTACAGAGAAGAGGAGCACTGAGAATTGCATCTTCGTATCCAACAGTCTCCGACTCGGTGGTGAGAGTTATTGCAGGCGTGATATCTGCCGCCTTCCTTGCTAGAGAGCGCCGCGCTGTTTACCAGCACCGAAACGAGGATGCGAAGGAGATAGTTGTCCGCAAGGAGAGACAGCGCTCGCTCAACGATTGGCAGCAGTCCTGGGTGAATTACACGAAGAGAAGGTGGACTGCGTGCCTCATCCCGGATGTGAGACTATTGCTAAATCGAGGGCATGGTGAGACTGACTTCTATCTGACCCAGCTTTTGAGCGGGCGCGGGTGTTTTCAGTCTTACCTGCACAAGATCAGTAAGTCACGGTCCCCCGATTGTCCGTTTTGCCCAGGAGAGGAGGACAATGCCTGTCACACATTTTTTGCGTGCACAAAATGGGCCGGGCTGCAAAGGGAAGTCTACAAGGAGACGGGAGAGCTCACCCCGGATAATATAGTTGCGGTGATGCTCGAATCGGTTGACAAATGGAACTAGGTGGCACATTATGCTCGGGCAGTCCTAAAATATAAAAGGGACTCACAGCAGCCGAGGGCGCTGGGGCTGGGGTATCGCTCTTGTGGCATTTCCTCTTCCCCTCTCCCCTCCCGCTAGGAAAGGGACTCCCCAGCTTGAAGGCGCCCCACGGCGTAACAAAACGAGACCTGGCCCGAAGTTATGTGTCAAACGGTTCCAGGCTGGGTTCTCAGGTTGACAGGGGAGGTGTTTAGTGGGTAGTCCAGTCGCGCATGGGAGTCCCACACTCTGTGCCTAAATAGCATTCACCTCCCTACCACAAAAAAAAATGTTCAAGCTTCCAAAGCGGTGATAAACCAGTAATGCGAATAAGTTAAATTATTTGGAAGATAGATATTATAATAATGTATGGTGAATGGGGTCAACAGTTTTGTTTCTACGCTCAGAATTTGCAAGGCATCTTAAGCTATTCAAAATTTATTTCTTGATGCACATTTTGAAAAATATTTTGTAAATCAAATCGTTCATTATCACAATGAAAATCGTAAAACAATCACCAATTACAATGCAATTTTAAGTTATGCAAAGCTTTTAGTCAAACGTTCTATTCTGTTCAAAGTTTCCCATCAGTAAGAATTTCATTCAATTCGATGGTATTTTCAACAGTAATCAAAATTTTTCGTGTTACAAACAACCGATCTTACTATCGGCAACACTTAATCACACCCCAAACAAACTTCCGGGTGCTGATGCTTGATGATGGACGATGGTTGGGTAGCTGGGAGCTATCGCTAATCGAACGTGGTCTTTTGTTTTGCGTCACGCACCTCGAATTAATAGGTTTTGAGTAGTTAAAGCGGTGAATTGTTCGCGGCCACTGGAACTTCATAATAGCTCTTCGATAATTTCCAGTAATTAATCGGCCACCCCTTCCGTCCGTTCGTTTCTCATCCTGATTTCTTAACCTATTGCCGCCGCACTACAATAACTCGTTCTTGTAATTCTCCTCGTCAGTCATTTATACACCGGCAATTACAATTACCTGAGTTTCGTGTAACTGACTTCTATTTTTTAATTTCATAATAAGGAGGGTGGTTGGCTGGTAGTCGGCGACAGGGCGGATAATTTGCCTGCATCGTGACCAAGTCAGCCGCGGCCGGGAGGAGGGGGTGGGAATGGGAGAAAGTAGCCGGTTATTGAATACGCGAGCAAGAGTTGCACGAGGCAGGGATAAGTAACCCCGAGGTTTTATAGGAATTGCGTTTAAAGAGGTGTACTTTATGGTTGCGTGGTTTCAATCAATAATTTTCTTGCCTCATTAATCGCTGCAAATTGCTAATGCTCGTTGCGCGATTAAAAGACCTGTTCTCTCTGGCCAAGGATTACAGCTGGCGGCCAATGTTGGGTTGAACTACGAGAACAACGCGAGCCTTTTAAATTAGCACTTTATTTGGTCTTAAATGTTCAATACCATATATCAAGCTGACGGTCTTTAATGGCGGGAAAGTCTTGTCCGCCACGGCTCGCTCCTTAACCGTTTCTTGTTCGTTTGCCCACAAGCCCATCAGGTAATTACCTCATTGGGATCTATAGCGAGTACAATCTACACTTTCTATTAATTCAGATACATTGCAGCTATACATGAGCATGACTGGCAAGTTAGGTGGGTAATGCGAGCCACGGTCAATTTGCGTACCGTCAATTCCACATAAATATTGTATTCGCCTTGCTTAATTATATTGTAACAAATCGAGTTGAACGTTTAGTCGATTGAGCGTTAAAAAACTTCCCTGCCATTAAAGTCCCAATTGAGAACCGCATTTGCAATTTCCTTTGGATAATCGAAACGTATAAAAAAGTAGGCAGGCAGAAAAATCATTTTCCATTATATCCGTTAGGATAATGTTATTAATTCCCATATTTATTTGCTATAATAATGTGCGGGAAAAATTTATTAGGGCACTAATTGAGTGATGGCTGGGATCATAGGAGTAACACTCAAACACATGTAGTAATTAAAAATAGATTGGGATGTGTGCGTGCTGTAGATTCGATAGAAACCATTACTTGTCCCCTATTCTCGTGAGCATGTTTCTAACTTTAATTAAACCAAAATCTAAAGATGTTTAAATTTGATAATATTTGCTTAGAACTTTTTATACGAGTACGAGTAACTGTGGGTCCTGTTGGAGCCTCTGCGACACAAATAATATGTAAAGAATAAGAAAGATCGACAGTTTTGTACTTGCATAGTAATTTTGTTTAACAATCGTTTGAGAGCGCTTCTATTGTTAAGTACTCGTATCTTATTAGTTAAATAAGCTCGTCAGTAGATCATGCTGGTTTTGTTTTAACTCAGCGTGAACGAACCAGAGTTTTTAATACCCACTAGTGTATAAAAACACACACACTTGTAACAAGTGATGGAACTTTGTCCTTGACTACTTCAGTAGCTTCTATCTTGAAGTTTCACTTGTGGAGAACTTTCGAGAAACGGAAAGAAGACATTCAAGGCGCTGTTCCTTTTGATAAATATTGCCTCAAATCTCACCGCAAAGGCTACGAGACAGAAGAGCCCGATCGCTTCAGTCATCAAATAGAAAGAAGACAGAGGTTCAACATTAGCCAAGGAAGTCGGAAAAAGCAACTCAGGATCTTAACAACCCAGAGGCTTATCGGGAACTTCAAAAAGGATAGCACGAGGCGTTACTTCTTCTTCTTCTTTGTAGCACTACAGCCCCTCTCGGGCCTTCGCTTAGATATAGTTAGAGTATCTCATTTCATGACCGTATTGAGGCGTTATAGTCTTGCTTATTTCAACGTAAGGCTTCAAAAGCTGCAGAGACGTTGGAGCAAGTGCAAGGCTAGTCATCCGCTGGTATGTCAGGAGATGCAGAGTGACAAGGAACGCACGCAGTATATTGAGGAGTTGAGGCGCTGGAAAACATAGCTCCAGACTATGAGACGCTTTTCTTAGAGAAGATGAAAGATTACGAGGAAAATTCTTCCACTGCGACAGCTTCAGCGAATGAGATGGAGGCCATCAAACTGGAAAGAATCAAGATTCTAGCTTTTGATGGCCGATATTTGTCGTGGTGCTCATTTTGGGATCTGTACAAATGTATGATTCAGAAGAACGAGAAACTTAATGCGGTGCAGAAACTACAATACCTTCGAAACTCCCTACGAAATGAGGCAGAGAACCAGAGATACGATTCATTTGAAATACTTCTATTTAAAATGAGAATATAAAATGCAAAACACCTATTTTGTATTTTGCATTTAAATGCTTTTTAGTAAAAAACATTTTGTATTTTATTTGCAATACCTTTCGAGATGAATTTTGTATTTTTGCTATTCATTTCAAAATGCAAAATACTTTGTAATGGAGTTTAGCCAAAATTACCAGTCACACAAAATGAAATGAACGAATGACGCTTGTATTGCCGAATTAGAGCGATAGAGGTGCCTGCTAGCCATGCGTGCCCTTTTTAGGGTTTTGTAAAATAATTTTACAAAACCCTTCTAAAATTGCGTCCTGTCTGTCCGTCTGTCTGTCCGTCCGTGTGTCACAGCAGTTTTTCTCGGAAACTACTTAAGCTAGAAGCATCAAATTTTGTATGTAGGTGTAAAGTGGTGATCTCTTCAAAGTTCAACTACTAAAAAATTTTATAAGGTATTTAAGGGGGGTCTCCCAATGTAGGGGAGTGACCCCCCGAAGAAAAAAATTTCATTGAAGGTAGCCGATATGGGTATCAAATGAAAGGTCTTGATGAGAACTTTACAAAACAGGTTTTAGTTTGGCAAAGTTTGCTTCGAGGGGCGCACAGGGAGGGGAAATACACGAAAAATTTGTGTCCCCACCCCTCGCGATTGGACACCTTCCATCCGAAAAATCTGAAAAAAATCAAGAATGTAGGCCTTGATGAGTACAACAACAACAAATACATGAGAAGTCGCAATTCACTCAACTTTGTTAGTAATAGTATGATTTATCGATTTTTTGTTTTCTTGAATAAAATCTTAACGGTACTCTTAAATTCAATGAAATTCAGTACGTGGATGTCTATTTATAAGATTGATCTATCTTGAAAGTGTCATAAAGATTGAATCATATTTAGCGAAGTTATAGCGGTTTGAATTTTCCTGTATTACCATCGAACAATATGCGCTGCATGTATTACTATGGCAACATATGGCTATGGAACAACATGCGCTTTTTACCGACTCAGACACTACAGTTTTGCTAGGATTTGCGTGAAAATTTCAGGAATGATAGGTGTCATGAATAACTTTGAGAATCAGTTCAGCTAGTGGTATCAGTAATCGTAAAACAAAATAGTGGCTGTTTTAAATGCGAAGATTGAATAATTTTGAGTTATTTTTTCCCAACTTCAACGTTTAAGGTACATGCTTTGAACACTTGATTCAATTTAATGAATGACTGAAGCTGAGTACCTACAATTAATACTCATAAGTGAAACAAGTCAAGGAGGCGGGAGGGAGCTTCTAACAAAAGGGCTTTGTAACAACTCTATAATTCGAAAAAATTGGCTATTAATCGATGATAACAGTACAGGAGAGTGGCCCCTGGAAAAAAAATTCATCAAACGTAGCCGATATGAGTATGAAATGAAAGTTTTCATGGGAGCTTTTCAAAACAGTTCTTAAACTGTCAGTTTTTGCTTCAGTGGGGGCACAGGGGGGAAATACATGAAAAATGTGTTTCCTCCCTCGCGAATGGACATCTGAAATAATTATCAAGGGAAATATTTATGACTATAACAATAACAAAAACCTCAGAAGTCTAAATTCTTTCAACTTTGTTAATAATAGTATGATCTTCGAATTTCACAGTTTCTCCAATAAAATCGTCATTGACATGCTTCTTGACTTTATTCAATCTGCTGACTGCATTTTGAAAATTGAATACAAAACCCTTCTGACATGAGCGTAGGTCTGTTTACCCAACTTGTTTCTTCTTTTGTCAGAGTGCGCGCCTTATGTCTGACTAGTGTCAATGTCAAACGAAAACGACGAACATTATCTATGGCTATAAAAACGCAACGCCGCTGACGCCGACGATTCAATTTCTCGGATTTATTGTTTGCTGGTGCTGGTGAAGTGGTTACTGATTTAATTTGATTACATTCTTTTATGATATTGAAATGTTGTTGTTATCCCTACAATACTGGAACGGCTATGTACTGTACTACAAGATAATTTAGATAATGTAAACAGACGTGCCGTGGTGGATTTGGTGTGTGGTGCTGGTGTCTAACAATTCTAGCAAAAAAAAATGTAATTACTTACTGAAATACAAATAAAATAGGTAAATAGTATAAACAAGTAAAATACATACTAAAAAGAAAAGACGTCAACTAACTTAAATCGATTTTAAGCTTTATAAATTATAATATAGTTCAGTTAGTGTACTGTACAAGTAGCAACATACAAAGCCTACTTTAATTTTTAGTTGTAAAGTAAAATATTGTATTGTCACGTGTTATGGTTCGCGGCCAATCATTTTAATGTTCCGGGGAAGTGAAAACGCAATGTCTTTTAAATTAAATCAAAAGAGTTTATTTATTTACCAAAAAAATGCACAATCACTCATTTCACTATTTCACAATTTTAATTAGAATCTAAATTTCACTTGTCAATTAATTTTCTATCGCAATTGTCTACTAAAATCACTTCACACTCAAACAATCAATATCGCCTGTACTTCGCGTATCGCAGTTTTCTATCGCGGTTGTAATGAATGATCCCCCCGTTCATTCAGCTCGCCTTTATATAGGGTCTCTAATCATTCAACTCAGTTCTCGTACATTGGTGAATTAGCGGGAACATTCCAGCAGCTTAATTGATGGAGCAGTGACTCACTTTCAGATGTTGATCATGCTTGTTGGGTTCTCGTGGTTTCGAGTAAATTCGTTTTGTTGATGTTCTTAATGGTTGTGAAAACAATTGCGACAGTAGCTCGCAGAATTATTTGTACATGTAACACTGCCCCCACCTCAGTTCTTTTCGCCCCGAAAAGATGTGTCGCCACTTGTAGTCAATTCTCTCTGGGTGTAATATGGGGCAAGACGGTCCAGGTGCACGGTTTCCATTTTGGCTCTCGGCTTACGATGTTCCTGTATTCGGAAGACGACGTCGTTGATTCGCTTTGTAACTCGGTATGGTCTCTCCCAATTATGTTGCAACTTTGGAGACCTACCCTTTCGCGGTTGCGGGTTATATAGCCACACCAAGTCATCTTGCTGGAAGCCAGTAGAATTTGCCTTTAGATCATAACTGGTCTTCATGCGGTCAGTAGCCGATTCGAGGTGTTTTCGCACTGTCCGATGTATCTGGTTCAACCGTTGTCTTAGCTCACTTGCGTACTCCGAGATCGTTTGGGGTTTCTCAGGGGGTGTCCCGAACTTTATATCAGCTGGCAGACGAGTAGTCTTTCCAAAAATGACTTTGGCTGGGGCATGGCTCGTCGACGCATGTTCGGCAGCTCTGTACGCCGTCAAAAATAATTTGCAAGGTACGCCGTACCTACTGACCCAATTTAACACTAGCTGTTCGGCTACAGTAGTTGCTTCCTGGTTGGGAATGGGGTAGACCTCGGGCCACTTGCTGAAATGATCGGCGACAACCAGCGTGTATCGATTTCCCCATTCAGATTCAGGTAAGGGTCCAGCGATGTCAACAGCAATCCTTTCAAACGGTACCCCCCCGGTTTAAGGTTTGCATCTGTTCTCTCAGGCGTCGCTGTGGGCCTTTGACGGAAGCGCAAATTGTGCATGTGCGACACCAGGGCTCTACGTCTTCTCAAGCGTGGAGCCAGTAGAACCTTTCCCGCAATTTCGCAAAGGTCTTGTTAACACCAAGGTGGCCTCCCGAGGATCCGTCATGCATTTCCTTAACCACATCGGGGATTCGGCTTTTGGGAAGTATAGTTTGCATCCTATAGGAGCTGCCACCCACCGTTTCCCATTTCCGCTTGAGTACGCCACCCTCCACCTGAAGGGAGTTCCATTGTGCCCAATATCTTTTCAGGGTTGTGCCATGCATTGAAACGTTTTTCCACTCAGGTCACCCAGTCGTCTCCTTCCATACGAGTAATGGTCCGATATCATCATTGGCTAACTGGGCGTTTCGAATCTCCTCCGATGACCACCCTTCATCAAATTCAGCCGTTATCAATCGCAGATCAACGGTCGGCTGCGTTTCCTTAACCCGTTGGCAATGCTTGCTATTAGCTGGACATGGATGACGAGATAGGGTGTCAGCATTTCCATGAACTCTGTCCTTGTGAAGTAGTTGGGGCCTCACTAGGTCTGGTCGGATCGTCGATCGGGTTGCACCAGTGTCGCTTGTTATGGTGCAATGTTCTTCATCAACTTGACCAGGAAGGCATAAGTCTGTTTCTCTACGATGTTGCCTTGACACGGTGATGGGGATGCTGGGATGTCGATCCTCCTAACCGACGTCCGTCGCATGAAGTTGGCCCATTCAGTTTGATGGGGTTCTATTCTGGGCTCCTGACACGGTCTGGATCTCCACCATTCTGGACAAAAGCTCCGTTTTCTTTGCTTCTTGCAGTCTCTTTGCAGGTGCCCCTTCTCACCGCAATCCCAATATCTAGGCGCACCATTTACTTGCGACTCTCGTTCATTTTCCGCGTACTCACACCTGCACTCGTCTGCCACTACCTTGCGTACCCGGGCAGTGGTACGAGCAACATTTTTCACTGCCTCAAGTTCAGGCTATAAGCCAATGCATCCTTGACTGTTTGCTTTTGAGCTAAACGCACAGCTTGTTGCAATTCCTGGTCTTCTAAGGCGCTGATGAATGCTTCTGTTGCTGCGTCATCTCGATGTTCTGGGTCGTAAGCTGGGTAAGCCAAAAGTGCCAGTCGCTCAATGTCTTGGGCTAGCTGCTGTAAGGTTTCGCCAGACTTCTGCATCCGATTCCGTAGCTGTGCCCAATAAATCTGCTTTATATGATCGCCTCCATAACGCATGTCGAGTACATTCATCATGACAGCCGGGTTTGTGTAAATCAACAGGGATAGTCTGCAAAAGCTCGGCAGCTTGGCCTCTTAGGGCAAGAATTAATGCGGTTGCTCGTTCCTGCTCATTCCACTGATTTATTTTAGTGGCGGCTTCAAACTGGATTTTGTAAATACTCCAGGCCGTTTGCCCATCGAATATTGGTGCTTGCACATTTCTGGATGTGCTTTGCGCTGCGGTTACAAGCGGGGCTAGTGAGGTGGTTACTGCTGCCTTCGCTGCTTCCGATTCCTTATTCACTTTTTCTATCTCATGGTTCATTCTCTCTTCGACCTGGCTGACCTTTTCCTCGAATTGGTAAACCTTTTCCTCGACCTGGTCAACCTTTTCCTCGACGCCTTTAATTTGTTTGTTCAGATGACCGAGTTCCACTTTTATTTCGGTTGACTGTTTCTCCAGCTTCTGTGTGATGTCTGCCTTGATTTAGATCGCTTGTTGGTCCAGCTTCGCTGATTGTTCATTTAGCTTCGCAGTTAAATTAGATGACTGTTCACTTAGCTTCGCTGATTATTCATCTAGCTTCGCAGTGATACTAGATAACTGTTCATTTAGCTTCGCTGATTGTTCATCTAGCTTCGTAGTGCGACTGGATGACATCAGCCTTAACATTTGCATCAGTGCATCTTCTGGTTCCTTTGATTTTGGTGTTTCTGCGTCTCCCTTAAGCTCCGCCATGGTAAATTCATTTAATTTGAAATGTTAGCTTCGTAGTTATTATTTATTCTTATTATTTCGGCTTTTATTTATTTTTCCACCAGTTTCCACGTTAGATTTCACTATTGTGCATTTTCCTTTTTTTTGTGTTTAAACGTTTTTCACTTTCAAAATTTTCTTTCTCACTTCCCAAAACCACTGTGGCGTGTTATGGTTCGCGGCCAATCATTTTAATGTTCCGGGGAAGTGAAAACGCAATGTCTTTTAAATTAAATTAAAAGAGTTTATTTATTTACCAAAAAAATGCACAATCACTCATTTAACTATTTCACAATTTTAATTAGAATCTAAATTTCACTTGTCAATTAAATTTCTATCACAATTGTCTACTAAAATCACTTCACACTCAAACAATCAATATCGCCTGTACTTCGCGTATCGCAGTTTTCTACCGCGGTTGTAATGAATTATCCCCCCCATTCATTCAGCTCGCCTTTATATAGGGTCTCTAATCATTCAACTCAGTTCTCGTACATTGGTGAATTAGCGGGAACATTCCAGCAGCTTAATGAATGGAGCAGTGACTCACTTTCAGATGTTGATCATGCTTGTTGGGTTCTCGTGGTTTCGAGTAAATTCGTTTTGTTGATGTTCTTAATGGTTGTGAAAACAATTGCGACAGTAGCTCGCAGAATTATTTGTACATATAACAGTATTTTCAATTGTGTTTTATGTCAACGTGTCACCATTCACCAACAAAATAATGAATGTCAAACCAGTCAAGCTAATGAATAGTGGCTATAGTATTAGATTCAATAAATAATTCGTGTTTGATTTTATTTCAGGGATAACCCTAATCTACTATTTATATTAAGGCACTATTTTAAAGACGTGAAGAAGGAGGCTGATCATGAAAGCAATATAAGTGCTGCTTGCAAGATATTTTCAAAAACATTGAAGAGAAGTCTGCACGCAACAACAAACTTCTTAAACCATATTAAAGTAAGTGTAACTAAAAATTTGCTTTTGTATGATATGATATAATAACATAGCTATAGGATACCTATTAGTTACTTTTAAAATTAATTAACTATTAATTAATTAAGAATAGGTAACCATGTAATTTTTTTCTGCGTTAACAAATAATTAACCTGGTTGTTGTTTTTTCTTTAGAGAAAATGCCATAACGATCTTCTGAAGGGGTATGAAGAATTGAAACCCCAGCATACAAAGAAAAGAAAGTGTAGTGTTGCAGAATCTGATCACAATAGTACCGCAAGTACGGCAAAAAAATGAGACAAAGTGTTCTTACAAATGCTTTACAGAAGTCGATAAATCTGGATAAATTAATACTAAACTTTGTTGTTGACACAATGTCACCTATGTCTATAGTAGAAAATAAGTCATTTAGAGCTTTAATTGAGGGAGCTCAACAACTTACACGTCCACCAAAATTGATGTGCTGCCGTACATGCAATAATAAAATTGCTTATGCATACACAGAATAAAAAGGTAATCTAAAAAATAAATTGAAGGCTGCTCAATACGTCTGTACCACAGCAGATATATGGTAATCTTCGAGACGCAGTTACTTAGGTATAACTGTTCATTGGATAGATCCGGACACATTTGCAAGGAACAGTCCTTCTCTTGCCTGCAGAAGATTCAAGGGATCCCACACAATCGATAAGATAGCAGAACTCATAATTGAAATACGTGAAGAATATGACTTAAGATTGTCCAAAATAACTAAAACAGTAACGGATAATGGCTTCAACATGGTAAAAGCTTTTAAAATATTTGGGAAACCTGATCTAGAAACTGATACCCTATTGAATGTTGATTTAGCAAATTTTGAAGTGAACATAAATGAAAACTTTGACAATAACAATCAGCAGGATGATGGTGATAATGATGATATATTAGCCCTGTATGGGTTTCCTGAACCTCAAGAGAATGATTTATACCAACTGCACAACCATGAGAGATGTGTAACCCATACCTTACATCTGATTCCGGTACGGGACATTGATAAAGCCAGACATAAAAATAATTTATACCGGAAACTTCATGATGCAGCTTTGGCTAAATGTCAGGCTGTTTGGAATATATGCTCTAGGTCACCGAAAGCATCTGAAATTTACTTGGAAGTTACTGGTAAGTCTCCAACTAGCCCCTGCCCAACTCGGTGGAATTCATATTACAATTGTATAACAGGTATATTTCAAGTCCAAAAAACCATAAATGAAGCTCTAAGAAAACTGGGATTATCAGTCCTGAAAGGAGTAGAAATACAGTTCTTCGTTGAATATGTTAGAACTTCTAAACCCAAAGCTGAGGCAATCAGGACCTTGGAAGATGACAAAGAGATATATTATGGATGTCTACAACCTGAATTGATAAGAATGCAAAAAATACTAGCTTCATTAGATATTGCCAACCCAATACATTGTGGACCGTTGATTGAAATATTAAAGGAAAGTATTGAAAAGCGTTTCGAAAAAATTGATTTAGAAGACCCAAGATCCAAGGGCAGCATTCTGGCAGCAGTATCGTATCCATTCTTCAAATTAAAATAGGTGCCTCAAAATAAGAAGGAGCTGTTAATCACAGAAGTTAGAAAATTTCAAAATGATAATTTAAAAAGTGGACTCCAATCATAGACATCAGAAAGACAAAAGCGATCCTAACTACATGTTCCAGGATTCAGACGCCTCTGCAACCAATGAGGGTGGTAGTGCCAATACTAGAATAGACCTGGAAACCCTAAAATATTTAAAGGATGAGTGCACAAGTCTGGAGATGCTAAACGCTTATTCTACAATAAAAAAAGTATTTTTAAAATACAACACAATACCTTACCAAGTTCAGCACTAATAGAAAAACTTTTTCGTACGGTGGGATGATTATGAGACCTCACAGAAGAAAAATGAGTGGTAATATATTCGAACAACTGGTATTATTAAAAAGTGTACTAAATAAAGAATTTATTGATACGCGTACTGATAAATATGACCAAAATGTCATGCATAAGGTGCCATTTAGTTTGGCATTGTACCTCTATTCTATTTCTCATGATAAATACCTAAAATAAATAAAAATATGATTCGATCTGGTCAAAAGGTATTTTATTTTGAAAAAGTTTTTTGAAAATACCTATTTTACATTTAGCATTTGGAATACAAAATGTAAAACTATTTGGTATTTTGCATTTGAAATAGTAAATCTGAAAAGTATTTTGCATTTTGTATTTAAATGCTTTTTTAAAACCATTTTGTACATCTCTGCAGAGAACCTCATCCAGTACTTGACTGTCACGGGAGCCAACTACCAGCCAGCGTGGAAATAATTATGCGAGCGCTATGACAACGACAGAGCTATCTCAAATGAGATGGTGCACAGGTTTTGGGACTTACCACGATGCAACAATGACGACGTAAAACAGCTCAAGGGCATGGTCGATATAACGAATCAGTTGGTGACCACGCTTTCATTCCTCAATGACAACGCGTTTGACTTGGTTGCTTCATTCGTTCTCAATCAAAAACTGGATGCAGGAACCTGGAAAGAATGACAGAAGGAAATCGGGCAGTCAAAGAACGTTCCAGCTCTTCAAGAGCTTTTGGCTTTTCTGAAGAGCCGATTCATCATGCTGGAAGCCCTATCAATTTCTTGTACGAAACCACTCGTTAAACGGTATGCGCTCGCCGTCTATTAAGCCAGTACTAGTGCACTGTGTCCAATGTGCAATGAAGATCACCGGCTTTTCAACTGCACAAAATTTAGTCAGGCAAGTGTACAAAAAAGAAGAGAACTGTTTAATTCGAAGTGATTATTTTTCAACTGCCTCAGTGATCAGCACGTAGCAAAAAAGGGCAGGTGTGCGGGAAAAAATACAACACAACATTGCATGTGTTTGCCACACAGTCAGTAAGCCCACAAGGAACCAAAAATAGCAGCATATGTATGTATGTGCACAGCTGACAACAGAAGCCAAGTTCTGTTAGCAACAGCGTTGGTTCGTGTGAGCGCACATTTCAACACTGGACCACAGACAGCGGAAATCATCACACTGAGGGCGTTATTGGATAATGGAGCACAAAGTTCACGCATTAGTGAAGCGGCTATGAGAGTATTAAATACCAAGAGGAAAAAGGCTAATTTATCTATTGGAGGTGTTGGTGGAGGTCATGAAGTTACCACACGTGGACAGACGACATTCGTAGCGCATGTGGAAGGAGAAAGTGGGAAGGAAGAAAGATTAATGTTCCACTGACTCATCTTGAACGCCATTACAACTCCCTTACCTTCTGTACAAACAGCCAGACATCTTCCGGAAAGGCTGAAGCCAGAGGAGCTAGCAGACCCGGGGTTTCATAAGCTTTAAAAAATCGATCTACTGATTGGAGCAGATATGCTTAGCGAAATCTTGCTACCTGGACTAAAAACAGGAAATCCATCGGTACAGCAGACAAAGCTCGAACGGCTGTTATTTGGTTCAGTGGCACAATCAACAAACAGACAAAGGTTTCAAGTTATGGTATCATACGATGAACTGGATAAGTCATTGCGTCGTTTTTGAGAACTTGAGGAAACTCCATCAACCATGCCATTGACAGCAGAGGGAAGGGAAGCAGAAGAGCGCTACCACAAGTTCACACGACGTCTTTTGAATGGGTCCTATTCAGTGCGATTACCATTCAAATCAAATACAAACGTGGAAAGTGACATAAGTGACACAAAGAAGGCAGCATTTGTTCGATTTCGTCAATTGGAGCAGCGTTTTCAAAGAGATCCAGCCTTACACAGGGAACACAAAGAATTCATGAAAGAGTATCTCAACCTTGGATATGTGGAATGAGTCCCAATCAATGCAGTTCACGAAAAACCGTCCAACTATTCACATCATGCGGTTATTAAGGACAGTAGCACAACAACCAAGCCTCGGGTGGTTTTCAACGCATCGCAAAAGACAAAATCTGGAAAATCACTCAACAAGCTATTACTTACTGGACCAACACTACAGGAAACCATTTTTCACATTCTAATGAGATGGAGGAGATGCGGTTACATCGGACATTGAAAAGGTGTATCGGCAGATATGGCTAGACGAAACTGATCGAAATTGCCTTCGAATCTTGTGGCGCTTCAAAAAGGCAAACCCGATTCAAATATATCGTCTTACAACCAATACATATGGAACAACAAGTGCATCATACTTAGCCGTTAAAACATTTCAACGCCTAGCCGAAGATGAACGTCAAAGCCTTCCAACTGCAGCCAGGGTTTTGCAGGAGGATTTCTATGTAAACAATTGTCTAACTGGAGCACACAAACTCAGGACATGGAATCGCTGCTAAGAGCCGTCAGTCGACAGGAGGGAGTCAAGGAAGACCTCCGAGAACAGCCATACCTGTTAGCGGGAACGGGTCCGCGGCACGAAATTGCGGAAGTGGTACAAAAACTCAACACTCCAGATTAGGAAGATACTGACATGAAGTCAGACGAGCTTACGGTAGTCACGGTGGGGAACCTCACGGCCTGCTGGAACTGCAAGCAAACCGGACATCGGTTTATTGCATATCGGGCGAGCGTACGGTTTTCTGCTAAGGATGCGGTAAGCCTGACACCTATTTCTCGGATTGCCCAGAATAAGCCACTTCAAAAAATGGACGAGCAAGTACCCGGCCAGTTCAGCTGTACCTCAAAACCCCACAGTAGGTTGCCAGCCTGCTGCGAATCCCAATATTCGTAATAATACACCAGCCTTGACAATTATGACTGCGGAGGTTTCCTCTCTTCCGGAAGCCTCTCCAACGACACTGTTGAAGCGACCACCACAGTTAATGCCTGGAAAACCCCGGCAGCCACAAATGCGCATACTAAAGCTCTATCATGTTCGACTGCATGAATACCGTGTGACTCGAGAGCGAATCTTTGCTTTCGAAGAAGTCACCTCTCACTCGCGCAAAGTAAATGGTCAACTCGTCGTTGGCGGAGTTTCCGCAAGAGAGTGCCCATCTGCCGTCAAACCCTAAGCTTATACAACATTTTGGAGGTTTTCGAAAACGATACCAGATCTTACGCCCCAATTAAAGTGTTGGGCGAAATCGCTATTGGACTGATTGACACGGGTGCAAGTTTCAGCTGCCTTGCCGTGGCTCAAAGGTACTCCATCAACCATCAACATCAACATACTGTGATAAAGCCCTGGCGCTCTGAAATCAGCACCGCTGATGGCACCAAGCATTCTGTACAGGGTAGACTGACCACACCTGTGACGTTCTGAGGTCAAACTAAGGATATTACCATTCTTCATTATCTTTTCTCTGGCTCAGAACGTGTACCTTGGCATCGACTTCGTCCTTCAGTTTGGTTTGGCCCCAGACTTATTCACCGACTCACCCTTAAATACTAGATATGTCAACAAATTTGCTTCTATACCCTACAGGCGTGAATTAACGCCTAACCAACGACAACGTGTGGAAGCATCCATTGCTTTTTTTCCATCTTAGGCTATATAAGGCCTTGGTCATACCACCCTGGTCTCATATGTCATCGATGATGGTGAAAGTAAGACAAAAAAGTAAAGAAACTATGCCATCTCACCGGCTATTGAAAAGTTAGTGTACGCAGAGTTGGACAGGATGCTCGAGTTGGGGGTTATAGAGGAGTCTCAAAGTGCCTGGTTGTCACCGGTAACCTTGGTGGTGAAGCCAGGTAAAGTATTTCTTTGTCTAGATACCCGAAAAGTCAATGCAGTGACCGTTAAAGATGCTTACCCTCTTTCCCTCATCGATGGAATATTGGAGAGACTGCCGAAAGCAAACTACATTACCAGTCTCGGCCTAAAAGATGCATCCTGGCAAATTCCACTCGATGAAGGGTTTAAGGATAAAACCGCTTTCACAGTACCCAGATGACCACAGTATCAGTTTTTCGCGATGCCTTTTGGCCTATGTAACGCTCCGCAGTGATGACCCGGCTGATGGACAAAATAATTCCACTTCATCTGAAACATCAAGTGTTCGTGCACCTGGATGATCTTGTACTCATCACGGAAACGTTCGACCAACACCTCCTTCTCCTGCAAGAAGTAGCCCTGTATATCAGTAAGGCGGGACTCGCCATCAACGTCCAGAAAAGTAAGTTTTTAATGAACGAGGTTCAATACCTAGAGCATGTCATCGGACATAGCACTTTCAAAACGGATCCGGACCAAACTTGGGCAATTAATGAGTTTCCCTGACCGAAAACCATTAAGCAGCTGCGACGTTTCCTTGGAGTATGTGGTTGGAACCGAATTTTCGTTCGAAATCACGCCACAGTTTCAGTGCCTTTGTCAGACAAGCTCCGGAAAGGGAGTCTCATTTGGATCGAGCTCAGTCGAAAGGCATTTGAAGAGCTAAAACAAGCCTTAACGTCAGCTCCAGTCTTGCACAGCCCCAACTTTAAGAAGCCCTACTCCATTCATTGTAATGCAAGTCAAGATGGAGTGGGAGCCGTGCTTGTGCAATTGACCGAAGAGGGAGAGGAAGCTCCCATTGCTTTCATGTCCAATAACCAAAGGAACTACACCGTATCCGAGCAGGAATGCCTGGCAGCGGTGATAGCTGTAAAGAAATTTCGGGTATATACCGAAGGCCACCAGTTTGAAATCATCGCAGACCAGTCTTCGCTACAATGGCTGATGAACCAAGGGGACCTAGGGCTCTTAAACTGCAAGGGTTCAAGTTTTCCATCAAACACCAAAAAGGGACCCAGAACACCGAGCCCGATACTCTTTCACGAATGTTTACACGTGAGGGAGTAGAATTGACAGTGAATGACGATGACCCCATTGAGATAGATTTGGACAGCCCACATTTTGAGTTAGACAGCTACAAAGAATTGAGGCAAACCATTGTAACCCAACAAACACAGTTGCCTGATTTGAAAGTGATATACGGCTATGTTTATCAATGAAATAAATACGCCACCTGTGATCCATGGCAGAAAGAAGAGTCCTGAAAACTCTGGGTACCGGATGAAATGACTCATAATCTGATCCTCCGCACACACGACCATCCTTTAAGTGCCCACTGTGGTTACGGTCGGATGCTTAGGTGACTTAAGAAATACTTCTTCTGGCCTAAAATATCATCCCAGGTCAAAGACTACGTGAGCACCTGTGAGACCTGTTAAGGCACTAAGCCTCCCAACTCGCCCCTTTGACCTCCTATGGGTCAAGTCAATGTTCCAGAGCGCGTATTCCAACGTCTATATAAGGATCTACTTGGTCCAATCCTCGTTCTTCTATGGGACACATTGGAGCTATCGTTGTGTTAGATCAGCTCTTTAAATTCCCACTGGTGGAACCTATTCGCAAATTCACGACTCCACCAATCATGAAATTTTTAGAGTGTTTGTGGTACCAGAAAGTATGCACTCAGACAACGGAGTACAGTTCCGGTCTCGGCAGTTTAAGGTTCTACTTGAACAGTACGGTGTCGAACACCGACTGACGCCCATAACATATACTCTCCTCAGTCTAACGCATCAGAACGTTTGAATCGCACACTGTTAGCCGCGATCCGTTCTCATGTCCATCCAACTCAGAAGGATTGGGACCGCAGATTGTCCGCCATCACTTGCCATGGCAAATCATACAGGCTTCTTTGGTAATTGAAGGATTTTGGAGATCCCGCCGGTGCGTTGGAGCCCCATGAGCATTTAGGAGAACTCCGCCTACAAATCGGAAGGAAGATAAAGGTCTCAGGGCATGCAAATGAGGCGCACTATAACCTCAGGTCTCGACATTTCAATTTTAAAGAAGGGGATGAGGTTTTTCGTTGCGATTTCCCTCAAAGCGACGCCACTGGGCATTACAACGCCAAGCTAGACCGGCGTTTCCTGAAAAACCGTGTACAGAAGGCTGTAGGACCCAATCTTCACCTCCTTACCGACATATCGGGAAAAGAAGTCGGGGTATATCATGCAAAAAACCTGCGTCAATAGTTACATGTAAACGTCTGTTTTGTCCGTCCGTACTCAATTTTAACCATGCGCAAAGTTTACACACTTACCGAAAAGCGAAAATCTAATCAGCTAATAATTTTCTACAATTGTCCCACTCCACGTTTTGACCTCAAAAACAATTGATCTTCCTTCAGCTCCTGTTTCGCAATCCTCGTTACCTTTGGATTGCGAGAAAATAAGCTGCAAGCTGCTCGAAGACCTTCCTAACCCTTATCCGAAATTTTAATCACAGATTTAGACAAAAAAAGATTTCATTACTTCCATTCATAATTGTAATTTATAAAATAGTTTGCAAACGAGTTCGGCTGAGCGAGCAGTTGATTGAATTTACCGGTAGCTACATGGTAGAAATAAAAAAGAAATTAATTTTTGGACGGACCGTGGTAGTCGACTTACAACTGCGACCCGAAAAATGGACAAGGACGGCCGCCATCGGTGGAATGGAGGAATCCAGTTGATTCTTCGTTCGTTCGTTCATATTGTGTGGTTAAGAAAACTTAAAACTGTTGCAATGGATATTTTCCATTTGCAAACTTGAATAGAAAGGAGTGGAGAAATCCAGTCGATTCGTTGCTCGTTCGCTTATTTTGTGCGGAAGAAAGCTTAAAACTGTCGCAATCGATATTTCCGTTTGCAATCATGAATAAAATGTTGCGAATGAGTGCAAAGATGGAAATACTCCTGAACGATTATGAGTTGTTGGGTGCAATTGGTCGTAGTGGAAGGTAGTGGTGTGAGGTTTGCGAGGTTGTGAGTGGCTGACCGGAGTTACCACTGCCGTCAAGAGTGCTCGCGCTTGATCGAGTAGATAGGGAAAAATTCCACAGGCCAGAATTCGAATCTGATAGTTCGACTTGCGATCGCAAAACAAGAAGCACGCTGGGGAGTTTGCCCACCAGGTAGCTGGCGAGAAAAAGTAAAGTTCCGAAGATTTAATTTTGATTGCTGGCAAATCGTTTCGTGTCTATCGGTTCCAATTACAGGGCAAAACATATTCACAAGATATTAAGATCGCGAAGTATAATTTCCAATCGTGAGATATGTGGGTTAAATGACAAGAAAGGCGAAGTAGTTTTAGACGATTTGAGTCAGTAATTTTCTTTGACTCTTAATAGGTTACCTCCTTTTTGACCTCGGTCGATATTTCTTTAACTCTC
Source organism: Odontomyia ornata (assembly GCA_963969285.1). Taxonomy (NCBI): domain Eukaryota; kingdom Metazoa; phylum Arthropoda; class Insecta; order Diptera; family Stratiomyidae; genus Odontomyia; species Odontomyia ornata. The sequence continues at coordinate 95,236,359 of OZ017742.1, forward strand.
GAAAGTTGTGGGAGCGAAATTTTTTTGTAGTGGGTGCTTGTACTGAGGAAAAGAACCCGCCCCACGACACCGCAACGCCAGCCTGCCAATACATTCATGCGTCCCCAGTGAAGGCCAATCTTGGCGGATCTTGCCATCCTCTTTTGCCGAGGCAGCAGGCTATCGCTGCAGTCCTGAGCGGACATACCAATATACTTATTTCACTACACAATACTAGAATGTATGTATTCCTAAATAGCCAAATATCAAATATAATGCATTACCAACAAGCCAAATACCCAATATAATGAAATAATCTAGCCAAATAATCCACTAGTACACTAGAATGTATTCCTAACTAGTCATATAATAAATAAAATATAGTTCTACCTAGCCAATTAGCAGAAAATCAAGCGAAACAGTGCAAATATCAGATGATTAAGCAAAGTAGCTCACTTAGCCTATAACTAGCCAACGGTCAGAGACAATATAGTCTTAATTAGCTAAATACCAAACGTTCGATTCACTAAATCAATGTAATGAGCCCCAAATCGGTTTATCATCAAATACAATTAGCATTGTCATCGGTCTCAGGATTACCTGACAATAAGGTCATTAATCTAATAAAACAGAAAACCAGCAAAAAATAAAAACATCATCATGACGAAACATAGCAACCTTGAAAAACACTTCCGCAAACTCCAAGCGTCAAATTGCTGCATCCTTTGTTTACTCCTGCCTGAACTTGACCACACACAATGAGTAACAAGCCTGGCAAACGACTCCGTACAGAAAAAACAACAAACAGCAGCCTCAACCTACATTGTTAACCCGAGAACATGGAAACAAATGAACGTCTTTGCGGAAAAAGACCAAAATAAAAACAAGACGTTAGCGTCACATGTGGAAATCATTGAGCTTTCGAGCATGGCTTGCAAAAATTGCCCAATGCAAACGAATTTTACGGAACCGACAATTTTTCAGAGTAGAGTAGAGTTTACCTGGGCAACATAAAAAATTGCACTAACAAAATATTAAGCTTCGGGTGGAAAAAATTGAACCCAAATAAAGCATTCCTTGCAAAAATATCTGAATGGAATTGGCTAAGGAGACATTGTTCACCATGGATTTCCTTTCATTGGAAAATTCTTCATCAGCAATTTCCTGGATGGAAAATTAACAATTAAAGCCAAAGCGGACATTGGGATGGGAGCTTTTCGTGCTGCTGTTTAACGCGCACACTTCCAAAAAACGCTTCTTCGGCCTTAGACCGGGCGTTCTGCAAGTGATCAATCGAACGCTTAGTCTGGGAGTTCCACCAGTATCCAGCCAAAATGGTTCTTCGGCCTTAGCCGGAGCATTCCACTGGTATGCAGCCAAAACGGCTCTTTGGCCTTAGCCTGGGTGTTCCACCAGTACCCAGCCAAAATGCTTCTTCAGCCTTAGCATGGGCGTTCTGCAAGTGATAAACAAAACGCTTCTTCGGCCTTAGGCTGGGCGTTCTGCAAGTAATCAACAAAATCCTTCTTCGGCCTTAGCTTGGGCGTTCCACCAGTATCCAGCCAAAACGCTTCTTCGGCCTTAGCCTAGGCGTTCCTTCAGTAATCAGTCAAAACGCTTGTTCGACCACAGCCTGGGCGTTCTACAAGTATCTTGCCAAAATGCTTCCTCAGCCTTCAGCCTGAGCGCTCTGCAAATAATCGACCGAACGCTTCTTCTGCTTAGCCTGGGTGTTCTACCGATCTCCAAACAAATGCTTCTTTGGCCTCAGTCAAAGGTGATTTGCCGAGCAAATCACCTCAACCATTTGATTCTTTGGCACCCCAGCCTGGTAAATGGTAAGCGTTATTACATCCTCATTTGAATCACTGCTCTGGGAGCCCTTGTCTCGTATCTACCAACCGTTTCTTCCACAGGCTCCAATAGTTGCATCCTTTGGTCGGCTCTGCCGACCCCGTCACTAACAGGAGCACTCAGAGGCCACTTACGCCACTGTAAGACGGCCTGATGACCGCCGTTTAGTTGAATCAATACATCAGGAGTTTCCTCCTCTAGAGGAGGCGTTAGCAGCCAACCTGCGAGCAGCACCCCGTCCTATTTCTATTGAAGAGTACCGGGTGAGGAGTGGACCTGTAGGATGACACCGGCAAGACGACCAACACCAGAACCTGAGCCAGAGACAGATTATCACATCAGGGGGTGGATGTCGGGTATAGTTACGTTGTAATGATTTTTCCGTCTTAGTCACGAACGAGGAACCGACCTCTCATCGGTTCTAGACGTTAAGTCTGAGTCGTGCCAACGAATGGTACCAACCAGTCAACCAATCGGTGCACCGTAATCCATTTTCGCGGTGGCTGCTTGTCGGCAAGCTAGATCGGAGAGGATTTCGGTCGCGGGTCTTAAAATGGATTACACTCAATTACATTTCTTTCAGCCACCATTAAAAGCCCGTTTCAAATGCGTCGAAAACACAATCATACGGAGAAGAAACCTACTTTACATTACTCTGCATTTCTTCATATATCCAGTCAAAGTGCGAAAATCTAATCTCCATTCCGCGTTCCCGAATTTTACCGACGCGGTACCGAAAAAAAAACCTATGTTAACGTGAAACCGACGAAAGCTACCCTAAAGAAAAAGGCGAACCACGCGAAACCGACCTTAGCGGATTTTTTCAAACCCTACCCTCTCGACGGCATACTTACCCTTCACTCTCACTGCCTCTGGAAGAGAAGGACCACTGGAAAGGAAAGACTGAGTTAAGTCAGCAATTCATTATACTTTTGTATTCTTTCACAAATATTCTCCTAAGCATCTGAACAAACATGCTAACTGTGCTTATATTAACTCAAATGATTTAAGTTGTTATCTACATTTATATCTGCTTAGAACCTACTGTCTACTTATCGATTATTGTTTCAATCTTGAATTATCATTATCAATCGATATATCCAGATATTATAGGCTTCCTTTTTCAACAATCACTTAGCTCGATAACCAGGGTTATATTGTGTTGAACAATTAATAAGAATTATGATAAAAATTGCACATTATAATTTGTGTCCGTATTTCAAAAATTTCCTTTTTTTAGGGTTTTGTACTAAAATACAAAACCCTATTGCAATCACGACCTGTGTCCGTCTGTCCGTCCGTCCGTCCGTCTGTATGTCACAGCACTTTTTCTCCGAAACTATAGAGGCTACAGCCATGAAACTTTGTGAAAAGGTCAGAAGTGGTGACCTCTTGAAAGTTCAAGGGCGGAAAAATTTTTCAAAGGGGTTTAAGGGGGGTCTCTCCGTATAGGGAGGTGACCCCTCAAAAAAAAATTTTCACCATTGGTAGTCGAGTAGGGTGTCATTGGAAAGGTCTCAACGAGATCTTTTCAAAACAAGTCTTAAAATTGCCTTACAAGTACGGAGGGGGAAGGGGAAATGTACGAACTTTTCGCGTACAGAGGAGTGGGCCCTGAAAAAAATTTCATGAAAGGTAGCCGATATGAATATCAACTGAAAGTTCTCTATGAGAGCTTTTCAAAACGGTTCTTAAACTGACAGTTTTTGCTTCAGTGGGGGCACAGAGAGGGGGGGAAATACATGAAAAATGGGTTTCTAAAAAATCTGGAAAAATTATCAAGGGAGATATCTATGGGTATAAGTAAATACCTCAGAAGTCACAATTCTTTCAACTTTGTTAATGATAGTATGATCCTCGAATTTCACATTTTCTTCAATAAAATCGTCTTTGACATGTTTCTTGATTTTATTCGTTGCTGGTTACTGCGTTTTGTAAGTTAAGTACAAAACCCTTCTGACATGAGCATAGATCTGTCTACCCAACTTGTTTTTGTTAGGAACATGATTTATCTACGACAGTCTCCTTTCTGTATTCATATCATTATGTTACGGGGTTATTAGAAAGTCATCAGTAATTTAATATACGAGTACATAAACACGTCGTCCACTGGCCTTGTTTAATGTTAATGCAAGCCTGGTTACTTTTTATATTTAAAATATATGAATGACTGTTGTTTTCAGCAATCTCTATATTTTCCCCTTTTTTTTGAACATGAGATTGCATGCATGTGCATTCTACTTAAAGTAAATATTTTTAGACATAAGATATTAAAACTAAGCCCAATGTAAGTATTATAGTTTAAGATTAAAACGGTAGAGTGAGTAACGTAAATACAATTTGTCTAAACCAAGGCTAGTCTCAAATTTGTGTCTTGTCTGTAATTTTAAGATGATCAGGATTACGGAAACTAAGCCAATTATTAAAAGAGTAATTTCCACTACCGTCTTAACTTTATCATCGCTGTTCAAAAAGCAAATGTATAATAGTTGCCCTTTAGTCAGACGGCGTTTCGTCTGGCTTCTCAAAAAAGACCTGATGAACAACTGATAACATAATTTTATTATTAATGTCTTTTATAGTACAATTTTTACAAGTATTCAATTTTTAGTATCGCAAAGTCCGTAGCGCGGTCATTGCCTTAGTGCTGAGTCGTTGAGAATTCCTAGAGTTCATTGCAGCTTGTCACATGTTTGATGTCGTGGTCAGCAAAAAGTTCATGATCTCCGTGGAAATGAAATTTTCGGAGTAAGCATATTACACGAATTAATTTATTTGTAATTGGGGCATTGATCGCGCGCGGAAATAAAAAATGTTTGGAATGTGCAAATTGCATATTAAGTCGGCTCAGGTGCAGTCCAGAGTACGTTGAACGTTAATCGCGCGTGGAAATTAGATTTTGTTGATGCGCGCAATTCTGTGTGAATTTTCATTGAACAATCGCTAATCACTTTAAACTCATTTAAATCTTTTTGCGTTCGGTTCCGATTACAATATCACATTTAAAACATCTTGAAGAAAAATCAAATCAGCCTAATATAGTTTCAATACCTTCCATCGATTTGACCTAATTTGTAGCTAACCAACGTTTTATTTTATCTTCATTTAAACATACTCCGCATTATTATTTTTTTTTTTTTCGTACATTGCGATTATTATTTCAATAAGAGCCGAAGACGTCGAATTCCCAAAGCGATAACTTCATGTTTGTTCAGTTATATTTTACGAAGGGCACTATAACGATAGCAGATAGATTATACGTAGTTCTGCATTGATTCTCAAGCAAGGGTGGAACGAGTATGTACTTTTAAAATTTTTTCTTTTATTTAACTGGGTGCAACACTTTTTAATTCGTATGCTAGTATAAGAGATGGAGCCCCGATATTTACAATTATGCTACTCGGAAATGTAAAATCGACTGAATCAAACTTGCAGACTCGGTAAAAGTCTTCGAACCAAAGACATATAAACAAATGCACGAGCAACGAGAATCTGTGTACTCGTCCATGTGAGGAGCAAATTTGCCACATAAATAAGTTATAAATAACTTACGCTCTCGAAACTACATAATTCCCTCTGCTTCTCCTTCCCCTTTCTTTCCAGACAGGTTTTCTTTTTCTCTCTTCAGAAGAATCGCTTCCCCCACTGACAACCGCGCACACCAACGAAATTTCATTTCACGTGCACGCGATCGCGCCTTCGTTATCATTCGGAAAACAGTTTGAGTACAAACAACAAACGACTCTCACGGAAAACTCGAAAGTCAAAGCAAAAGAAAATCGAAAAGAGCGTGAAACATGCGGGAAAACTCATGTGTCAAAGTGAATGGAAATTTCATAAATTTTTAATTAAAACAGTGAATTAAAGTTCCAATTACGTACGCGCGATCTTTAAAATTAAAAACTTTTTAAATGTTAACGTTTTTCGCCGTGAATAGAGTGCTAAAACAAAATCATGTCACTTCACATTTCAACTTCACACAACTTTAGCGAAGGTTGCCAATTGCTTCAGCTCCTACGACCGGTTGCGGATCCAGTACTCTCAATATCTATGCTTCGAACCTATGGTTTTTTGTTGACTGTTGAGTTCATACAGTTACAATGAGCTACTGGCTATTATATTCCATGCGATATTAATTCAATCCATACCTATATTGCGACTGTGCGCTCAGCTGTCTTACGAATTTGGATTTGCGCCAAAAATTATCGTGCTCACTTGTACTTCATCACCTTGTCAGCGGTGCTCTGTTTCTTCATCATCATCGCTATCTAGAACCACTTCCTCATGATCAGGTTTTTCTGTCGTATAATCCTTGGATTCGTTCACCTTTGTCAGGGAGTTTAGAGATCCGCTGCTTACTCTCGAGAAGCTTCACTTGACGATCGCGGAGTGCCAGTAATTGTGGCCTCGTCAATTTTGTTAGCTCTTCAATGGGGCGCTCGGCTCAAAGTGTTGGTAATTCACCAGGAATTCAAGTTAACTTCGGAAGAGTTATTTTCTCCAATTTGGATCACTCGGCGACGCATTCACATGCGAAATGACACCGTTGTTTACCAAGCGCGCATTCCCAACTGTCTATAAACTCCGCCTAAATAGCGGCTGATATATATGTTCGGCTGGTATACTTGGATTATTCCCCAAATGGTCTCTACTATTGGCTAACGTTTTATAAAACCTAGAAAAACAATCTCTTATTAATTTGTAATTATTGGTGATTCTATTTACACCAGCTCCTAAACACGATAAACAGCTAAGGAACACAGTCTGATTAAGCGAAACAACAAGCACCATTAAGTGTTCTTCTAGATTAGCTAAAAATGATTCACTGGGCTGTTCCATTAACGGGACAACTTGTTCTGTTATTTCAGCAACCAAACTTATGACTTCGGTGTAATTGCTGAATGGCACTCACTACTCCCACACTCTGCTACCATGTAGCTGTCAATTCACTTTAACATCCCACGACAAAACTGACGTGGGATGTGAAGCCGTCACAACTAACATGAGATGGTAAGCCACATGGCAACAAGGTGTATTGGTAGTGGTCGCCGCGGCGTCGAATGATTCATTACAACGTCTCATCAAGGTCAGCGTTAGCGAAGACGAGAAGGCCAAATTTCGGGACCGGGCGTGGGTCCTCTATTGAGAGAAAAAACGAGCGAACCGCCGCCGGCGTGCGCTTTCCCACCAGATGCCCCCACGTGCCAGGACCAACGAAACGGATCGACTCTAGAGACTATCACGCCATCACTAACTCATGTTATGTCAAAGAACCCATTTATCAAACTCTATTAGCTTTAAGAACTGTTGGTACGAATTATAACGTTTTATGGAAAGTAATACCCAAGTCTTTCCTTTTCTCTGGTTTGGTATTTGAACTCCTCAGGTGTTCACAGCATCTAGTGACTAGCCGAATACTTTGGGCTCGGAGTACAAGGCCCTCTCAACGGCAACGAAAATACAAGTAAAGTATGTAGCTATTGTGTGTGTGTGAGCGGTCGTCGTCAGTCAGATCGGAGGGTCGTGTTTCACCCGTTCTACGGAGCAGTCGAAAGGTCGTGTCTCAGCCGTCGTCGGTCGTGTGCAAGCCTTGTACATTAAGCCGTTCAACCCATCGGTCGTCACTCAGTTGTCGCTACAGCCGCTATGCGAATACTTACATAATATCAATTTATCTTTTTTATAGCAGTTTATATGCATAAAGACTATTCAATATTACATTTGGGGGCTCAATCGTTTGAGAACATAGTTTAGTAGTGCATTCGCCGTGGATTTGGCACATGACCCCGCAAAAACTGCGCAGTGCAGTGCAAGCGAGGCAACAGCAAGTGGCACAATCTAGGAAACCATACAATACGAGAGCAGTGCAGCGGATTAACAGCAGCAGCAGTATGAGCGATTCGGAAAGAGCGAAAAATGTACTTTTGAATACAGCTTCAACCTTAGCAACAGCGGTTAAGTGCGACGAGCTTCCTGTAAGCGGTACAGAGAAGCAATACAGTGTGTTACCTAGCTGTTCTTACACAAATATAGCAGCAGGAGGTTTTCCAGAAGCAGCAAAGCCCGCCACACCCGCCGCGCCTACTGCACCCACCAACGATGGTGAACTTTTGCAGCAGTTGATTCAATTGCTATCACCGCAAATCCAGGCGGATGAAGTCGGAAAGAATGACACCAAGCTAGTGGTCGAAAACTTCGCGAGAATAATACCAGACTTCGACGGTGAAAACATGACCATAAGGCAGTGGCTAAGTGATTTTGAACTGAACTCCGACGCTTATGGACTTACTGAAAAGCAGAAGTACGTACAGGCGAGAGCGAAAATGACTCGCACGGCAAAGCTACTACAACAGTGTGTGACTATAGTGCTCTACGCCGATTATTGTTAGAAGAGTTCGAAAGAGAATACATATGCGGTGCTAAAATACCCAAGCAGCTGAGTGAACGTAAGAAGCGCAAAGATGAAACGTTTCATGAATACTTGCTTCAAATGAAACGTATTGCCGCTCGAGGGATAGCCGATACTGAATCCATTATTCGATACACAGCGGACGGTCTGAATTCGAAGAGTTATTTCCGATTTAACCTTTACCGGTGTAAGTCATTCAAAGAATTAAAAACCGAATATGATATATATGAAATTTTAGTTCACAAGGAACAACAAGTGAAGCCAAGTTCGACAGGAACCAAGCCGAAAAAGCAACATTGTTATAATTTCGGGTCAGCGGATTACCTCCGGAAAGACTGGAAGGTAGATATGAAATGCTTTCGCTGCAACAAATCCAGACACATGTCAAAGCAATGCACAAACAATGCGGTGGTGAATGTCATATATGGAAAAAATCGGCTGAAGCAATTGACAGTCAACGCCAATAAGGTTAATGCGCTGGTGGACACGGGAGCTGATGTTTCCCTCGTACGAAGAACAGTCGGCAGCAAATTTGGCAGCGTTGTAGCAGTTAACGGCAGTGCAGCATTATAAGGCTTAGGCAACACAACAACCCACCCTATTGGCGAAGTCGTTGCGGAAGTGCAGGTGGATAGCATGCGGACGAGCCACAAATTTCTGGTTGTGGAGGACAGCGTTATGGGATGCGATGCTATTCTAGGGGATGATTTCATCAGGAAGTTCAAAATGAAGTCTACCCCGGCCGGTTATAAGTTTTCTCCTCCTTCGAGGGAGAAAACTGAGGAAACAAATCAGATAAGTACCTTTAACATTGTCCAATCACTTACTGACGTTGTTGTACCCCCACAATACAAACATATCGTGCAGAGGATGGCCGACAGCTATCAGCCAGCTGCATATATCGAGGAATGTCCTGTGAAGCTGAAGATTGTTCCTGACGGTGAAATCCGGCCATTTCGACATTCACCAAGTCGCGTAGCAGTAGGAGAGATAGATGCTGTAAAGAACCAGATTGATGAGTGGCTAGAAGCGGGCATCATTCGTCGATCCACATCGAATTTCGCTAACCGAATGGTTATTGTCAAGAAAAAGGACGGGACTAATCGGGTTTGCGTTGACTACCGTCAATTCAATAAAAACGTTTTGAAGGACTGTTTCCCCGTGCCGATTGTCGATGAAGTTTTGCTGAAGCTGCAGAAAGCGAAATATTTCACCGTAATGGATTTGGAAAAGGAGGAGGATAGTAAAAAATACACAGCGTTTATCACGAAAAATGCATTGTACGAGTTTAACAAGGCGCCGTTTGGATTCCGTAACTCTCCAGCAGTTTTCATTCGATTTGTGAACTGTGTGTTCCGGAACCTGATTGACGAGGACGTCTTGGATTTATAAATGGACGACAAAATTATACATGCGGAGATGGCTGAACTTTGCATTGCGAAAACGAAGCAAGTTTTTAACGTTGCAGCTGCAGCGGGACTTAAAATCAAATGGAAGAAGTGTCGTTTTCTACAAGCATCGGTAGATTTCTTAGGACACATTGTCAAAAATGGTCGCATTAAGCCCGGCATAGAAAAGACGAGTGCTGTTCGAAAATTCCCGGTTCCGAAAACAATAAAGGCCGTTCAGTCTTTTCTAGGCTTAACGGGATTTTTTCGAAAATTTATGTATATTTATTTATTTATTTATTGCCAAACAAGGCAGAGGTACAAAAATTTAAAAATATATTTTACAATTTATTGAAATTTTATGAAAGTAAAATATTCTTTTCTTAATCTATGAATGAAATGATGGGATTAAGAGGATAGGGCATTAGACAACAAAGTTTTGAATTGAAATCTGGAAATTGTTGGGGAGTAGTGCACACTTAGTGAGTTGAATGTTTTGTAATACCTGTTTATAGGTTCGTTATCAGCGTAAACTGTGTGATGACGCTTTTCAACCAGCAGACGTGAATGCCTTGTGAAACGTATTTTCTCATTAATTTTTATTCTTTCAACTAGGGACGGTATTTTTATATTGCCTCTGAGAACTTCAAATGTGAAACAGCAAGTTATCACCTTTCTTCGAGAGTCTAGTGAGGACATATTGAGAATACGGAGTCTATGCTCATAGGATGGTAAATCTTTATAATTCTTCGGATCATATAGTGATCTCAACGCAAATAGTAGAAACTGTTTTTGAACAGACTCAAGTCGGTCTATATGGACATCAAAGGCAGGATCCTAAACAAGGCAGGCATATTCAAGAATGGGATGTACTAAAGAAACATTTAATGATTTTGAAACCCATACGTTCTGAAATTCCTTAGATCGTCACTTAATGAAGCCAAGGAGCTTATAGGCTTTACAGAGAGACTCATCGTAATGTAAATTGAAGCGCAATTTACTATCCAAAATGACGCCGAGGTCTACTATACTGTCCACTCTGCTAAGTTTTTGGTAGTTTAGATGATAGTCAGAAGCGATGACGGAGTTTTTACGAGAAAAACTAATTACCTGACATTTATCAAAGTTTAAAGACAGTTGGTTTATTTTTGACCATTCTAGTAGGGAACTTATCTTATTTTGTAAGAATAGTGAGTCCTTTTGGAAAGTTATCACGTGGTATAGTTTAAGATCATCGGCATAAAATAGGTGAGAAATATCAGACAGAACTGCAGAAAGATCCGAAATGAAGATGTTAAATAGAAGAGGACCAGATGGCTGCCCTGAGGTACACCTGAGCAAGCATCGATTTTCTTGGACACAAATCCTTGAAACTTAACCAACTGAGTCCGATTCTGAATATGAGTCAACCTAGTCCAGCAAAGAACCACTAATCCCAAACTTTTTCAGCTTATGAGTCTTAATTTTGTGGTTGACACGATCGAAAGCTTTGCTGAAATCAGTGTAAATCGCGTCGATCTGGTACCCCTTTTCCATCTCACAGAGAATGCTAGAGACCATTACTGTAAGATTTGTTGTCGTAGAGCGATTCTTACGGAAGCCATGCTGTTCGCCATTGAGTTGAGGTTCTACTATAGGAGACATCTTCGTGCAAACTATTTTCTCAAATAGTTTAGGGATAGCCGATAGAATTGCAATACCTCTGTAATTTTCAACAGATCTTTTGTCCTTGTTTTTATGAATAGGGGTCAAGTGAGATGACTTCCAGAGAGACGGCAAAATTCCAGAAGAAAGGGATTTATTAAAAATAATGTGAAGTGGTAAAATTAATTGCCCTCTGCACTGGCACAAAAGGCGCGGAGGGATTAAATCAGGGCCGGATCCTTTATTGAAATCAAGCTCCTCAATTGCTTTAGGTATTTCTTCTGTGGAAATATAGATGTTCTCAATTAGAGGTGCGGAATATATGTCAGAGGAAGGTGTATACGGTAAACAGCCGGTCGCCCAATATACAGATTGAAAGTGTTCAGCGAAAAACTCACATATATCTTCAGGGTTACATGAGGTCGATTCCTGTTAGGACATGGACTTGGGAAAACCTTGAGACTTGCGTTTGATATTTATGAATTCAAAGAACTTTTTTGGATTTTTGATGATGTTCTCACCAATTGAGTTAACATATGACTTATATGCTTCCCTAGATCTCAATTGGAATTCTTTTGCCAGCTCATCATATTTACTTTTCAATTCAAGACTCACATTGGTTTTCGTTTGAATAATTTTGTTGAGCTTATTTCTTGGGTTTCGCAAATATCGGAGATCCTTATCAAGCCAAGGCTCTGAAAGTTTATTTTTCTTTTTGATCTTAGGTACGTATCTTTCAACGGCGTCCATAGAACACTTGTAGAAATGATCTACTGCATCGTTTACATCTAACTTTGAAAGCGTACCAGTCCAGTCGATTGCGCTGAGATGATTATCAATGCTTTCGAAGTCAGCATTATAGAAATCATATACAATTGAATTATTGTAAGATAGATGGTTTGTTTCTTCAGCAGTGGACAATTCAATAGACAGTGCGGAATAGTGGAGGCTATTAGAAAACAAATGGTCCGCTTCACTAGTTGGATTGACCACTACTTTGTCGTACGCATTTGTAAAAATAAGGTCTAGCCAGTTGCCATAATGTTTGGGGGACATGTTAACTTGCTGCAAATCATTGCCATAGAAAGTGCTCATCAGGTTGAAGTCCATATGATCCTGGAGATTAACTGGAAGAAGACCTTTATCACATTCATCAGTCATGAATATCAAATCAGGTCGGCTAAAGTTAGCGGAGATAATAATCTTATCTTCTACGTTGATGGAAGCAGCGAGTGAAGAAATTATATCACATACATCGTTGTACAATACTTCATTGGATTTAGGAGGGATATAAAAAAAACTCCAATGTACATGTTTGATTTCGGCATTATGATGACAATTTTATGCTGGAAGGATTTGTATTGTATAAGAACCTATTCCCAGATCGCCAAGCCACTTACTAATTCGCAACGAAAGAACGCTGTATTTAAAATGGGCCACGCAGAAATGCAAGCATTTCAGTCATTAAAAGCTGCTTTAGTTGAAGAACGAGTCTTGAAGATTTACGATACAAATGCAAAAACCGAGTTACACACAGATGCATCAAAAGATGGATTTGCGTCGATGTTGTTGCAATGGTTTGACAATCAGTTGCATCCTGTATATTTTTGGAGCAAGAAAACCTCTGAGGCGGAAGCGAAGCAACACAGCTATATCCAAGAAGCTAAAGCTATTTTCTTGGCATTAAAGAAGTTTCGACAATATTTATTGGGAATACCATTTAAGCTGGTAACGGATTGCGTGGCTTTCAAACAGACCATTAACAAAAAGGACGTCCCTCGAGAGGTGGCACAATGGGTGATTTACCTGCAGGATTTTGATTACCAGGTCGAACACCGTAAAGGAGAACGCCTAAAGCACGTCGATTGTTTAAGCCGCTATCCGCAACAAATAGTGTTTGTCTCATCAGAATTGACCGCACGAATTAAAAAGGCATAGCAAGATGATCCCATAATAACACCAATCACTGAGACTCTAACTACCCGGCCGTACGGAAATTTTTAATTAAAAGGGGGTCTTCCGTTTAAAGCGGTAGACGGAGCGGATCTTCTAGTAGTGCCCCGACAAATGGAAAGAGAAATTATCACAGAAGCTCATAACACTGGTCATTTTGCTGTTCAAAAAACGATGCATTCAATTCAGCAGAAATATTGGATACCGCATCTGAAAGGCAAAGTGGCACATTTTATTAATAACTGCGTGAAATGTATCATGTACAACGAAAAGCTGGGGAAGAAAGAGGGATTTTTGACTCCAATAGAAAAAGGAGATACGCCGCTACACACAATACATATTTACCATCTGGGCCCAATGGAGGCCACTGTAAAGCAGTATAAATATATTTTCGAAATGATGGATGGATTTACCAAATTCGTTTGGTTGTACACAACGAAAACTATAAACTGCGAAGGAGTCCTTAGGAAGTTGGAAGAATGGACCACGATTTTTGGAGATCCGACTCGAATTGTTAGTGATCGAGGCGCTGCATTTACGGCACAGGCATTTGAGCAGTTTACGCGTCAAAATGGCGTCGAGCAGGTATGGACCACTACAGGTGTTCCACGAGGCAACGGTCAAATTGAGCGTGTGAATAGATCGATCTTGTCGATTATTTCGAAGCTTTCATCGGAAGAGCCTACTAAATGGTATAATTTAGTTCCAAAGTTACAGAAAGCAATGAACAGCACGATTAACGTATCGACTAAAAGATCACCATTTGAGTTGATGTTTGGAGTCAATATGAAGAATGTCATAGAGGATCCATTATACAGGCGCTTCAAGTGGAAATGTTTGATAATATCGATGTTGAGAGGCAGCAGTTGCGGCAAAACGCTAAGGCTGAAATTCATCAAGCACAAGGCGCTTATAGTGAACAATTAAACAAGAAGCGAAAAGCAGAATATGAGTATAAAGTCGGTGATTTGATGGCAATTCGCCGAACTCAATGTGTAACGGGTAGAAAACTGGCAGCCGAGTATTAAGGCCCATATGAGATCACGAAAATAAAGCGTAACGGGCGTTATGATGTTTGAAAACGTCGTCACTCAGTTGTCACTACAGCCGCTACGCGAATACTTACATAATATCAATTTATCTATTTTATAGCAGTTTATATGAATAAAGACTACTCAATATTGCATACATATAGCGTTACAAGTATATTCTAATCTGCTCAGTTTATTTTTCGGTTCATGAAATACACTCTGATTAAACTTCCTAAAAAACCAAATTGTATCACCAAAACATAAGCTACTTGATTATATATCAAACTGTAGGAAAGTTTATACAATTCAACGCAAAAAAAAACAAAATAGATATTTTTGAAGCGTGCTTTAATTTTGATGTGTTTTGAAATAAATCCTTTAAAATTCAAATATTCCAAAAAATCGTCCGTTTTGGTGGCTGTTCAACTTTAAAAGGATCAATCTCTCACAAAAACATGATTTCAAAAAACAAAATCTACATAACGAGTACCAACGACGTTGAGTAGTTTTGGAATAAATATTAACTAAATGCAAATACAAATTTAGTATGAGACGCATATTATACACATTAACGGAGCAACATTTCTTTATCCTCCAGTTGTTGCTACAATGTTCGCCTGGCGAGGCACAGTTGCTTAATGAATTATGCAAAATTTTCTGTTGGTTGTATAATGTATTAAATCGATAGCCTGATCTTTAATAGCATCAACTTTGAATATGAGTCTTGCAGACTCATGAATCTTTCGAATGGAAAAACTGATCAATGTGGAGACAGTCATCAATCTCATATTCAAGTCCATCAATCGTCCGCATTGTAATGAAGAGAGAGGTTGGCCAATGTTAAGAACAAGATTAAAATGGAAACCAAGTATTGAAGTTTAAATATTCTTGGTTAACAGACTAAATGTTTGGAAATCGTTTCTGCTACTAGTAATGCTTGTGTACAAGTCTATAAAATGTAAATTTCATTATTGTTTATGAAATTAAGAGAGTCGATAAAGGACTTTTCTAGGGATCAAACCTTTTCCTATATGGATTGATACTGTAATGCTTATGCCAATAAAAAAGCAAGCTTTAACAAATTTATTTCTCCCAGCAAATTAACCACTTTCAGGTTATATTATCCTACAAATCCTGCAAATACAATCATGTTGATAGTTACGGAAAAGATAATCAAACGCCTCAGAGATGTATGGGCTTACTAAATGAAACTAAGTAATTGACTATTATACATTAGGAATCGAAGCAAATTTTAAGGTTTTTTGCGTAAAATAAAACAATGATATTGTACAATAGATACAAAATATAATTTTTAAACTAAACCAAAAACGTAAGCTCCTTGACAAGTTGACAACGAGAAATTCTCATGCACCATACGTCTTGCAGACGTACCATACATATATTATCTTTTAAGCGTGGTCCTGGGAAAATTGGTGGAGCTTTCATCAATGTATTTTGGTCTCCCGTTATTTTGATAATGCCACTACAAGGAACCTATACTTGTAAAATAGTGCATTTGACAGCCTAGTTGCTAAAATAGATCATAAACTTAATTAATTTCTGGATAAATATTGTTTTCAATAAAAAATGGAAGATGGAAAGAAAACTAGCTTCAAAATGCCTTAAAAATATGAAACAAATTTATGGAAACGGTCTCAAATTAATTTTAGTCGATTCAGTTACGATTGATTAATAAGTGGTCGCCATTCAAATTTTCAAAACGAGGATACTGATTGGGCACCGATCCCCCAAAATTCATTTGACCTTTTTTAGGGATTCCCAAATCAGTTTTCTTTTTTTCAATTTTATTTTTAGTTTCGTGATTTTCAGTGGCAAGAGAACTGAATTCATTCAAAATAAAGCAGAATTCATTCAAAATAAATACGAAATTCACGAAATTTGAGTCTTGAGTTTCAAATTAGCATTAAATTGTAAGAACAGACTAAGCCTTGCACCTTATTAAAAAACATTTTAAGTGTTTTACAAAAACATTTAATATTTCCATAAAGATATTTTTTAGTTTGTCATTAAAATATTAATAAAAATGCAATTAAATGGTTTTATGAAAGAAACTTTCATTGAATGAGCGAGAGTTAAATCGTGTATTTTGTAGAAGTTAATCGCGCACACCATAAAAACTTGTGTCGATGACAGATCAAGTGCTGACAGATAAGCACACGCTAATCGGCATACAAGTGTACGAGAAAATTAAAGTAGGAGAAAATATTTTCAACACTTTCCCTTATTCCAATAATTGAGGGAGGAAAATTGTAGCGGTCAGCTACAGTTTTCAAAGACCCGCACAAATACTTCTCACACACATGCAAGCATCCACTCTACCTTCACGCAAACACTCATGGTCTGAAGTTGTATTGCATTTAGCGGTTAGTCGTACATACGCCATCAATCAAGCAACACGTGTGACTCCCAACTCCCAACACAATTCCCACAACTGGTGACCCCGTCAAAAACGGTCACGATGAGGATTTTGCTACGTTATTGCAAAATCGATCGATGCCACGCCACGAATAATTTCCATAATCTTTCGTAATCCAACGCATCTTGTCAGAACAACGCTAAACATCGTGCAAATCACTCGTTAGCAGTGCAATAGTGCATTCATTTCATCTATAAAACAGTGTCGTGCAAATTATATGTGATCAGCAGTCGAAATAATAATCAGACAATTGGCTTAATCCGATCACAGCGTATTTACGTACAGTAAACACCCAGCGCATTGCTGGTTACCTATAGACGTTGTACCGCGCTGGAGTATGCGTAAAAATTCGAGCTATTCTGTGAATTAACACGATTCAGGTATGCTGCTGCCTATCTTGATACGCGTGCTGCTATCGAGGTAGAGCCAATCATCAACAATCCGTCCATCATAAATTCATACAAAACATTTCGCGACACTCTCATTGAATGTTTATCGCAATCACGCGCAGAAAAGCTAAAACAATAGCTTGAGAAAGAAGAACTAGGCAACAGGAAACCATCACAATTCCTACGCTATCTTCGCACACTTAGCAACAGCGTGCCAGGCTGTTGCATCTACCTGCAGCAATACAAGCAATTCTCGTGCATCAAAAAACTGATGTTTTCGATGTAATAGCAACAACCACCGAAAGCATCCACGAAGTGACGTCACAACTTCAGCTGGCCGCGATCGGCAAACAACCGTCGATGCAAAAACAAATCGACGAGCTAAGAAATCAAATGAGCGAGCTCACAAATATTGTCAGACAGCAACAAGCACACTCATTGTCAAGTGATCGATCACGATCACCATCGTGTGACAGACCATCGGAAACTGACATTGATCCTAATCACTGCTGGTACCATCAAGTGTTCCAGAATCACGCGAAGATGTGCAAGCAACCCTGTATATATAAGGAAAATGACAATCAGGGCCATTAAAGACGGTAAATGATCCTGCACCCACGTCAAACCGCCTCTTCATCACTCATCGAGTCATAAATGTCCGATATTTAGTAGACACTGGTTCAGACCTTTGTGTATATCCACGTCGTTTGCTCCAGGGTTGAAGAGAGAGGCTTGATTACACACTATCTACTGCACCAACATCGTACCCAACGTAGGTCGTCGTCGAGATCTCTCGTGGTGATTCGTCATGGCTGCCGTGGCAAAACCAATCATTGGCGCTGATTTTCTCAGTTTTTACAGCCTCCTTGTCGACCCCAATAACGCCAAACTCACCAGCTCAACCACTGGCTTAAAAACTCAGACCAAGGTATCTCGCTCCAGCAATGTATCATCCATTAAATCAACGCAAAATCAATGTCCTTATTCATTGATCATAAAACAATTCTCAGGCGTAACACGACCCAATGGCATCCGCAGAGCAGCTAAACATTCAACCGAGCATTGCACCAAAACAACGCCAGGTCAACCAATTGTCAGCAGAGTACATCGTCTCGCTTCCGATGGACTGAAAATTGCTCAAGGCGAATTCGACAAAATGACCAAGCTTGGACTTGCACGACCGTCAAACAGTCCGTCGTCTTCACCTCTATATCTGGTCCCACAGAAATCATGTGAAGATTACCGTCAACTCAACGATTGCACGCTGCCTGACAGATACCCTAGACGTCTGTTACAGGAGTTTATGGCTAATCTTCATGGCACAAAAATTTTCTCGACAATCGGCCTCGTTCGTGTTTTTAACCAAATCCCTGTTACTACAGAGGAAATTTGCAAAAAAGCAATCATCACACCATTTGGTCTCAACAAATTCCCATTTTTGACGTTTCAGCTTCATAATGCATCTCAAACCTTTCAACGTCTCATTAACGATGTCACGCAAGTACTTGACTTTGTATTTCCATACGTCACTTTATCTTCCGAGAAAGAGCATCATGAACATCTTCATTAACTCTTTACTCTCTTAGAAAAATCATCCAAAGTGCTAAATGTCATTTTGGCCTGCCAGAGGTGGATTTCCTCGGCTACCGAGTATCTTCAGCAGGCATCATACCGCTACCAGAGCGAGTTGCAGGAATAGCAGAATTTCCCAAGCCATCAAAAGTCGAACAGTCACGTAAATTTTTTGGCATTGGCTGCTAAGTTTCAGGCAACATTCAATGACTATATCCAAGAATCGGACGTTAAATGCTCTAGTCCAGAACCCTGGACACCTGAACGCGAAACTGCCTTCGAAAATTGCAAATAAACAGCTCGAGTCACTTTTTATGCTTGTTCATCAAAACACTGAAGTACCTTGGGCCGTCTTCACCCATGCTTCAGTGTTTGTAATCTCTGCCGTCGTCCAACAGCAAGTCAACGATATGTGGCAACCGCTCGCATTTTTCAGTGAAAAGCTCTCACCGCCGCTAAGTAAACACAGTACTTACGATCGTGAACTTCACGTAATTTATATGGCCGTCTTTCGCTTCTAACACGTCCTGTGATCATCGACCGCTCCTCTACGTCTTTAAGTAAAATCCTGATAAAGCAACGCCTTAGCGATTCCGCCGGCTTGATTTTATCAGCCAATTTACAACCAATATTCAACACGTTTCTGGCAATGATAATGTCGTGGCCGACGCGTTATCGAGAATCGAAACAATCTCTGCAGCAATCAAAATTATCGATCTCGCTCGCGCACAAACCAACGACGAAGAACTTCGCAAGTATCTTCAACACGACAATCACTCACTTCATTTTCGACCCATCAACGTTCCCAACATTGATCTAACAGTCTACTGCGATACATCAATCGACACAACACGTCCATTCGTCTCAATGCAATTAACGTTTTTTTGATGCTCTTCACAGCATAAGTCACCCCGGCCAAAAAGCAACAGTCAAATTGGTATCACAGAGAAACGTTTGGCCAAGCATCAAACGAGACTGCAGAGCATGGGCTCAAGCAAAATTACACGACACGTTGCAGCGCCAATACAGCACTTTCCAGGTCACTCTGGCCGATTCGAACATACTCGTATTCATGTCGACATCGTCGAACCATTTATATCATCACGAAGCTACAGGCATTATCTGACAATAATAGATGAATTCACACAGTCCCCTGAAGCCTTTCCACTCGACGACAGCTCCACAGATTGCGTAGCAAGAACAATTTTTGCTGGCTGGATCTCTCCCTACGGAGTACCACTCAGAATCACCACTGAACAAGAGCGGCAATTTGAGGCTGATCTATTCAATGCATTAACTTGTTTATTAGGCAGCAAGCACATTCATACAACGACATATCACCCGGCATCCAATGGTCTCGTCAGCTAAAAGCTTCAATTCGATATCACACACCCAACGCATGGGTTGATACGTTACCAATCATCTTGGTGGGCATACGGGCTGCTTGGAAAGGAGACGTACAAGCGACGCAAGCTGACCTAGTTTTTGGCGAACCAATATGACTCCCTGGCCAATTTTTGGCACCATCAGGACAACTCGACGCACCTCCAGCCGACTTAGGACAACGACTTCGTAACCATTTCATTGACTTACGACCTCGACCAATGTCACGACACGAGAACAAATCGATCTGTGTCTACCCACATGTTCTCAAGTACTCATCCGAGTCGATGCAGCTCGACTCGCATTCGAGCAACCATATGAAGGTCCATACGAAGTCTTCAGGCGAACCGACCGATACTACATCGTCAAATTCGCAACACGCCGGTAAGCATTGACAGACTTAAACCAGCTTTCATGCTTCCTGACGATGAACCAGAAAACGCAACTTCGCCGCCTCCATACAACGAACCAACTCCATCGACGTCTAGCCATACAGCTCCAGCTTCGAGTACGTCATCGGAACCCGAAGACACATCGTCACGCAGACGCACGACTCCTTTTCGACCATCATCTTCCAATTCATCGAGCAACGATTCATCACCCCAACGGCAACGCAGAAAACGCGTGAGGTTCAACGACAACAATTAATTCATTTTCCTTTTCTCTTCAAAGGGTGGAGTAGTTGAAGCCAGTGGCGGCTCGTGCGTTTGTAACCGGGGGGTTCACAGTTCACAGTAATAGCAGTTGCTACAATCAGAAGGGCTTTAAACTAAGTTAGCGTTACAATGTAATTGTACCTCATTACACAAGTCATTACCACATTTCCGAGTCAATATGAAATATTTCATATTATTTCGTTTTCATCTTGCCTTCCATTTTTCTTACCTTTGACATGCGAATTTTTCAAGGAACAAAGAATTGCGTAGCAGTTCGAATACGAATTTAATTTAGAATAAAATGTAATGAAAAATACAGTTTTTGCTATTTAAGCACAATTTTTATTTTATTCATTATAATGAATCTTTATAAGTAATTTTTAATAATTGAAATATTGAAAATAAGTGAAATAATATTTTACAAAAAAAAATGGTGTACAAAAACAAATGAACAAGTAATTCAAGTGCAGTGCTTGTACGTAAAATCCAATCTTCTTTCTTTTTTAGCGGCAAATTTGTCGATTACCATGTCGTTAAAATTTTGCGATTCCTGCAATAATTTGTTTTCGATTGAAAGCATTGCTAACGCAGTAAGTCTGTCTTGGCTCATCGTTGATCTTAAAAATGTTTTAATTCTTTTTTGAGTCGAAAAAGACCTCTCTCCTTCAGCGGTTGTCATAGGGATAGTCACTATGAGTTTCAAAAGCTGAGAAGTGGCATAAAATAAATTCTCAAGGCAGTTTTCTTTTATAAACTTGAGAAGATTAACGGCACCTGATAAATTCCTGAAGTCAGGCCTTTTATATATGATTTCAAGTTCCGTTCGTAGCCTGACTGCATCTTAAAATGGATAAGCTTCGACAGAACTATTTAAATAGTTGATCGGAAAGTCTGTTGCGAACTGAAGAAAATTTTTCGCTAAGAAAAGATTTGAAGCACTTAAATGATTTGTGAAAGCAAACCTATCAATAGCATGGCTTATGATTGAATCACAAATTTCTTTGGCTGCTACAATTTGCGTAATGTATGGATCGTCATTTTTTCTTTGCTTTTTAGCACTAGTAATTTCTGTAGGGATTTCATCTTGAATATTTTCAATATTATTTCTTTCATTTTGAATAGATTGTTTAAAACTCATCACGCATTCTTGAATTCTAGCTGCATCTATACTAATTTTCTGTAACTGATTGTATAAAATATCGCAATGTGGCATTATACGACTGAAGATGGTCAGCCAAAATAGAAAGACAGGATCTTGAAGCATACGAGATATTGCACATGCTTGATTGATAGTTAGAGTCTGCTTTGAAGTTGATTTTATTTCTTCCATGCACTCAATTAAGGAATTCCTATTTTGATATACAGTGGCAACAACTCTAGTTTTGAAATTCCACCTTGTGTTGGAAGTACGTGGTATTCGACGACCAACAATTGCGTCTAAAATGGCTACTCGTTGCGGAGAATTCGAAAAAAAATTACTTATATCACTCAAATTAGAAAAAAACGCGTACTTTTTGATTTTGTTTTGCACCTAGAGATAAAACCAAATTTAACTGATGGGCATAGCAATGAATATAAAATGCATATTTGTAATGCGTTTGTATAATTTTTTGAACACCCCCAGTTTGTCCAGACATAACGTTGGCACCATCATAGCTTTGCGAAATTAGCTTTTCGGGGTTGTTGACCACTTTTTCCAAGACTCCATGAATAGCTTCCGCCAAACTGACAGCATCGTGCCCATTGGGGTTTAAAAACGACCAGAAACGTTCCACAGGACTACCATCTTGAAGAACATACCGAAAAACTACTGACATTTGAAAAATGGAAGACACATCTGTGGTCTCATCAGCAATCACAGATACAAAGTCAGCGCAGAGTATTTCTTTCTTGATGGTCTCTTGCATAATTTCCAACATGCAGTCCAACAATTCATTTTGGATTGTTTTTGAAGTACCTTTGAAAACGGTAGTTTTTTCTATGTGGTCTTTCAAAGCTGTATCCAATTCAGCAGTAAAACTTATGAGGCCACGAAAAACTCCTGAGCTTAGTGACTTTTGCGTCTCGTCATGACCTCGAAGAGCGAGCTCAAATACTCCACAAAATTTTACGCAGTCTATGATTTTAGATAAAACATACCGATTTTTCCGCACTTGCTCGTTGGTTTGTTCGATACTGCGTCTATAAGCACTGTCAAGTTGTTGCCTAATTTCTTGCTTACCTAGTAAGTTGAAGTCTAGTTAGGCATTGATATGAGATGCTGCACTCTCATGCTTTTTAATTTTTTGAGCAAGATGGCTCAAATCGTCAACACCTGTTTTGGTCCAACTAGAATCTGAGCTTTTACTACCGAACAAAACGCACGGAAAACAAAATAACTTGTTTGTCACTGCACATCCACAAATCCACTTTGTTTTTTCATATGTTTCCGGTTTAAATTCGCGCTTGAACTGTCTCGATTTCGAGTTCGTCACTTGGACAGTTTCAATTTTAGGAATTGGTCTTCCGAGATTTCTAAACTTGATTTTTTCATCTAAGGAAAGTTGTTTAAAGTTTTCTCTAAATAAACTAACGCAACATTTTTCACAATCCATAATTAATTTTTTAAATTTTCGATTGGCAGCCCAAAGTAATGCTAAGAATTACAAAGATTTAAACAGTTGGAGCACTCTTAATTCGTGCGCCGAATGCAGTACAAATTATGGTTAGCACTCCTAATACTTTTAACCCCCCAAAAACCAAAATTAGGTGCACATGCGATCGCGACATACTCATGTTCATAAGACTATCTCGGATACGAACGAGGAAAACGAAATTGAGCACAAAGAATGGAGGAAAATTCCATCAGGCTAGTGAACATATGAGTTGATTTTCTTTGAAGAATTCGTCATTCACTTTAAAGACATTACTATTGATAACTTAGTTGAGGGTTGGCGCTCTGAATAATTCTTGCTGAATACATTTTTATGCTTTTCTACTTCCTTCTCAGGGGGTCACGTGCTCCTGTGCACATATGCTAGAGCCGCCACTGGTTGAAGCGGTCAGCTAATGTATTCCAAGCCCCGCACAAACATTTCTCACACACATGTAAACTTCTACATTACATTCACGGAAACACTCATGGTCTGAAGTTGTATTGCATTGAGCGGTTTGTCGTGCACACGCCATCAATCAAGCAACACGTGTAACTCCCAACTCCCATATATTAAGTTGATCCTTGACTAAATGTATAGTTAGGTAAGTAAGAATTCGCGTTGTTATTTACGACCAACACAATCCCCACAGCAATTTAAGAAAACTAATGAAAATAATCCAAATTTAAGAGATTTATTGCCTTACTTTTTACGCAAGAATAGTTACCTACTTTGCGACAAAGGTTTAGCAAACGAATCAGCTAACTAAGATTCCAACTCGACATGTGATACTTCTAAGATTTTTACTTTAATACGTTCGCGAATGAAAAGATCGTTTGCATAGAATATGCTTGGTTCAGGATTTTTCGAGGGACGTTAAGCAGAGGTTTTACTTTTATGGTTTATGGTAAATAAAACTTTATCCCGTTTGAAGAATAATATTAGTTTATATATTTCTTTATGTTGTGCACAAAAATGAATAAGCTTTCTAAAACGTGCGGAAGGCAAAAATTTCATAACCGCCTGAGTTGACGTTAGAATCAAGTTTCGCTATTTTGGCTCTTACATTACGTTACATTTACAAAGAAAAGATAGCAGTAACAACACTGGATTACAAAAAATTACTTATTTTTAAAATCCTCCGGGCGCCTGCTGGATAGGTCGCCAGTTACCTCTAGCGGATACAAAAGCTTGTCTCATTTTTTCTCCATCTGGCATCTTTACTTCGCAGGAAGGAAATTTACCATCGCATCCAGGAAAAATAATTACAACTAACGCCAATTTAAGTCTCCAAATATCTTGAAAAAGAATCTTTAGGCAGATGAAAATGGTCTCAGCAGTCCCAATGTATCGAAAATTATAGATAACTGCTGCAATAAATTCCGCTTTGTTCGAATTAGGGGATGCAACAGGAAATTTTCGTACAGACTCGAGATCTACTGTAATCTCATCGGTAAAAATAAACTAATATATGCCCAACACTTTTTGAATTATAGTCTGGCTACATAAATTTGAGAATGATCCCCTGAAACGCTTATAACTATAGTTCCATTTTCTCACAAGTAAATTCATGAAAGCGTCTTTCATTACAGCAATGGCCTCTTGAGTTATTCATTTTTCACTTTAAAGACTGTCGTGTCTTAATACGAGGCCATCCATGTAGAAAGAGTTTTTCAAAATACCACATGTTTCTCGATATTTCAATTCGTACTCACTCAGATGCTTCAGAATCGTAGCCAACAACAAAAACGGATTACATGTAACGCAAAATGTAACTCTCGTCATCCTGTACTATTGGTACGGTGGCAAGTCCTCAGTACAGTTAAGAGCGTCAGCAAACCAACCGAAACGATGGGCATCGTGTTTGCACTCGGTTTCTTCAATTTGTAGAAGGGCTTTCTCGATATCCGCCACCACTGCATATCTGCCGGTTCTGAAGTTCAGAAGAATTTTTAGTAAATCCTGAAGCAAATTTGGTCCAGCAAGTAAATGATCGTTGAGCGATAGTGCGCCATTGCTTTTTGCAGAGGCGTCAAAAACGATGCGAAGCTTCGTTGTATTTTTATCTTCTTGGTAAACGGGTCTATTAGGCATATAATAAAGACGTTCACCAGATACTACGTTAGTGTCTACCTTTTCAGCAAATCCGGTTGTTAACAGCTCCCTTATAGTGACGTCATATTCTAGCAGCTTACTATGTTCTCTGGATAATTTTTTTGTCAAACTCAAAAGTCACTTCAGAGTTTTGCAGCGATTGTCCTCCACTACTAAATTGGGATCTCGCCATAACAAGGAAGCCACATATGCATGATTTCCAGTCTTAATATTATGCTTTACAGTGTCGATGATGGAATCGTACGGCTTATTGTCTCTGCCAAATGACTCCAATTTCCAAAAAACCTCAATGGTTTTTTCGTTCATTAGCGAAAGAGCTGATATGCATTCAACAGGAACAACACAAGCAGCAGAGGGCCCCATAATTGTTCACCCAAATAAAGTGTCCACGTTCGTTAAATTTTCATCGATTCTTTTATGGGCTCCAGTCATAAACTTCCAATATGCGCTTGCTCTGATTAAAATACTAACTCCATCTTCTACTACATGGCCTGGGACACATGTGTCAGCTAATGGAAGCTTGTTAAATTTTATGCATGCTTCAGGTGATTTCACCACGTCAAAACATATTTGTGACACCTCAATAGCTTCAAAATTGACAAAATTATCGCCATATTGCTTTTAAAATACATACCGACTCGATTAAAAGTTCTGTTTGGAGAAGGTTCTGTACTGCCAAATGATATTATGCTCAGCTGCTGGGTCGCAATGACGGGTAGCTGCAACTTATACGACACGGCCTGCTGAATAAATGACATTTGGGTTCCTCCATGAAATATTAGGCACACGACACAATTTTTCTCGGTATTATTTTTGCAAATTACAACAGCTGTCTGAAGAAACATATTGTTGACAGGTTCACTATTCACCGCACACAAATTTAATATGATGGATGCGGTGAACTATATCCGTCTTCCTCTTTCTTATTTGGAATCATTTTCGTCTTTTCACGGAATGCTGGATCACATATAGATGTGGCATGCTTTCTTTTACAAGTTTTGCATATGATTTTAACTTTGCTAAATTTCACCGAATGGTTACTGCTAATGCACCGAAAACATTGCCTTTTTCGTTTCAGCTTTTCTTTTTTCTGAATGAGAGATAGCTTTGCCGTTAATGAGTTTGCATTATGATCCAATAACTTGCCGAAGAAACACAGACTACTTGCATTAAGTGTTGTTAAACCAGATGCAGTTGCCATTACTTTAGCATTTAATGCACTTACCCTACGTGACGACTTTCTTATATGGGTGTCGCCGTGAAGTTTTAATGAGGATGAACTCTTTTCTACTAATCTTGCATCATTTTCTCTTTCGGTAGTGTGGTCAGAACCGGCGTTTTACCTAAAAATGACCTTGATTCAAGCGTGCGCTGCAGGCAATGAAAAGTTTTTTATGTAGCCTACATCTCATAGTGCTGAAAATAACGCATTTAAACCCTTTGTTGTGTCGAAGAAGCCTACATCTGAACTATTGCTTGCCAGGTGGTAATTTTCACATTGTTAATAAGTTAAAGCATTGAAAATATTGGCTACATTAAAATTAGGCGAGCTGTCACCAAGCAAGCAAAATTCACTCACGTACTCGTATAAAGAAAAATTAAATTCAATACTAAGCTGTTAACTGTTACTTATACTCGTAAACAGTAAATAGCTATATTTCTCCATGATTTTTTAATAGCTTTTTTCACCATGGTTAGAATTGTCATCATCAACAGATGTTGATGGGACTTCCCGGGTTTCAGTCTCTCCTTTCTTGTATAAAAATTCAGAAGGGATACTTGGATTGATGATCGTTTCATAATTAATTATTATTCAGGTTCAAGTGTAGGCAGTTAGTACCGACGAAAGATCGTAAGACAGATGACAAAACAGCAGACTGGCCAGCATATCACGAGTCATGACATCGCGAGCCACGCATCCCCAATAAGTGCGGACAAAGGACGGCAGACGCGCTGTGGCCGATTTGGATGGTTAATGAACTTAGTCAAGAATATTACTCAATACAATTTTCCTGAAAATTTGGTGAAATAGAAGTAAAATTGTAACCGTCCAAAGAATCACTCGAACTATATCTCGTTGACGCCAACGAAACTCGAACCAAAGACCTTCGGCTTACGGGCTTAGTGCTATTACCACTAGACCACGCGGACTATATACATATATATATATATATATATATATATATATATATATATATATATATATATATATATATATATATATATATATATATGTATATATTTATATATATATATATATATATATATATATATATATATATATATATATATTTGTATATATACTTATAGATGTAAATATACATATTAGGGTTACCGGTTAATTCGTGCGGTTTTCTAACAGATGGCGTAGCTTGATTTTTATTGCAGTGATTCACCTTGCCAAATACGTGTTGGAAAGCTACTGTCATATAGTTTCAGAATCAGTATGTGTCATTAAGCTGAAGCGTAAATAACAATACTTTTTTTTTTACTCTGAAAATGTCGGATTTTGTGCTGAATTAAGTGTTTTTGCGGGGAGTACCTCTTCATTGAAAAAGAAGGCTGCCGAAAGTCATTGTATTTTGGTGGAAGTGTATGGTGTGCATGCTCAAGCTGAGCGTGCGTGCCAGGAGTCGTTTGCACGGTTTAAAAGTGGCAATTTTCACTTGGAGGACGATGAACGGCCCGGACAGCCAAAAAAGTTTGAAGATCACAAATTGGAGACATTGCTCGACCAAGATCCATCCCAAACTTGCAAAATCACTTTTTCATAATAAAGCTTCAATTTTCAAAAAGACGCACGAATTAACCGATACTCCTATTATATATATGTATATATATATATATATATATATATATATATATACATATTTATATATACATATATATATATATATATATATATATATATATATATATATATATATATATATATATATATATATATATATATATACATATATATATAAATATATACATATATATATTTATATACATCCTTTTCTGGAAGTATGGTCACCTATAAAATTCATAAATCACTGGATAATTTGCAGGATTTTAAAAGGTAGTTTTAGTTTATTTACGAGCCCCCAAAATAACATTGAATCCTTTTTGAATCTCACCAAATGTGTGAACTTGTAGATACTTTAACTTTTCACATGCCTCCCCAACATTGAGTGCATTATTCAAAACTTATTCTGACTGTCATTTGTTACACGTGTGATGACCACGCGTACTCATGTCGACAGGATGAATGATATCTCGCGCATTCAACGCACGGGGAGTATAAACGTGGGAAGGTCTTGCTTTTTCTTCATCTAAACCAATCACAGCTGCCTGCTTGACATCATGTGGTGTTGTTGGATGTAGTTTTATTTTTTATTGTTGCTCCACAGCTCCACGAAAACTTTTCTCAACATCGCAATGTGGAACTCGCTGTTACGTAGTATTCATGTGCTGACGTGTAGTGTGTACGAACGATGTACCCTCACAATGTATGCATGGATGTTGTCCAACTATTTCTATATTTACATATTTGTTTGTCCACTTTCTAGTGGAACAAGGTTTATCTCCGTAAGGGCATACATGTGATGCGAAAATGCCCACAAACGACAATGTGCCGTAAGTGAAACAAAAGGTGACCGGCCTCCCTGGATTATATTATACTCTCACTTTACCATTCGCTGGAAGTCGGGTGGTAGTGCGAAGAGATGAGGAAGATATAGAGAGCAATGACTTGATTTTTGTATGGAGATGAAGAAAATTATCATTTTTGGAGACTTAGGATTAAAAAAAATCAGAAGATATGGAAAATCGCACGCTGCATATTTTTTGTTACATATTGGGTTGTTCAATAACTCATGTCATTTTCTTCTCATAGATGACGTGAACTACATATTTCATGTGGTAGTGATTACGTGACTTATATCATTAAAATTTTTTTTTAAGATTAGACTTAAGACTATCTTCCGTCAAAAATTGAATGTCATTGCCAAACAATAAGCTGGTTAAAAATAAACTTGAAAATAGACAATCGAAGAGAGCATTATCGCCATATTTTACTGTGAAAAATGCGGTGTAGGCTCGAATGAAATTGTGTGAAGTTTCTGGTGGGGAGTCCTCACTGTGGATTGCCTTAATGAAGGCCAGTACCAGCGTTGGCTTGCTCACTTTTATTCTACAAATTTTAATGTGCAAGATGCACCACATATTTGTCGTCCAACCACTGCTGATGACGACAAAATAAAGGCGTTAATCGAAACTAACGGGCGCATGATTACTCAAGAGATAGCAGAGAAGCTTGACATATCAAATTTAAACGTTTACTTGCACTAAAAACAGCTTGGTTGCGTAAACAAACTGGATTTTTGGGTTCCTCACGAATTAAACGAAATCCACCTCATCAAAGGCATTAAAATATGCGATACTTTACTGAATCGTAACCTAAACGACCTGCTTCTAAATAGAATCATAGATGGATTATTTACGATAACGTAGTCCGAAAACGATCATGGTCAAACAATATGAGCCCCCACAATTGACATCCAAAGCCAATATTCACCAAAGAAGATTATGCTTTCTGTGTGGTGGGAATACAAGGGTAAAGTCTACTTTGAGCTACTTTCAAGAAGCCAGACTATTGATTTAAATGTCTACTATCGCCAATTATTAAAATTGAATGAAGAAATCCAGAAAAAACGCCCTGAACTGGCCAACCACAAAGGCGTGATATTCCATCATGATAACGCCTTTTGTTACTTTCCATGTTGAGGATCCTTCGGCTTGGGTCTTTTGACCCGGTTTGCCCATCGGAGACGGTTTTAGGAGGTGCCACTCGCTTGTCCCAAGCAGCCGCCAAGCAAAAAAAACGTGGCTGCTGAAGCACCCCTCACAAGCTGAAATTAGTACCTTTTCACTAACCTAGCGGAGCTTCCCCGATAGAAATTAACCACCCCGCTCTCACTGGTTTTTTGGTCCTACACCAAACCCCCATTTCACTAAACAAAACTACTGTCTCACTGAATTCCGCGTAAAATTTCACGTTAAATACTCCTGTAATACTTCCGTGACAGCTAAGGGTAATTTTCCCAGTCTTCAAGGACGGAGCGACCACTTTACACTCTATACCACCTGAAAATTTGCTCCGGACACTGAAACACACCCGAGCCAAGTGTACAATCCACACAAAGAATAATCACACTCAAATGCACAAGATTGTGTTTTAAAGGAAACCAATCACCAAAATATAATCCACTGTTTAGTCATAAGACAATTGAACAATATATCCACTATACCTTTCCTTACATCTATTCTCCTGACTGGGGGCTCCCCGAATTAAGTCGCGTCACGAAGTTATTTGCTCCAGCACACCATTCGTCACACTTCCAGATTCAATATTCTACGTCGCTGGGGCGTGATGAAATTTCACCCAATTGCCTATGACTCCTCCGTTGAGCTGCTAGTTTTGATGCTCATTCTTGATACTTTGCTTGGTTGTATTGTAGATCCTCCACTGTCGATCTTCGTCTACCAAAAGAGACCCGTCCTTTGTCTGCAGGTTCCTCGTCAGCTCGGTTCTTTGAGGCAATTGAGCTTTAGATAGCGGTGCTCGCTTACATCAGTGACCCCCAACAGGCATTCATCGGGTACGCACCTACGTCCCACATTCGTTTCATTGTGTTTCCCCGCCGTTGGTTGTCCGAGGGATTATCATTCGTAAATGTCAATCCGCTCGGTTTTGGCAAATGCCACGTTTCGTTGTTTGGGATTTGTATTACTATTAATCAAAACATTCGAGGAGGCAGTCATTGCTTTCATGTTGCTATTGGTGGTGGGACCGTTAGATGATGACAGTGCTCCACTTATAAATTATACTCGCGGAAGACTGCTGAAATGTGAATTCACTTGATGGTGTAGCGATACAGGCGGTGTTTTTGGAGTACCCATGCCAACATTCGATGTCTGTTGAAGGCTACCAACACTTCCGTGGGAAGTAACACTGTGCAGTCCCTGTGAGGTTGATGCTAGAACACGTGCCGTGGCTGGAAGTCGCCGTGATAGTAACGAATTATTGTTTATTTGACTAGATCTCAGCTCTAAATTTTCCCGTTCTAAGGCGGCTTGTTGCAACTTTAACTCACTCACTGCAGACATCAGTTCTAGATTTTGTATTTCAAATGACGAGCGATTTAACATTTTATGCTGTAACATATCCTCCGTGTTGTTCAGCAATTGCATTTTATCTGTTAGACATCGTTCCAACTCAATAACTTTATCATTTTGTGCGGAAACTTATTCAGTTAAGACTTGAGCTTGTAATGCTTTCATCAAGATGTTAATTATTCTCGGCTTGCGTTGAATGAAAGTGATCATTCTGTCGATCAGTCCATTATTCAAATCTCTTATCGGCAATGTTTGGAAATGCAATGGTAGCACTAAAATCGACCATAAAATATTTATTGATGCTTGTCTCAAATCAGTCTTATTAACTAAAATTGCTTCCGATCTAATTTTCAATTCTTTTTCCGGCACAACAAGTTCCAATGTAGCTATAAATTTGCGCAGTAGTACATGAATACCATCAAGATCCAAACGAAATATTATGTCCGCTGAAATATATAAAACGCTAGCTAAAGTTTTATCACCCTCCTTAGTTTCTGGGATGCGCAAGCATTGTTGCAATGTAAAAAGGAAGAATTTCCTCGCCGGTTTTCTTCGCACAATATATACGACATAGTGTGCCAATTGCTTCCGCTCTTCCCGATTAATATTTATCAATGGCACAACCGGGTGGTTAATTGGAATCGTCAGTTAGTGAGTTTGACTGTGAAAGGTATATACTGCCCTTTCAATGCTACATGATCATTGACGATGGTTACCGACTAGCTTCGGTAGCTTGCTTCTTCGTATTCTGTATCCATGCATCTCCTCCAATATGTGCAGCTTTGAAGAGCCATTAACTGCACAAATACGAAATACTATTGCATTTAGGTTGTGTTATCGCCAGAGGCGGTCTTTGTTCATGTCCAATTGATGGTACAGAATTCAAACTACTCGATGACGGCAGAACAGAATTAGGTGTTGATGTGGATGAGCAGTTGTTGATCATGAGTTCGCTAAACCAATCAACGATGCTTTAGTCAAACCTTTCCTTTTCTTGGAATGAGAAAATTATGTTGTCCATTAAATCATCCACATGCCCTTGATGAGTGTCCACTATATCGGGAGAAATGAAAAAGGCGACTCATCCAAATCCTGAATTTTGAATTTCTTTCCTAACCACAAAGTCTCAAAGAGGTGAAGCAGGATTGCAGAATCACTTTCCACCAGAACTTTTCAGTTTTGCTATTCCAACACAATCTTTTTCCCTATTTCGTTACTCGATTTTATTTAAATATTTTTTTTTTACTTGTTTAATGTATTCATTGAATTTTTTTACTTTTACATTTACAACCTTAGCTCGGGCGGCTTCTTAACAACTGCATGTCAGAGTGCGAAGGATTTCCGTGACACTCTTTGATAATGCATCAAAGATTGATCGAGCTCAATTGGAAATTGATGCCACATCCTGATGCTTCCAATTCACGGCGAACCTTATGCACGAATGAACGGGTGGAATTAAGAAAATTAGAGATCTCTAAATCTGTATGGTTTGCACATATGGTGACGATGACAGCATGTCTCTTAATTTCTTGAGTGATGTTGTAGTCCGCCATTTCTTATTTGAAAAGGGAAAAATAATTTAAAAAAAATTCGCAAAGTTAAATTTCCATTGTTTGGTTTGTACTAATTCTAACACCTGCCCTTAAACTAAACAATATGCAATCCAAGATTTATTACACAATTAAAATGTTTATCTTTACTTAAACATTTAGTTAGGACATCTGCTGGCATATTTTCAGGAGATAAGTATTTTAACATTATAATTTTATTTTCTACAATTTGTCGAAAAAATTGATGTTTAATATCATGTGTTTACTACGCCTATGATTAACATGACTTTCACATATGTTTTGTGCTGACTGACGGTCATTGAACAAAGTTACTGATAAATGTTTACCTAAACATTCATAAAGAAAGCTTCTAAGGAATTTAGGCTCCTCTGCTCCTTCACACAATGCCATACATTCAGCTGCGGTGCTTGATAGCGCCACAGTTCTTTGTTTTTGGCTTTCCTATGATATTGCTAAATTTCCCAATTAATTTTTTTATTTTTTTTTATTTTTATTTATTTCAGGTAAAAACAGTCATTTTCAAATATGTGTACAAAATTAAAAATTACAAGTAGACCTAACATTACCATTAATTAAATTCAAATTAGTACTTCTAGAGCTCAGTAGGTGACAAATGTTGTTAATTGTTCATAAAGATACATACAAACCATGCAATCAAATAATCAAAAAAAGGATATAAGTGATAAAATTACAAATAAAATTACAAAGCTAAAATTATTACAATATTTCACGAATTTGCCTTTTGAAAACATTTAAATTGCAAAGAAAATATGTCAACTTCATTCAGTTTAACATTATAAAAGTTGCACGATCGCCGGAGAAAAGTATTTTTCGCCTAACTAGTATTGCCGAATGAAACAAAACAAGTTGGGTAAACAGACCTACGCTCATGTCAGAAGGGTTTTGTATTCAATTTACAAAATGCAGTCACCAGATCGAATCAAATCAAGAAACATGTCAAAGACGATTTTATTCGAGAAAATATGAAATACGAAGATCATACTATTATTAACAAAGTTGAACGAATTTCGACTTCTGAGGTTTTTGGTATTGTTATACTCATAAATATCTCCCTTGATAATTATTTCAGATGTCCACCCGAGACGGAGGAAACACATTTTTCATGTATTTCCCCCCTGTGCCCCCACTGAAGCAAAAACTGACAGTTTCACAACTGTTTTGAAAAGCTCCCGTACAAAATTTCATTTCATACTCATATCGGCTACGTTTGATGAATTTTTTTTCAGGGGCCACTCTCCTGTACTGTTATCATCAATTGATGGCCAATTTTTTCGAATCCTAGAATGGTTACAAAGCCCTTTTGCTAGGAGCTCTCTCCCACCTCTTTGACTTGTTTCACTTATGAGCATTAATTGTAGGTACTCATCTTCAGTCATTCATTAAATTGAATCAAGTGTTCACAGCATGCACCTTAAACGTTGAAGTTGGGAAAAAATAACTCAAAATTATTCAATCTTCGCATTTAAAACAGCCACCATTTTGTTTTACGATTACTGATACCACTAGCTGAACCGATTCTCAAACATATTCATGATACCTATCATTCCTGAAATTTTCATGCAAGTCCTAGCAAAACTGTAGTGTCTGAGTCGGTAAAAAGCGCATGTTGTTCCATAGCCATATGTTGCCATAGTAATAAATGCAGCGCATATTGTTCCATAGTAATACAGGAAAATTCAAACCGCGATAACTTCGCTAAATATAACTCAATCTTTATGAAACTTTCAGGATAGATTAGTCTTACAAATAGTCATCTGTGCACTGAATTTCATCGAATTCAAAGATACCGTTAAGATTTTATTCAAAAAAACATAAAATCGATAAATCATTCCTGATTTTTTTCAGATTTTTCGGATCACAGGTGTCCAATCGCGAGGGGGGGACACAAATTTTTCGTGTATTTCCCCTCCCTGTGCACCCTTCGAAGCAAATTTTTGCCAAACTAAGACCTGTTTTGAAAAGTTCTCATCAAGACCTTTCATTTGATACCCATATTGGCTACCTTGAATGAATTTTTTTTTTGGGGGGTCACTCTCCTATATGGGGAGACCCCCCCTTAAATACCTTTTAAAATTTTTTGTAGTTGAACTTTGAAGAGATCACAACTTTACACCTACATACAAAATTTGATGCTTCTAGCTAAAGTAGTTTCCGAGAAAAACTGCTGTGACACACGGACGGACGGACAGATAGACGGACAAACGGACAGACAGGACGCGATTTTAGAAGGGTTTTTTAAAATTATTTTACGAATCCCTAAAAAGTATCTTTCGAACGTGAGAAGATGGAGCGGGGGGTTTTGAATTGAATTAAAGCCAATAATTCGAAACAATGAATGTAATTAAGGGTGATTTTATATAAAAAGATGATATCTAAATAATTACGTCTAGCGTACAACAACTGCATATTGTGTCGACTTAAACTTTCTTCATAGTCGGTATAAACGACACCCATGCAAAAATCAAGACTTTTAACGAACTTTTTTTGTACCCTCTCTATTTTATGAGAATGTACAGAATAATGAGGATTCCATATTACGCTTGCAAATTCAAGTATGCTGCGAACATACGCATTAAAGAGAGTTATTAGGGTGTTACATCTAGAAAATGGTTTACTAATGCGAAGAATTAGCCCTAAACGTTTAAAAGCTTTAGAAACAATATTTTGAATGTGGAGATTAAAATCGAGCTTAGAATCTGGAGTGACACCTAGATCTCGCACCTGAGTTACACGGCTAATTGAAGTTTCAGACATATTGTATGCATAAGAAATGGGGTCACGTTTTCTAGAAAAGGTGATTATACAACACTTATCCACATTTAAAAACAATTGATTTGCATCACAATAATGTTGAAATGTAATGAGATCTTGTTGCAAACCCTCGCAGTCACTGATAGATCTGATGACTTTGTAGATTTTGGTATCATCAGCATAGAGTAAATGGTGAGAGTTTTTAAAGCACGAACCAATATCGTTTACATATAGATTAAATGAAAACGGGCCAAGGTGCGAGCCTTGAGGAATTCCAGAAGGGATTTTCAGAAAATTTGAGCAGTACCCTCTTAGTGCAACTGCTTGGCTACGGTTGTTTATATACGAACAAATCCATCTTAAAAGATCTCCACGTATACCAAAATGCGAGAGCTTCCTTAAAAGAATGGAATGGTTAATTTTATCAAATGCTTTTGAGAAGTCAGTATACACGGCATCGACTTGATATCCAAGGCCAAGAGCATTTAGTGCTATATTAGTATTAACACTACGACCCCAGAAGAACCCATGTTGTTCTGGAGCTATAATATTTAACATTTGCAAGTTTAGAATATTAAAAATGATTTTCTCTAATATTTTTCCAAATATATTCAGCTTTGATATTGGTCGATATTGTTTAATATTCTGTTTATCATTTCCTTTTGGAATGGGAGAAATGAAAGCTTTTTTCCAGATATCAGGGAAGCAACCCTAAGTGGTAAGTGGAGTAGAAAATTCTTTGCTTAGCCTTTCTATTAAAAGTGGATGAACTCTATCACAACCAGCCCCCTTCTTATCATCGATTTGTTCGAACTCTTGCCATACGATTTCTTGTGTTATCTCAACAGAAGAGATATCAACTAAGGGAGATAATACTGCGTCAGTGGAAACAACGTTATACCCTTCAGTGTTCTCCTGTGGTAGAAAAACCGAATTAAAATATTCGTTAAACATGTTGCAAATGGTGTTCGCATCACTAGACACAATATTATCAAGTTTCATCTGGGCTGGCATATTATTGTTGCCAAATTTGGATTTTGTGAAAGTCCAAAAGTAATTAGGAGGATTAGATATATTGTCTTCGGAAAAATTAATAAACTTCTGATAACACCTCGCTCGAGTTGTTTTGCACGACAGCCTAAAACTGAAAAGAGCTGATATTCACGATTGTTTCGATATTTCTTTCACTTGGCATGTGATTTCATTTTTTTTCGAATTAACTTGATAAGGTTACGCGAGTATCAAGCAGGGTAATTTGATAACGATTTGATGCGTTTCTTTGGAATATGAACATTCATAAGGTTGTATAAAAAGTTTAAAAAATACGTAACCGATTGTTCAGTATTTAAGTTGGACATATCAGCAATCCAGTTTACATTTAACAATTTTTTGCTCATCTCATTAAAATCTGCCGCATGATAAATCAGTTTGTAATTTTCATTATTCTCTTGCATGTAAGCATTAAATTGTAAATTGATAGATACGTCTAGTGCTTTATGATGTAGATCTTCTAAGGTAAGTGGATTAGCCGAACCAAGTACTGTGCAAATATCACCACTCAATATCAAATCAAGAGTTCTGCCATAAGAATTTACACAGCCGTTAAATTGTCTTAGATTTGATAAGTTCAGAAAGTCAAACAAATCCATCGCCATGCTATCATCATTTGCATTCAGTTTCACTGAAACATCACACTTATTTTTAATACACCAGAGTGCATTAGAAATATTAAAATCACCGACTATTGAAAAGCTATCGCTTTGATTATTTTGCATAATTACAAATGTATGTATTGTCATAGAATGCTCGTTGAGAGTCAGAATAGTTAATTCCGTGGGGGAAATAACAACATGCCAAATGTAATTTAGTGCGTGAATTGGATGCATGGGAAGCAAAATCAGAGCCATGTTTAGGGGGTGCATAATCCGTTCTAAAATGTAAGGTTAACCAAAGCTCCTCAGCGGTCGGTCCTGAGATCCAATCGCTGCGTCGCCACGCATGCAACTCGCGCCGCACTGCTATTAGCGCACCGCCACCTCGAGCTCCTCGTCCATCCATTGCATTCCTATCCCGCCTAAAAACATTGTAATTTGTGGGAAAATATTCAGCATCATAAAAGTCCGGTGTTAACCATGTTTCCGTTAAGCAAATAATGTCATAATTACTTAGTAGGACGTTTGATAGGAAAGAATGTGACTTTGTCCGTAACCCCCTCACGTTCTGATAATATATTGATAAGTTTGAAAAAATCATCTAATCTGTAAATTTAATTCAATAATGTATCTCACGCCGACATCAAATACCTTTCTCGGGTAAATAATGTGTAAAATATTGATATATAGCAAAACTTTTAGCAAATCAGAAAAGAAATTGTTTAAACTACTCGTATAAAGGACAAATATGTTCATAAAATAAGTACGCAAAAAATGTATACTCAAAATCAAAAATTGAAAAGAACGTACGCTGCATACAATTCAGTGTAACGCTAAACCAAAAATAAATTGAAGGCAAAACATGGTAAGTATTGAAATGAAAAGAATGTGGATATATCAACTGATGGGGGAAATAAAATGAAAAAAAAATGAGTCAGAAAATTTTCAATAAATCTTTTTCGCTTAAAATGCGTATAATTTTTGAATTATCGTTTTTACGAACCAGAATTTTGCAGTCTCTAATCCACAGATAGGAGAAGTTTTTCTCAAGCCTTAGTGCACGAGCCCGCTTGAGCAAAAGTTTATTAATTGTCGTTAGATGATCGCCAACGAAAATTGTATGAGCTGGGCCCACCAACTTGATGACTGTTGTAAGTCCACGCACAGCTGCAATAAGTTGGTCTTTGCGTTGCCATTGTGTGAAGCGTACAATGATATACGGCGGTCGAGTTGGTTGAGCGCTTGTAGCTGAGCTTGATGGATATGGTCGTACTCGATGCAATGTATCCACATCGAAGTCGTTCAACTTAAAGCCGACGATATTGCAGAGATCATTAACAATGGCTCGTAGATTTTCACCTTTTTTCATTGGAATTCCCGATATTTCGATATTATTCTGCCTAGAATACTGATCTTGCTCATCAAGACGCAGCTTTAGATCCGAGATTGTCTCTTGAGCTGATAATAAATCAGCATAGTAACTTTTTCCTCCGCTATGGATATTCTTTTTTCCAGATCAATGAAGCGACCTTCCATCGCATCTAATTTCATGGAAAGCGCTTCCATATGTTGCGAAGTGTTATGGATTTCAGCTTTGATTTCATTTACTTCAACTTTCATTGTAGTGAAATCATCACGGAAGCTTTTAATTTCTTTTAGAACATCCATCAAAGAAGGCGAATCAAGTTCAATGGACTGTGATGAACGGCAGGCGATGCATCGCCAAGCTGCTTTTTTATCACTACCTATTCTCCTGTAGCTGGTTTCGGACAAACCAGCACACTCCTAGTCGTAATGACCGACGCACTTGCTGCACACAACAACGTCAACCACGGAACAGTTGCACTTTTTGCAATTCATTTGTGAATAGAATAAGATTGTCCCGTAAAATGAATTCGACACTGACGAAAATTAATTACTTAGAATCAATGACCGTAAGTTATAACACAAATTAATTTATAAATTCACAGTCTGAAACCACTTTAAATTAATTGAAACTTGAAAAGTTATTTGATACACTAATATTCAATAGGAGCAAGTAAAATATAAGTCCAAACATTACGAACTCTGAACAGAATTTAAAAACATAACCAGTATATGAGCGATGTTCTAGCTGATTAGAAGCCCAATCTGCATCTACATATCCTGTAACACTCAATGAGGATTTTTCATATACTATGTTATAATTCATAGTTCCTTTTAAATATTGCATTACACGTTTGGCTGCTTTCCAGTGTGTATCACAATGACAATTATTAAATTGGCTGAGTAGGCTTGCTGTATGCATAATATCTCGTCTAGTACAAACGGCTATGTACATAATACATCCCACTAGACTTCTATACTTGGAATCCATATCAGTTTGGTCTCCTTTCTCGAGCTTTATGCCACATTCCAGAGGTGTACTTGCAGGCTTGCAATCAGTCATATTAAATTGATCTAGTACCTTCTGTATATAGTTTTTCTGATCCAATGTAATTTGATTTTGTCTTTGATTTAATCTCATTCCTAGTACATGAGTGGCTGGACCAAGATCTTTTGTTTCAAAACTTTTCATCAGTTTTTCCTTGAGCGCTTTCTTTTCTGGTGTATCTTTACTTATTATTAAAATGTCATCGACATACAAAGCTAATATAACTATATTTCCTGATTTGTCTGATTTAATGTAAACACATGGTGCACTGAGTGTTTTTCTAAACTGAAGATCTGTCAAGACATTATCTATCTTGTCATACCATGCCTTTGAGGCTTGCTTATGCCCATATATAGCTTTATGGAGTTGAATACATGGTTTTCTTTACCATTTATCTTGTATCCATTTGGCTGCTCCATGTAAATAGTCTTTTGAAAATTACCGTTTAAGAATGCTGTCTTTACGTCCATGTGATCAATGTGCCAGGGCATTCAATGTACGAATAGTAGAATATCGTACCACAGGTGAGTAGGTTTCCTTGTAGTCAATCTCGTATTCCTGGGTATAATCTTTTGCTACAAGGTGTGCTTTATACCGAAGTAACTGACCTTCTGGTCCTAGCTTCTTCTTTATAATGCTTTCCAATTGTCTGTGGTTCTCCATCAAAAGTTGTTGCTGTCGTTGCTATTACAGCATTCACTCTCTCATCAATGTCTTCATAATAACTAGAATGCTGAGTTTGAGTCATGTCTGGATTCCATGTGACATCATTGGGGTCATCAACAGAGTTGGAGTCAGAAACAGTTGAATTAGTTGTGATCGAGTGAGATAACTCTCTAGTAGGCGAAGGATCGACATTGTTATCATCATTTGTTCTCACAACATTTTCTATTCCATCATTAAAATCAGTAGTAGTGTTATTCTGGTTTATTTTTAAGTCTTTATACATCATTCCTTCCAAGAAGCACACATCTCTAGCTTTAATGCATTTGGATAGATTTCGAGTATCAATTAGTCTGTAGCCTTTTGAATCATTACAATATCCTACAAAAACGTATTGTTTACTCTTTGCATGAAGTTTCTTACACCTCTCATCAGGGATCATTGCATAAGCAACAAAGCCAAATATTCTCAAAATTGATAAATCAACTTAACAACCAGACAATTTTTCTTCTGGTATGGTTCCTCTTACCGCTTTACTTGGTGATTTATTCTTGATAAAGATTGCTGTATTCAGAGCCCTAGCCCAGAATCTTTGGTCCATACCTGCATCGTGTAGCATGCATCGCCCGGCCCCTATCATCGTGCGATTTGCCCTTTCCGCAGCATCGTTCTGTTGTAGAGAGTAGGGTACAGTCGTCTGGTGCACGATGTCATGCTCTTGGAGGAATGTCTGAAAATGTTTATTCACATATTCACGACCATTGTCTGTTCTTATCATCTTTATTTTCAAATTAGTTTGTTTTTCTACAAAACTTTTAAAGATCTTGATACAGACAGAACTTCATCTTTACTTTTAATAAAATAACCAAATTTCATCCTAGTATAGTCATCTATAAATGTTAATAGATACTTGGCACCACAAAATGAGGAAACTGACATAGGTCCACATAAATCAGAATGTATGATACCTAATTTCCCAGTGGGTCGACTATAGGATTGTTTTGGGAATGGTACTCTGTTCTGCTTCCCTTTAATACATGCCGCACAGGGATTATTTTTAAAATAAGTCTAATTAATTCCACTTGCCATGCCTTGTTTCAGTAAACCCATACTTTGTTTGTTCAGGTGTCCGAGTCTCCGATGCCAAATCTCCTGTGATTGACGATTCACACAAATTCACAGCTTCTGCGCG
This sequence comes from Odontomyia ornata, assembly GCA_963969285.1. Taxonomy (NCBI): domain Eukaryota; kingdom Metazoa; phylum Arthropoda; class Insecta; order Diptera; family Stratiomyidae; genus Odontomyia; species Odontomyia ornata. The sequence goes on from OZ017742.1 coordinate 95,278,227, forward strand.
TTTCTCATCCATGGACTGGATCTGTGGCTGCACCAAAGCCATTGTTTGACATGTCGCAGCCAGCTCATGACCATTTGTTGATTGTTGACTCACTGTGTCCAGTTCAAAGACACCATTCACCTTTGTAGCACTTGCAACTGGCATTTTACCGCAATAAACATTACACTTTTCAATGTCAAAATGAACTTCAAGTCCCTTAGAAGCCATTTTGCCTACGGAAAGAAAGTTTGTTGACAGTCTTGGCACAAAAATACCTCATTTAATTTTGTAACTTGCGATTGTCCTTTCAACATTGATTCCACTTCAAGATGACCTTCACTATGCATTTTCTGATTATTAGCAACTGTAACTAACCGCGGAGTATCCACAACATAACTTTTCAATAGACTTTTGTTGTTTGTCATGTGACAAGTAGCACCGGAGTCGACATACCAGGTATTTGAGTCAATGTTCACAGCTAGTGCTGTCAATAACGTTGCGCTGCACGCTTTCCCATACTTTTCACTTTCACCCCGTTTATTAATATTCTTATTGTTCGTTTTAGTTGGAAGTTGGAAGATATTTCGTTTTAGTTGGAAGACTTGTTTGCAAACATCGCGCCTTCACCCATGTCGAAGTCTCTACGTAAATTTTCCTGTAATAATTTACTTTGCACTGTTTCACTGCACAATTAAATGCTCGGATTTTCTAAAGCTATGATAAGCGGATCATAGTCTGGGGTTAAGCCGCTTAGCATTAACACTGACAGAAAATCATCTTCTAATGGGGCGTTTATGTCTCGTAATTGTTGATCCAAGTCCGTGATTCTCAAGATATACGCTTGCATGTCACTAAATTGTACCAATTTTAATCTAAATAACGTCCGTAAGAGTCCAAGACGACGACTCAGCACCCTGTCTGCATAGGCTGTCTTTAGGTTGTTCCATGGCTCGTAACCAGTGGCAGAATTTCTAACGTGGAAAAAACACGGGGGTTGAGCCATCAAACATATCTTTGCGAGTGCCCGTAGTTGTTTGCGGTTGTCATTGACCTTAGGCACACCCGGTGCAGATTCTTCGATGCAATCCCGTAAATCTTCATGGACTAAGTACATCCGCATTATAAACTTCCAGTTTCCATAGTTAGATATTCCACTAAGCTTTTCGAAATTGACTGTAATTCCGGAACTTGTTGCTGTTGAGTATAATGGCGCCGGCACTGGCCCCTCGTCCCCACACGACATAACGTCTCCCTTGAATGTTGCGATTTATAGAAAAAACATTTTTACACGCACTTATTTATCACGTATCTTGGGCCCATAACCTGATGGGATTGGGCGAAAATAACAATAGATTAAAATGGTATACTGAGATTTATTTATGATCTAGTTAGCACCGAAAACAGTTGATACAAGAGTGAGTCTTATTCGACCGAACAGAATGACATAATCAAGGCATCGACAGTAGCTCCAACTGGTGAGCGATTTAGATAACTATGACAATTTATATGGTTTGGTTTATACTAGTTCTAACAATATAAATATATGTATATATATATATATATATATATATATATATATATATATATATATATATATACATATATACATATATGTGTTTGTGTGTGTGTTTGTAAATGATGTACTCCACGCTAGTAAAAAAAAAATTTCGTTCGCATTACCAGCCGGAAAAGCAAATTTCTCGTAAGTACTTTTATTTGTAAAAGCAAATAGTCATTTTATTGGCCCCCGCTTTTAAAATCAAACACTCTGTAAGGACAAGTAAAGGAGCAGGAAAGTCCTCCTCCCAGAAGGCTATTGTAAAATTATTAGTAAATCAACCAACGTCTTCTGAATATCAAAACTTAACTCAAACATATATTCCATAAATTGAGCCTGGGAAAATAATATATGATTATTAAAGGGTGGTCCAACCATAATGCACGATGTTAATTGTGAGTCACACCTTAGCGTTAAATTTTTACCCTAGTTAATTTGACATTTCTTTGTTTCAGTGTTTGACAAATTTACAATGGAGAGAGCGCGTTAAGGTTGTTGATGCCTTTAACGAAAATGGGCGTTCAAGTCAAAATGCCTTTAGTGCACTTCGTGATATTTTTGGTCAGCATAATCGACCAAATGTGTCCACAATCGGGAGAATTGTGCGCAAATTTCAACAAACCGGGTCTGTAGAAAATGTGAAATCACCTGGGTATGCTCACCCAGTTCATTCTGCGGAAACCATTGCTGTTATTCGCAATAGTATGGCAGAAGAGCCATCAACCTCGACTCGTCATCGTGCCCAACAATTGAAAATCTCACGAACATCATTGATGCGAATTTTGAATAAAGCTTTGAATTCGCACGCTTACAAGGTTCAATTGACTCAAGAGCTGAAGCCTGTTGACCATTTCAAGCGTCGGCAATACGCCGGATGGTTGGTTGAACAGACAGAAGGGAATGGTGACTTTACAAAGAAAATCATATTCAGCGACGAGGCACACTTTCACCTCAGTGGATTCGTTAACAAGCAGAATTGCCGCATGCCAATGTATCCACAAAGAGTGATTGTTTGATGCAGTTTTTGGGCTTGCGGCGTCATCGGGCCGTACTTCTTCGAAAATGAGGATGGCCAACCAGGTACCGTGAATGGTGTTCGCTATTGCGAGATGATAACGGAATTCTTTTGGCCAGGAATTGAGGTTATGGACCTGGATGATATGTGGTTCCCCCCTCCCCTCCCGCTAGGAAAGGGACTCCCCAGCTTGAAGGCACCCCACGGCGTAACAAAACGAGACCTGGCCCGAAGTGATGTGTCAAACGGTTCCAGGCTAGGTTCTCAGATTGACAGGGGAGGTGTTTAGTGGGTAGTCCAAAGGTATCCTCCATGGGAGTCCCACACTGCCAGACTCGGCGGGCATAAATGCCTTCACCTCCCTACCACAAAAAAAAACAGGATAGTGCCACTTGCCACACAGCCACCGTAACAATGGCTCTTTTGCGCGAGAAATTCAATGGCAGTATTATCTCACGTTGTGGCGATGTTAATTGGCCGCCACGATCATGTGATTTGACACAGTTGGACTTCTTTCTCTGGGGATATTTAAAAGAAAAAGTGTACGTCAATAAGCTAAAAACAGTTCAAGAGCTAAAGGATGAAATCATGCAGCACATTACCGACATTGAACCTCAATTATGTCTCAGAGTCATTGAAAATATGGACCATCGGATAGAAATATGCCATCGTAGCCGTGGCGAGCATTTGGGCGATATGTTATTTTGCACATAATTGTCATAAATCCTTCTATTATAATAAAAAATGTGAACATAATTCTCTAGACTTTTTGTTTTATTTACAATTAACATCGTGGGTTTTTGCTGGACCAACCTTTATATACTTTAATTTGCGGCAATTTTATTTTCAGTATGTTGACCTCAATGTTTAAAAAGTCATGATAACGTTTCAATGTTCTAAAATTTTTCGTAAAATTTTCATTAAAACCCTTACATATATGTAAGGTTTGGGTCCTTTGCAAACGTGTAAAAGGCTTAGACCTCATAAAAATTGCAAGTATTGAAATAGTTCCTTCATTTCGTGCAATAATAATTGTAGGCTGAACAATCTGTGGATGTTTTATAAATATATTAACGACAATACCTCTCTCGATGATCTCTAATTGTCAAGATAATTATGAAGAATCTAAGATTAATTTTTTACCCTTTATCAATGCATTACCTGATGATTACAACACCTTGTTCACTGCTTTAAAAAATGCTTTTAAAATAATTTTCAAAGAAGGTATGAAAATTTTCTTCACCACATCTGGCCAATCACTACATATTAAGGTTCACGATATAGTGGAAACAAAAAGTTTTGATCAAATTTTGATGGTCGTGCGCCTTGGATGTTTTCACCTTTTATTGTTCTTCTTGGGATGCGTTGGAGACATCATGGGTGGATCTGGTCTTAAGGATAGACATACAGAGGCTCAAGTAGTACGAGCCCATATTATTTTACAACAGGCATTATCACTCCAAATTTTTGATGAATTGAAAAATAACAGGATTGAACTTATTGAAAGTGAACATAACATTATCTATGATATGAATATTGACGGAATACATTCAAATGAGGCGTTTAAGAGTCTCAATGAGTTATTTGAAAATCTTCTTGAAAAAATTGAAAAAAAGAAAAAACAGCCAAACTGTGGGTCCAATATTTTCGAATGGTTTCCTTGATGAAACAATTTCTCGCTGCTGAGAGAATGGGTGATTGAAAATCACACCTGGCCATTTCAACTACACTAAATCTTTGAGGTTATGTATGCAAGATATGAGGAGTTTGAAAAAAATGGCTCCAAAAAATATAAAAATTCACTGATGGTAGTAATACTTGTTGGCCTGGAATATTTTTCTGATTAAATGATTACACAAACATTGATGAGAGTCATGAGCACGGAAGGTGGACCACTTAGCGAAGTTGTACAGAAAACGTAATCTTTAAATTCATAAATGGAATTATATATACAAAAGATATTATTGAAGGCTTAGAAAGATATTGCCATTTAAAATTCAGTAAAAGTCACCAGCATTTAGATTCTAGAGGTGTAAGAAACCAAAGATATTCGGAGGTGGCAACTACTTTTATTAGAACATAATCATTTTTGAAAATATTGACAATTTACGCAATAATGTTACAGAATTAATTGGAACGGAGAAGATAAATTGTCATGGTGCTTTGACCGTTGGTATTCAAATAATAAAAGCAATAAATACATACCATTTCAATAAAATTAAACTATCTAAAAGTTGTTCGCGTGGTGTAGTGGTTAGAACACTCATCATGTAACCGAAGGTCCCTGGTTCGTTGGCGGCAAAAAGATTTAGTTCGAGTGATTCTTCGGACGGAGTTTAAGCCCGTTCAGTTATGATACGTGCTGGCTTAAAATCAGAACCTATCGTAGCTGCTAGAACGGACACACGGCCAAAGCGTGATACTGACAATATCACCTTGTGGAGTGCCGACACATTTGATCAAGATAATGAGATACTCTAACTATCTCTAAGTAAAGGCCCGAAGTAGATACACTTTTGTTAATCCAAAGAATTTCCATTATAAAAAAAAAGCGACGAAGAAATAGAATTCTACTTGAAATTTGAACTGGCATTATTTGATGATAAAAGATTGAGAAAAATAGCCAAAACTTCCTTATATCCATTATTTCAACTTGTTGACAACACCATAAATAAAAAAAATTCTTGATACATCATCGATAGAGGCATGCTATTATAACGCGTCTAGTGGCCATCAACTTATACAGTTCAATGGGCTTTCAAAGAGTACATCTCATATTTAAAAATAAATTTGGGCACTAACATTACTTCTTTTTTAAATTTACTTATGGAATTCTTTATAGTTACATGAATGAGTTGCATATTTTTAATAATTTTTTTCTGAAAAATTATTAGAGAAGAAAAATGTTAGCAGAAGGTGGTTTCGACGTACTTATTCTCATCAGGCCATCACTCTTAGATACACACCGGTGATGGCGACCACCATGCTTAGAGGTGAGAGAGTTATTATTTTCCTACTTAACGTAGGAACGTAATGAAAGCTTCAATTTAGAGCAAAAATGATCGTATAGATTTACATTAAATTGATGTGAAAAGGGTGAAATGATCCATTTAAAAGTTTAGCTAACACTAACATTACTGTTATCTTCGATAGTTATAATAAGCCAAGTACGGAAGTAATAGAAAGAAACCACCTTTCACAAAAATTTAGCTACAGAATATAAACATAGCTACAGAGTATAAACATAGCTGTTTCTGTAATTAAAAACAATATAATTATGCTGAAACAAGAGAAAGAATCTATCCCTGCCATGAAAGTAAAGGTGAAGCAGGGGCATTCTGGCCAACAGGAATACTCTTGGAGGCTAGGATTCCTAGGGGAGCGCCGCTCCCATGGATCCGAGGATATGGAAGGCGCTGTGAGGTTCCCTTTTGGGATCGCCGGTAACGACTTTGACTGGTTATGGACAACGCTTTTGACCACGAAGGGGAATTACGGCTTTAGGCAAGTGGATATGACGGTATGGAACTATTTGCTCTGCACGGTAACACCAAGGTGACTCTCACGTGTGAACGGCCCCAATTAAACTATCATACCATCTCCCTTCCGGTAAAACCTTGGCAGGCCTCGGAGTACGTTCGAAGTTCGCACCATAGGGTTTGTGGTGTATGTTCGGTTGAGAAGGACTCCCGATTAGTCTGGTCTGGCTCTGAGCACTTGCCCCCATAAGGGCTTGTGCTAACCCTCGCATGGCTCCCCTACTCTGCAAAGATAACTATGGGACCAAAAAGGTGATTACAGACGAAAATGGAGGTAGCGGCTCCTAGGGTAGACCTAACAAAACTGGGGCAACCAAAAACCCTAAAACAAGATAAAAAAAATAAAATAATAAAAAATTCAATGACCGTGGAGATGGACGAAAACGAAAATTAACAATCAGTCTTGTCTAGACTGAGACAATTTCACGAATTTTCATTCTTCGAGCAAATCGGCTTTCACGCAAATGCATCAAAACTAAGCACATCATCTTTCTCATTTTGTTAAAATATAAGCACTCGATAAATGACGTGTTGCGAAATTCCGGAACCTTATTTCGTATCCAATATTAGTATTGGCGTAGATGCACCATAGTATGCACGCAAAACTGAGAAACAGTGAATTCTCTCAACAGGATAAATAACATATTCCATAACTTGCTTGTATACAACTGCATCTAACGTTAAACGACACGAGGATGCGTTATTTATTCATAACCAAATCTCGCAGTCAGAAATTATTCTGTATAACTACACCACACTTTTCATTTCGAATTATACATTGTATGATATATTTTATATTCTTTTCTATTTTATCCAAGGAACGTCCAAAACTTTTCTTTCTCCCTTTCCGTGTCGCAACTGTAAATCGAATCAGCTCAGTTCGATTGCATTCGGTAGTGAAACGCCACTGGGATGCACTGAATCAGTGTTCCCATGTCCGAAATTTTAATTGGCCGATTTAAAATTTTTCAGGAAAAATTAGCTGAAATGAATGAAAAATATTTTAAATGTTATAAAAGTTAAATCTCATGAAGAATATAACTGAAGGGAAACTTTTACATTTAATATAAAGGAAAGTTGATAGAAAATTACATTTAATAATAAGAATAAGAAAGAAAACTATTTTAATAAATTACGATCATGAATGAAAGTAATTAAATATTAATATTATTATTAATTTTTTTTTTATAAATCTGCAATTAAAATTTCGGGTAGGAGCTAGGAAGGTTTTCAAGCTTTTTGCTGGATTACTGCAAAAGCAAAAGATGATCATTATTTAACTAATCCAAACTAAATTTATCTCATCTTAAGCTTTGTCGCAACCACGGAAGTCACCGCAGTTGCAGACATTAAGTATTAGCAGAAGGGGTGTTGCCCGGGGTGGCATACTGAGGCTGGCTAGCGCTCAGTCGTGTCGTGGGTCTTCCGGGATACCCTCTGCTCGCGCTGAGCCACCTTACATAAAATAACTAGCACAAAGGGAAAAGGATGGGAAAGGAGAGGTCACATTGAGAAATGAAAAATAATTATTTTAACACTTCATGTTTTATTTTTTTTTTTTCAACTAGTTTACAAGGCACCAATCTATCAAAAAAAAATTCAATTCCTTAGGCCCGCTTTCTTCCTTTTACAAATTTTAATTTGTTTCAACGATAAAAATAAATGAAAATTTACTCTCAATTAATGCTACTACTAAAATTTACACCAAGAAAACAATCAATTAATGAATTCACTTGTAGTATCATAAGAGAAACCGAGAAAGAAAAAAACAGAATTAACAACTACTCACCCTTTTTTTACGGCTGCGGAGCACTCTGCAACAGAAGGGGAACTGGGCAACTACCAAAAATATTGAAAAACATTAATAAATTAATTTAGCTCGGTTACTAATATTGTTTACTGCTCAGGGCCATTTGATAACGAGTTGTTTTGGTTTTTTAATGGTCGGAGTTGTAGTGAATATAGGAGTTTCCATAAGTCCGTGAAGGACTGCAGCGATGTTCTGCTGCCTCGGCAGAGGAAGGTGTTGGTTCCTGCCGAGAATGCCCTCGTCCGGAGACGCGTGAATGCGCTGGCAGGCTAGCATTGCGGTGTCGTGGGGCGGGCTCGTTTCCCCGGCACGAGGACTCACTACAAAACATTTCGCATTCACGAATTGCTTGCAGAGATCACAAGAGGACGACCGAAGTCGCAAATTTGTAGATAACCTCCACGAAGGAATTATGACTTGTTACGAGAACAAGTGCAACCTGACAAGAAAGGCTAATTTGGGGTGACCTCGTCTTTACCCAAATACATTCAGGGCCCACAAATGAAAGAGGGGCAACTGGGTGGTGGTGGAGCCCCTTCATGCCCACCCAACCGGAATAAATCCAATGTTAAATTGTTGAAGTGGCCAGGTATTCCTCTTCTGAGTAGAAAACTCATACAACTTGAATTATATGAACTTTCCCATCAGAAGGGGAGTACCCCGGTGACCAATTTATGTCATAGAATTATACAATTGAATTGCATAACTCTATGCCATAAAAAGGCACTTGGCTTGGGCCACTCAACCCATAAAGTCTCCTGAAACAGAAAAATTTTTAAGTACCCGGTGGCTGGCTCATATTATGGGGTGGAAGCCTGCCACCGTACCGGGTCCTATACCCGATTGGAAAAGACCGGAAGGAGAAGACCGATTTTCCATTTAATCCATCATTTTTTGTTTTTATTCGAACAACGTTAAAGCAATGAAACAGTATGATTTTTCTATGGCAATCAGCACAGCAATTTACAACACCATATTGAAAAGCATTTAATCGTTGAAAGAGGGAAATTGATATTAAAAGAAGATTAACATTATACGAAAATTCATTTTTTCTCTGATTTCCTGAAGTATTGTAATTATTGTGGTTAGCTCTTGTAGATGCCACACTTTCACCCTACATACATTATGTTTAAAAAAAAATTCTTACATAGATTTATACAAAAAAAAACGATTTTTTTTTTTTTTTTTTTTTTTTACGACGATTCTTCTTCTCTCTTTTTCTTTCAGCTAAATAGACGGATGCATTGGGATGACGATTGTCGTCCTATTTTCTTTTTTTTTCTTTTTTTTTTTTTTTAAATTCAATAAATATTTTTCAAAAAAAATTTCAATAAATATTCAATGAATATTTTTTTTTTTTTTTAAAACTCAATAAATATTTAATTAAAAATTCAATAAATATTTTTTTAAAAAATTCGATAAATATTTTTTGTTTAAAAAAGTTTCAATAAGTATTTAATTAAAAAAATGTTAAGAGGTTACTTACAGTACCTTTCCCTCGACGACGAGCGCTCGCTGACGATGTGGAGGTAAGCAAGTCCTGAAATTTTTGGTAGTGAAGAATCGCGTCCATACATCAAATTTTAACACACGAGTATTAAGACATAAAATAGATCCTAGGGGTGTATAAAATCGTATAAAAATTCAGCTATCAAAGTGTAAATACATATAGACTTCCTTGAGTATCACAAGTTTATTGAATTCCTCAGCGTTTGAACTTTCGATTGTTTCATTCCACGAATTGTTAGTCTCTCTAGATAAGTTATCAGCTCCTTTTATATGCAATCCGTTGGTCACTATATGGATTGAGTGATTTGACTAATTCTTCTGGATCTAACTTTTCAGTGGATTTATCACTCTTCGTTGAACTATGTTTGAATACACAGTGCGCCTTTTTGCATCCAAACGGTGTGTTTTCCCAGAGACAGGAAGTAGGGTCCCGCCGTTTCCCAATCACATGTGCCACTCCTTCCAATAAAAACTTCTCATCGGCCTTCCAACCACCTGTTGCAAATCACGTGGTGGCCTAATGCTGATGGCTCATGGCGATATTGGCAGCTGCTATCGTTTTTTTTTTCTGTGAAGTTTTTTTTTTTTTTTGCTGTGTATCAACAGGATGGTAGGAGTTAACTATCTGCCAACAACCCTGAAATAACGCATATTGAACTTAAGGTAGCAAAGCACTTTTTCCCACAAATATATTATATTCCACTACAAACACGATATGGATTCAAAATTCTGATTTAATCCTTTCCAACATCAACCCTACATACATAACGTGAGTCAAAACGACCCACACGCGAAACGTTTTTATCTGCCTCTTTCCTAACCCCTTATACATTGCGCGAATTTTTTTTTTTTTGAGGAAAACCCAGAACTGTCGATGTCTGTAGTGAGAAGGTGGATACTTTGAGTATAGATGATGTGCAAGGTGACTACGTGGATCATTTAGAGATCAAAATTACATCCGCTCTGGTATATATATATTATATATAAACAATTTTCTTATCATTTATCCTTGTATAATATCATATATATTAAAAATTAAAATATGAACTTTATTTGTTAGACGTTCTATTAAGCAGGGAGAATTTGATTCGTTCTTATGATTTGCGTCTCCTTTTTTTTTTTTTTTTTTTATCAACAAGTTTCATAGAAATCAATTCTTCAGCAACATCATTGTTATAAACATCCCATAGCTGTAAATCCAACTGGCCAATATTGTTTAAAACCTGAGCTTTAATTGCTAAGTTAGGAATCATTTTGCGCAGTTGTTCCGCTGCTTCTAACGATTTGTTGCGCTTCTCTGCTATACCAGCTATTTTGCAGCAAATTGCCTAGAATGGTAGAAATTCGAATTGTCGGTCCCACATACGTACATCGTTAATGGATACAACACGAGAATTCCCATAATCAACATAAAATACCTTGACGGTATCGTCGTCCATAACATTTAAAATTTTTGTGTAGGACGTAAATATTTATTAAGTTCACATAAAAGTTATCAATATTTAAATCAATCTTAAATCTTTGAGCTTCCTTTCATTCGATTCCGTCATTTCTGCAATACAACATATAATATGCTTGTATTTATTTCAAACTTGCGTTCCATTTAAATCCGTGATGCTATCACTATCATGCTGTTGTAAATTCTTAGCCATTCCTATTCCTAAAGCCCCTAGTACGAATTTACTAGGGGCTTTAGGAATAGGAATGGCTAAGAATTTACAACTGGTCCTCCGATTTGGTGTTTATAACTATCCACCATATTTCTCAATGTGTTCACATCTATATCAATTGGTGTAAACGTTTCAGTGTCATCAAAATCATCGACATGTTTACTTTTCGCTGTTTCAAATGTCTTGCCAATTGTTGTTTTCGCTAACTCCCTATCCATTTGGTCCATGTAAGCTTTAAGATCAGTCTTTAGGTTACATTTGCCGTTGGCCATACTGTCAATATTTTTGTCAAGTTCATCATCGTCTTCATAGTCACTCATTTCTGAGGCGGGGTCCCACTCATCCTCCGGAATGACAAAGTCTAGGAAGTTTTTAACGTGAGTTTGTAAGGCGTCTGGATCAAAGCTTATATCATTTGAATTTTTTTTTTGGAGGAGTTTTATCTGTTAAGGAGTTTTCCATAGCTTTTCGCATTAATTGAGATTTCTTCACGGCCCGCCTCTTCAAACTGGAGTCATCTACTCCATCGAACTCCGATTTTCTATCAAGAAACTCGACTATATCGGAAGACAGTTCGGAAGCTTCAACGGTTCCGTTCCCTGTAAACATTTTATTTATTCCATTGAGTAATTAAATAATACTGGAGTGGACAACCACGTGACAATATGGTTGCAACAACCCCTGCGACCACCTTTCCTACTGCTACGCTCTTGTTTACAACCTTAGAGAGAGCCAAATTGCACAAGCAAACATGGCTGCTGCTCAATGTAAACAAATTTTCATACAATACCAAAAATTTGCTTTCTATTTGAAAAACCTTCAGCATTGTATGAAAAACATGCAAAACATTAATATAATAACTACTCACTTGTGAAAGGAAACACCTACGGATCCTTTTCCACTATGATTTTTTCACGAAGGCACTACACATTTCATTTTCAAATTCTAACTTAATTACACAGTGTCACACGATAAAGTAACTTGAATCACAAACTCCAATCGAATGTTTAAACACTTGGAACGAATTTAGATCGCGAACATTTTCCATAGTTTTAATATCGGATAAAATTCGCGACGAAACTTGCAAATTGGCCAATTTGGCGTCCAATTTGCATCAGTCAACTTGACAGTCAGTTCACACCTAGTCAGCTTTTGGAACAAGAAAGTGACCAGCAAGAGGCAGACGGGGAGGAAATGACAGACTGTTCACTTGGAAGAGAACAGAAACCGGTCGCATGCTTTCTCATGCATTTTATATGAGCTTAGCCCATCCAGTTCTTATTAATCTTAGATTTATTCCATATTTTTCAGTTAGCATGGCATCCAGCTCTTCGGGAGAAATATTAAGCCAGTTATCATCATCACTGCATTGTAATTGACTTTCTTCTTCTATCAGCTCTTCCATATTCACCTCTATGTCAGAGAGCAATGTTAAAATTTCCTTTCCCACCATCTTCCATATCTTGTGTCATACGCATTATGCCCGCACTTATAGCTCACGATATATTCTTCAAAAAATAAGGGATCAAATATAAACAAAATTTTGTGCGACTTAATGGAAATTGGTGAAAACTGACGAATATATTTCAACCAATACTCGCAGATTTGCAAAGTTTACTTTTAATTTTGTAAAAGAAAGCGTTATGATCATAAGTTTTTAAGATTTTTCGCGACAATGTAACTGTTGAAGATGTTAATTAAAAAAACCCCAAACGCAAATTAAAACGAAACAAACAATAGATTTTAGTTCAAGATGTCATTAAAATGTAATATCGTCGAAACTTGATGCTTGTGGCTTTTTTCGGTTCTTTTTCATCACTTCTTGCTACAGACTCTTCGCAAACACCGCTCTGTTCATTTCAACCGAGATCAATTTACTCCGACCCTACACGCACTTGTATCTAATCTCGCAAATACCCACCGTTTATTTACTAGTTTTAATTATTTGAAAAGAACCGTCACTCCGAATGTTACTTTAATTTTAGAATTTATTAAATTATTTTGCGAACTAAATTTCTTTCAAAACGCATAAATACCGCTTTAATATCTTGTAACTAACCTAAACTGTTGCGTGGCGCGGCGGGCAGTCCGAACTCGTTGGTGGTGGAAATAATTTGCGTTTTTGTTGTAGAACTCTTTCAAGCGAGCATCTATGCAGGATTTTATTTCAGGCGGGACTTGATGGAGAGTCGGCATTTGTCGAATCTTCGCTACAGCTGTTGCTACTGATAAAACGGTTGTAGTACTTGATGGCGAATTTTGGACCAAGTGTAGATCGCCATTGTGTATGTAAACCCTTTGATGACAAGTATCTGGATTTGCCCATTTAGGTAAGAAATTAGCTGCCTCGATAAGCAGGAACTCTCCATCCGAATCAGCTACTCGAATAACCATTCCCGGAACTTTCTTAGACACCTCAAACAACAGATAGACAACGAACCACTCGTCTTGGATGTTGTCGCCATAGTACGATACTCCGTACAAATGGGGAGGAAATTTCTCAAAAGACTCTTCATTGGCTTCGAGCAAAACTTGCTGTCTGTCAGTGCGAATTGTCAGTACGAACTCAACTTTGTGCCACATATAATCCTGAGATAGTTTACACACGATCTCATTCACTTGCTGCAATACATTATTCAATTCTTGTTGCAATGTTTCCTCACTTTCACAGTTACTATTTAATTGTGGAAACAGGAAAAATTCAACAAAATCATCACCGCGAACCAACTCCAACGCACCACGACCAGACATCTTCGAAAGCGTGATCAGACTCCGCGAAAATATATAAAATGCTATGTATATAGGGCTAATACTAGAAAAGATCAAATCAGATTTTACTTACATCCACCACGATTTTGTTGTGGTTTTAGTAGGTTTCCTCCACTACTGTACTTTTTCCACTTCACTAAAATGGCCACCACGCGTATTTTTCATTAACCGCTGGCCTTACTATCACGAGGATCTTGTGCAACTGCAAACTAACCTGGCGGGGCCGAGCCGACGAGCAACGAAACAGCAAAAGTTTCGTTGAATAATGCCATCTATGGGTGAACATGCGGTGGTGATAATGCACACTCGTTTCGGTTTCTTTTTAAAATTTTAAGTCGTCCCTTAAATTATCCATTGAAAGCAATTTATGTTTATAATTATTAGGCGTAATGAAGAGGGAAATAAATCGAAAGAATAAGACAGGCACGCGTTAATTACCGACAAACAAAACAATTTTTAATTAATATTATGGTTGGAATGGGTAAAATTTGACAAATTTTGTGGGGTTTAAATGATACAATGATTTTATCGTTCATATAATTTAAAGGATTAACTGATACAATGATTTTAGCGTTCATATAATTTAATGGGTTAACCGTTTCGTTCTAAGCATTTGTATACCGCGTTACACCGCAATTCGTTAAATTATCTTCAAAAGATATTGTAATAAGATACTACACATTAGAAATTTTTAACCATTTTTAGAATTTTGTTTCCCGGGTGTTAAGTACAAAAGAAATTTTTCCACTTATTTTTCCTGCGAAAAAAAGAAGAAAAAAAAAACGAGTGTTGCGATGGGGAAGGTGACTGAATCGACTGAATCATTATTAAATTGCGTTCGTGCTGTGTGCCTGTGTCAGCGCTGCTTTTAGAGCCATAGTTCTTAGATTACTACAGAGTATTTCCGATTTCTTTTCACTCCATGAAGAGACACAACTAGCTTTATCCACATTAAACAAAGGAATTTTCTCGTTACTGTATCTAAACGCCTTCCACTTTTTCGTAATTTTAAATGGATTTATTCATTATCTACGAGACCCGCTCGAATCGCCAAATCTGCACTTCTGATGCAATAAATTGCACGTCGTTTCTAAGTATTCTATGCACTTTCACGACCGCTAATCACTTTGGGTCATTAATCCAAATCAAACCACTGACACCATTGACACACTTCCTCGAATTGTTACTTCCCAAAATCCTCTTTTTCTTCAAAAACAGCATGTCAAACAATCCATTTCGTACATCACCTCCACAAAAAAAAAACGCGATAACTCCCTATTTCTTTCAAGATTAAATCACCACAAAAAAATCTTTCCTCCCCGAATTAAAATTTAATCCCCCGCCAACCGCAATCCCTATTGTTCTTTCCAAATTTAAAAATCGAATCTTCTCTCGAATTAACTATCTTGCACCGCACTGCTTTTCTATCTCCCAGTCAAATTCTAGCTGCCTCAATTCTCGCCACTTAATTCCACATTTCACCTTTATCCAATCCGATCCCGCAATCCTTTTTCATTTTCAAATTACCGCTGCCGCATCTGGGTAACGTAATCGAAGTTCATTACACTTCGATTCCGCTACCCACACATCTTTTGTTCCATATCGACAAACTCAATAGTATCCATTGTTTTACATATGGCAATTTGCACAATCCAAGAAGCGCTTGGTTGAATTCAAAGTGTCACATGTACATTGCGGAAGCTATTGGTTTTCCCGATACCCCGAAAAGAGTGCTTCCATGCGCCCGGGGGAACTTGAACTCAGGGTTCCAGCAGACCCTCGATCGAGAACTCACGACGCAGCTAATGATGTCATGGATTTTCGATCTCCCATTCATCTTATAAGCAACGCTAACGATGCATTTGGGCATGAGATTGAATTTTGTTAGTAGGGGAACGTGAATTTATTTTTGTTAGTATAAAAATATGAAATTTGTTAGTGGGAATAGAATTAGTTAGTATGAAGGAAGGATTTAGGTTTGGTTAGGGTAAAGGTATTGAATAAAATTTGTTAGTGGGAATTAAACAATGGAATGTTGTTAGTGGGAAAATGGAAATTGTTAGTATGTATTATTTTTGTAGTTGGAAATAAGGGAAAAGGGTAGGATTGTGATGATGGGGGAGTAAAAATTAAAGGGAAAATGGAAAAAATGTTGATAAAATAAATAAATTTACAGAGGAAAAGGTAGGAGTGCCCAAAGGAAGGTGGAAATGTTACGGCGGCAATTGGAAGTTGCAAATGGGAGAAAGTCGGTACGCCGGAATCCGCAACAGCTTTCAAACGTAAATGATGTACAAATTTTACGTTTTCAATCACGCAAATTAAAACATAACAAAACAAACAAAAAGCGTTTTATAGTTATAAAGCTTGAATATATTTTATAGGTTAGTGTTCCCCCTTCATCAATGTCCTACTCCACAGTCTAATAAAAATATTACCTCCCTTAAATACCTTAACATTTTAACTCATGTAATTAGTATACCTAGCTTAATATGCTCACTTAAACTTCTAATTATTTAGACTTAATCCTTTTATACAAGAACATTTGATTATCTTTTCTTGCATACCTAAATTAATTTCATAGCTTGTTGCTTTTTTTCTTAGAATTTATCCTAATAAAAGTTACTAAAATCATTATGCTTCTTCTTCTTCTTCTTAGCACTAAAGCCCCTCTCGGGCCTTCGCTTCCTGCAAATAGCGCCTCCAACTGTCTCGGTCCATTGACCGCGTCACCAATTTCGAAAGCCAAGCAGCAATGAACTGTCTGCATCGACGGAGTCTGATCAACGTTCCCTCGGTTTCCCCACTGTTCTCCGGCCTTCAGTTCTCCCAACGAAAATCTTTTTGGGTATCCGTTGTTCGTCCATACGATTCACGTGCCCAGTCCATTGCAGCTTCCGCAGTCTTACAGTCGTTGAGACATCCGGTTCATCAAAAATTTTATACAGCTCATGGTTGTATTGAATTCGCCATTGGTCCCCATCTAGCTTCGCTGCAATTATTCGCCTCAGGACCCATCGCTCAAAGCCATTCAATATATTTGCGGATGCTTGGGTTAGGGTCCATGTTTCACACCCATAGCATAACACAGGTCTTATCACAGATTTGTATACTTGGAGCTTTGTTTTCCTGTGTATGCAGCTGGTCTTCAAGATCGTCAATATGGAAGAAAATATTTTATTTCCGAGCTGTCTTCTTAGGCGTATTTCATTCCTTTTATTATCCGTTTTCATTACTTTGGCGCCTAAATACACAAGCTCGCTAATATTTGCGATACTTTATTCGCCAAGTGTGATATTTTGCGTATCTGAGGTATTTTTCCTCGACTGCGTCATAAGCTTTATTTTATTTTCATTGATTTATAGTCTTACAAGCTTTGCTTCGCTGTCGAGTTTCAGGAAGAGTTCTTTGGCAGTTGTTAATGACCGTGACGAAATGTTGATGTAATCCGCATAGGCTTCGACTTGGCTCAACTTGTATAGTAATATACCTCACCTATCAACAGGTAGCTTCCTTATGACGTACTCCAGAGCAAAATTAAATAGCAATGAGGCCAGCACATCTCCTCCCTTTAGTCCGATATTCGTGTCAAAGGCATCAGGGAGTTGGTTATTGATGCGGACTTATGAAGTCGTCAATGATTTTGTCATTTTGGTAAGACGGACTCATTTGGCTAGGATGCCAAAGCAAAGCATTATTTGGTACAGTACGTTACAACCAATACTGTCGTATGCTTGCTTGAAGTCAACGAAAATTCGGTGTTCGTCTATGTTGAGCTCCCTACATTTTTCAAGTACCTACTTGACTGTGAATAATTGGTCTATTGTCGATCTACCTGCTCTAAAACTACCTTGATACTCTCCAATAATACTGTTGGCATATGATCCGATTTAATTTTCTAAGGTTTTAGAAAATATTTTGTATGCCGTACAAAGTAGTGATATGCCTCTATAATTTTTGCACTGTAGCTTGTCATCTTTTTTGTGGATACGGAATAAAATTGATTGGCTCCACTCTTTCGGCATATGTTCTTGTTGGCAAATATGCTGGATGACTTTGTGAATAGGCTTATGAACACTGCTGCCACTATATTTGATGAGCTCTACTGCAATCTCATAGATGCCCGGCGCTTTATTATTCTTTTGTGCTTTGATGATGGAACAAACTTCATTCAGAGTTGGTGGGGCAAATGCAAACTCTCCGCCGACATCTATAGGCTCCGATGCTCTGGAGCTGTGTGGAGGATTAAGGAGGTTCTTGGAATATGATGCCCATTATTCCTTAATCATGGTTTCATCAGCGATGATATTGCCGATGTTATCACGACAGAGCGTGATTTTGTTCTGATAACCACGTTTCAGACTTTTCACTGCTTTGTATGCTTGCCTTGTGTTGTTGCCTGCTTAACTTACATCTATACTTCTCAATTAGTCGTCATAGTATTTTCTTTTCTTAATCCTAATTATCTTATTCGCTACTCCTCAGAGGTTTTCATGGTGTTCTCTTTTCACCCTTATTTTCCTACCTACGTATTTTTTGTACGCCTGATTCTTTTTATCTAACGCATTCTGGCAATTATCATTCCCCTTGACAAATACAAGGTTTCCCAATAAGAGGTGTTATTTTGATATAAAAAGAAAAATGCAATTTTTTAATATAAATGATCAGATGTTTATTTTATTATGAAGAAAAAGATATGCCGTTATTAGTAAACAAGTTAAGTGGACAGGCCTATGCTCTATCAGAAGGGTTTTGTACTCAACTTACAAAATACAGTAACCAGCAACAAATGAAGTCAAGAAACATGTCTTGTTTGAGTATCATACTATTATTAGCAAAGTTGAAAGAATTTTGACTTCTGAGGTATTGGTTATAGTTTTACCCATAAATATCTCCCTTGATAATTTTTTCAGATTTTTTAGATCACGGGTGTCCATTCGCGAGGGAGGAAACACATTTTTCATGTATTCCCCCCCCCCCCTGTGCCCCCATTGAAGCAAAAACTGTCAGTTTAAGAACTGTTTTGAAAAGCTCTCAAGAGAACTTTCAGTTGATACTCATATCGGCTACCTTTCATGAAATTTTTTTTTCAGGGGCCACTCCTCTGTACTGTAATCATCGATTCATGGCCTGTTTTTTCGAATCTTAGAATGGTTACAAAGCCCTTTTGCTAGGAGCTCTCTCCTGCCTCTTCGACTATTTTCAACAGTATGTACTCATCTTCATGATAACCATCATTCCTGAAATTTTCATGACAATCTCAGCAAAGCTGTAGTGTCTAAGTCGGTAAAAAGCGCATATGGCTCCATAGCCATATGTTTCCATAGTAATACAGGGCATATTGTTCCATAGTAATACGGGAAAATTCAAACCGCTATAGCTTCGTTAAATACTATTCGATCTTTATGAAACGTTCAGAAAAGGTCAATCTTATAAATAGCCATCCGTCTGCTAAATTTGATTGAATTTAAGGATACCGTTTAGATTTCATTCAAGAAAACATAAAATTGATAAATCATACTATTACTAACAAAGTTGAGTGAACTTCGACTTCTCATGTATTTGTTGTTATTGTACTCATAAAGGCCTACATTCATGATTTTTTTCAGATTTTTCGGATGGAAGGTGTCCAATCGCGAGGGTGGGGTACGCATAAAGTTCTTACATTTCCCCTTCCCCTGCCCCCCTCGGTGATCATACGGCAATATTAAGACTTGTCTTGAAAAGATCTCATTAAGACCTTTCCAATGACACCCTACTCGACTACCAATGGTGAAATTTTTTTTTGAGGGGTCACCTCCCTATATGGGGAGACCCCCTTAAACCCCTTTGAAAATTTTTTTCCACCCTTGAAATTTCAAGAAGTCACCACTTCTGACCTTTCCACAAAGTTTCATAGCTGTAGCCTCTATAGTTTTGGAGAAAAAGTGCTGTGACATACAGAAGGACGGACGGACAGAGGGACACAGGTCGTGATTGCAATAGGGTTTTGTATTTTAGCACAAAACCCTAAAAATGACATCAGGCAAATGACTAATATGACCACACTTACAGGACCATATTGTTTTCATGAAATTTTCCATAACCAAATCGCAAAAAGGCTGCCCTATGTCCTCGATAACCTCACGAATTCTATCTTTGAGGCGAGCGCCAAGCCGAGCGCCAAGCTCGGCTGTTGGCGTAGACCTCTTCTCTCACGTGGCCCAAAAGGAAGAAGTCACAAGGTGTTGAATCCCTAGATCTCTGTGGCCAACTGTGATCTACTCTTCGAAAGATAACACGGTCCGGAAACTTTTCCCGTAAAAGATCAATGGTTTCTTTGCTTGTGTGGTACGCAGAGCCGTCTTGTTGAAAGTAAACGGTGTCCAGATCAATATCATCCAATCCCGGCCATAAAAAATCATTAATCATCTCTTGATAGCAGAATCCATTCACCGTAACTGTCTGAAAAAGTAAGGTCCAATGACTCCACCAGACCATAAATCGCACAAAACAATCACACGTTGAGGATAGAGAGGCTTTTCAACAATAACTCTTGGGTTTTCCGAGCCCCAGATTCGACAATTTTGCTTATTGACGAAGCCACTGAGGTGGGAATGGGCCTCGTCCCCCAAGATGATGTTTCGATGGAATTCCGGTGTAATGACGTTTGTGGAATGCCTGATTCCAAAGAACGACGTGGAATGGACAAACCTGGATTTTCTTCAATCCTTTCGGCTACAGCAGCAATATTCTCGGCTTTTCTTGAGTGACGTGCACGGGTTTTATTCTTCACATCACTAAGTTGTCCCAACAGCTCGAATTATTCCACCAATTTCTGTATTGCGGTCCAACAAGGTAGGTTTTGTCCAATATAGTTATTCTGGCATATTTGCACGTGATCTTATAAATTCCGCATTTTTCCTCCTTGAGCCTCTTGTCCTTAGCTGTGCCTAATCTTGTTCTAAATTTTTAGTTTTTACCGGTATGTATGCTGTGTTGGTTTTTTTAATTTGCGTGATTGGAAAAGTAAAATTTGCACATTATTTTCAGAAAGCGCAAAAACACCGAGGATTTAAATAATTTCAAATGTAGTTTTATAAGCTTGGCTGTTAGAAGTATTTTTCACCCCCCTATGAAATAAAAATCCCCCATCAGCATAGTATAAATTTTAAAGTAGAGGGTATTATGAGCCCAATCCCAAATTTTTATGCAAATCTTTCCAAGGTTTTACACTTTTTGAGTTTCACTTCCTGGACTATATGGTGAAGTAACAATATGAACTGTTATTGGTCGGAGTAATATTGAATGACCCTAGTTAAGCCTCCTTTCAGCGTACAATATCTGGGCTTAATTTCATCTTTTGACAATGCCGGCTTATCCTGTGGACCTACCAACCAAAGATTTGCAATCGCTTGAATGCGTTTGAAACCAGTAGAATATAATTACAAAATCATCAATATTGAACAGGGAATAAATTGACGTTTGGATTTAGAAAAATATCTTTTTTAAAATCCTGATTAGATCATTAGAAATTAATGCAGTATCGGATTAATACAAGTTTTTTTTTTGACTTAAATACAATTTTCACTGTGGGAAACACACACAATAATATTTTACTATAAATTTGAATAGTAAGCAAAACATTTGCTGATTAAAATCCTTGTTTGTTCATTGCTACATAAGCTCCGCCGATAAGTGATGTCAACAAAAAATTCTCAGCAGTCAGGAGAAAAACAATTTACATGTGTATGTACTCGAAACGTTTTCGTCTTTTACATCCCATCGGAATTCAGTCAGAGAGGAAAACACATCGAAATCCTTCACCCCTACACATGCTTCCTGCACCACGAAATGCCACCAAACTGCATTCATTTTTTCCCGCCAATCGTTCCGCAAGCTTTTTTCGCGCAGTTCCACGTGTTTTTGCGTTTGTTTTGCCTACCACGCGACCATCCTTGATGCACGGCGCTCGTCCTGCTTTTTTCCTGCCCCACTCTGATTGTCATTTGTTTGGAATTTTTCCCATTTGCTCTCCGTGAGCGAAGCCGGCACGGAAAATCGCATGGTTAGCGAAGGACAACTTTGGCAGGAGCTTATTGCGACAACAACGTGCTTGTCTTGTTTTTGACAGATGCCGTTTCCTATGTACTCATCGCGGCGGGCTGGGGGAGGAAAAACACGCGGGATCAACTGATTGCGATTGGCTCCACCTTTTCCGTTTCTTTTCGCTTCTACAACTGCCTGCCTGCCAGCTTGCTTGGCTGCTGCTTGCTTGCCTTGCCACCAAGGCTTTTCCGTGTTTGGTTTTAGGTAGGTTTTGCCCAGTTTTTAGTGGCGGCGATTATGCGTACCTCGCGTTTAGCATAATTTTTTCGTAAATTTCATTTGGATTTACTTGTCCACCAGTAGGATCGCGCGAGCATACATACGGCCGCGTGGAATAGACTTATTATTTCTAGATACAGGACACAGGACTAGAGTAGTGCATAGTGATGTGGATGGGAAAGAGAGCAGGAATAGTGCTTGGGAATTAGAGTGGGCTGATACTTACCACTGGGATTCTCTATGCGATGCTCGCGAAACATGAATTCCAATACCAACGCAGGAAGATAAGTAGTAATAACAAAAAGATGAAGATTTATTGCATGGTTATTGTCTGCATAAAGGCACAATTACGCCCGACTTTTTCAATACCTAATGATATCTTATTAAAAATAGTACGTGTAAATATAGTATGCGCAGTGGAGGATGGGCAAAAGATAATATTCTAATTTTATTATAAATTTGAGTATCGACGCTTATTTCTATTTACTCTAACTTAATTGAGTTTTCATTGTAAAGCATTTTAATCAAGTACATATTTATACATCAGAGCTATGCTTTTTAGGGTTTTGTAATAAAACACAAAACCCTATTGAAATCACAACCTGTGTTCAACTGCCCGTCCGTTCGTCTGTATTTTGCAGTAGTTTTTCTCCAAAACTATAGAAGCTACAGCTGTAAAACTTCAGGAAAGTTCAGAAGTGATGACTTCTTAAAAGTTTTGAGTCAAAAACAATTTTCAGAGACTTTTAAGGAGGAGCTCTTGAATTTTTTTTGCACCATTGGTGTCATGTGAAAGATCTCAATGAGATCTTTTCAAAACAGGTTTTAAAATGACCTTATCAGTACCGAGTAGGGTGGGGGAAAGGGAACCGTACAAAATTCTTAGGTACCCTACCCCCTTTTATCCGAAAAATCTGAATAAAGTCATGGGCTCAGACTTTTATGAGAAATTTAAACTACTTTGTTAGTAATAGTATGTTGTATTTATTTTACCTTTTTTGAAAGAAAACCATAATGGATTTGACTTGTAAGTTTTAAAAAGATCAAATAGTATTTAACGAAGTTAAAGCGGTTTGAATTTTCTTGTCTTACTATGGAACAATATTTATTTATTTATTTATTTAGCCAAGCAAAGCACTAGTACAAGAAATAAAAATATACAAATTTTGTACGCTAACTCACAATAATTACTTAAAAAATACAAATTAAAATTAATTAGATTGATACAATAAAAATATGGTGTCAGGGTTGGATACATGATGGGATTAAGATGCTAGGGCATTTGATAGCAGAGCTTTGAAATGGGTTCTGGATATGTCTAGGGAGTAATGCGCACCGTGTGAATTAAACGTTTTGCAACATCTATTGATAGGCTCATTATCGGCATAGATTGTGTGGTGCCGCTCTTCCACCAACAGACGAGAGTGCCTAGTGACTCGCAAGGGCTCATGTACTTTTATTTTATTAGTTAAAAATGGAACATTTATCGAGCCTCTGAGGACATCAAACGCGAAACAGCAGGTTATCGTAATTCTCCGGGAAGCAAGTGATGGCATATTCAAAATTTGCAGCCTGTGCTCGTAGGGGGGTAAATCCTGAAAATTTTTAGGATCATATAGCGACCTCAATGCAAACAATACAAACTGTTTTTGAACCGATTCAAGTCTGTCAATGTGGACATGAAAAACAGGATCCCAAATAAGACAAGCATATTCAAGCATTGGGCGAACTAACGCGACGTACAACGTCTTAGATACCCAAATATTTTGAAACTCTTTGGATCGACGTTTGATGAAGCCGAGTAGCTTATTGGCCCTAGAGATAACTTCATCGTAATGCAAGTTGAATCGAAGTTTATTGTCCAACATAACACCGAGGTCTACGACGCTGTTCACTCTGTTAAGTTTGTGGTAGTTGAGATGATAATCGCAAGCAAGAACGGAGTTTTCACGGGAAAAACTTATTACCACACATTTTTCGAAATTCAGAGAAAGTTGGTTTTTTTCTGACCATTCTAAAAGAGAGTTTACCTTGTTTTGAAGGAATGCCGTGTCCTTAGGAGACGTTACTACATTGAATAGCTTAAGATCGTCGGCATAAAATAGATGGGGAATATCAGACAGCATAACAGAGAGATCAGAAATAAAGATGTTAAAAAGTAGGGGACCAAGATGGCTGCCTTGAGGTACACCAGAGCAAACATTTATTTCTTTGGACACAAACCCTTGAAATTTGACGAATTGGGTCCTATTTTTGAGATATGAGTCTAACCAGTCTAGCAAAGCACCACGGATTCCGAAGATTTTTAATTTGTTTGCTAAAATTTCGTGGTTAACACGATCAAACGCTTTGCTGAAGTCAGTGTAAATCGCATCAATTTGGTTACCTTTTTCCATTTCACAGAGGATACTAGAAACCATTAATGTAAGATTTGTAACTGTTGAGCGATTTTTTCGGAAACCATGCTGTTGATCGTTTAGCAGAGGCTCAATGATGGGCGATATTTTTGAACAGACAATTTTTTCAAAAAGTTTAGGAATTGCTGATAGTATTGCAATGCCTCTGTAGTTTTCAACTGATGCCTTATCTTTACTTTTATAAATTGGAATCAAATGGGATGTCTTCCATATCGTTGGGAAAACTCCAGAAGAGAGGGATTTATTGAAAATAATATGCAGAGGAAGAATCAATTGCTCTTTACAGTGAAACAAGAAGCGAGGAGGGAGTAAATCAGGACCAGGCCCTTTATTGATGTCAAGTGCTTCTATTGCGTTGGATATATCATTTTCAGAAATGCAGAGTTCCTCGATGGGAGACGCTGAGTTTTCGACTGAAGAAGGTATGTAGGATGAGGAGTTGGTTGGACAGTACACGGATTGAAAATGACTTGCGAAAAATTCGCAGATGTCTACGGGATTGCACGAGCTCAAGTCTTGATACACCATAGAATTGGGAAAACCTTGGGACTTACGTTTAATGTTTACAAAATCAAAAAACTTTTTTGGGTTATGGATAATGTTTTCACCAATTATGTTAACGTAAGAATCATATGCTTCCCGAGATTTGAGTTGCAATTCTTTAACCAGCGCATCATATTTATTTTTCATTTCTTGGCTAACGTTGGATCTTTTTTGAATTAATTTGTGGAGCTTATTCCTTTGGTTTCTTAAATACCTAAGGTCGCCATAAAGCCAAGGCTCAGAGAGCTTATTTTTCTTTTTAATTTTGGGCACGTACCTCTCAACGGCGTACATTAATATATTGTAGAAACAATCTACTGCGTCGTTTGTACCTAACGTTGAAAGCGTACCAGTCCAATCAATAGTATGAAGATGATTGTTAATGCTATCATAGTCAGCATTATGGAAGTCAAAAACGATAGAATTATTGTAAGAAAGATGGTATTCTCTATCCGTAGTGGCTAATTCAAGAGAAATTGCGGAATGGTGGCGGGTGTTAGAAAACAAATGCTCCGCATCGCTAGTTGGAATCGCCACAACTTCGTCATACGCATTTGTAAAAATGAAATCTAACCAATTACCATGAAGGTTGGGGGTCGAACCAACTTGCTGCAAATCATTGCCATACATGGTGCTAATAATGTTGAAGTCTATACTGTCTAGAAAATTGACTGGGAGGAGTCCATTATCAGATTCATCGACAGTGAATGTCAAATTCGGTCGATTAAAATCCCCAGTGATGATTATTATGTCTTCTTCATTGATGGAAGCAGCTAGTGACGATATTATGTCACACGCATTATTGTAAACTTCTTCATTGGATCTTGGAGGGATATAAAAAGCCCCTATATACAAGTTTACATTCGCAATTTTGATACGAACAATTTTATGCTGGTAGGAATTGTTAGAGACAGTACTGACGGGCTCACTGAAAAACGAATTTTGCCCTGCAATCAAGACTCCTCCTCCGCGCGATTGCCCAGTGCTGTGAGAATCCCTGTCGTCTTTTAAAAATTGACCAGTTTCCATCCAGAATCTCTTCATTGACAAAAGACTCATTCAACCACGTTTCAGTTAAGGTAAGAACGTTGAAATGGCATGATTTGGCGTCCAGATAAAGTTTGTTAATTTTCCCTCTCATACCGACGCAATTATGGTAAAAGAGGTTGAGGCGTTTAGAAGTGAGTGCGTTATTGGGGACGAAAAAATTTACGATGTTCCTCTCTAGATCGTTAAATTGCTCATATATAATTGGAGCTCACATGCGACGCGTAAGTTTCCAGATCTTTATTAGTTTGTGCTGATGTTATTCCTAACTCTTCGTGGTATCTGATATAAATCCTACGGAGGACCCCAATATCTATAGGAAGGCCTTCCCGCTGGATCATAACCATAATGTTTGTCTTTGTTTTGCCATCAATGCACGTTGTGTCCGGAGCCTTGTACATGTATGCCAGATAAAGCCTAACATTTTCAAAAATTTTATGATCTCTAAGTCGGGATAAGAGATATTTGCCTTCCATATCATTGCTGGCATTGATTGTGGCTTTCACCACTGGAGGTATGAGCGGGCTCAAAAATGAATTCATCTCAGGAGATGGTAAGGTGGAGACTTGTACACCACCATGTACAAAATTAGAGTATTTATCCACGGATCCCCTGTTTTCAGCGGCTGAAGTTGAGGTTAAAGAATTTTCGCACTGAACAATGGAGCTGTTTTGTTGCAAATTTCTAATAGTGCTATCACTTGGTGTTTCGGAAGTTGAGTGATGCTCTAAGAAATCATCCGTTGGGAGATTAGGAGGGGAGCCATGACTTATTTGATTGGAATTTGGATTAGGATTAACATTAACATTGTTTTGATTTAATGTATTATTAATATAAATATTTTTGGTATTTAATCTGCGTGTTATTTCTTTTACCGAAAATGTATTACTTAAATAAATACTTGGGTGCTCTGAATTTAATGATCTTTTTGCCGCTTGCCATTTGCTAAACACCATACCATTCCAGACATACTTTCCATTCTTGGCTCTTAGGTTTGTAAAAAGCCATGCATACCTGCTTGGTATAAACACTTTGAAAGCGCGTCAATCTTTATTCCGATGCGGTAACTCCTCCACTTTGCTGCTTTGTATTTTGAGATCTCGTTCGAATAACTGCTGCAATCCGGTGGCATCGAGTTTAGTTGATGCTTTTCTAAGATAGAAAATCTCCCAGGATTCTTGGTTGGTAAACTCCAATTTCCTGACTCTGTTTCACCAGTCATCCTCAGACCAAAATGTGCCCAGTTTAAAAATTTGAGATTGAACGACTGGAACTTGAATCGAAGGTGTTCGTGTAGCGGCATCGACATTTAATTTCAATGTTTGATCATGAACTTCGTGTGTATTAGCACTGATAGGATATATAGCTGTTTTTTGAGCAACTGTAAAGCTTTGTACCTTTGTTTTTGCAGTCCTTCGATTTTTGCTAACACTTGAGAAAGGTGTGTATCGTTTTGCTGATGTGGTATTTTATTCGATATATTGGCCAGCAACTCCTTCATCCTGTCTTTGTTCAAAACTTCAGTACTCGGCGGATGTAAATTCGAAATTAGGTTTTTCATCGCAATAAGACGTTGGTCGACTGATTCTAGAGCTCTAATTATATTATTATTGCTGCTTGAGAGCTTCGTAGCAAGTTCATCAAAGCAGGTTGCCATTTCCACGAAGCTTTCATCGTTTGCTCGGGATTTCGAACTCTGGCGGGCAATTAATTGGTCCTTTTCATTCATGAGGACATCTATGTGATCAGTTATTTGATCATAGAAAGTTCTGAATTTGTCCTCAACGTTTTGGCAGTCTGAACAAATAAAATGTGCCTCCAAATAGGGATGAAACCAATCCCTTGGCGCATCCATACAAGCACCATGTAGTTTTCTCCTGCAGAAACTTTTGCATATCACATATTTAAACGTATGATCGAATGCTACACAATTAGCAAGATCACATTTACAGTTCATTGTTTAATATATATATATGATTTCCAATGTCAAGGTCGTGTGATTACTATATATGGCACACAATACTAGAACAAACACTTAATTCGCACAATTGCAGACACAGCACAAAACAGTTAAATCAATTAATATGCCCTATATTACATGGAACCATGTGGCTACGGAATTATCTGCGATTTTCACCGAGTCAGGCACCACGGGTTTGCTAGGATTGCCATGAACATTTCAGGAATTATATGTATCATGAGTATTTTTGAGATTTAGTTCAACTAGTCATATCAGTAATTGCAAATAAAATGACGGCTGCTTTAAATGAAAAGATTGATCAAATTAGTATTATTTTTCCCTAACTTCAACATTTAAGATAAATGCTATTAATCCTTGATTGAATTCATTAATGAATGGCTGAAGATGACCCCCGACTATTTAGAGGTGAAACAAGTCGAGTGAGTTCGAGAGTGCTCCTACGAGAAGGATTTTATAACCATCCTAGGGCTCAAATTGAGTTTTCTGATAGAATAAAATGATGACTTGAATTATCCATCCAATACTTGCATAAGAAAGCATTCATATTTATCCAAAAGATTTAAAGATTTGTTCGTAAGTAAATAATAGCCGCCAATTCATTTTAGTTTAAATAAGTTTCCAGCATGCTCAGCCCATTGAACTTACGCCTGATGGAAAGACGAACAGATTGATTGCGTCTTTTAAAATTACTGTTCCAGCTAACCTAAGCATCTTGCTTGATTAGGAATTTCGGCCACCTGGCGTATTCATCAAAAAGTTCTCTCCGATTCATAAGCGTAACCATCCTGTGTCCTTTCTCTCCAGAAGAAACATCTCTTAGGCCCCGTAATTCATTTTTAACTTGCTATTACCAAAGTGTTCGTGGCTTGAGGACCAAGACTACTGAACTTCGTATTTGTTCCATCCTTTTTCCGTATAATATCATCTGTCTAACGGAAACATGGCTGACAGATGACATTAGTAATAGTGAGCTACTCGCAAACCATTTAATTTTCCGCAGAGATAGAGGCCGTGATGCTACTGGTAAGCCTGATGGTGGAGGCGTTCTAGTGGCTATACATGTTTCCCTTACCAGCAAATTCTATGATGATTTCACTCCATCTTCACCTGTTGAGTGTATAATTGTCCTAGTCTCTCTATCTGACTCTCTTACCTTCCTCGTATCATCTGTGTATATCCCCTGTAACAGCCCTGCTATTGTTTATGAACGATTCTTTGTGGAATTCTCGAGCTACATTAATGCTCGTTTCCCTTCTACCCCTATATTGTTCTGTGGTGAGCTTTAATTTGCCCTCTATTGTTTGGAATGATTTATATGTCTCCATAGTTTCAGGTGGTAGTGGGTCTTTTGCTCTTTCTTCTTTTATTTTCTTCTGTTCTTTCACCCAATACAACACTTTTCCTAATGCCAATAACAAATTGCTTGATCTTGTTCTTTCCAACTTGTTACCTTCTTCTCTGTTCGCATCGGTGGCACTCTTATCCTTTGTCAAACCTAATCCCCACCATCCACCACTCTCTATTGAGCTTGCTATCACATCTTCTCGTTCTTTGAAGAATTCCTCACCTTCCCGCTTTAACTTTTTAAAAGCCGATTTTTCGAGCATGGAAGCTAAGCCGTGAATTGGTATTCCTTCTTCAGCAATATCCACACAGAAGATTGTGTTGATAAGCTCTATATGTTTCTTTCGTCCTTAATCTCGCAATTTGCTCCTGTGTGTCCCGCAAGAAAACCTAAAGATACTCCTTTGGTTCAATTCAAATGTCACCACTGCAATTAAAGCTAAAGATGCTGCCCACAGAAAATTTTTATCCAGTGGTCTTCCAATTTACCTAGTTAAATTTAAAGAGCCACCTCTGCACTTCATGCATATGTTAACCTCATTGAAACTTCGTTGATGTCGAATCAAACTTGTGCGTTCTGGTCGTACGTAAAATCTTTAAGGACCTCTCATCATGCCCCTGATAACTTTAGTCTAAATGGCGTGACATCATCTTCTCCTCAAGAATCTTGTGAACTCTTCGATTGTTACTTTTCTTCCTTTTTTGGTAGGGCTAAGAATTCCCCTTCCTTTAACCAATCTTCTTGCGCTTTTTCCTCTACTAATTATCGTACAAACCCCTTGCAGGTTGAGCTACTCTTAAATAATCTTGACAGCAGCACCAGTGTGGACCCTGATGACATTCCAAATTTTCGAGCAAAATCTTTATCTTCTTCGCTTTGTGTTCCCCTTTCAATTATTTTTAACTTCAGTTTATCCTGTGAAATTTTCCCCGCCCAATGGAAAATTGCCCACATTTTTCCTATTTTCAAATCTGGTGATAGTAATATCATCTCAAACTACCGTCCTATTTCCCTTCTTCCTTGTTTTAGTAAAATTCTTGAAAAGATAGTTTTTGATTTGCTGTATCCACTTGTCCTCCCTTCTTTAGCAGACCGACAGCATGGTTTTGTCAGAGGCAGATCTACCCTTACAAATTTACTTTCTTTTCCCCATAATATTGCAGCTGCCCTCGATCAACAACAACAAGTGGACGTTATTTTTATGGAATTTTCTAAAGCCTTTGATTCAGTGGATCACTTTCTCCTATTTGAGAAACTTTTAGGGTTCAATGTCCCTAGTTGACTCTATTCTTGGGTTCTCTCCTATGTCCTGAATCGTCAATGTGCATTTACTTTAAACTCTTGTTTCTCTTCTTCTTTTCACCTGAGCTCGGGAGTTTCACATAGTTCAATACTTGGCCCCATATTTTTTTTACTTTTTATCAATGATTTACCTTCTGTTATCACATTCCCCTGTCTGCTTTATGCTGATGACTTCAAGATTTTTCGAGTTGTTGATTCCCTGTTAGATGTGGATATCCTTCAAACCGATCTTCAGCGTCCTAGTGACTGGTGTGAATCAAACCATCTCTCCTTAAATGTTTCCAAATACCATCAGATGACATTCTCCTGTAAGGCTTATTGGCATCCCTTTGAGCAATGTAACCTCCTTCAAGGATCTTGGTGTGCTTTTCGATTGTAAACTGAAGTTTGATCTCCACATTGCTATAATTGTTAAGAAAGCCGCTCGCTTAGCTGGATTTATTTTACAATTCACTTCGTCATTTCAACATATCACATCCTGTATGTGTCTTTACTTCTCACTAGTACAAAGTCATTTGGAGTACTGGTCCCAAATTTGGAGTCCATACCACAGGAAGCACATCGTTGTTCTTGAGTCAGTGCAACGTAGATTCACACGGTCTCTATTCTTCAAATTCAGCCTTCCTTACTCCCCTGATGATGAAAGACTTCATACTTTGAACCTTCCTGCCCTTGAGTCCAGACGATCTTTCCTTGATGAATGTCTTTTGTTCAAGCTTCATCATAGCCTTTTACCTCAAAATTTATGCAGGCAAATAAATACATTCGACGCGGTTCGCCCTAATATATCCTCGCTTCAATTTCAGGTTCCGTATGCACGTACTAACACCTTCTTCTACTCTCCTTTGCTTTGCTTACCTCGTATGCACAACCAGCGAAATCCTGGTCCTCTACCACAGTCTCTTGGCGTATTCAAAACTTCAATGAAAAATCAAATTTATAAATATTCGTTTAAATCTTAATTTTTAATATCGTATTGTGATCTTTTTTCTTTAATTTCTGCCATATTCTGAATTCATAAGTTTGTATTTAGAAATAGTATTAATTGACTTGTAATTGGACTACTAGTCTGTAAGTTGATTTCTGAAATAAATAAATAAATAAACTTCGGACCACTAGTATGGAGGACCTTGACTGCTTCTCAAGTTGTGGGAACCTGCGGAAACGTAAAATTAGAAGATCGTGACAATCATAAACAAAAGAAAACATAATCAAGAAGACGCCGCTGATGGCGGAAATACAAATAATCAAAGGCAGTGAAGAAGTAATCAAACTATGTAAAGAAAATTATGAACAAAGGCTACGAATACACTCCCTTGAAGATATATTCAATAATGGGATGAAGACTCAAAAGGCGCAGTAGGAAAAGCAAATCCAACAGAACTCAAATGGGAAGGAAAATTTGAAACAAATGATCCCGGTAGAAGTTTTAAGTGCTGGTGGCACTAACAATACTCAAAATTGATACAAGAAATAGAAATTAAAGATAGTATCGAAGGTAATTACGATAAAGATACTAGTATAAATTTCATATATTTAAAAAATAAGGAGAAGAAAGCAACTCACATTTCCGCTGGTTCCTTAGAAAAAGCCAACAAGAAGGCAGAAAAAGTTCCGCCAATTAATGTATTCGAACAAAGCGGAAGAAATGTGGCAGTCGAGAATAAATTAAGCAATGTCAAAATCAAAAGAGTAAATGCAGTAAACTTAACTATATAAACCATGTTACTAGTTGGCCAAAGCCAAAGATGCTTTGAGTTCTGGGAAGGTTTCATATATACCCCAAAAAGCGGAAGTATCAGACTTTTCTGTTGAAGGGTCTAGACAGCAGAGATGGGACGGTCAATCTCTTTCAGGTGCTTAAGGAAGCTACACAAAAAATTAAATTTATTCCAGCCAAAACCTTTACAACAAAAAAATCGTGCAACTTGTCTTTCAGTAGATAACTTACTTGAATTTCAGAGTGCCGAGTTGAGAACGCCTCCAAAATAGAGAAGTCAATCAGTGCGCCAGTGTCAACGATTAGGTCATTTGGTTGCCAGCTGCGCCATGCACTATCGCACTATAATAAATTCTTGCCCCGGGAAGATGGAGCTGCGGTGTATTTGGTCATCCAGCATCATATAGAGGGTGCTCCCGATATGAAGATGTAAAAGCAAAATTTGCTTTAAAGCAAACGCAAGTACAACGCAATATGATGTGTCTAACTTCGTGAAGCCTGGGATATGACTTGCAGTTGGTGCTAGAAGACCAGCATACGATGCTATAATTATATTAATATAAATAATGTAAGTAGCAACAACCTGCTGCTCATCAAAACTTACCAGTAACTTTATTCTTTTTCGGAAAGAATCAACCAAACAAGATTGAAAAAAACGTTGTTTTTCAGCGTTTAGATGTTCTTAATGTCCCAAAATAACTTGTCATCCAGTCATATTCCCGTGAATAGGATTCATCTCATAACGATCATCGTCAGCTATATTGTTACTCGACATTGATGTGACTATATCCTGGGCTTTATTGTTAATCAAAGCCTGACATTGCGTTTATCACTGAAACCTACCTCCAAGATATTCAAGGATTTCGAATTCGTAAGAAACAATTGGCCAAATAAAATAGGGATGTGGCATTGGAATATTAGTAGGCAAGCCCTAATGTTTCCAAAATATTGATAAAATCGAAATCAAAAAGTTTAATTTTTTGAAGTATCCGTTATCATAATTTCACTTAAAGGTGGAAATAACTTCTTCATTATCTCTGCCTACGTAACTGGTCAAAACATTCTCAAGTTGGAATTGAATAGGCCACATAGTTATTATATTCTTGCCATTGACCAGAATGCCCGGCATAAATCATGGCTGAATGCCAATAATAATATAAGAGGTATATTCCTGAAACCATGGATAACAGAGAATCAAATTCAATATAGCTGCAATCTATATTGGTTGGAGCTCCCAACATACCCTAGGACAAATTCATATTGGACCTCTGCATTGCTGACGCAAACCTTGAATTCAGCTTTAATAGTCCTCAACAGAAATTGCAAGTAGTTCCATAAGATAGTAAAAATAATGCAATTGTAATGGAAATCAATTATCAAAGGGATGATGCCTTCCTGGTTCCAGTTCAACACGAAAATCATCGGTTGAATTTGAAAAATAAAGATTGGGGATGGTCTCAAAAGAAATATAATCGAAATCCCTAGAAGCAATGTCATCCTTTTGATAATGGTAACACCTGCTCAATGGCTCCTAATAACCGGAATCTGACTAATGATGAAATATGTCTCTACTTGTCAAAGTTAGAGAAGCTAACATTCGAAACGATTGAGACAGAAGTTACCAACATTAAAAATCAAAACCACATGAAACACCAACAATTTCAAGGTAAAAATGATTGACAAGTCTTTTTATCACACGCGCCAACAATATTAATTGGCAATTTTTGGACCACAAACATCTTTCGTTGCTTACGTTGACATTGCTGAAGCTACACCTGTAGAATGCCCAGAATTTAAAGAGGTCAGCAATCTATGGGCGGAAAAATTGAGTGATAGTAGCCCACAGGACATAGATGACGTTTTCACGAAAGTGAAGAGCTTATTCTGTAAGAAGTCTCGAGTGAAGGTATTGAATCCCGAAGTCGCTAGTGATGAAATAAACCTTCTCGATAGGGCTGGTATCGTAATTGATAGTATGACTCCAGGTAGAAATGGAAACAGGATTATATGTGATGAATTGCAGAAACTTTCTCTGATTAGAAGACATTTGAATTGCTCCATCTACCACGCCCTGAGAGAGGGAACCAAATACTTTCAGAGGACGTTGAACTAAAATTTTCCGCCTTAAAATTAATCCTGGAAACTTAATTAATCCTGACACTTACCTCATACCGAGCTTGAATCTTGTTGATGATTTTGTCAGCTTTAAAGACTTGTGTTTCGTATTTGGTAGGATTAACAACAAGAAATCATGTCGTACTGACGGTATTCTAAATATAGTCCTCCGATATTTGCCTGAGGCTGCTATTAGGAATAGTTGCTCATTGTTCAACAACATGTTGAGCGATTCATATTCATTCATCTATTGGTAACTAAACAACAGAGAATGTGTTGGAGCATGTCTCATTGACATCTACATAGTGAGCCTTCGATATGGTGTGGTAAGATGGACTTACTCTTGAACTCCTTCTGAACAGGTCCACCAGACACCTTGTCGCCATGATGTGCAATATTTTAATTGTTGTAGCTGATGGAAATTTGATGAAAATGCGCGACTTCAAGGTATTGAATGATCTACACTAGGCATCAGATACTGCGGCTTTGCTCATCTTAATATTCATTCGCAAGCTATTGAACGGTTTTGATTTTCACGTCTTGCTAACAGGGTCATTGGGAGCGTTTGCTGATGATCTGATCACCTATTCGGTAGACCGAACAACTACAATAGTTGAGAGCAACCTCCAAAAATTTTTAATGAGGTGCAGCTGTACACTGACAATTGGCGAATGAAAAACAATGCGCAAAAGTGCGAAGCAATCTTGTTTTAGACTTGAAGCGTCATTGGAAAGATTTCCACATTATGGCTAATGAGGGAAGTTTCGAACGAGTTCCACATAAATGGCGTGTTTGATACCTCAGTGTTCATCTCGATGAATATCTGTACTATAATGAACATGTCGAAACCATGCTCAGTAAAGCACAAAAAGTATTCATGGCCATACAAAGACTCTTTCATTCTAAACACACTGATCAAAAGGCTGAAGTTATCTGTTACAAGACCCTGAATAGACCAGTTTTGACACCCATAGTACTAGCACCCTTGTTGTCTGGTTGTACCAGACAACCAGGGTGCTAGTACTATGGAAAAATTAAGAGTTTTCGGAAGGATGTATGTTTGTGTTTGTGTTTGGCTCGTACAGAACGCCTGAGGCTGATTGGAAACATTATATACCGAATAGAAGAATTTATCAAACTGTCAAAGCGACGAGAGTCGATTCTTTCATATTGAAACTTCCTCGGAATTATATTGCAAGATCTGTGATGGTGAGTGAAACCCCTAGATTTCACAGCCATTCCACCCTACAGACGGGTCTCTCCAGAAGCGTTCGTGTATTTGGACATGGATCGATGTGTTTTTGGTTCTGACGGCGTCCCAATCATGTATCACATATATAGACAGCCCCCACTGATAAGAAGATAAATGTCCTCCAAATTTGAGTTCACGAGATCAATAATTCCAATGGAGATACTCGTTTTCTAGATTCGTTGAGGCTGGTTGAACTGAGACGGAGCAATCTAGGTATTGGTGGCTGAATGACAATGTCCAAATTATTCGTGTTTATTTTCTGCTTTTGTCCTTTTCGTTGCTTTGTATTTTGAGTTTTAACTCACTATTGCTACATTTAGTATTGTTGTTTGTTTGTGTTAAAAATGAGGGAGAAGTTTCAATATTTAGGATTGGTTTATGTTATATTTATTCTATAAGGCTTAGAGATAAGGTTAAATGCTTAGGTTAGGAACATTGTGATAACAGTTTTTAATAGAGGATAAAGTTCTTTGATTGTATTTTATTAGATTTATTTTATAACATATTAGGTGTAGGATCAAAGTTCACTGTTGTGTTATAAATAAATAATTTTGGAATAGTGTTGGTTGTTTTTTTCTCTTTTTTCCAATCGAATGATAAAATATGTTATAATCTTAATTAATTTGAACCCGCTATGATTTTTTTTAAAAAATGTGTTTAACTGATAACGTTTAAATTTATACAGCCATATGGGCCATTAAGTTTTAGTATTTTAATTGTTCGGATCTTGCTTTATATTCTTTTAAAATTTATAACAATTAGTATTAAATAAAGCGGTTTTGACTTTGACTTTAAAGTCAGAATTTTTACTAGAATCTATTGTGAAGGTTCCTTTGAACGTTTAGGGAGGTACTATTAGTATGACCAGACTTCCGTTGTAGTATGGAAATGGACGTTTTTCCGCTTTTTGTTTATCACTTCGTAATTTTCGTCAAATATTCTGCACTCTTGAAAATCAAGTTTCCCAGTAAATAAACATCCCGTCCTGAAAGTTGGTCGTGTTTAGCTATAGGGGAAACGCGACTAGCATTACATGGCAATATTAAGACGATTCCCCTAAAATGTTGCTTTGGAGCCTTGCACGCATTGCGTCGCATCGATATGTTGTTGAAAGTTCTTTCTGGTGCAGTTTGTGTTATTAACAATGGGCAGACTGTCTAAGTAGAGCTACAGGAATAATTTACATTCATACTTTGCTCCCATCGTCGTTAAATTAAATCAGTATATTTATGCAATCTTTGAATACATTCACGTGAAATTTAGTGCTTATGCGTTTACTCTGAACTTAAAGTATATCAATACATCTGACTTGTGTTTTAATTTATGTGTTTGTTTTGTGTGCTACCTTTAATTACATTCTTCTTACATTTTCTTTGGAGTTTTGTGTCCATTTGCACTGTATTCAGTCTGTAACTCAGACTAAGGATCCAGTCGCTAGAAGAACTATTTGGCAAATTAACTTTCAACAAAGAAAAAGAAACCAGCAAGAAAAAACAAGAAGTAAAGTCAAAAGCAACCGAAGACAAAAAAATTAAAGAAACCACAACAGAAACCTGATCAAGAAGATTTCCTCAGCGCAGGGGAAGCAAGTGTCAGTACCAATTATTATGCAGCGCTAGCTATACTAGACGATTCCATGAACATTGAAGAGGATAAAGGTAACAAAAATTCAGAACATTGTTTTACTAAGCCTGATAATAAATTCATCGAATATTTAAAAATTGAAAATAGGGAGAAACAAGTTGGGTAAACAGACCTACGCTCATGTCAGAAGGGTTTTGTATTCAATTTACAAAATGCAGTCACCAGATCGAATCAAATCAAGAAACATGTCAAAGACGATTTTATTGGAAAAAATATGAAATACGAATATCATACTATTATTAACAAAGTAGAACGAATTTCGACTTCTGAGGTTTTTGGCATTGTTAAACTCAAAAATATCTCCCTTGATAATTATTTCAGATGTCCATCCGCGACGGAAGAAACACATTTTTCATGTACTTCCCCCCTGTGCTCCCACTGAAGTAAAAACTGACAGTTTAAGAACTGTTTTGAATAGCTCCCATGAAAACTTTCATTACATACTCATATTGGCTACGTTTGAAGAATTTTTTTCAGGAGCCACTCTCCTGTACTGTTATCATCGATTAATGGCCAATTTTTCCGAAGCCTAGAATGGTTACAAAACCCTTTTGCTAGGAGCTCCCTCCCGCCTCCTTGACTTGTTTCACTTACGAGCATTAATTGTAGGTACTCATCTTCAGGCATTGATTAAATTGAATGAAGTGTTCAAAGCATGCACCTTAAACGTTGAAGTTGGGAAAAAATAACTCAAAATTATTCAATCGTCGCATTTAAAACAGCCACCATTTTGTTTTACGATTACTGATACCACCAGCTGAACTGATTCTCAAAGAAATATATGATACCTATCATTCCTGAAATTTTCATGCAAATCCTAGTAAAACTGTAGTGTCTGAGTCGGTAAAAAGCGCATGTTGTTCCATAGCCATATGTTGCCATAGTAATACATGCAGCGCATATTGTTCCATAGTAATACAGGAAAATTCAAACCGCTATAACTTCGCTAAATATAATGCAATCTTTATGAAACTTGCAGAGTTGATCAATCTTATAAAAAGACATCTGTGTACTGAATTTCATTGAATTTAAGGGTACCGTTAAGATTTTATTCAAGAAAACATAAAATCGATAACTCATACTATTACTAACAAAGTTGAGTGAATTGCGTCTTCTCACGTATTTGTTGTTGTTGTACTCATCAAGGCCTACATTCGTGATTTTTTTCAGATTTTTCGGATCACAGGTGTCCAATCGCGAGGGGGGGGGACACAAATTTTTCGTGTATTTCCCCTCCCTGTGCGCCCCTCGAAGCAAACTTTGCCAAACTAAGACCTGTTTTGAAAAGTTCTCACCAAGGCCTTTCATTTGATACCCATATCGGCTACCTTGAATGAAATTTTTTTTTCGGGGGGTCACTCCCCTACATGGGGAGACCCCCCTTAAATACCTTATAAAATTTTTTAGTAGTTGAACTTTGAAGAGATCACCCATTTACACCTATATACAAAATTTGATGCTTCTAGCTTAAGTAGTTTCCGAGAAAAACTGCTGTGACACACGGACGGACGGACGGACGGACGGACGGACGGACAGACAGACAGACGGACAGACAGGACGCGATTTTAGAAGGGTTTTGTAAAATTATTTTACAAAACCCTAAAAACCAATAGCTTTGTCGGCTGGTTCATCTATCAGTATTGATCAAAAGAAAGAAAAAAATCCCACCAATCAATGTATTTGGCCAGACTGGCAAAGATATGGTTCAACTTTTGACAGCCAAAAATAAATTTAATGATTTTTAGATCAAAAGAGTGAA
The DNA here is from genome assembly GCA_963969285.1 of Odontomyia ornata. Lineage (NCBI taxonomy): Eukaryota > Metazoa > Arthropoda > Insecta > Diptera > Stratiomyidae > Odontomyia > Odontomyia ornata. The sequence continues at coordinate 95,317,508 of OZ017742.1, forward strand.
TGCCGACAAACTGACGATTAAAACTAAGTCACTGGTTGACTTTCAGACAGCAAAAAGTACCTTTAATTCTGGAGAGGCTCCGGACTTTTAGTGAGAAAAACCAGGCTTTTTTGTTGAAGAGTCCACACTACGGAGAGAACACAGTCAATCTACTTCAGGTGCTCCAGGATTTCCACCAGAAATAGAATTTATTGCGGTTAATGATTTTGCACCACGGAGATCAGTTGTCGAACATTAAAATTTGCCTTTTTACATAGTCCAAATTTTGAACAAAAGCAGCTCAGTAAAAAGGGAACGCTTTCAGAAGACTGAGGTCAGCTCGTCTCATAGGTGCCAAAGATGCGGTCATTCGGCAGCTGTTTCTTAAAATTTACCAGCAACTTAATTCTTTATCGGAGGGAATCAATAAACAGGATTGAAAAATTAACTTTGTTTTTCAGCGTTTAGAGCTTTCCCATGTACAGATTTCATGTCATCTCAATCAACGTTAATTCCATTATGACTCTACATCGATGTGACTGTCTCTTGGAATTTCTTGTCAAGTAAACGCTTGACATCATCTTTCTCACTAAAACCCGCCTCAAATTATGGCACTCGATGACATTCAAGGATTTGGAATTCATTAGAAAAGATAGGGTAATAGGTGATGGGGGAGGTGGTACTGGGACATTGGTTAGAAATCCCTATTGTTTCCAAAATATTGTAAACGTAGAATTAGAAAGCTTTGAATCTCTTGCAGTATTCATTATCAAAATTTCGCTGCAATGTGGGGATAACGTCTTTGCTATCTCTGCCTATGCAACTGAACGAAATGTTCTCAAGTTCAAGGAAGAGTTCTATTCCTTGTTTGAAATACTCGAATTGAACAGGCTGCATAGTTATTATGTTTTTGCCGGTGACATGAATGCCAGGGGTACATCATGCCTGGATGCCAACAATAATCCCAGAGGCGTATTTCTGAAATCCTGGATAACAGAGAACCAAATTGAAGGCAGGTGCATTTTATGTGGATCGGAGCTCCGAACATTCCCTAGAAAAAATTCGTATTTGGAACTCTGCATTGCTGACATAAGACTTGAATTCAACTTTAATAATTTTTCGTGTATTTCCCCTTCGCGTGCATCTCCTGAAGCAAAAAATGTGGGTTTAAGACTTGTTTGAAAAGTTCTCATTAAGACCTTTTGTTCCTCGCCAGTCATCTCCTGAATCATCGACTTGCATCTCTTCTGCAATCACCATCTGAAATAAAAAAGAAAAGCACACAAAAGATCGTTGCTTAAATAAACTCAATGAAGCTACTTATCTGACCACCGCAGGAATCACGAATCCCGGTCACTTTTTTTTTGATATGTTTATTTGATCGGAACTTTGTTACCGCACTTGTTGTACAAATAATAACAATTATGACATTTAAAGTCAAATGTCAAAGTAAATGTCATTAGAAATTACAATTCAGAATAGTGGATTTGAAAGCATCAGAATATTGTAACATTCACAATGACAATTATGGTAAATAGTTAGATAGAGACAACTCAATTTGTTAAAGTAAAAGTACTGAAATCCTTTGTTCGAACTCATTTCTTTGTTTGGAAATTTCGGTACTTTTTGAAGTCAGTCGCAATATGGAATTTGTATAGGGAAGAACGATCGCTCTCGAAAATTAAGTTTTGCTATTGAATTTGAATTGTTTCGCTAAATAGTTGTTACGCGACTATTATTTTAACGTCCCCTTTTAAAATAAAGTTGGTGTCTGAAGTTTTAAAAGTGTTTTTCTTGTTTCGTCGAGTTTTCCGTAATACGCTAGAGATTTTCAATGCAACATTTTTTGGTCTGTCGAGCCGGATCCTTCGTAGATCCATAGAATTAAAACTGAAAACTTAACAAACACGGGAAAATAAGTAGTGAAGAGTGTTTCTAATCAAGTTTCGGTCGCGCGGTTAATTTTAATAAACAGTGCAAGGACAAGTAGCAACGGCAGAAAGGTCCGGTAAATCCATTCTCCATATTCCTTCATCCAATTACCTCTCATATGGCACAAATCGATTCTAGTAATCGATGAAGATAAAAAATTTTAAATATATTTTGTGTATTGGAATAATATATTCGAGTGTATTTTGAGAGGAAGTGTTGTGCACCACCAATTACTTCCTACACGCTGCACAAATCGATTGTAGAAATCTATAAATATTCATTTGAAATAGATTTTGTGCATTGGAATAATAAATTCAAATATATTTCGAGAAGAAGTATTTGTGCACCACCAACTACTTCTTATACGCTGCACAAATCGTTAATAGTAATCGATAAAATCCATCTGAAATAGATTTTGTGTATTCGACCATACTTGGAATAACAAATTCGAATATACATATTTCGAGAAGAAGTATTGTGCAGCATCAATTACTTCTTATCCGATACGCAAGTTGATTATAATATTATTCTACACTTCTATTGGGGCGCAGTTGTAAGTTTTTTTTTGATATTTTGAAATATAAGCGTGTCGCCAAATTCTTACCCAATATTATATGCTAAAGTGCGTCGTTGCCCCATTTCACAAAGGTGTAATATAAAAAAATGGATCGCTTAATGACACATCAAAAATTGTTGAGCGATCAACTAAATAAAATGTGTACAAATTTTCGTAAAGACTCGAAAACCAGCAAAACATTAACATACGCTAATAAATTGTCACAATGTGTACAAGAAGTTGGTCAGTCATTCATGCAAACTCATGAGAAAATCCTTACGTCAGTGGATGGGCAAGATGAGTTGTCATTGAATTATTTGTCACAAAATTGTTATTTTGCGTTCGAGGAACTCAATTTAAATTTTGTAACGGAGCTAGAAGAGTTGCAGATGGAGCAGGGAGCACAGTGTTTACAAGGAGGCAAAGAGGTACCAAATCAATCCTTTGTAGCGGCGAACGACGCAGATATTCGACTTCTACGGATCAACCTTCCGAAGTTTAGTGGAAATTACAATACTCGTAAGTGGACGTCGTTCAAAGACTTATTCACATCTCTGATTCACAGGAAAGGGAATTTATCTATGGTGGAAGAGTTACATTAATTGAAGTGCAGTCTGTCAGGTGAGGCTGAACAATTACTTGAACATTATTCCATCACTGAAGCTAATTATGAGTCAGCATAGAAACTGCTTGTGGAACGCTATGACGACAAACATGTGTTGCTAAGCGCACAATTAAAAAAAATATTAGTGATTGGTAACGCCAATGAATCCGCATCTTCGATAAAAATGTTATTGGATAAAACTCTCGATCGCACTCAAGCAATAGGAAACCTGGAGGTTGAGGGCAAATGGGAGGCAATGTTGGTACACCTAACAGTGCAGCGACTACCATCTGACACACGCCAAATTCAGAAGCAGCAACTAGCAGTAGAGTCTGGAATAGCGCCATTTCGGAAGCTAAAGAATTTTTTGCAATCTCGCTTCAGAGATCTAAAAGCTACTGGGGTGGACAAGCAAAGGGCCAGCAGCACTCTCAACAGTGTGTTGATGATGAAGGGAGAAAAAGAAACCGTTTTGTGCAAGAGGCCTCATCATTTGAATCGATGTACTGGGTTCCTACAATCTGAACACTCAGAAAAATTTGATATTGTGAAGAAAAATGGTTTTTGTCTCAATTGTCTGAGCAAAGGACATTTGGTTGGAACGTGTCCTAGTACGTCGAGATGCTTCCAGTGCAAAAAGGCACATCACACCCTCCTTCAAAAACCCGCCGAATCAAATAATGGGAAAGTTAACCAATCATTACTTTTGTCTGAACATAGGGAGCAATCATCGAATCCAGTGTCACATAATAACCAGTCTTCATCAACAGTATTTAATCAGAATTCTGTGATGGCATTCTCGCACTCTGGACAAATGTCCAATCTTTTTGATCATGGATCATTGAGCACATCGTCAACAGCTGTTAAAGCCTGCTCTGCTACCAGTAACACTGAACAATCGGTATTGCTAGCGACAGCTTTAGTAAAGGTTGAAGCTTTGAGCAGTCGTGTGACTCTACGTGCCTTGCTGGATCAAGGGTCACAAACATCAATCATCACTAAGATCACAGCTCAAAGATTGGGACTTAAAAGAAAGTCCACGAATATTACTATAGCCGGAACTGGAAAAACGAAGGGTATCTCAACTAACGAAAACTTGAAAATTATACTTCATACCAGAACAAATGAATGTTTGACAATCGACGTTCTCATACTGAACAAGTTAACTAACTTTGTCCCATCACAGACAATTTCCACACCACTGCGAGAGTACATTGGAAATTCAGTTTTGGCTGATCCTTACTTTGATCAGCCAAACAAAATTTATCTTCTATTCAGAGCAGATATTTTTGCTCAAATTATACTCAGAGGAGTTCGAAAATTGAAACTAGGTCCAGTTTTGCATTGCACCAAACTAGGCTGGATAATATCAGGGAAAGTTGATAGTGATGATGCGCAAACAATTCACAATTTCAAAATAGAAACAAATGGAAACGTGGAAATCAGCGAACAGCTAAAACGATTATGGGAGATAGAAGAAGTTGGAGTTGGCAACGATATGACGCAAGAAGAGGAAGTCTGCGAGCAGCACTACAAAGCAAATGTGCAAAGAAAACCGAACGGGCGGTACCAAGCTCGATTACCTTTCAAAGGTCCACATAGCCAGCATTCACTAGGTTGTTCCACGGCGAATGCAATGGCAAGCTAATTGCATCTAGAAAGATGCTTTGCAGGAAATAGAAAACTCCAGGAAGAATATTTGGCAGTAATTCAAGAATACATAGATTTGGGCCATATGAAGGAAGTTCTTTATTCTGAGGAAGTGACGTATGACCAAGGAAGAAGGATCAGTAGAGCCAATTTTTCGCCACATCATCTTATATTCAAAGAGCGTACGTCAACAAAGTTGCGAGTGGTATTTGATGCCTCAACTAAGACAAGTTCTGGTTTGTCCCTCAACGACACATTATTAACTGGACCGACCACCCAGAATAGCATATCGATTGTCATCGATTGGATACTAAAGCGGTTCGTCAAGCAGCAGGTGAATATGTCTCCTCAAGATGCAAATAACCCGAAAATCGTTTGGAGGCCACAACCAGATGAACCAATTAAAGATTACTGTCTTAGCACTGTCACGTTCGTAACAACTTCTGCCCCGTTTCTTGCAACCCACACATTACATCAATTGGCAATGGACGAAATGGAAAGGTATTTTGTCGCAAGTAAGTCGGTATTAAATGAATTTTTCGTAGATGATTTGTTGTCAGGTGGATAACAACCTACAAGAAAGCATGAATAAAAGAGATGAGTTGATCAAACTTTTTAAATCTGGTGGCTTTCAACCAAAGAAATGGATTGCAAACGAAAAGCGAATACTACAAGATCTCCCTGCTGGAGATATTGAAATGAAAAATTTAATAGATCTCAGATTGGATAATGGATATAATTCACTAGGAGTTATGTGGTTCCTGAAAGATTATTTTACATATCGATTGAAAAAAAAAGAAACAATCAACAACACATACGAAACACTCAATCCTCTCTGAAATAAGACGTCTGTACGACCCATTGGGATAGATAGCACCTGTGATGATAACAGCAAAAATCCTACTGGAAAGCCTATGGTTATCTGGACAATATTGGGATCAACCAATACCAGATGCAATAAATACAGAATGGGTCAATCTGTTGGAATAATTACATAATATTGAAGACGTTAAAATCCCAAAATGGGTAACATACCAACAAGATTCAGCAGTATCACTCCACGGGCTCTGTGATGCCTCTCAACGGGCTTACGCAGCAGCAATTTATAAAGTGGTGCAATCAGGGTCACCGACCAACAGTTATTGTTACAAGCCAAGACCAAAGTGGCACCAGTGAAACCAATTAGCGTTCCCCGTCTAGAATTATGCGGTGCAGTCTTGCTGTCACAACTACTGAAAGAAACCACAAGGTCATTCGAACTCGAGAAAATACCTACCTGGTCGTAGACCGATTCTGAAGTTGTCCTAGCATGGTTAAAAGGGCATCCGACGGTCTTCGTGAGCAATAGAACATCCCATTTCTTAGAAAATACTGGCAATGATTCGTGGCGTAATGTCCCATCCAAATGCGATCCAGCCGACGTAACATCGAGGGTAGTCAAACCCAGGGACTTAATCAAAAATCAACTTTGTAGCGATCGATGGCCTAAAATTAAAGAGACCCAATCAACTGATATGGAGAAGCGGAAACATATAATGGTTAATGTCAGTTGGAAAGCTGAAAATTTTTTGAACGGCCTGGTGGAAAGGCATTCAACATTGACGAAATTAATGGGGGTAACAGCATGCTGTTTCCGTTTCATCAAATCAAAAGTGAACCAGTCAGGTAGTCGTACATACTTGACCAGCGATGAGTTAAGGTAGTCTCTCAAATTCTGCATCAAATATGCTCAGCAAACTGAATACTCACAAGAAATGACACATCTTACGAGGTCAGTGCCCATGCGGAACAAAAGTAAACGGGTTAACTTGAAACCATTCCTGGATGACAAAGGAATCATGCGAGTTGGAGGACGGTGAAAACACGCCCAGTTACCTTTTGATGAAAAGTACCCAATGATTCTACCACGGAATGGGAAGCTCATCAGTCAACTTTACATGGACAAACGCAGCTGATGCTGAATACGCTCAGAAGGAAATTCTGGTTAAAAGATTCATACATAGGTGCATTCGTTGTTTCCGTGCCAAAGCAATCACATCAAAACAACTGATGGGAGATTTATCACAACCTCGAGTGACCGTGCCTTGTCTATACACTCACACGGGAGTTGATTTTTGCGGACCTTTTGATATAAAGGACAGGCAAGGAAGAGGAAGCAAAGCCACAAAGGGATATGTGGCTATATTTATTTGTATGGCAGTGAAAGCTATACATATTGAAGTTGTCAGCGACCTGTCTACGCCCGCTTTCCTTGCAGCTTTACGGTGGTTCATGGGTAGACGCGGCTACAGCAAACATATGTACTCTGACTGCGGCACTAATTTTGTTGGTGCAGCTGCTGACCTGAAGAAGATATCGGAAATCAGTGTGGGAGTGGCTGAAGCTCTGGCACAAGATGGAATGATGTGGCATTACAATCCTCCAGCTCCACCCCATTTCGGAGGGTTTTGGGAAGCTGGAGTCAAGTCCATAAAATCACATTTACGTCGGGTGGTAGGTATTGCATCGTTAACATACGAAAAATTGATCACTGTACTCGTTCAAATAGAAGCATGCCTTGATTCCCGGCCATTGTGCCCCCTTTGTGACGACCCGATGGACACCATAGCACTAGCTCCTGCTCATTATTTAACTGGAGACACGATGATAGCTTCTCCGGAGATTACGTTGGAGGAAGTCAACATTAATCACCTTGACAGATGGCAACTGGCACAGAAAATCACCCATGATTTCTGGAAACGGTGGCGTATAAATTATTTAAGCCGTTTAAAACGCCGACCGAAGTGGACCAAAAACGAAAATAACGCCAAAGTAGGCGACTTTTGCTTTTTGAAGGAAGAAAAAACTCCGTCTTGCTGATTGCCTCTAGCCAGGATCATTCAAGTCCACCCAGGATATGATGCGGTAGTACGAGTCGTAACGGTGCTTTCAAATGGAAAATTTGACAAAAAAGCCATCACGAAAATTGCACTTTTGCCAGTTCAAACCAGTGTAAAGTAGCGCATGAAGTGTTATATCGCCAACGCTATTTGTTCTACTTCATTTGTTACAACGCTATCCACCTGCCCTGTATACCTTTCCCAATAACCTAACACGATTGTACCCTAGAATACAAAATTTGCTAATTGAAAGATAGATCCCTAATTTCCTTTGTTTCTACCGGACCCTGACATCAGACAGTATATACACTAATTTTTAACGAATGTCGAATTTTAAAAAAGGTGTAGGTGGACGCCCAGCATAAGGTGGGATAACTTCACCGCGCTCATATAACGCAACAAACCACCGGGACCGATTAAAACCACTCAAGGCCAACGTAGGTACGACAAAGAAACTCTTCACATGGTGAATGCGGGCGAGCCGATAGGAAAACGACACAGAAAATATACCAAGTGAAAACTTAATAACTAACCATTATACTTACAGGACAATTCTCTGGTACAATCATTCTGAGGTGTTATCGCCCTTCAGCCGGGGGAGTATGTTCCTCGCCAGTCATCCCCTGAATCGTTGACTTGCATCTCTTTTGCAATCACCATCTGAAATAAAAAAGAGAAACATTAAAAGGACCGTTGTTTAAGTAAACTCAATGAAGCTACTTATCTGACCACAGCAGGAATCACGAATCCCGGTCACTTTTTCTTTGATATGTTTATTTGATCGGAACTTTGTTACCACACTTGTTGTACAAATAATAACAATTATGACATTTAAAGTGAAATGTCAAAGTAAATGTCATTAGAGATTACAATTCAGAATAGTAGATTTGAAAGCATCACAGTATTGTAACATTCACAATGACAATTATGGTAAATAGTTAGACAGAGATAATTCAATTTGTTAAAGGAAAAGTACTGAAATCCTTTGTTTGAACTCATTTCTTTGTTTGAAAATTCAGGTACTTTTTGCAATTTAAAAAGTAAGTCAGTCGCAATTTGGAATTTGTATAGGGAAGAACGATCGCTCTTGAAAATAAAGTTTTGCTATTGAATTTGAATTGTTTCGCTAAGTAAATTGTTACGCGACTATTATTTTAACGTCCCCTTTTAAAATAAAGTTGGTGTCTGAAGTTTTAAAAGGGTTTTCTCTTGTTTTGTCAAGTTTTCCGTAATACACTAGAGTTTTTCAGTGCAACATCTATCATATGATACCCATATTGACTACCTTCGATGAAATTTTTTTATTCGCGGGCCACTTCCCTACATAGGGAGACCCCCCTTAAATACCTCATAAATTTTTTTTGCAATTGAACTTTCAAGAGAGCACCACTTTACTTCTACCTGTATAATTTGGTGTTTCCAGCTTAAGTCGTTTGCGAGAAAAATTGATGTGAGACACGGACAGACGGATGGACAGACGGACAGACAGGTTGCAATTTTAGTAGGGTTTCGTAAAATTATTTAATAAAACCCAAAAAATGGATTCAACCGAATTTTAATCGGGAGCACCAGAAGCAATGTCCTCCTTCTGATGATGGTTCCTAAGGACAAAAATGTAACCAACGATGAAATAAATCTCTATTTGTCGAAGTTAGAGAAGCTGACGTTAGAATCGATTGAGATAGTAGTTTTCAAGATTAAACCCCGAAAAAGATTGAAAGATTGAAAAGCCTTCTCACATGCGTCAACAATATTTATCGGCGATTTTCTGGCTACAACCATGCCTCGTTGGCTTTGTTGAAATTACACCTGAGGAATGTCCGGAACTTAATTCGTTCATACTTCAGGAGTGAGGTCACCAATCAATGGGCGAAAAAACTGACGATTTTCGATACTGTATTCGCCAAGTGTGATATTTTGTGCATCTGGGGTATTTTTCTCGACTGTGTCATGAGCTTTGTTTTATTTTCGTAGATTTGTAGCCCTACTAGTTTTGCTTCGCTGTCGAGTTTGAGGAAGAGTTCTTTGGAAGTTGTTAGTGACCATGACAGAATGTTGATGTCGTCCGCATAGGCCTCTACCTGGCTCGACTTGTATAGTAATGTACCTCGCGTATCGACAGGTAGCTTCCTTATGACGTACTCCAGAGCCAAATTGAATAACAATGAGGCCAGCCTATCTCCCTGCTTTAGTCCGATATTTGTGTCAAAGGCATCGGTGAGTTGGTTATTGATGCGGACTTGAGAGGTTGTCGATGTCATTGTCATTTTGGTAAGACGGACTAATTTGGCTACGATGCCAAAACCAAGCATTATTTGGTATAGTACGTTACGATCAATACTGTCGTATGCTTGTTTGAAGTCGACGAAAATTTGGTGTGCGTCTATGTTGAATTCCAAGCATTTTTCAAGTACCTGCTTGACAGTGAACAGTTGGTCTGTTGTTGATCTACCTGCCCTAAAACTACGTTGATACTCCCCAATAATACTGTTGGCGTATGATCCGATTTAATTTTCTAAGATTTTAGAAAATATTTTTTACGCCGTACAAAGCAGTGATATGCCTCTAGAGTTTTCGCACTGTAGCTTGTCATCTTTTTTGTGGATAGGGAATATAATTGATTGGCTCCACTCTTTTGGCATATGTTCTTGTTGCCAAATGTACTGGATGACTTTGTGAATAGCTTGGTGAACACTACTGCCACTATATTTGATGAGCTCCACTGGGATCTCATCAATGCCCGGCGCTTTATTATTCTTTTGGGCTTTGATGATGGAACAAACTTCATCCAGAGTTGGTAGGGCCAATGGACGCTCTCCGCAGACATCTATAGGCTCCAATGTTCTGGAGCTGTGCGGAGGATTAAGGAGGTTCTTCAAATATGATGCCCATCTTTCCTTAATCATGGTTTCATCAGCAATTATATTGCCGCTGTTGTCACGACAGAGCGTGATTTTGGGCTGATAACCACGTTTCAGGCTTTTCACTGCTTTGTATGCTTGTCTTGTGTTATTGCTCGCTAAACTTATATCTATACTTCTCAATTGGTCCTTATAGTATTTGCTTTTCTAGATCCTAATTATCTTATTTGACCAGTCTTTCCAGGTGATTGTAAAACGATTCCTTCGTTTCTTCGTCTTTTTCTTCGGTCGGGGCGTGAACATTAATCAGCCAGATTTTGAAGAATTTCGCTTTTATACGAATCGCACACAACCGTTCATTGACTGGCTTAAAATCAATAACGTGCGATTTGAACTCCCTTTTCACAATGAAGACCACTCCAAATTCTTGTTTTCCAGTAGGCTTCTCACTTTTAAATATTGTGTTTTGAATGTCGTTTCCAGTCCAATTCGTTTCCTGGATTGCCAGTATTTTTAATTGATATTGATTGGCCTGTCGTAAAAGGTCCTTAACAGCGCCAGGGTAATTGAGTGACCTGACATTCCAGGATCCAATGCCATAGTCCTTTTTTCGTTTGCGAGGTGGTTGCCGTGAGTCCAATCCATTCCGAGGCCTATCTGCACGTTTCGAAACAATTAAAGGTTTTCCAGGGACAGGGAGTTAGCCCGTCGCCCAACTTCCTCTCCGGCGGCAAGGTTATTACGACGATTCCGTTATCAGGCGCGGAAGATTCGCCTTCGCCCTCTTACGTCCTCACAAAGGAGGAGTAAACAGGATTTAGTAGCAGAGCTGTAGATTTATTTACAGTTGGGAGCATTTCTCGAATTTAATGTTACATTATTGGGGAACTAGTAAACCCAATGTGCACTACGAGAGCATTTACTACCATTTAGGGGGGGGGTTCGGGATGAGGAATCATGGAAGCTATGGGTTGAGGAAACAAGGGGTTCCCTCCTCCTTTCTCAAACGGGCTTGGGACCGTCTATGGCGGAGTTTGTTAACCTTCCTGCTGGTAAGTCACCTTTATACTCCCCAATCAAACTATTGGCATGTAATCTGATTTAATTTTCTAATATCTTTGAAATTATTTTGTACACCTTGCAAAGAAGTGATGTACCCCAATAGTTTTTGCCCCATAGCTTGTCACCTTTTTTGTTCGTAGGGAATATAATTGAATACCTCTTCTCGTCCGGCTTATAGTTCTGCTACCAAATATGCTGGATGACTTTATAGAAAGTTTTCTGAAAATCACTGCTTCCATATTTCATGACCTCCACTAGAATCTCACCGAAGCCTGGTGCTATATTATTCTTTTGGGCTTCGATGATGGAGTGAAATTCATCCAGAATTAATGGATCCAATGGAAGTCATCCGGGAATATCTATAGACTTTGATGTTCTGGAGCTGTATGGAAAATTTAGAAGATTCTTGAGATACATATGATGCCCATCTTTTTTTAATCCGGTTTTCATCAGTGATGACGTTGACGATGTCAGCATGGGAGAGCAAGGTCTTCGGCTAATATCCTCCTTTCAGGATTTCTACTACTTTGCATGGCTATCTTGCGTTGTTGGTGGCTAAGCATACATCGATACTTCTCAATTGGTTATAATTTCAATAATTATCTCTCCTTGTCCTAGTTTTCAGACCTAAGTTTTGCTTGTATGCATACTTCTTTTTGTCTAACGTATTTTGGCACTCGTCATAGAACCAATTCTTTCGCACTAGGCTCGATATCCGACTGTCCATTCTACCAAGGTCTTATTGCCACATTGACGTCCATTCACACCTTGTTGTCAGATAGGATAGGCGCCAGCTATGTGGCTATTTTACCCGCAGATAATTTCCAAATATATGCAGCTGCTTTAGGTCTTTGTAGCATAACTGGTCTCTGGATATTGTCTTTGTTAACAAATATTAAATAAAATTTGGCAGAATTTAAAAAAATATACTATTTCAAGACATACGAGTATCATGTAAAAGTCTTTTTTTTAAATCAAAATACAAAGAAATCTGAATTTTTTGTTTGCTATTTTATATATGTATCTCAAATTGATTTTTGTATCAACTGTAGTTTTCATTTTCCTTTAAATTTAATTAAGGACATACGATCAAACTTTAAATATTCAAACCATTCTTCATTTGTTTTGAATTTGCCAGTTCGATTATTCTCATAATATTGACTAGCCAATACCTCTACGTATACTCTGAACTTAGTGGTAAAAGCTATTTTGCTCGGTTTTGCTACTGATAATTATGCAATATCTAGACGCAAATTTGAAAATATTTATCGTTTGTTAAAAGCCTTCAAGATTTCGAATGTTCATTAAGTCTAATAAAGCAGCATTGAACGTTATCTCGGAGATAGTCATAGTTTGCTTTTGTCGAAAATTAGCATGCATGAATTTAGTGGGGGCAACTCATGCCTGGAAAAGTTTCATAGTCGATAGAGTCGAATCAAATTCACTTGTGTCGTAAGAATTGTGTTAGTATAAAGAAGTTGGGTAGACAGAACTACACTCATGTCAGAAGGGTTTTGTTCTCAACTTACGATATGCAGACATCAATAATGAATCAACTCTAGACAAACTTTAACATATATAGTACATATAGTAAAAAAAACTCTCTTTAAACGACAAACCATTGCTACTCCATTTTAAGCTGCCGACATTGTGTTGTAAAATTGCTAGCAACCATTAACTGAATGAAATCCTGAAAATATTTTTGTAACTCATTTTATCTCAAAATTTGGTGAAGATCCAATCAAAAGTATAGTGTCTGGTTTGACGGAAATCCCAAATGGTATTAAGCCCGAGCATTGTTTTTGTTGTAATTGAAGAGCTTTCAGATTGGTACTACGCGAATACGATTTGAATTTATTCAAACTTCCAAAGTATAAAAATCTTTCCTTTGACTACTTGAATTGAAATGTACGGATGCTTATATGAATTTACTGGGAAAAATTTACATTTCAACTTCTAAGGGAATTGTTATTCATAAGAACTTACCACGATGAGTGTGTCACTTTAAAAATGTACGTTTTCATCAAGATTTAATTGCCAATACTTTAAGTGCAGAAGTTGTAGAAAAATAGCACAAATTTACTCAATTTTTTTCATTTAAAACGGCCACCATTTTGTTTTACGATTACTGATATCACTGATATCAACTGGTATCAAGTTCAGTACCTGGCCGCATGCAACTGAGTAGTAGAAAAACCGTACAACGTTCTTGTTGCAATAGGATAAAATTCAAATGGCTATAATTTCCAAAAGTATAATTCGATTTTATTAAAACTATCAGAGTATAAAGACTCTTTGTTAGACTACTGAAATGTCAAATTTAAGTTAATTTATGGGTGCCCATATAAATTTACTGGAAAAAACGTTACATTTAACAAGGTTGAGTATATTTCGATTTCTAAGGTATTTGTTACTATCTTACTCAAAGGAACTAACTACCCTGACCGTAAACTCCTTTTCAAGTTCCAGAATATCTAATGCGGCTTTTGAGGGGCTACCTGAAGGACCAAATATCTGTATCTGGTCTGCAAAGAGTTACGACTTATGAGTAAGTTTTAATAGACATCTTTACATAAATCGCGGCTTGAACTCATACTCTTGTTGGATCGTGCCCCAGTTCTTTCCTCATTATACATATTTTCAATGATGGCAAAATCTAACTCATCGAGCAGTGACTAAAGGTATTAAAAAATAATTACTCCCGAGAATAGTGACCTAGATATCGTAAGTGTGTTGATCAGCAGTTTGTGTGGGAAAAAATATTTACACCGCAATTCACTAATAACTAATAAAATGGTGCAAGTGCAGCGACTGTTTATACTGTCGAGTTTTAAAGCGGATCACAGATACTTTAGTAGATCTTGATCAATTATTGTTTTGTGTGCATAACAGTTATACTGACCTTGGCAGTGAAATTATTCTTGAGAAGCTTATATCAACAATGAGTGTAAAGTGCAGCCTGGCAAATTGTATTGCGTTTGACAATACATTCAAATATGTTACGTGCAGAGCTTTCTACAATCGCAAATTACATGATGCTTGCATAGATGCACCAAGAGATTGGTACCATTCCTATATGGATAAGTATTTCATCTGTTCAGATTGCCAAGGTTTTGAGTACCTGTTGAAAGCCATGCACGACAAATTAATTGAATACATGAGGAGACTAATCAATTGATTTCCCGGCAGTACTCACAAAGTCGAGCCAATGATGAAAGTTTTATGGAAATGGCTAGCAGCTTCGAAGATTTTGCGGTTACACGATCCAACAGCAACAAGAGGGTATACGAAGCTCTCGAAAAGTTTGAAAACCAAATCACATCTATCAGTAAAAAATTGCCAACCATTCAACATTACAATCAGATGAGGAGCTTGAGAGATCATCGTTATTTCAAGCAAGAACGTTGAAACTGTTGGAAAATCATGGCGCCATTTTGAATAATATAGCGTTGTCATTTGAAAGCTTGGAGAAAGAAGAGAAATCATCGGAGATTCAGTCGAAAAAGGGAAAGATTGAAAATAGACTAAGCACAATAAGAGAAGGGATGCAGCGATATCCCCAATATAGTACGATTCGTACAATAGTCATTTGAAAGCTTGGAGAAAGAAGAGAGCGATAACACCGGCTGAAACACTTTCCACAAAACATGAAAATTTCGTATAAATTAAACGATAATCTTAGATTATCTCAGTTTCATGCGAAGTTATTATTTATAAATTCAAATTCTTTACACTCACAAAATTTTCCTTACTTACGACGTTGGGGGCCCCATCGATGGTCGAAATCCTCGCACTTCAACTCGTTCGCTGCCTGAATCAATTTTCTTCCCTTGTTGTCTGGTGCAATTTTCCCTCATTGCTTGATTAGTTTCTTCGACGCTCCTGCCTTGTGATGTTCACACCTATTGGCTCGTTATGATCCTTCTTTTTTACATAATGTTACATTCTTCCTTCTCCGCTGCCCAAGTTTCCGTAAAAGAGACCACTGCCATCGTCGCTGGCTTATTTATCACCTTGTCGCAACGGCTCTTTGACTTCTTTTTTAATACCTCCATTCCCTACCACTCTCTCCATCACTCTTTCATCGTCGCACAACGCTCGTGCGTTCTGCACTTCACACGTCGTCGATTCCTACGTGTGCCTCCAGGCAATGCTAAAACATCGGTATAAGGGGCACACCAAATGCTGTGAAGTACTCCTTTCCTGCTAGTCTAGTCCGATTTGTGATATGTTCTCGGAGATAAAAAAAATATAATACGACGCAGTAAAAAAAACTTGGAGTTTATAAAAACTATCTGTCTTTAACTATCTCGACGTTAGGTTATAAAATGCCCTAAGGTACTACATTTTCAATCCTCCGTACATTAATTTGATTTAATTTCCTAAAGTCTTTTCTTAAAAACCAATAATGAGTTTGCGTTTTTAACTGTTTCTGGAAGATTGTTGTACATACGCAGAGCATCATTCGTTGCATCGTTCTTTAATCGATCAGTTCTAGTGTAAGGTATTACAAAACTGTTGACATTTCTTGAATTATAAGGATTTATTTGTGATACTTTTATAAAGGGGCTTCATTCCTATTCACTGGAAATTGGAAATTAGTAGATAAACTTCGCTTTCTCCATAGTAATGATTTCACTGAAGGTGAGTGGTTTGTTTCGTTGATACACTAGTCTTGTTGGAGTGAGAATTGGAAGGCTTAAAATATTTTTATAGGCTTCAGTTAGTATCGTGGATATAATATTAAGATTTAGCTTTGACGATTGACTCCAAATGACCACCGCATAATGGAGCTTTGTCAGTACAAATGCATTTAATACAAGTTTCTTTACATGCGTTGGGAAACCTCCATATCTTCTCAACACTCCCATCATTGGTGCTAGTTGTCTCCTCAAATTATTTATGTGTGGCAACCATGTCAAACGATGATCTATGGTTAGACCGAGATATTTAATTTCAAACACTCTTTGCAAGTTTTTGCTGTTAATTTTAAGTCAAATTCTATGTCTTCCTTATTCTTCTATTTAAAAATAATGTATTCAATGCTAGCTTGCTTTCGATAAGCCATGAACGATATTTATCGAGATCCTCGTTGACGATATTCTCCATGGCAACTTTATCATATCCTGGATAAAGAAGTACAGTATCATCAGCATATAATGTGTGGTGAGCTTTCTGTTTACGTATATTCGAATTATTGGTGTATAGCAAAAACAATGTTGGTCCAAGTATGGGTTTTGACATATGTGTATCATGTTAGGTTATGAAGTTAATAAAAAATAATGAGACACTTTTCTTATAAATGAAGACATTTTATTGTGTCTTGACTTGATATTCAGTTATTATATAATAAATTAACTCTGCGAGGTGTAGAAAAAAACTTCTCCAAAACTCTTTGCGGATCGACCTCGACATCGCGATGTATATTGAGCGAGGCTAATCCGTTCAGCCGATCTTCTTGAGGATCTTCTTGAGGCGACGCAATGTTGAAAAGGAGCGTTCGTTCGTCGCTGTCGTTACAGGTAGAACTGCCAAAATGCGAAGCATTTGATGAACATTTGGAAACGCATCTCCATTGCACACATCGAGTGCTTCAAGCGAATTTTTAACGTTCTTTCTGGCGATGCGTTGACGCCAAAGTTTGACTTCGTCTACCCAGATGTCACGGAAATCATCCCGCAAAATTGAAGAGTATGGTTCAAACAATTGAGCGCAGGATTCTTCATTGGAATCCTTCATTTTGTTGGGGAAGAGGCAAGCAAAGTTTGATAAAATTTTGCGGTGATTCAAAATCGATCTTGTAAATGGGTCAGAAACAAATCAATGTATGGGATGTTAATCGTTATGCGAAAATAATCTTCAACTGAATGAGTTTGTACGTTGGAGCGTTGAGTCTGTTTTGACGCGAGCCTTGGTTTCCTCAGCTCGATGTCGTATTTTGCGCTGATTTCAATCACGGTTTGGAAAATTTCTCTGAAGTCCTTTTCGGCGTTTTCTCTTCTTTCAAGCAGGACTTGTTTCGCAGCATCAGCCAGTTCGATAGCCTCGCCAAGATCCTGGTTTTCGGACTGAAGTACTCGACTGAAAGACAAAGTCAAAGAATGTACTGAGCTCAAAATATGCATGGAGATCTGGAAATTAAATTCAAAGAATGAAGAATATACAAACATCTCATAATAGAGAGCTGGTTACGTGCTAGTGTGAGTCTTGAATTTTACCTGGAAATTTGAAGTTTTTCTAGCTGAAAGAAGTTGGAAAGCTCCAGATGAAGTCGTTGGATCCTTCCAGGTGGTCAATATCACATCAAGAGCGCAAATTACTGCTGGTTGTAAGTGCAGATAAGTTGCGACAGACTCATGTTGCTCTACCCATCTGGTTTTGCAATTTTTTTTCAATTTCTTCAACCGGTTTTCACGTAGCGTCTCATCTTTATTTATCGCATCTTGAAGAGCATTTTGGCGTTTCGGATAGATGAAGAAAGTATGAATGCTTTCAAGGGTTCCCAAACAATTTCTAATTGCTGTTATATTGCATGCAGAGCTGACTGCCAAATTAAAGCTGCGAGCAGCACAATGGGAGTAGAGCGCGAGTGGATAACGCTCTCTGAATACAGCTTGGGCTCCATGGAATTCTCCGCTAACCGCTCTCGAGCCATCATATCCCTGTCCCAGAAAATATGTGCAAATGCAAATCCAAGAAATTGAGATAAGAAGTTCCTATTCCTTTTCCAGTGAAATCTGCGATAGTGATGAAGCACAAAAAATCTTCACGAATGATAAACTTCCCTCCACTCTTCTCCAAGTATCGAGTGCAAATTGAACTTTGTTCTATTCCTGCAATGTCAGGTGTGTCATCTCCAAAAAAGAAAAGCCCTACGATTTATTGACTCGATCGACAATGTGATTCATGATCAGATCGTGAAAAATGTTAATCAGTTCATTCTGAACTCGGTTGCTTATATACATAGCCTTCTTTGGCGATTCAACCAGTTTTTTCTTCAACTACTCATCATTTTTTGCTCGAAATCTCAAGAGAGCTCGGAAATTTCCATCATAAATTAACGGTTCATCTTCAAAAATTCTCCCCATATCCCTGGAACCCCGAAAGGCAAGCCCTTGCCGGCCACAAAGAATAATTGAAATCATGCGTAGTGTACTTTTATTTATAAAGTCAAGTTTTTGTTTCGAAAGTTGTAAATCAATGGATAAAGCATTTTCGTCTTCGATTTCCAGTCTCAATCTCCATTGCAACAGGCTTCTCTTGTGATATTCTGATGCATTGTGCTTTTCGAAAGTGTCTAGTGCTTTTTTCCAGTTTCTCAATGGATTCGTGACTTACTGGCCCAAGGTATGGCGACCAACCCCTCCCGCTCGAGCACAAAATAAGACACAGTATTTGCAAAATGCACCGTCTTCTCTCTCCGAGTATGCCAGCCATGAGTATGTCAGGAGCCAAGAGCGTTGGAACTTTAAATTTCTAGGGCCCGATGCGGGAAAACTGTAACCGTCAGGTGGAGTCCAAATTTTCTTTTGCAATCCAGGGATTAAATTTATCCCATCAGCCGAAGACCTTTGTACGAATAATCGTATATCGTATGAACTTAGATTATAGTTCGTAGAGCAAACTGGCGAAGATGGACTTTTCGGTACTTCAGGATCAATGTCCATATCTGAAGAACTCTGCAAAAGAGAATACAAGAAACATTAGCCACTGTTCATACTGAATTAATTATCTTTATATAAAGGGTTTTTCAATGTTCTGAAAGAATTCTTGGAATTTCTCAAACAGGATTTTTTAAAACATTGTAGTAGGACAATAATATTCTTAAGAAGTACGTCAAAAATACATATATAACAGATGCTCGGAGGAAGTAAATACATAATAAATATCCAAATTTTTGCAAAATCATAAGAAAGTCCGGCTTTAGTAAAATCGTATTTTGTTCATAAAGTTTGAAAATTTCGCAGGATTGATGATCGATACGTTTTGTTGTTGATACATTCATCAAAAGTTCATACTAGCAACAGATATGCATTATTTGCAGTTTTTTGTATCCCAGTTAGTTTTTTAATAATTAATGAGTGTGACATAAAAATAATTTTTTTTCGTTATCAGCAATTTTTTAAAAATATAACTGAAAAGTCAATATCATATTGAAATAAAAAACGTAACAACGATAATGCTCCGAATAAAAGTCAACGAAACCTTCACAATGTTCTAATTGCAGTTGTGAATCGTGCCCGCCCTAGAAATTCAAATAGATTTTCTGATATGAAATGACCTATTATATAAATTAAAATATACCTGTCCTGCTTCCGTTTCTTGTTTGCATGCTTTTTTTCTGCAGATCCGGCCTGAGTTTGAACCGTTGGAAGTTTATCTTGATTACATTCACTCACGTCCTATCAGTAAACAAAAGATATCATCAATACTATAAACTGTAGCACAATAATCTGCAAATCCTTGCTGATATTCTACTGAAATCAACAGCATTTGATACTTACATTTTTGTGTTCAATCCGCGGTTTTTTACACAAAAAGCGACGAATGTCCATGGTAAAAAATATGAGGATTGAAAATCAATCAATGTCAACAAATGTCCGCACAGCTCGAACAGCTGACTAGTCAGTTCGAATCAGTTGTATCGATACTATCGATTTTTGCATTCACAATGATACTGATAATAGGAGGTAAAAGGCGGGAAAGTTAAAAAAACGTGCACAAGATCAAGAAAGTTGAGAATGTTGAAACAAAAATCAACAACAAAATATTTATTATCAAGTCGGTTTGACTTTCGTAGAATAAGGACTATTGCTAACATCAGGGTTTAGCGCCTGTATTTCTTTTCGTAGTTCCTCACATGTGAATTGATTATCCAGCCCATTTATAACCAGTCTGGGTTGACGCATTTTTGTCTCGGTAATACTCATCCTGCATGTTATCCATGGTTAATCGGTACAGGTTATACGCGGTGGCATTGGTTGTTGTTTTAATTATCGCCCCACCAATGCGAATAGGCCATAGTAGTTAAAGGCAAATCTTGTAATTTGACGGTCTTATCCTAGACTGAAAATCGACAAGCACTTTATCTGATGATATATGCTTTTTTGGCTTGATTATGATCCCTTTCTGCGACATGACATCTGAGTGTAGCTCAGTTTAAGGCGTCGTATAGTATTTTATCACCTGTGCATATGTTGGTTTGGTCTTATCAATTATAGAACTGACATTCGTCTTTAATTCCTTAATATTACTTTCCAAATCTTTCATTAGCAGGAAAGTTGTTCCTCCTTGGATATTTGATGTAACAGCTTGCACGTGGGGCACATCCAAATAACATCATCTGATATCTCCTTGATGGTCTTGAATCTCTCTTCCGACATCTTTATACATTTCAAGTGAAACCACTTGAAACACATTCCACCACAGCCTATCGCTGAGTGAGTATTTTCTACAGGTTTCCTGCATTTACCACATTTCTCCTTCCCCTCGCGATTAGACACCTTTCACCTTAAAAAACTGAAAAAAATCATGGAGTTAAGCCTTTAAGAGTATAAGGGCAACAAATACCTCAGAAGTCGAAGTTCGATCAACTTTGTTAATTATAGTACATTATATAAGTCGTACATTTTTGCCCTTAAATTTACCAAAAGCGAAAATTTAAGATTTTTGATAGCGATTGAAGGGGTATTTGGAAAAACAACCAATGTCAAAAAAGGAGAAAAAAAACGATATTTCGATGTCTATAGTTTCTATGTTATCATAGCAATCAAACCTAAAACACAGTTTTTCGTAAAAATGCATTAGTCAAACGATATTCTGGGTTAAAGTTTGTTTGATATTTGGAAAAACAACCAAAGTCAAGGCAATTTCGGAGAAACCGCCTAAGTCAATGAGTCAACTTATGACAATGGGTGTTTTTCCAACAAAAATGGAAAAACTGCTTGTTCTACGTATTTCATATGTCTGCTCATTCTATTCGTGGCTTACAGACGATCTAGTTTTCTTTCTCGGTGGGATTGTAAGTTCTTGTACTGTTGTATATTTTTTTCTTAAAAAATGGATAAAATACCACGAGATGAATCTAGCAGTGTACATTGGAAGGCCAAAAGAAAGAAAATAATTTCTAAATGCGAAAAAATAAAAAGATGCAAGGTTGGCGGAGAGCCCCACATTGATCACGTTGGTCGTCTAAGAAGTGGTGTTGTGACGCGCCCTGACTGCAGGTAGGTACTGTGTTTTAATATTATATTGGTAACAATATTATGTTGATAACTTTTGGCTATCGCCTTCGCTACGTACGATGACCTATAAAGATCTTCATTGTTTTTAGGTGCAAAAGGTTGCAATGTTTCACAAAATTAGCGACTGAACAAAAAGAAGAAATACTAACAATCTTTTACAACTATGAAAGTTAAAATGTCCAAGATGCGCATCTTACAGAACTAGTATCGTACAGAAATGTCCAACAAAGAAGACCTAGACATAACCGTGATGAAGAGGATGATTCGTTCAGCCATGATTTAGCATATTATCACAAAGTGTGAACTAATGATGAAGAGTTGCCAGTGTGCTCTATAGCGTTTATGAATTTGCATGGAGTTACCAGAGGAAGGCTGCGTACAATTCAGGCCAAAATATCTTCCGGTCAGTTACCCAAAAATGGCAGAGGTAAGCATACCACAAGACCTCATGCAGTCCCAGATCCAATACTGGAGTTAATAAAGTTATACATCAAGAGCTTCAAGGGAAGGCACTACTCTTTACGTAATAACCCAAACACAACATATTTGCCAGAAGAGTTAAGTGTAAAGAAAATGCATGAGTTGTTTTTGAACTAAGTACAGATCAGGATTTCTTATATTTCATATAACACAGTATCTACAAAACATTTTAATATTAAATTTGGCCTTCCAAGATCTGGCACCTGCAGCATTTGTGACGAGCTGAATTTAAAAATAATGTATGAAAATGATGCTGCTTAAAAAAGTGAACTAAATATTCAAAAAACGTTTCATTTAAAGAAAGCTAAAAAATTCCGTGAATTGAAAAATATATATAAAGAGAAGGCAAGGCAAGGAGAATGCATGTTGCTATCATTTGATTTTATGCAGAATCTTCCCCTACCACACATTAAAACAGGCGACGTGTTTTCTCCCGACAGATGTGTTATTATGTGTTCGGAGTGCATAACTTTTCAAACGATGATGTAACAATTTACTGTTACACGGAAATGATAGGAAACAATTTGGGTAAACAGACCTACGCTCATGTCAGAAGGGTTTTGTATTCAATTTACAAAATGCAGTCACCAGATCGAATCAAATCAAGAAACATGTCAAAGACGATTTTATTGGAGGAAATAGGAAATACGAAGATCATACTATTTTTAACAAAGTTGAGCGAATTTCGACTTCTGAGGTTTTTGTTTTTGTTATATTCATAAATATCTCCCTTGATAATTATTTCAGATGTCCATCCACGAGGGAGGAAACACAATTTGTTCGAATCCTAGAATGGTTACAAAACCCTTTTGCTAGGAGCTCTCTCCCGCCTCCTTGACTTGTCTCACTTATGAGCATCAATTGTAGGTACTCATTTTCAGTCATTCATTAAATTGAATCAAGTGTTCAAAGCATGCACCTTAAACGTTGAAATTGGGAAAAATAATTCAAAATTATTCAATCTTCGCATTTAAAACAGCCACTATTTGGTTTTACGATTACTGATGCCACTTGCTGAACTGATTCTCAAAGACATACATGACACCTATCATTCCTGAAATTTCCATGCAAATCCTAGCAAAACTGTAGTGTCTATGTCGGTAAAAAGCGCATTTTGTTCCATAGCCATATGTTGCCATAGTAATACATGCAGCGCATATTGTTCCATAGTAATACAGGAAATTTCAAACCGCTATAACTTCGCTAAATATGATTCAATCTTTATGAAACTTTCAGGATAGATCAATCTTATAAATAGTCATTTGTATACTGAATTTCATAGAATTTAAGGGTACCGTTAAGATTTTATTCAAGAAAACATAAAATCGATAAATCATACTATTACTAACAAAGTTGAGTGAATTGCGACTTCTCATGTATTTGTTGTTGTTGTCCTCACCAAGGCCTACATTCCTGATTTTTTTCAGATTTTTCGGATCACAGGTGTCCAATCGCGAGGGGGGGGGACACAAATTTTTCGTGTATTTCTCCTCCCTGTGCGCCCCTCGAAGCAAACTTTGCCAAACTAAGACCTGTTTTGAAAAGTTCTCATCAAGACCTTTCATTTGATACCCATATCGGCTACCTCCAATGAAATTTTTTTTTCGGGGGGTCACTCCCCTATATGGGGAGACCCCCCTTAAATACCTTACAAAAATTTGGTTGTAGTTGAACTTTGAAGAGATCACCACTTTACACCTACGTACAAAATTTGATGTTTCTAGCTGAAGTAGTTTCCGAGAAAAACTGCTGTGACACACGGACGGACGGACGGACGGACGGACGGACAGACAGACGGACAGACGGACAGACAGGACGCGATTTTAGAAGGGTTTTGTAAAATTATTTTACAAAACCCTAAAAAGGGTGCATCTGAGATCACTTCACTGTTACTTCACTATTTAAATAATAATGACATAACATCAGACAATCTTATTTTACTCAGTGATGGGTGCAGTAGGCAAAACAAGAACCTCGTAATGGTATATTTTCAATACTTTTTAGTACATGTACTAAAGGTATTTAAAACTGTAAAGCATGTATTTCCTGTAAGAGGTCACACATACCTGCCAAATGATGCAGATTTTGCATTGATTGGAAAGAAAAAAGGAGTGTATTCTCCGGAAGTACCAGCAGACTGGGATGAAATCATATAAACAACTAGAACACACCCTTCTCCATTCAAAGTGATTCTTGTCACACAAGACCTAATTTTTAATATGAAAGATGCATTGACTCCTTACTTCCTTAAGGTTCCGAGACCTGCTCTAAGACTGCGTCAAGCACGTATTATCATGACTAATGAAAAATACCAGCAAATAAAAGTAAAAGAAACATTTTCAGGACCTTCTACTTGTAATTAAGTTCGTAGAAAAGTAACTTTGCCTTCTGAACTTATACTGAACCCTCTTTATTGTGAACCAATAAAAATGACTGCTGGAAAAATTGAGAATTTATTAAGTCTCAGTAAATATTTAACTAAGCCTGAAAATCGCGATTACTACCGTCAAATCTATGGTGAAGGTGTCATTGATGATCACAACGAAGTTGATGAAGAGGATAATAGCGATGGTTGTGAATAATAATGAATAAATATTTGATATAATAATAAGCCATTGAATTTGTTTTATTTGATTTTAATATTCAATTATTTGGAATGAATGCCTATGTCAATATATTATTTACCTTTTTGGAAAAAGTGCCTATGTCACAGTTATTTTTAACATTTTTTATTACTTAAAAAGAAATTTTTTTGTAACTACACTCATAAAGTGCATGTTGATATATGACTATCCTATCGAGTACCTGTACTTAATTCCATAAGAAGCTATTCTTCTTAAAAATGTTTTTTACTTCTAGTTCAAAATTTAATAAAACTTACAGTGGCGATTTTTCCAAAAAGCCCTTCAATTGTGTGTCCTGAAAATTTCACAATAATCGAACGATAAACAGCTAAGTTACAGCTGATTGAATATCTAACAATTAGAACGACATTAACACGTGATAATAGGGAGATACACGTTTGCAACGGACCTAGACACTACAAATATGTAGGAATTTCGGTAAACATTTCAGGCGAATTTAAATACATAATAAGCAGGATTTAATTTTTCGAACTCAATTTATTGAATCTGTATATTAATCAAGTTTTACAAAACCCTTCTACGAGAGGCACGCTCCTGCTGCTTTATCTTGTTACTGTCTGATTTGCAGGAATCATTTCTTTTTGAAGCAGGTACCATTTTAACAGTTTGAGTTTGGTTCCAGAAGTGCCTTTTCTAAAATTAAAATATCAAATATCAGGAAAACAAGACATTTATTCCTAATTTCCGGCAATTCTCAGAATCTTAGTAATAATTATTAAGCTTTTTGAAGCAGCCATCGTTCGAGATAATATTTTACAATACAAAAATAAATATTTTGAATGATTTATTTCAAGAAACCTCCGACTCCATTTCGGCGTGCTTTTGATTTGATAGTGCTTTCCAATAATTTTGTCTATCCATGCGACAGACACCAGGTTGACCCTCTACACAACTTTAAATAAAATTACGAGATGTTTTTCATTTTAGTTTACTAACAAGTTAACAAAGAAAAACCTGCAGGAAAAACTGTCTCAGATAAAACTTATCTAAATATTTTTAAGATATAATCCTACATCATCCATTATGGAATGGTAATGGATTTACATATGTTTAAACAAACTGATCCTTCATCTACTTCCCAAAGTGTAAAAATATTTGCCTTACATGGAACCGAAGACGAAATGGAGAATATATTTGTGACACTATTAGATACCACTTAGTTATACGACTAGGACGAAAATCAATGCATATTGTTCGATATATTTGTCTGGGCAAGGGCTTCGAGATGTAGAAGTGGTAATACCTTCTAAATGCTCATATTGTACTGCAGCCACTTCGCATAATTATCTGCACTTCTTGCATTTATGCATATGATATTGGGCTCAGTGCAGCCAGCAAACGATCTGCTTTGGCTTCAGCTGGACCACGACGACGCTGATGGCCACAGGGGTGAGGTAAGTAACAACGAACGACGAGCGAGAGCTTTGTACTAATTCAAATGTTGTGTTCGACGTTGTACGTCTAGAGGGAATGGTCAATAGGTTGCGGGATATTAAAACAAGACACTAGCTCAAAGTGCATAATTTCCATTTGCTTAGATCCTT
Source organism: Odontomyia ornata (assembly GCA_963969285.1). NCBI lineage: Eukaryota > Metazoa > Arthropoda > Insecta > Diptera > Stratiomyidae > Odontomyia > Odontomyia ornata. The sequence goes on from OZ017742.1 coordinate 95,343,944, forward strand.
TCTCTGTTTTCGATTAAATTTATTATATATGCGCACTATCGCAAATTACTGCATATTTCTAGCATTAATCATTTGTTTATGTGCAGACTATTCAAATGTTGGTAAGACAATGCGTGTGGTCCTTGTGCTCGGATATGTTAAGATAATTTTAACAATTTTTATGTACGAGTAAGTGTTGAATTCTCTATGAAGTGCCTAGTCGATATGCAGAGTGTTCTACCAGAGACAAAGGATTCAATGATTTATTGTCCTAATATCATCACATCCTCTCAATTTTCTCTGTGTTGGCTACAACATCAAACTGACGCCACCTAATTAGATTAATTCAATCACATTCCCTACTTGGCCATTTGATTTACCAATGAAATTTCCTCTCTAATAAAATCACTTTAGCTTTCTCAGATAATTTCCTCTCCACCATATTCATCTCCTGTCCTTTCAGTGCGATGATGGTAAGAAAAAAAATTGTATTTTTGGAGCAATTTTTTCGTTGACTTTTTTAACTATTCTTTATGCTAACATCATAGTAATAGTACTAGCCTCGGTTCCCTTGAGGTAAAAAAATTTCATATTTATGATTATGTAGCCCATACGTCACCTGTACTGAGTCCCAGTAAAGTCATAGCCACAGGTAATTACGAGAGCTGTATTCGCCCGTGAATAAAAATACAAGGAAAGGTAAGGAATATGACATGCAAAAAGATGTATCGACTAAAAATATGAAATAAGCTTTTAAATCGGAACTGCGAAGTGAATAAATGGTCCTGATTTATACAAAGCAGTATTGTTTTTCAAATAGATAAACTTCCTGGATGAAATATGTTCAAATCAAACAAACCACGTACATACTATGATTAGCAAATGGAATAGTTTAGAGCATATTTCTCGAGAGAAATGTCCCTTTAGCGAAAAGCATTTGATATAATATTGTGGCGTGTTCCGGTTTGCGGCCGATAGCTTTAATGTTCCGAGAAAGTGAAAACACACCGTCTTTTAAAATAAGTTAAAAGAGTTTATTTACTAAGAATGCACAATCATTCATTTCACTTCTTTTTTTTACAGATATTTAAAATATTATTTTCCACTTGTCTGTCAATTTATATTCCCCCTGGTTCGATAACACCTTATTTTTCCGTGTCCGAGATCAGTGCGCTCACTTCTCCTGTTTTGCTGTAGGGAGACGCCACGGTGCTTATCAAAACAGCTTGGCTTCTTGTGTATCTATGACGTGAGTTACCGTACTCGATCGGCCTTGGTCATCCGGACTTGTTGAGAAGATGTCACTTTACTTGGTGACCAGCTTGCTTGAATAGCTGCACCGGCAATCGGGTCGGCTTCAAGATCGCAGACATGAATTCCCGAGCTTTGTCTATGTCTTACCTCTTTTTCCAATGATGGTCGGGAGTAGCTTTCAAGGAAGTGATGGTGAAAGCGGGCTGGCAGCTGCCGGTGACTTCTCCCGCTTTGACGCTCGTGGTTGAGTCTGCAATGTTAAGGACTCTAACCGGCACATATCCGTTCCTTATAGATCTTACAAGGCTTCGTTCTACAACCAAACTGCGCATTGTTGACTTCTTTGTTGGCTCTATCCGGTAAGATCGGTGGTTCCCAGAATTACCATCAATGCTCTCGGAAGAGTTTGGTATATCAGTGTTGGCACATACCACCACATTCATCTTGGGAATTTGGACCCTTGGATTCTCCATCAATACTTCGGCATTTCACCATTTCAATACCCGGTTGCCCAAATCCAACGTGATTCCATGTGGTCGCAGAAAATCCATTCCGAGGATTCAGTCATCGATAATGTTCGCGACCAGAAGATTATGTCGAAACGCAAGGTCTTCCAACTGTATCTGAAGGTTGACCTCTCCATGGACAGATGTAATTTGTCCCGTGGCTGTCCTTAGTGAGAAAATCCTGCCCTTGTGAAGTAGTTGCTACACACTAGCTCTGGTGCGATAATCGATCGGGTTGCACCAGTGATGATTGTTATGGTGCAATGTTCTCCGTCAACTTGACCCGGAAAGCATAAGCCTGCTTCTTGACGATGTAGTCTTGACATGGTCATGGTGGTGCTGGGGACGTCGATCCTCCTAGCAAACCTCTGCTCCACGAAGTTGGCCCCCCTCAGTTTGAAGGGCTTCTATTTGGGGTTCCTGACTTGGTCTGAGTCTCCTCCACACTGGGCAATAGCTCGGTTTTCTTCGCTTCTTGCAGTCTCTTTGTAGATGCCCCCTCTCTCCGCAATTCCAGCATTAAGGCGCACCTTTTACATGCGGCTCTCACTCAATTTCTACGCACTCACACAGGCAATCGTTTGTCACTACCTCGCGAACTCGGGCAGTGGTACGGGGCACATTTTTCGCTGCCTCAAAGTTCAGACTATAAGCCAATGCGTCCTTGACCGGTTGCTTTTAAGCTGAACGCATGGGGTGTTGCAATTCCTGGTCTTTTAATGCACTGATCATACTTCTGTTGCTGCGTCATCTCGATATTCCCGGTTGAAGGCAGGGTAAGCCAAAAGTGCCAGTCGCTCAATGTCTTGGGCTAGCTGGTGCAGATTTTTGCCAGACTTCTGCATCCAATGCCGGAGCTGTGACCGATAAATCTACTTCATATGATCGCCTCTATAATGCATGTCGAGCGCATTTATTATAGCAGCCGGGTTTGAGTGCACCTCCACGGGGATAGTCTGCAAAACCTCGGCAGCTGGGCCTCTTAGAGCAAGAATTAATGCAGTGACTCGTTCCTGCTCATTCCAGTGATTTGTCCTAGCGGCGGCTTCAAACTGAATTTTGTAAATACTTCAGACCATTTGCCCGTCAAATATTCATGCTTTCACATTTCTGGATGTGCTTTGCGCTGCGGTTATAAGTGGGACTGGTGGGGTGGTTACTACTGCCTTCGCTGCTTCCAATTCCTTTTTCATTTTTTCCATCTCATGGTTGATTCTCTCCTTGACCTGGCTGACCTTCTCCTCAACCTGGAAAACCTTTCCCTCAACGCTTTTAATTTGGTTGGTCAGACTACCGAGCTCCGTTTTTATTTCGGTTCACTGTTTCTTCAACTTCTGTGTGATATCTGTCTTGATTTCGAATGCTTGTTGGTCTAGCTTCGCTGATTGCTCCTCCGGCTTCTGTGTGATGTCTGCTTTGATTTCGAATGCTTGTTGTCGCTGCACTTGCTGTTTCAGCATCAAAATTTGCATCAGCGCATTTTCTGGTTCCTTTGATTTTGGCGTTTTTGCTTCTCCCTTAAACTCCGACATGGTAAATTCATTAATTTTTAAATGTTAGTTTCGTGGTATTTTTCCACGTTACATTTCACTATTGTGCAAAATGTTTATAAATTTTCATTTTCAAAGCTTTTTATCCCACTTCTGACACCTTGTTCCGAGAAAGTGAAAACACATCGTCTTTTAAATTAAGTTAAAAGGGTTTATTTTTCATTTCACTTCTTCTTTTTTTTTTAGAGATAATTAAAATGCTATTATTTTCCACTTGTCTGTCAATTAATATTCTCCCTGTCTGTATTACGAAAATCACTTCACTGTCAATCAATATCGCCTTTACTTCGCGCTCCACTCTATCGCAGTTTTACTATCGCGGCTTTACCATCCCTCGCCATTCATTCAGTTCGGCTTTATATAGGGTCTCTAGTCATTCAATGCATTTTTCGTATATTGGCTAATGTTTTGGCGAGAACGACCTGGAATATTCGAGCAATTCTGAATAACCGCGCAGTGACGTTACTTTCAGATATTGATCAGGCTTGGTCGATTCTTGTGCTTTCGAGTACATTCGTTTAATGATCATGATATTATTTATAGTTGCGACAACAATTGCTGTCATCAAAAGTATTTTTTACCCAGCCTAAAATAATTAAGCATTTATATGAATGATTAAAAAAAGCATTTTTAAATTAATCCACACAACTTATTCCTATTTGTCAAAACGCATTTTGATACATGATATCTTCAACAGAGGACTAAATATAGCAGTACACATTATTAGGTAATTATAAAAAATTATGTCACAAATGCTCATCAAAAGTTACGGTATCTAAATAATTATTACATATTTCAAGTAAAGGTGAAGTTTTTAAATCGATTTAGTCGTTGAATAAATGTCTCGTATTGCTTCAATTTTTAACTTCCATGATTCTAATAAATTCAGCAATCTACCCTTAGAAGAGTGATGTTAAAATAGAATTTTAAAGTCGTCGTTCAAAAGGTGATTAGATTCAATTAAATCGAAAGCATAATTATATCTTTTATTTTTGATATTGTTTGCTTTTTTATGTTCCATTATACTTTTATCGAAAATCTGCTTGCTTGTCCTATACATCCTTTATCACATGAACCACATTTCAAACTATAGACAACCGATTTTTGATTATTGTGATTTTACTTTTGTTATTTTTAATTAGTATTTGGAAGTTATTCTTTGTCTTGAAGGCTACGTTAACACTATACGATACCCCGCAGGGGGAATGCTGGCCGACAGGAATACTCTTGGAGGCTCGTATTCTTCGGGGAGTGCCACCCCCCTGTACCCGAGGAAATTCCCGCAGGGGGAATGCCGGTCAACGGGAGCACTCTTGGATGCTAGCATTCTTTGGGAATGGACCCGAGGATATAGGGGGCGCCGTGATGTTACCCCATACCCTCAGGTAATGACACTGACTGAATCTGGACTACGCTTTGGACGACGAACTAGAATTGATGCCTTGGGCTGGCGGATATGATGGTTTGGACCTAGTTATTTTACACTGTAGCGCCGAAGTGATACTCATGCGAGAACGGCTCCAGTTAACTTCTCATACCGTCTCCTTCCCGGTGAAACCTTGGCAGGCTTCGGGTTACATTTGAGGTTTGCACCATTGGGTTGGTAGAGTACGTTCGGTATAGATGGACTCCCGATTAGCGCTGGTCTGGCTCTGAGCACTTGTCCCCATAAGGGCTTGTGACAATCCTCGCATGGCCTCACTGCTCTGTAAAGGTAACCATGGCACCATGAAGACGACTACACAAACAAATGGAGATAGCGGAACTGGAGTAACTTAAAACCCTAAAAAAGATAAAAAAACAAGTTGGGTAAACAGACCTACGCTCATGTCAGAAGGGTTTTGTATTCAATTTACAAAATGCAGTCACCAGATCGAATCAAATCAAGAAACATGTCAAAGACGATTTTATTGGAGGAAATAGGAAATACGAAGATCATACTATTTTTAACAAAGTTGAGCGAATTTCGACTTCTGAGGTTTTTGTTTTTGTTATATTCATAAATATCTCCCTTGATAATTATTTCAGATGTCCATCCACGAGGGAGGAAACACAATTTGTTCGAATCCTAGAATGGTTACAAAACCCTTTTGCTAGGAGCTCTCTCCCGCCTCCTTGACTTGTCTCACTTATGAGCATCAATTGTAGGTACTCATTTTCAGTCATTCATTAAATTGAATCAAGTGTTCAAAGCATGCACCTTAAACGTTGAAATTGGGAAAAATAATTCAAAATTATTCAATCTTCGCATTTAAAACAGCCACTATTTGGTTTTACGATTACTGATGCCACTTGCTGAACTGATTCTCAAAGACATACATGACACCTATCATTCCTGAAATTTTCATGCAAATCCTAGCAAAACTGTAGTGTCTATGTCGGTAAAAAGCGCATTTTGTTCCATAGCCATATGTTGCCATAGTAATACATGCAGCGCATATTGTTCCATAGTAATACAGGAAATTTCAAACCGCTATAACTTCGCTAAATATGATTCAATCTTTATGAAACTTTCAGGATAGATCAATCTTATAAATAGTCATTTGTATACTGAATTTCATAGAATTTAAGGGTACCGTTAAGATTTTATTCAAGAAAACATAAAATCGATAAATCATACTATTACTAACAAAGTTGAGTGAATTGCGACTTCTCATGTATTTGTTGTTGTTGTCCTCACCAAGGCCTACATTCCTGATTTTTTTCAGATTTTTCGGATCACAGGTGTCCAATCGCGAGGGGGGGGGACACAAATTTTTCGTGTATTTCTCCTCCCTGTGCGCCCCTCGAAGCAAACTTTGCCAAACTAAGACCTGTTTTGAAAAGTTCTCATCAAGACCTTTCATTTGATACCCATATCGGCTACCTCCAATGAAATTTTTTTTTCGGGGGGTCACTCCCCTATATGGGGAGACCCCCCTTAAATACCTTACAAAAATTTGGTTGTAGTTGAACTTTGAAGAGATCACCACTTTACACCTACGTACAAAATTTGATGTTTCTAGCTGAAGTAGTTTCCGAGAAAAACTGCTGTGACACACGGACGGACGGACGGACGGACGGACGGACGGACGGACGGACGGACGGACGGACGGACGGACAGACAGACGGACAGACGGACAGACAGGACGCGATTTTAGAAGGGTTTTGTAAAATTATTTTACAAAACCCTAAAAACCCAAAATTAGAAAGCACAAATAACAACAATGACGACGCAACAAGCAGCTGCACCCAACAGCATATTGTGAGCGATACTCACGATGACAAAACGGCGATGAATACAATGACAGTAAAGATGGACGAAAAACGGAGATTAACAGACAGTCTTATCCAGACTGAGATTCCTGCAGTGTTCAGGCGCAGCAAAACAACGATGCAAATGCCAGACTATCTCAAAAAGGGAAGAGCGGGAAACTCTGCAGGTTGCACCAGATGTCCGAGCGGTGAGGGATTATATCAAGAATATCGAGATATCAACGGTTACTGCGGCAATTACTACCGAAGTGACCGAAGCAGGGGGTCGAAAATCCCTAAATAATAATGTACTATCCTAGAGTCAACAAAGAAATTACCGCAGGAAAAGAAAGGAGTTACAAGACAAAAAGAACGCCATTGTGTGATTTCATCGCTAGCGTCGAAAGGGTGGCGGAAGTACTTTACTCAGAAACGGAAGCCGGTAACCTCCCCCAAGAAAGGTGGTTGCAAAGTATAGGGTTATCCATTTTACGCTTGGGAAAATAAAGCTAAAGAAAACACATAAAATATTCAGATGGAAACAAAATTTTTTATTCATTATAAATATTACACCTTGCCATTATACGTGAAACACGACATTATTAAAATGTTTTCCACGAGACCTGTTACAGGCCTCAGAATTGATTGTAATGGCTCTTCCTTGATCGTTTTCAAAAAAATACGGGCCAATAACACCACCAGACCATAATGCACACCAAACGGTTACTTTTTCCAGATGCAAAGGCCTTTCTACAATCACCTGAGGATTTTGATAGACCCATATGTGGCAATTCAGTTTATTTACGTAACCACTGAGCGAAAAATGAGCCTCATCACCAAAGAAAATTTTGTTCGAAAAATCGTTTTCAATGGCTTGTTGTTCAATCACCCAATTCGCATACATTCTGCGTTGTGTATGGTCTTGAGGCTTAAGTTCTTGAGTGAGTTGGATTTTGTGCGGATGGAAATGCAACTCCAAATGCAAAATCCGGCACAATGAGCCGTAAAACAAGCCCAAATGTTGAGCACGTCGAGGAATCGACAAATTCAGGTCTTCCTCCACACTTTGAGCAACGACAGCGATATTTTCAGCAGAACGAATGTTGCGATGATGCACAGGCCTTGCAATATAAATAACCGATCAAGTCTCTTCTCTCTTCTCGTCTCGTAAAGCCCTAAATCTTGATACAGCAGAATCACCATTTTTATGATAAAATTTAAGAATTTTAACGCATTCTTTGACTATTAAGCGATCCATATTTCTAAATAGCAAATCTTCAGCTAAAGAAAAAACATCCATTGGATGACATTAAATTCTGACAGATGTCAAATGACAGGGTTATACTTTCGTACTACGAAATGGATAACCCTGTACGATTGCCACCCAGTAAAGAAAGGCTAATCCAAAAAGCGGGAGATGTTCTAAAAGGAATAAAATCTGCATGGGGCTTGCCAAAATCAGCCAAGGAGTAAAGATTGGGCTCATTGAACAAGAAGAGCTCCTAAGCCGCATAGGGCATTACCAGAGGAGCTGCTTAAAGGCTGAAGAGGACCTGAAGGCCAAGGAAGAGCAGAACGTTAAAGAAGAGCTGATCACTGAGTCTAAAGGACACGTGCAGACAACTCAACCATTAAACGGCAATAAAACAATGCCGATTAGCCCAATCGAAGGAGATTGGGATGAAAGAATGAAGGGGAGGCACTTGATGGCCAAAGAACGCCAGATCACGGTTTGCAGACAGTGCTAATAAAAGGAGCGAATAAAGCTGCAAAGAAACTCATCCAAAAAGGACAAGAAAACAAATTTCATTCGGAGAACTAAGACTTGATATGAAAAAGGAGAGAAGAAAGCCCCAACGAAGATCCCGGCAGCATCGTAACTTCCCAAGATAGCTGATCCTATGCAGAGGTGCTGTAGGATATCAGGGAAAATGTATGGCCCGAAGACACCAAACCCACATACTGGTCGGGTTTGGAGGAGATGTCAACAATATAGAAGCATTTTGCAACACAGTTAAGAAAAGTCTCGACAAAAGCACAAATATACCCTCTCTCGAGCCGATAGGAACGATTAAATAAGAGACATTGATTGCGACAAACACCTGGCCGAGGTAGAAAAGGCCATCAAAAGGGAGTTCCCTGGCGTGATAATAGGAACATAGGTGACAACGCATATTCATCCTTGAATTGACCGAAAAGGACGCCGAACCATTTTTGATAAGAGTAAAGTAAGAATAGGGTGGGTTGTCTGCAGGATACGGCAAAGGTCGGCGCCTCTTCAATGTTTCAAATCGCTTGGCTATGGTCACACTGCACATGTGTGCAAAGAACCCACTTGGAGTTTTCTATGCTACAAATGCGGTAAAATGGGATATAAAACATGGTAGCCGACTTTTTGTTGCTGAGTGAGCAACACCATGTTAAAATAGTTAATTGTAGAGGTCTTCACTTGATATTAATCCATCACTATTAATTAAAATATAACCACAATGGAATACAATTTATACTTTTAAACTGTTTATTTCTTTTACAACCGCGACAATTGTTTCGGTACATAGTACATTTTTGAAGTGACATAATATTATCCCACTTGAAAAAGGAACGACGTACAGCTGTTGCGGATTTAAAAGAAACAAAAAATGTTAAAGGGTAAATTGTATTCCATTGTGGTTCTATTTTAATTAACCGTGATAAAAGTTCGGCATCATGGTATCCTGATGAAACTGGCACTGCCGCCATCTGGGCTTAGAACAATGATTTCGAGGTGAATAGCTGTAGACGTGGGATGGTTTCGTGTAACCTAACGTCAAATGAATCGATATAATCTTTTCAAGCCTAGCTTGATACTTTGGAGGGCTCTTTCTCCAACGTAGACGGCAACATGCTTGTTGAGGGAGACATCAACGCTAAACCAATCTTATGGGGCATGCCTCAAATATATCCGCAGCCAAAAACATTCCTAAGAATCGGGGCCTAGACGGCGCTCGTCGTACTAAGCACCCAAAGTGCGTTGACTTTCCACCGTATTGGCTGTGAAAGAATCACACCAGACGTGACATTTATCTCGGAGTCCTTAGAACGGAGGATACACAATTGGAGAGTATTAGAGGACTTCTCAGCCAGTGCATTCTACTTGAGATCAGTGATGGTGTCTTTCGACGTCCATGCTCTCGACTTTCTACTATTGGGTGGAACATCGGGAGGATGATCGTAGCGAGGTTTATCGAGGTGCTTACAGCAAGTACCCTGCTGCAGAGAGTTTCGCAGGAGATAGAAGAACTGGCAGCTCAAGACGTGGTGAACTCAACTATGAGCATCATTATGACTGCTTGTTGCGCTCCTCTGCCCCATCCAAAACTCCAGCACAGCAAGCCCCTAGTGTACTGGTGGTCGACTGAAATCGCAGAAAAGCAAAGGAAGTGTCACAAGCTTCGGCGCAAGGCTCAATGGGCACGGAACGCTGACGTGATATGCAACCAGATAGAAGCATAAAATTTGGCGAGAAAATGCTTTTCGCAAATCGATTTACAACAGCAAGGCTCGCTGCTGGCAATATCTAGTGCACAATGTGAACAAGGGCTCGTGAGCCTTAGCTACAAGCTAGTTATGCGGAAGCTTGATGCTCTATGGAAACCTTGCGTACATGATGCACAAAAGATGGCCAAAATAGTGCGGGCACTCTTCTTTGCGCATCCTTTTCGTGTTGACGCTGTCTATGGTGAAACAGCAGTCGAGTGTCCACTCTTTACACAGCCAGAACTGGAAGAGGCACTTCTTTCGCTGGAAGCGACGAAGGTCCTAGGTCCAGATGGTGTTCTAGCTGGGGTGTTACAACTTGTCTATCACCATAGCCCTGAATTGCTGCTCAGCACCTTCAACGCTCGCCTACGGGAAGGGGTTTTCCCGGTACGATAGAAGATGATGAGGCTTGAAACTCCGGATCACCGTCTGCATACCACCCGTTATGGATGCTAAACACTGCTAGGAAAGTGCAAGAAAAACTCATCGCTTCTTTTTAGCACTAGAGCCCCTTTCGGGCCATCGCTTCCTGCAGATAGCGCCTCCAATCATCTCGGTCGATTAACGGCGTCCTTCAATTTTGAAATCAGAGCAGCGGTGAACTGTCTTCGTCAACCAAGTCAGACCAACATTTCCTTGGCTTCCCCGCTGGTCTCCGGCCTTCAGCTCTCCCAATGAATACCTTTTTGGGTATCCGTTGTTCATCCATACAATTCATGTGGCCAGCCCATTGCAGCTTCCGCAGTCTTATAATCGTTGAGACCTCCAGCTGGTCAAAAATTTCATACAGCTTATGGTTATATCGAATTCGCTATTGGTCTCCGTCTAACTTTGCTCCAATTATTTGCCTCATGACCCGTTGCTCGAAGGTGTTCAATGTATTTCCAGATACTTAGGTTAGGGTCCATGTTTCACACCCATAGCATAACACAGGTCTTATGACAGATTTGTATGCTTGGAGCTTTGTTTTTCTGTGTATGCAGCTGGTCTCCAAGATCGTCAAAAATATTTTTTTTGCGAGCTGTATTCTTCGCCTTATTTTGTCTCTTTCATTACCCGTTTTCATTGTTTTGACGCGTAAATACACAAATTTGCCAGAATTATCGATACTGTATTGCCCTAGTGTGATAATTTGTGTGGTTGAGGTAGTTTTGCTCGACTGCGTCATGAGCGTTGTTTTTTTTCATTGATTTGCAGCCCCACTAGTTTTGCTTCGCTGTCGAGTTTCAGGAAAAGTGCTTTGGCAGTTGTTAATCACCGTGACAAAATGTTTGTGTCATCCACATAGGCTACTACTTGGCTCGACTTGAATAGTAATGTACCTCGCGTATCGACAGAAAGCTTCCTTATATCGTGCTTTAGAGCCAAATTGAATAGCAATTTGTGCTGCTGGGGACCTATCTCCTCGGCAATACAGCTTTGATGCAGGACGTTCCACCTTTGATACGATTGCAGAGATAGTGAGCGCGATCCAAAAGGCAGAGACAGATAGCCGCATCAAGCGGCTTGATGTCAGGAATGCCTTCAACCCCACTAGATGTGTGGATATTCTGGATATGCTGGAAAAGCCTTTTCAAGTTTCAAAATATCTGCTGTGGCTTTTGAGGGACCACCTGAAGGACTGAACCCTGCTTCATGACCGGATACAGGGCCAAAAAAGGATGGACCTTACCCAGGGATCTATTCTTGGTCCAGATCTGAAGAATATGTCTTACAACGGGCCACTGAGACTGGAGATGCTGGATGCGTCGCGCTTCATCGGCTACGCAAATGATGTTGCAGGTCACTGGACGCACCGTTCAATAAATGCCACTTAGGCTAAGTGGGCTTATGCACCGGGTGAGACTGCTCGCGGGTTCAGTTTGCACTGGAGAAAATCGTAGTGGTCATCTGGACAAAAAAAGAGTTTTGGAGACATGCTAGTCGAATCAAAGTCAGCGGTGAAGTACCTGGGGCTACTGATCAACTCGAAGATGAGTTTTTCTGAGCAAATCAGGGCAATGGTTGAGAAGGCAGCTCCGAGAGTAACGCTTCTGAGTCGACTTATGGCCAACATAGGATGACCTGGCCCATCAATAAGACGCCTCTTGGTGAGTGCTGTAGGGTCGGTGCCACTGTATGAAGCAGAAATATGAGGTAACGCTCTCGGTTAGGAGGTATATTGAAAATGCTTGGCACAGGTACAGAGAAGAGGAGCACTGAGGATTGCATCTTCGTATCCGAAAATCTCTGATATGGCGGTGGGAGTTATTGCAAGCGTGATATTTGTTGCCTTCCTTGCTAGAGAGTGCCACGCTATTTATCTGTGCCGAAATGACGACGCGAGGGAGACGGTTGTCCATGAGAAAAGACCGAGTCATTCAACGATTGGCAGCAGTCTTGGGTCAATTGCCCGAAGGGAAGGTGGACTGCGTGCCTCTTTCCGGATGTAAGACGTCGGCTAAATTGAAGACATGGTGAGACTGACTTTTATCTGACCCAGCATTTGAGCGGGCGTGGATGTTTACAGTCTTAGCTGCACATGATTGATAAGTCACGGTCCCCCAATTGTTGGTTTTGCCCAGGAGAGGTAAAAAATGCCTGCCACACATTTTTTGCGTGGGCAAAATGCAGCAGGCTACGAACGGACCTCTGCAGGTAGATGGAAGAGCTCACCCTGGATAATAGAGTTGTGGTGATGGTCGAATTGGTTGACGAATGGAACCAAGTCACACATTATCCTCAGGCAGTTCTAAAAGATATAAGAGACTCACAGCAGCCAAGGGCATTGGAGCTAGGGGATTGCTTGTTTGGCAATCCTTCTTCCTATCTCCCCTGCTTAGTGGGTAGTCCAGTCGCCTTCTTGTGAGCATGGGAGTCCTACACTCTGTGCGTAAATGACAATCGACTTCCAACCACAAAAAAAGCGTTTAAGAGTTAAAAAGTTTTTTTTCTACCACCCACTTTACTCACAATAGTACCGACTACGAGAGATTAGTTCGACTATTTGCTAGCTCTATCGAGGTTGCAGTGGCTGCTTAACCTCTATTTGTGTTAAGAGATTGAGCCTCGCTGTACCTACTACTGTTTCTCGAGGTCGTGGCTTTGTCTAGCCTTAGTAATGAGTGCAGTATTTTGCCACTGCACCCAGATATAGCGAGCTGTTCTTCTTTGTTATCGATGGTTGCATCATCAATGTTGTTTTTGTTGTATTTTTGTCCGTTTTTTTGTAGTTGGCAGGTGAAGGCTATTTACGTTCTGAGTTTGGTGCTCCTATAAGTGCAAGATCTTTATACTACCCCATAAACACTTCATAATGTTAGCCTGAGAACGTACCCTGGAACCATTTGATACATTACTTCGGGCCAAGCCCCGTTCCGCTATGCCATGGGATGTTTTAAATGTTGCGTGATCCTTCCTCTAGTGGGAGGGAGGAAAAGAGATTGCTATGAAAGTGATCCACCAACCTCAATGGTTGATGTGAGTCTTTTTCAAAAATTTAGGACTGCTCAAGCATAATGTGCCACATGGTCCGATTTGTCAGTAAATCCAAGCATCAGTCCAATTAGGCTATCTGGAAAGAGTTCTCCTATTTACTTGTAGAGTTCATAGCACAGCTTGTCCAATCTTTTGCGTGCATCAAATGTGTAGGCATCTTCTTCCTCTCCGGTGCAAAACCTACAGTTGGGGCAATCTTATGCAAGTAGGACTGAAAACAGCCATGCCCGCTCAAGAACTGGATCAGGTAGGACTCAGTCGCACTGTGCGTTCAATTGAGCTACGGTCAGAGATGAGCCGCGCGGTCCATCTTCCATCTTGCTTACTGTTCACCCAGGGTTGCTGCCAATCATTGAGTGGGCATTGTCACTTCTCACGGGTGTATGTAGATAGTACAGTGCTCTTTAGCTAGAAGGGCGATAGATATCACGGCTGCAATAAATAGCGCCGCTGAATCAGAAACTGTAGGATATACAGATGCAATCATCAGTGCTCCTCTTCTCTATACCTGTGCCACGTACTATCGGTACAGCTCCTTGCTGAGAACGTCACTCTATATTTTTGGTCTGTAAAGTGGCACCGACTCTATGATCTTACAAAAAGTCACCTTCTTGATGGGTTGTGTCCCCTACGAACTTATGTACGTCTTTATCCGTTACACTCATTCAGTCGGGTGTCTGCGTGGAGCCTTCTTTTCCTTTACATCTAATTGGTGACATGGTTATCATTGCAAAGCAGGTAAAACTATGCGTTGGTTGACACTAGTCCTGATCGGGATAGGAGCTCAGAGCAAGACCAGCACTATTCAGGAGCCTTTCTCATACAAAACTACATCATAAACTCAATGGTACAAGCCTTAATCATACTCTAGGGCCGCACAAGGTTACACCGAGATGGAGTGCTTAGATTGGAGCCGTTAGTGTGCACATTCTATCCTGGTGGCATCATGCTTTTTAACATAGACAAAAATATTGTATCCACAAGCCGAGTCTGCTTATCCAAATCAATTTGTAAAGTTGTAGTCTAAAAATCGTTGCAGAAAATCAAAGCCTACTAGGCCATTTAGCGTTATCCAGGGTGTACCACAAAAAGGTAAGCTGAAGTGAATTTCATTTATATTTCTACTATGCATACTTATAATGCAATAACTTGATCTCTTCAATTGAAACTCACTACTTGTTATGTGAAGTCTCATGACCTAAATAACTTGCTATAAGACTATAAAAGCCATCCGCATAAACAATGCAAAAGTATCGTAAATACTTTACGCTATCCTACTCCAAGTTATACCTCTCACTTGTATTTGATATTTTGGCAGTGCAACTGAGAAGAATAGCTTGACCAGAATGGCACCACTGAAGCAGTAAAACTTTTGCCTTGCCTCAAACCCAACATACTCAGTGGACAGGTAAGCTTGCCCGCTAACAAAAATTGACCAAAAAATTTTGGAAAAAATGATTCCCTGTCGACATCACTAGCAGTCACGGTTGGAGGCTAGCTTGCTAGTGGGCCAGCAAGACAAGGGTGACTAAGCAAGAACACAACAGGGATGGCGAGTCTCCGGACTCCACATATCCTTCGTCAGAATCACATGTTCAATATATTCGGTCTCCTCTCTATCATACGTGGAGCAATGATTGTAAACGAAGTTGATTACTTTAAAATTCGCATTATTCGTCGTGGCGGCGACGACGACGGTGGCCCTCTTGGAAAAAATATATCGTTGTCGCTATCGCGGTCTACAATGAATCCTGATGAAGTGAGTGTGGTGTGGTGCAACCTCTCACTTGTGTGCGGGATGTCCAGCGATGGGGTATCACCGTCAAACCTATAACTACGAGCGGACTTGGGAGAATATTCAATTGAAAAAATTTATAGACGCGCTATGTGCTTTCTGCAGAAATGGGAAGATGTGTTCGGAGCTGGGTAGTAATTATCCCTGGGAATGGGAGTAGCTTGTGACCACTGTGCAGTTAGAGCATGTGTGTGCAATATGAGTAACCGAAAAATAAAGATTGGTTGACGGGAAGAGGCTAAAATTATTCTGAAGTTCTGGGAAAGCTCCAGTAGAACGAGAAGTGGCTGATACATTTCAGAATTCGGAAAAAAGTGTACTCAAGTATGAGAGGTGGAAGACACTGACCAACGGTAGCGAATCCATTGAACGTATGCGAATGTCGACTACGTCGAACTGAACAAATAAATCCACCGGGAGCCTAGACTTTTTTCGGCGGTTTTTCTCCCGTTCGCGAAGGACAAACAGACGAACCACGATAACGATGGCCACGAATGGACGAACGTATTATGCAAACATACACTCAACGATAACATTGGCCGAGCTGTTTTCGTTGCTTATTTCATTTGGACAATAAGTTTCACCAAAGCTCCACATTTGAATTGATTTCAGGTTTTTTTCCTTGATACACTTTTTCTTTTTGACTACGGCAATGATATATGGGAACAAAGTGGATTCGTTCAATATAAAGGCAAACGGAACCAACCACAGGAAGACTGCTGAGTGCCAGTGAACGAAAATTCTCATTTTTGTTTTCAATCTATCGACAGGCAAAGTGTTTGCACATTTGTTACAGTAATCACAAAACAGAGTCTGATGCTTTCAAGGAACTCAAAGTGGTTTTGTGCGAAGTTTTTCCCCCGGAGAACTTAACTATGAACACTAATCAGACAAAGTTCAATTGAATTAATTTTGAATGAAATGAAAATCGAAGAGGCTCCTTTTTATGTTGCTTCTCCTGTTTGTTGTCTGATTCAGCTAGAAACGACATCGAAATTATATCCTTAATTTTCTTATATAAGCTAAACTTCCAGTAAGCATTGCAAAGCTGATTTTGCCATTATTCTGACTGGTTAAATGATATTAATTCATTTGAAAGAAATTTTTCCCAACAACCAACTTTCAAGGAAAGTTTTGTCGAGGATTTTGTACATTTTGTCGAGGATTTTGTACAAATTTGAACAGTCTACAGAAATCACAGTCTATTACTTTTGCAGCTAATTTTTTCTGAAACTGCAAAAACTACGATGTCAAGGTCAAAGTCAAAAGCGCTTTATTTAATACTAATCGTTATAAATTTTAAAAGAATATAAAGCAAATTCCAAACAATAACAATCAAAAAACTTAATGGCCCAAATAGCTCTCTAAATTTGTACGTTATCATTAACTCATTTCATCAAAAAAAAAGAAAAACTATAGCATATTCAAATTAATTACGATTTTACATATTTTTAAAATTTAATTGGAAAAAGGAGAAAAAACTAACCAACACTATCCTAAAATTATTTATAATTAAAACACAACAGTGAAACTTTGATCCTACACCTAATATGTTGTAACTTATTTCTAATAAAATACAATCAAAAACATTATCTTATACTAAAAAAATTTTGTAACAATGTTCCTAACCTAAGTGTTTAATCTTATCTCTAACGGAATATAGTAGACATTACATATACCTGATCTTTACCTAATTTTTAACAAAAATAAATAATGACACTAAATGTAGCAATAATGAGCTGAAACTCAAAAACTAAATAACGAAAAACACCGAAACTGAAAATAAACACGAATAATTCAGACATTGTCATTCAGCCACCTGGATTGCGCCATCTCAACTCGATCAGCTTCAACGAATCTAGCAACTGAGTATCTCCATTCAAATCATTGGTCTCCTGAACTCAAATTCGGAGGATATTTTATCTTCTTATCGGTGGCCCGTCGATATATGTGATATATGACTGGGACGACGTCAGAATCAAAAACATATCTGTTCATGTCCAAATACACGAATGCTTCTGGAGGAATGAAGCCAGTAGCGAGGCAAGTCGCTATATACCCGTCTGAAGGATGGAACGGCTGTGAAATCCAAGGGTTTTCATTCACAGTCACAGATCTAGCGATATGATTCCGAAGAAGTTTCAATATGAAGATATCGACCCTCGTCACTTCAGCAGTTTGATAAATTCTTCTGTTCGATATATAATGTTTCCAATCCATCTCAGGCTTTCTGTACAAACCAGTACATGCACGAAGACATTTTCTTTCGAAAACTCTTAATTTTTCCATAGTACTAGCGCTCTGGTTATACCAGATCTGACATCCATATATCAAAACTGGTCTAACCAGTGTCTTGTGACAGATAATTTTGACCTGTTGATCAATGTATCTGGAATGAAAGAGCTTTCGAAGGGCCATGACTACTTTAAGCGCCTTACTGAGCATGATTTTCACATGTTCAGTATAGTACAGATACTGATCGAGATAAACACCGAGGTTTCGAACACAGGATTTATGTGAAACCCGTTCTGAAGTACCCTCACCAGCCATCATGTGGAAATCTTTCCAATTACGTTTCAGGTCTTGACTGACCCCCTGCAGAATTGTTCGAAACAAGATTGTTTCACACTTTTGCGCATTGATTTTCATTCGCCAATTGTCAGTGTAC
This sequence comes from Odontomyia ornata, assembly GCA_963969285.1. NCBI lineage: Eukaryota > Metazoa > Arthropoda > Insecta > Diptera > Stratiomyidae > Odontomyia > Odontomyia ornata. The sequence goes on from OZ017742.1 coordinate 95,361,926, forward strand.
AGCTGTACATCATTGAACATTTTTTGGAGATTGCTCTGAACTATTGTAGCTTTTCAGTCTGCCGTATAGATGATCAGATCATCAGCAAACGCTACCAATGATCGCGTTGGCGAGACGTTAAAATCAAAGCCGTTCAATAGCTTGCGAATGAAGATTGAAAAGAGCAGGGGCGCAGTAACTGTTCCCTGCTGTAGACCATTCAAGACCTTAAACTCACGCATTGTTGTCAGATTTCCATCAGTTACGACAAACGATTTCCCGTATAACATATTACACATCATGGCGACAATGTGTCTGGGGAACTTGCCTGAAGGAGTTTAAAAACTAGTCCATCCAACCACACCGTACCGAAGGCTTTCTCCATATCAATGAGACATGCTCCAACACATTGTCTATCATTTAGTTTCCAACAGATGTCTGAGGTTACTTTCGTTATTGCATGTGTGGTGGATGCCTGGCACGAAAACCAAATTGGCAATTCGGCATCAACTCATTTTCCTCAATGTGGGCGTTCAATGCTCTGTTGAGTATCACTTCAAACACCTTGCTGATGTTAGGCAGCAAGCTGATTGGGCGATAGCTTTTCGGGCATGAAGATTCTTTTCCTTTCTTCAAGATCGGATATACCCTAGCCTTTTTCCACTCATTTGGGAAATATGAATTGCTCAACATGTTGTTGAACAATATGCAATAATTCCTAATAGCAACCTCCGGCAAATGTCGGAGAACTACATTTGGAATACCATCAGTACCACATGATTTCTTGCTGTTTATCCTGCGAAATATGAAACACAAGTCTTCATAGCTGACAAAATAATCAATAAAGTTCAAGCTCGGTATGAGGTCAGATGTTAATGTTTCATTGAAATGAAGAATTGATTGGCCGTTCAGGCTTGATTTGAAGTCGGAAACTTTTGCTTCAACGATCTCTGAAACTATTTCATTCCCTCTCTCAGGGTTTGGCAGATGAACCAATTCAAAATGTGTTCCAATCAGGGCAAGTTTATCCAATCCTTCACAAATGATCCTGTTTCCATTCAATTTTGATACCAGCCCTATCGAGAAGATTTATCTCATCACCAGTGACTTCAAGATTCGATATCTTCACTCGAGACTTCTTGCGGAATATGCTATTCACTTTCGCGAACACGCCATCTGGGTCCTGTGGGCTAATACCCCTCAATTTTTCCGCCCATTGATTGCTGACCTCACTCCTGAAGTATGACCGGATTAAGTTCCGGACATTCTTCAGATGTAATTTCAACAAAGACAACGAGGGATGGGTATAGTCCAAAAATCGTCGATAAATATTGTTGACGCGTTTGAGAAGAAGGCTTTTCAACCGTTTCAACCTTGCGATGGTTGGTGTTTCATATCCTTCCATATTGTTTCGATGTTTAATCTTGGGAACGACTTTCTCAATCGTTTCCAATGTCAGCTTCTCTAACTTCGACAAATAGAGATCTATTTCATCGTCAGTTAGATTCCTGTCATTAGGAACCATTGAGCAAGAGTTGCCACAATCAGAAGGGGGACATTGCTTCTGGTACTCCCGATTAAACTTCTTTTGAAACTTTCCCCAGTCTGTTTTTTGAAGTTCAACCGATGATTTTCGTGTTGGACTGGAATGAGGAAGAAATCATCCCTTTGATGATTGATTTCCATTACGATTGCGTTATGGTCGCTATCATAAGGAAGCACCTGCAGTTTCCGTTGAGGACTATTAAAGCTGAATTCAAGTCTTGCGTCGGCAATGCAGAGGTCCAAATATGAATTTGTCCTAGGGTATGTTGGGAACTCCGACCCATATAGATTGCACCTGTATTCAATTTGGTTCTCTGTTATCCACGATTTCAGGAATACACCTCTTGGATTATTGGTGGCGTTCAGCCATGATGTATGCTTGGCGTTCAGGTCACCAGCGAGAATATAATAGTTATGCAGCCTGTTCAATTCAAGTATTTCAAACAAGGAATTGAATTCTTCCTTGAGCCTGAGAACAGTTCCACCAGTTGCATAGGCAGAGATAACGAAGAGGTTATCCCAACCTGGCAGTGAAATTTTGATAACGGACACTTCAAGAGATTCAAAGCTTTTGAATTCAACTTTTTCAATATTTTGGAAACGATAGGGTCTTCGAACCAATACCCCGGTGCCACCTCCCGCATCACCTATTGCTCTATCGTTTCTTACGAATTCAAAATCCTTGAATGTCATGTAGTGCCATGAATTGAGGTGGGCTTCGATGAGAAGCATGATGTCAGGCTTTTGCTTAACAATGAATTCAAGGAGATAATCACGCCGATGTATAGTAACAATGGACTTGACGTTGATCGAGATGAGACGAATTCTATCCATGGGAATGTGACTGGTTGACAAACTATTTTAGAGCATGTTGGCCTGAACGTTGAAAAACGAAATTGATTTTTTGGTATTACTTTTTATTTCTGTCTGAAAGCGATTCAAGTTGCTGGTAGATTTTAAGAAGCAGCTCATTATTGCCACTTACATTATTTGTTTTATTTATATTGTTGTCTGCTGGTCCTCTGGCAGCAAGTGCAAATGATACCCCGGATTTGATGAAGTTGGGAGGTAACAAATTGTGATTTACTTTGGTTTGCTTTGGGGAAAATTTAGCTCTTGAATCTTGATACCGAGGGCATCCTCGGTATGATGCTGGATGACCAAATATACCGGAATTAACACAATACATTCTTTTGGCTCCATCTGAGCCAATTTGCTTTCACTGGGGGCGTGGATATCTTTGCACTTAACACAGCGATAGTGCATTGCACAATTGGCAGCCGAATGGCCGGATCTTTGACACCTGTAACACTGGTTGACCTCAGTTTTTTGGAGGCGTTCCCACCTTCCAACTCTAAAGTTTAAGTACCTTACCTGTTGGAGGGCACTCGGACTGCTTTCGTTGGAAATTTGGACTAAATAAAATGGTAATATTTTACCTTCTACAGTTGATCTCCTTGTAGCAAAATTTTTCATACAGATGAACTTAAAAGCTGGTGCTGCTTCCTGCAACATTTCAAGGAGATCAACTGTATTCTCCCCAGAGTCTAGGCCCTTCAACAGGAAGGTCTGATTTTTTTTCGCCTTTGGCGTATATGTGAAGTGGGGAGCTTGGACACTATTAAGAGCATCTTTTGCCAGTTTGACGTCAGCCAGTGTCTTTGTCTTGATCGAGAGCTTATCAGCGGTCACTCTCTTAGCTTCGAAGCTCTCGATTTTATGTTCAGCTGCCAATAACCGAACCATATCTCCTCCACGCTGCCCAAAAACGTTTATTGGAGGAACTTTTTCATTTACTTTATTAATTTTACTAGGAGGACCAGCAGACACACCGGTTGGCTTCTTCTCCTTTTGCTTATTTTTTAATTTTAAATATTTAATGAAATTATTATCGCTATCAATATTACCTATGTTATCGTTGCTCTCCATCTCGACGTCCATTTCTTCGTTCATTGCAGACAGCACCGCATAATAATTGGCGCTGTCGTTCGCTCCTCCTGCGCTCAGGATATTTTCAGCATCATGGATTGTCTTGCTCATATCTTGCAATTTCATTTTATATGTTGGTACTCCTTTCCCGTTGATCTTGCTTGTTGTTGTTGTTTCCTGTTTTTCATTCTTCTTAGTTAATATCGGCTCTTCTTTGCCGGACGTATTCTGTGGCTTCGCTTTTGGTTTGCTCCCATTCCACAACGTCCGGACCATATCTTCCAAACTCTGTATCCGGAGTTTTAATTCGTCATTTTGTTTCGTAACCTTTGCATTCTCTCTGGTTACTATTTCATAATCTTCTCTGGAAAGCGTAATACGCTTTCCATGCTCACAATTGTCCTGTTCATTTTCCGCTTGTTTATTTTATCATTTGTAATTTTCAAAATGCCTGGCTCTGGGTCCCCCAGCGGTGGGAAGCCGTCGGGCTCCTCCATCCTCCCGGTGAAAAAAACTTTTTTTCCTTTTTGAAACTTTCTCGCAGGTAAAGTCCAGATACTCGATAAATTGTTCGAATAGTTCGACGATGTAATAAGTTTCTTTATAAAATTACTTTGTAATTGACGTTTTTAAAAATTTTTTTAAATTAGAAAAATTCTTGACAGAAGCGAATTAAAACACGTCTACACGCAACGAGTGCTAGACGAAGAATAGCAAAAACTACGATAATCTAACTTGGCTGATCGATTTAATTTTTGCTTACCAAATTATGTCATAAGACTTATCATATAATTTATCAGTGCAGGCTTGATTAAGGAAAGAAATTATGAGTATTTCTTTGATTGATACGAAATTCAACATTTAGAGAGATGCCTTTAAAACCATGCGATGATGTAATTTTAACCCTCATATGAGATTAGGCTATGTGACAAAATGGCGACAGTTCAAAACCGCTAAAAATTAGGTGCAAGTCGGATGAGAAATAAAAAAGTCGAAAATCCATAACATAATATGTCATTTTGAACAAAAATTACAGATTTTTGTTCTGACTAACTCATTAAGTAAGGTTCAAATGAGATTTTGTGCGATTCTTAATTAAAATATTTGACAGATGCCTGCTCAAATAACCCGAGATGAAACACTCAAATCCAAAACGGCGGCCCCTTAATATTCAAAAATGGGTATAAACTGATAGAGTAAAAAGCTAAAATACGCCCGAATTTTACGTGATGCTCATTGAAATGGCCTCTTTACTTTCTTCAATCATATAATACAGGGTTTTCTATTAAGGCCATAACAAATCGATTGTGAGGCATGCTGTGTGGCTAGTGGCAACGTCTTGTTGAAGCCGCATATCGTTAGTATCAAGTATATCTAATTCTGGCCACACATAATCTTCCAACATAACACGATAGCGCTCTCTATTGACGGTAACATGACCGTCGTTCTCATCCAGGAAAAGTACGTTCCAATCACACCTCCGACATGAACAGTAATTTTTTATAGATGCAGCGGTGTCTCAAGAAGTACAGGTTTGTTGCCGACCAATAACGCATATTTTGTTTATTAACAAAGCCATTGAGCCAGAAATGAGCTTCATCCTTTAAGATGATTATTTGATGAAATCGACTCAGAATTTCTGTATTAATTTTTAATAGTTTTCAAACGTTGCTGGTTCGTGAACTTTACCATGATGAAAATGTTGACTTTAACTAACGTTTTGACATTAAAAGTTCATGGAAAAATTGTTATGTCCTTAATAGAAAACCTTGTGACAATAATCCATCGCATAATAGTCCAAATTTGAACCCCGGCGTTGAGATTTATTGTTAAGGTATCTTATTCTATGACCATAATAGAATTCGAGGTGATATGGTCAATATCACGATCAGTCATGTGACTATTACCTAATTTTTCAATTAGTATCCATCACAGCTGGGTGGGCTGATAGCCCGTTAGCACCATCAGAAGATCGAACTCGATACCACAACCAGGTTTTGAACTTGGAAGCTGCTGCGTAAGCGGAGTGTACTCTAACCCACAGCTCCACAAGCTTGTCAATCATATAATCAAAAAATGTAACAATTTATATTGAAACTACAAAATGGTACATGAGTTTGGTAACATTTTCTTATATACTAGATAAAAAAAAAATTTTATCGAACGATGGGGCATTTTGTAACGCTTTATGTTGATAGTATGCCTCCTCTCCGTTACAAAATGCCACGAATTATAAAAATTTGACAAACTAAACTTGTCGAACCAAATTTGAGCTTTCGCGCCTTGTAAAGCCAACTCTAATTTAGCTGTTCCTTCTTGTATATTTTTCTTTACTCTACTCTGTGACATTACAGTGAGTGTATTCTTATACATCATGACGAGTGTTTTTTTTGTGAAGTAACGACTATTACCAGTATATTTAAGTGGAACCTAGTTTAGTTTATCAGGTTATGGACCTAAAAAACCAAAGAATAAAATTAATGCATAAAATCTTTAAAAATGGAGTTATTACAAATATTGTTGTGAACACAACCTCAATATCTAAGCGTGACTTTTTCTTTTAGCGTTTTACAAAGTGTATTCATATTTCAACTGACAAATTCATTGAAAATGGCGTTAGCCGTAAAAAGCTAACTTTCATCAAAATGACGAACACTTAATTAACATCGATCTTCACCCTTGTTATTAACATATTGTTACATGTACAAATAATTCTGCGAGCTACTGTCGCAATTACTGTCGCAACCATTAAGAACGTCATGATCAACAAACGAATGTACTCGAAAACCCACCAAGCATGATCAACATCTGAAAGTGACGTCACTGCGCCATTCAGTATTACTCGAATATTCCAGGTGGTTCGCCAATGTATGAGAAATGGATTGAATGACTAGAGACCCTATATAAAGGCGAGCTAAATGAATGGGGGGATTATTATTACAACCGCGATAGTAAAACTGCGATATAGTGGAGCGCAAAGCAAAGGCGATATTGACTAAAAGTGAAGTGATATAGACAGTTGAATTAAAAATTTATAGACGAATTGAAAAGTAAAATAGTGAAATTGTTAAATTAATGATTATGCATTTTCAGTAAATAAACTCTTTTAACTTAATTTAAAAGACAGTGTGTTTTCACTTTCCCAGAACCTTTAAATTATTAGCCGCGAACCATACACACGACAATGGTGTCAAGAAGTAAGAAAAAAACTTTGAAAGTGTAAATTTGAACATTTTTATAGTGCTATTTAACGTGGAAACTGGTGGTAAAATAGTCGAAACATTATGATTGCCACGAAGCTTACATCTACAAATTAATGAATTGACCATATTGGAGCTCAAGCAGGAGTTAGAACAGCGAAATCTGGCCATACTGATTGTACGCTTGCGTGACGCGATCGAGCCGGAAGGCGTGAGTCTAGATTCGGGTTAGCCCTCAGATGCGGAAAAAGGCGCAGAAGGTGGAGAAGAAGAAACAACAAAATCAAAGGAGTCAGAAAATGCGCTGATGCAAATGTTGATGCTGATGCAGCAAGAGCAGCGACAACAGTCTTTCAACTTAACATCCAGTTTAACTGCGAAGCTAGATGAACAATCAAAGAAGCTGAATGAACAATCTGCGAAGCTACACCAACAAGCATTCGAAATCAAAGCAGACATCACACAAAAGCTGGAGAAACAGTTAACCGAAATAAAAACGGATCTCGGTAGTCTGACAAACAAAATTCAATGCGTTGAGGAAAAGGTTTACCAGGTCGAGGAGAAGGTCCGCCAGGTTGAGGAGAGAATCAATTATGAGATCAGCCAGGTCGAAGAGAGAATTAACCATGAGATGGAAAAAGTGAAAAAGGAATTGGAAACAGCGAAGACAGTAGTAGCCACCTCACTAGCCCCGCTTATAACCACAGCGCATAGCACATCCAGAAATGGGCAAGAACCAATATTCGACGGGCAAATGGTCTGGAGTATCTACGAAATCCAGTTTGAAGCCGCCGCTAGGATAAATCACTTGAATGAGCACAAACGAGCAACTGCATTAATTCTTGCTCTACAAGGCTCAGCTACCGAGGTTTTGTAGACTATTCCCGTCGAGTTACACTCATACCCGGCTGCTATATTGAAATCGCTCAACATGCGTTATAGAGGCGATCATCTGAAGCAGATTTATCGGGCACAGATACGGCATCGGATGCAGAAGTCTGGTGAAATCTTACAGCAGCTAGCCCAAGACATTGAGCGACTGGCACTTTTGGCTTACCCAGCGTACGACCCAGACCATCGAGATGACGCAGCAACAGAAGCATTCATCAGCGCCTTAAAGGACCAGGAATTGCCACAAGCCGTGCGTTTAGCTCAAATGCAAACGGTTAAGGACGCATTGGTTTATAGTCTGAACTTTGAGGCAGCAAAAAATGTGACTCGTACCACTGCCCGAGTTTGCAAGGTAGTGGCAGACAAGTGCAGGTGTGAGCGCGTGGAAAATGAGCCGCAGGTAAATGGTGCGCCTAGGTGCTGGGATTCCGGTGAGAAGGGGCACCTGTAAAGAGACTGCAAGGAACGAAGCAAACGGAGCTATTGTCCAGGATGGTGGAGATCCAAACCGTGTCAGGAGCCTAGAGTGGAAGCCCATCAAACTGAGGGGGCCAACTTCGTGAGATGGACGTTGGTGAAGAGGATCGAAATCCCCAGCACCCCCATCACCGTGTCAAGACTACATCGTGGAGAAGCAGACTTATGACTTCCGGGTAAAGTTGATGAAGAACATTGCACCATAACAAGTGACACTGGTAAAACCCGATCGACTATCTGACCAGACCTAGTGGGGCCCCAACTACTTCACAAGAGCAGAGTTTAAGGAAACGCTGACGCGCTATCTCGTCATCTATCTCCAGCTAACTGCAAGCATCGCCGGCGGATTGAGAAAAAGGAGCCGCCCGTTGATCTGCAAGTGATAACGGCCGAATTCGATGAAGGTTGGTCATCGAAGGAGACTCGAAATGTCCAGTTAGCGGATGACGACATCGGACCATTGCTCGCATGGAAGAAGACAACTGGGTGACCTGAGTGGAAGGACGTTTCGATGTATGACGCCACCCTGAAAAGTTATTGGGCTCAATGGAACTGCTTCCAGGTGGAGGATGGCGTACTCAAGCGGAAATGGGAAACGGTGGATAGCAGCTCCTATAGGATGTAAACTTTACTTCCCAAAAGCCGAATCTACGATGTGGTTAAGGAAATGCATGAAGGATCCTCGGAAGGCCACCTTGGTGTTAACAAGACCTAAGCGTAATTGTGGGAAAGGTTTTACTGGCTCCACGCTCGAGAAGACGTGGATGACTGGTGTCGCAGATGCACATTTTGCGCTTCCGTCAAAGGCCCAAAGGGGCTGAGAGAACAAATGCAAACCTACAACGTGGGTGTACCGTTTGAAAGGATTGCTGTTGACATCGCAGGACCTTTTCCTGAATCCGAATGGGGAAATCGATAAACGCTTGTTGTGGCCGATTATTTCAGTGAGTGGCCCGAGGTCTACCCCATTCCCAACCAGGAAGCAACTACTGTAGCTGAACAGCTAGTCTTAAATTGGGTCAGTAGGTACGGGGTTCCTTGTGAACTACATTCGGATCAAGGCCGAAACTTTGATTCACTAGTACTTGGCGAAATGTGCGAGCTGCTGGGAGTACGGGAAACGAGGACAACACCGCTACATCCCCAATCCGATGGAATGGTCAAACGTTTCAACGACACGCTTAGTAAACACCTGGCCAAGATGATTGACGAGAACCAAAGGGACTGGGACCGACACGTCACACTATTTTTGATGGCGTACAGGGCTGCCGAACATGCATCGACGGGCCAAGCCCCAGCCAAAGTCATTTTTGGAAAGACTTTTCATCTGCCAGCTGTTATAAAGTTCAGGACACCCCCCGACAAACCCCAAATGAACACGGAGTACGCAAGTGAGCTAAGGCAATGGTTGATCGGACAGTGCGAAAACACCTCGAATCGGCTACTGACCGCATGAAGACCAGGTATGATCTAAGCGGTGAAAGGGTAGGTCTCCAACGTTGCAGCATAATTTGGAGGGACCATACCGAGTTGCGAAGCGAATCAACGACGTCGTTATTGTATACAGGAACACCGTGAGCCGAGAGCCAAAATGAAAATCGTGCACCTGGACGGTCTCGCCCCATATTACTTCCAGGGAGAATTGCCCACAACTGGCCACACATCTTTTCGGGGCGAAAAGAACTGAGGTGAGGGCAGTGTTATATGTACAAATAATTCTGTGAGCTACTGTCGCAATTGTTTTCACAACCATCAAGAGCATTATGATCAACAAACGCTAGCATGTGTGCTCTCTCCTTTCCCCTTGTAATGCAATAACCTTCTTTGGAGAAAGAGTGCAAGCTTTATTTGTTTGATGTTTTCATTCGTCTCTAGCTTTCGTTTTTGCTAACCTTGGTGTTTATTTATTTGTAGATAAGCTTGATCAACACAGTAAGAAAATTAAGATCAAAGGAATCACTCGACAAGCACACGTACGCGGTCCTAAAGCAAATGTTGTCAGCCAATTTCGGCCTTTTTAATAGGTCCTTGACCCTTGTGACATAATATCGGTGCTCTGCACGAAAACAAACACGATATAGGTACTTACTATAAGTGAGTACATAGGAGTGCGCAACAATTTCATTCCGAATGAAGCTGTGGTCGGCTAGTCAAAACCACAAACGTGCTTTTAAGGATTACTTTATTATTTCTGGTGGATTCACCTCAGAGCGGGTGGCTAATAATTGCTGTGTTCAATACCTAGGTGCTCATCAAAATCATTATCAATACTATACTGAGCACGTTAAAACCGTGCATAGTAAAACGCTCAAAGCTTTTATGTCTCTTCGACGACTTTTTCATTCGGGATACGAGTACATTGGCCAAAATGTCAAAATTATCTGTTAAAAATTTTGCGCAGACCAATTTGGACACATCGGTGTCTGATCTGATTGAATTTAGGTGCTAATATTATGGGAGTACTGAGTCACATACAAACAAAGACTTGCATAGAAGCAAACCAAGTTTAATAATAGCTTATAGAAAAATCAGGAGAAACAGTAGCGAGAAAAAGTCTTTGTGGCGAAACAAATTTTAAAAAAAGCGCATTTTTAGTTAAGATACATGGAAGCACCCCAAGATTGGATGTAGTAATATAATTACCAAAAATTTAATACGTATATATGTTGGACAATAGGAAAACTTTCAGTGACTCACACATCAAAAACTTACCATTTTTCCCATGGTTATTCTTCAGGCGATATGTCCACTTTGAATAGAAGTTTGAAAGAATTTTCAAATCTGGGAGTCTATTCAGCTGGAAAGCATTGTGTCATATTGGAGGTTGACTAGTTCTTTTTTCAAGCACATCTGTCCATCTGATTGGCCACGTTTCATTCTCAAGAGTTATACCAACTGTAGCTTTTCATCTTCACTTTCAAGGCAGAATCGATATCTGAGTGTAAATTCTCAGAAACCTGCACTTTTATCGATGGTAATTATCTTTTTTCTGCTTTGTAAGCGGTTCAGCAGTTCAAATCAAACTTTGACATCCTGAATAGACTGCTTTCAGTATTTTCAATCTGCTGACTATATTCTACAGTTTAAAGTTCCTAGCACTTCTCTGCTGCTTACGTCAATTGAACACCCCTATAATTTAAGTGGACTTCTTTAAGACCTCTTAATTTTATTCTGTCTTTTCAGCCCCTTTTCCTATTTTCTGGCATAAGCTCGACTACGTCAGCCCATTGCAATTTCTCAATGATGATAAAACACTGTGGGACCTTAAAATATGTGGCTCCTCTACTCATCTTCAAAGACCAAAAGTCCACGGACACTGAAAAGTAAAAATACCAGCTCTTTCAGCAAATAACATACCTCCTGCCACTTTTGTGGATTTATTATAAAGTGAAAATTGTACATTTGAGTGAAACTACAACCAAAAAAGAGGTAATTTATCTACGTAACAAACCATTACAGTCATGTTCAAAACAGGACAAATATCAGAAATTCTGTATAAGCCTCATCTCTCAGAACTGATGCTTATGTATGACAACCATTATAAAGCAATAAATTATATAACATATTAGAAATTTAATTTGTCGTACGAAAATAAGACACTAAAGCACACGAAATACTAAAGATTAAATTTATGACTGCAAACTAATCTACGATTGAAATATTTTCCATTAGTTTCAAACTTATTAGTAAGTTTTAAATAGTAATGTCAGTAAAATGGATTTGTTTATCATCAATCTTAACCCTTCTTACTTGTTTTATCAACGAAACATCAACTTGTACTCATAGAATTTCTATATCCGAAAATGGTTCTTATGTGCTTCAGTCACCAAACTATCCTGATCCTTATACCCATGGAACTTCCTGTAGATATATAATATCAACTCCAGAAGGGTATGGACTCGATGCTGAGTGTAATATTGCGATGAAGTTTGTAAGTAACTTCATTAATTCAATACAGATTGAATAAAAAGTTTGATTCATATTCTTAACTTCTCAACATTGATCTACTCGTACTTAGAGTCGTCTATTTGGTTGTACAACAGAGCATTTTCTTATAAGTGATACAGACGATCCTGATTTTAAACATGGTCAGCATTTTTGTGGAACGAACACTGTCAAAAGATCATCACGTTTTCAAGCAATTACAGTGGGTTATGCGTCCCTTTATAATTGTTCTGATGGAAAAACTGGGAGATTCCAATGTCATTTTACTTCAAGCCCGCAACCTTGCGATTGTGGCTGGTCAAGTGATACGAAAATCGTTGCAGGGCACGAAGCTAAAGTCAATCAGTATCCATTTATGGCTGGAATAGTGGATAGAGATCGAGGCGTGTTTTGTGGCGGATCTATAAGTGAGTATTACGTTTCCGTTTTTAAGAAGTCTATACAGATTTCAAAATATGGGTATACACCATTGATGCTTGTCCTATTCTACATATTGAAACCCAACACTCTAATTTAGTCAACGATTGACATCTAAAATTTTATTAAAGGTTGTTATAGAGAGAAAGCGTTGTTCGAACTTTAAAGCTCCAAGAAAATGAGTCTAAATCAACTGCGAAAATCATATTCGCAAAAAATTCACGTTTAAGACCTTGAATTACTTATTTTTGCTATTTCTTTAAAGAAGCTAACCTTAGCCTTAATGATCTCAGGCACATCCTAGAGATAGGGATGTGTCGAGTAATCAGCTTAGCTGTAACAAAGAGCACTAATATGATGCATACCTTGCAGATGAACTCACATTTCAGTAAAATTGCCTAAAATCTACCAGAATAGTTCGCGGATGGTATGAAACCCGACTTCCAGCTGCTCAACGGGCAGTATTATAACAGGGCCTTGTCAGCATGGTACTCTGACAAATTTGGTACTATTGCTATCCCAGTTCAAGATACAAATCATTTTTGCGTACAAAGACATGGACGGGATAACTTTTCGTTGGTTTGACACCTAAGAACAACATTCTCTATTGTACACCTGAATGAGCCGATGTCATCCTTACAGGCTAGACTCAATGCTTTCGAACACAAAACAACATGTTCCCTTGGGAGGAGATCATTGCCTCAGCCAGATCTTTATTATGACACCAACCACACCCATACTTTCCACCACAGGGGCTACATCAGAACGATTCCGAATACGAGATTATGCTTCAGAGTCCTCAGTACCAAGTGTAAGCAACTGGAGGACCACTTATCCAGTGATCCAGTAATGATGGTTTATCTAACATTTTTGTTTTTCTTTTATAGGCTAAGTACTGACTTACTGAACCACCCTCGTATTTTCAAGACGATTAATTCCAACCGATCACGTGCAAATTTGACAGAATGATTTAAAATAAAGAATGATTTGAAATAAAGTTTACATGTACATTACCAGCGCCATATGATGTGACTTGCGTCAATTTCAGCATATCACAAAGCACCTTTGTTATTTGGTCAGATGTTCATTACTCTACTCAAAAACTAACAATTTATTTTGTAAACCTTTTTCAAAGCTAAAATATCGTACACATATCGCAATCATTTTCTAATTCCCCTAATTGCTTGTATCCGTAGAAATTGAAACAAAAACGTTTTTAAAATTTTTTATCGTATCCTTTGAAACCTCCTCCGCCGAAACTTGACAAACTTTTGCTTCACTTTTTGTTCTACCACTGATGCGGATTTATACCGAGAAAAACGGCCGATGGTTCTAGATTTGAAAGTACGTTTTATTTTTTTCTAACGCTCCCCTCATAACAAGGTACATATGTACAGTGAGTTCAAAAAAGATAACAATAGGATAGGTTCAAGTTTGACGTCTGTCCAAGACTCCGAAAGTGCGAATCCTGTAAACTGACATCTGTCCGCGACTCCAAAAATTAGAAGCCTGTCACCTTAATATTATTTGGAATATTGCCACTTGCAGTATAAAAATGCCCGAACATGTCGCTCGTCTTGATACATTAGTCAATTGTCAACATTCTGGAAGAAGCATCAATTTGTTGATGGGCCGCTTGAATTCTCCGTGGTGGTTCCAAAGGATGACTACTCTGATGTGATGACCCTCACCTGGGTGCAACTTAATGGTGCGTGCTAAATGTCACATAGCCGGTGGTATGTTTTCCGCTTTAACGATGACCAAGCTTTTGAGTATGATGTCCGGGGTAAGGGAAGCTCATTTGTTCCGTGATTGCAGTAGCCGCAAGTATTCGTCTGTCCAACGTGTCCACAAATCGTTGTGTAGCTTTTGAATTTATTTGCATCTTCGCAGGTGGTTGATGTGGGGTGAATCCTCTTCCGAGCCGAGTAAAAGTTCGTCGCTGATACCAATGAGGAAATGATTTGGTGTCAAAGGATGGACTACGCTGGGATTACTTGTAAGAGGACATAGTGGCCAGCTATTCAAACAATGTTGCACTTGACAGAGCAGGGTGTAGAGTTCTTCGCGCGTGATTGTCGCATTACTGATGACTCTGCTCAATTCGACTGATTTGACTCCTGCCTCCCAAAGTCCTCCAAAGTGAGGGGTTGCCGGAGGAATGAAGTGCCAGGTGATGCCCTTTGAAGATGTGAAATTGTTGATGTCGTCCACCGCCCTCCGAGATTTGAGCATCCGATGCATTGATGCTATGATTTGACAATGAGTGGTCATGCATAGTCGACACCGCAGTTTGCGAAGGCTATTGAAGTCGTAACCCGTACTGTTAGTAATGGATACAGTAATACCGTTGCGAATGGCCTGCTTGATGGTGATCCGTGTCTCGTTTTGTTACGCCGTGGGGCGCCTTCAAGCTGGGGAGTCCCTTTCCTAGTGGGAGGGGAGAGGGGAAGAGGAAATGCCAGAAGAGCGATCCCCCAGCCCAAGCGCCTCCGGCTGCTGTGAGTCCCTTTTATATTTTAGGACTGCCCGAGCATGATGTGCCACCTGGTTCCATTTGTCAACCGATTTGAGCATCACCGCAACTATATTATCCGGGGTGAGCTTTCCCGTCTCCCTGTAGAGTTCCCTTCGCAGCTTGACCCATTTTGTGCACGCAAAAAATGTGTGACAGGCATTTTCCTCCTCTCTTGAGCAAAAACGACAATTGGGAGACCGTGACTTAACGATCTTGTGCAGGTAAGATTGAAAACACCCGTGCCCGCTCAAAAGCTGGGCCAGATAGAAGTCAGTCTCACCATGCCTTCAATTTAGCCACGGTCTCACATCCGGGATGAGCCGCGCAGTCCACCTTCCCTTCGTGCAATTCCCCCAAGACTGCTGCCAATCGTTGAGCGAGCGTTGTCTCTCCTCGCGGACAACGATCTCTCTCGCATCCTCGTTTCGGCGCAGGTAAATAGCGCGGCACTCTCTAGCAAGGAGGGTGACAGGTATCACGCCTGCAATCACTCTCACCGCCGAGTCGGAGACTGTTGGATACGAAGATGCAATTCTCAGTGCTCCTCTTCTCTGTACCTGTGCCAATCGTTTTCGGTATACCTCCTTGCTGAGAGCGTCGCCCCATACCTCTGCTCCGTACAGTAGCACTGACCCTACAGCACTCATCAAGAGGCGTCTTCTTGATGGGCTGGGTCCCCCTACGTTGGCCATAAGTCGACTAAGGGCCGATATTCCCGAAGCAACCTTCTCAGCCGTTGCCCTGATTTGCTCAGAGAAACTCATCTTCGAGTCGATCAGTAGCCCCAGGTACTTCACCGCTGGCTTCGATTGGATTTGTATGTCTCCAATACTGATCATCCTTACTCTAGGAATTCTTTTTTTTTGTCATGATGACCACTTCGGTTTTCTCCAGTGCTAAACTGAGCCCGGGAGCAGTCATCCAGTCCCTCACTCGGCGCATAAGCATACCTAGCCTAAGTTGCGCTTGTTTAACGGTGCGTCCGGTGACCAGAGCCGCAACATCATCCGCATAGCCGATCAAGCGCGACTCATCTGGTATCTCAAGTCTCAGTAGCCCGTCGTAAGACACGTTCCACAGGTCCACACCAAGGATAGATCTCTGGGCAAGACCCAATGTAATTTCCATCCTTTGTTGGCCCTGTGTCATGTCGTAGAGCAGGCTTCGGTCCTTCAGGTAGTCCCTCAGAAGCCGCAGTAGATATTCTGGAACTTGAGAAGAGTTTTCCAGCGTGTCCAGAATATCCACCCATCTAGCGGAGTTGAAGGCATTCCTGACGTCGAGTGTCACCAACAGGACGATCCGTCGCTTGGTGCGACTATGTGCCTCTGCATTTTGGACCGGGTTCACCACCTCTGCAATCGCATCAATGGTAGAGCGTCCTGCTCTAAAGCCGTACTGCCGAGGAGATAGGTCCCCAGCAGCACGAATCGCGTCAGTGAGTCTTCCCTTGATGAGTTTCTCTAGCACTTCCCAGCCGTGTCTAGCATGCATAACGGGCGGTATGCAGACGGCGATTCGGGATTTCCCTTCCCCTCGCTGACCAGCACGAGCCCCACCAACCCCGTCCCGTAGGCAAGCGTTGAATGTGCTGAGCAGCAAGTCAGGACAATGGTGATTGACGAGCCGCAACATCTCAGCTGGAGCACCATCTGGACCTGGAGCCTTCCTCGCTTTCAAGGAGAGGACTGCCTCCTCCAGTTCCGGCTGTGTGAAGAGTGGGCACTCGACTGCTGTTTCACCATGAACAGCGTCAACACGGACGGGATGGGCGGGGAAGAGTCCCCGCACTATCGCGTCCATCTTCTCCGCGTCATGTATACAAGGCCTCCTTAGGGCACAAAGTTTCCCCATGACCAGCTTGTAGCCATGGCCCCACGGATCCTTGTTCAAATCGTCCACTAGGTGTTGCCAGCAGCGAGCCTTGCTAGTGTTGATCAGTTTGCGAAGGCATTTCCTGGCCGACTTATATGCTGCTACCTGGTTGCATGCCTCGTCACGGTTCCACGCCCGTTGAGCCTCACGCCGAAGCTTCTGACACTCCTTCCGCTTTTCAGCGATTTCAGTAAACCACCAGTATGCCGGGATCATCGACGGGGCATAGAAGCGCAGCAAGCAGTCGTGATTATGCTCATAGTAGAGTTCACCATGTCTTGAGCTGCCAGCTCTTCCGTCCCCCCCGGAGCTCCCTGCAGCGGCTCACCTGCTGTGAGAACCTTGACGAACCTCTCGACGTCCATTCTTCCAATGTTCCATCCAGTTGTAGAAGGCCGAGAGCACGGACGTCGGGAGATAGCATCACTTATCTCAAGCAGAATGCACTGATGATCACTGGCTGAGTAGCCCTCTAATACTTTCCAGTTGTGTATCTTCCGTACTAAGGACTCCGAGGCGAATGTCACGTTCGGTATGGTTCCCTCACAGCCAATACGGCGGAAAGTCGGCGTATTTCCGGAGTTTAGTACGACGAGGGCCGTCCTGGCCGCCATTTCCAGGATTCGTTTTCCCCACGGATCCGTCTGAGGCATGCCCCATCCGATTGCTTTAGCATTGAAGTCGCCCCCAACGAGCACTTTACCCTCTGCGCTCGAGACAGCACCCTCCAGAGCATTAAGCTTGGCTTGGAAAGATGATATCGATTCGTTAGGCGTTAGGTGCACACTAAAGAAGGTGATCCCTGAGCACCGAACTCACACGAAACCATCCCCCCGTCCACAACCATCCACTTGAAAGTCACTGTTCCGAACCCAGATAGCGGCTGTACCGGTTTCATCAGAGTACCATAATGCAGGACTTTTATTATGGTGTTGCTCACTCAGCAGCAAGAAGTCGGCTTTCCTGTCCCTCGCAAATTGCTCAAGCAGATTTTGGGCGGTTGAACTGTGATGTAGGTTTAGCTGCAGGATGCGGGTCATCGAAGCTCTGATTTTGCCTTGGCTAGGGCTTCCTGGAACACCCGGCATTTTCCTGATCCCAAGACGTGTCCAAAATCAAGTTTTGGATCAACATCCTTGCAAACGATACAGTGTGCCTCCTCCGTACACTCTTTTCTTTTATGTCCCGTTTCACCACATTTGTAACATAGGGAACTCCTATCGGGTCCTTTGCATACTTGTGGGTGTGACCATAACCAAGGCATTTGAAACATTGAAGAGGCGTTGCTCTTCGCCGTATCCTACAGGCAACCCACCCTATTCGTCCTTTGTTCTTGTTCAGGAATTGTTCGGCGTCCTTTCCGGTCAAGTCAACTATGGCCATGCGTTGTCCCCTGTTGTTTTCTGGTGTCAGTCTCGCTTTTATCCTTCCCACGCTAGGGAACTCCTTTTTGATGGCCTCTTCTACCTCGGCCAGATCCGTCAAGCAATCTATGTCTCGTATTTCGATCGTTGCCATCGGCTCGAGTGGGACTATAGGTGTGTTTTTGCCGAGGACTTTCTTTACTGCGCCACAGAATGCTTCTTAATTGCCGGCCTCTGCTCCGAATTCGATCAGTATGTGGCCTGACCGCGTTGGTCATACTACTTTAATGGTAGTATTGGTGTCTTCGGGCCTTACGTTTCCCCTGATGTCCCACAGTACTTCCGCGTAGGATCGGCCATCTTGGGGCTTTACAAGCAATGCCTGCTGCCGGGGTCTTCGTCGAGGTTCTGCCTCTCCTGCTTTGCCAGGTCCTTTTTGCAATTGGGCGTCCGTACGAACTTACTTTCTGGCTTTTTTTGAAGGAGTTTCTTTGCAGCTTTCTTCGCTCCTTTTGTAAGCACTGTCTGGAACCCCTGATCTAGTGCTCGACGCCCTTTAAGTGCCTCTTGCTTCCTTCTTTTATCCCGATCTCCTTCGATTGGGCTAGACGCCATTCTTTTATTGATTTTTAATGGTGGAGCTATCTGCATGACGCCTTTAGATTTCGCCCCAAGCGCCTCTTTAGCCTTTTCGTCGTCTTTGGCCCTTAACCAGCTTCTCCGATAGTGCCCTATGCGATCTAGGAGCTCTTCTAGTTCAAGGAGCCCTTCCTTTGCTACTTTGCTGATTTTTGGGGAGTCGCATGCAGGTTGTTTTCTTTTCACAACATCTCCCGCTTTTCGAAGTAGTCTTTCCTCTTCATATCGCTGGGCCGCAATTGTACCTTGCAACCATCCCTGAGCGAGGTTTTCACGTTCCGTTTCCGAGTGCAGTACTTCCGCCACATTTTCAACGTTGGCGGTACAATCACGCGGTGTCTGGTCACTCTTTGCTTTTAGTGCCGTGATCTCCTCGTTTGCTTCTGGATTTTTCGTTGCAATGTCGGGATTTGTGACCCTTGCATTGGTCGCTTTAGTAACGATCACAGCGGTGACAATCGAATTTTCGGTGCTCTTTATGTTATCTTCCACTGCTCGAACAACACCTGAAGCATCCTGCCGAGTCTCCCGCTTCTCCTTAATAGGACGCTCGGGCGTTCGCATAATTTTTTTGCTGCGCCCAAACGCCGCAGGAATCTCAGTCTGCACCAGACTGTCTGCCGTTCTCCGTTTTTCGTCTACCGTCATTGTCGTCGTGTTAGTCTTCATTTTTTTTCGTGGTTAGTACAGCTCTCTTGCGTCGTCGTTGCTATTTTTTTTAATTTCCTTTTTTGGATTTTTTTGGTCTTTTGATTGCTCCGGTTTTGTTGGGTCCCCCCTCGGAGCCGCTATCTCCATTCGTGTGTGTAGTGACCTTTTTCGTCCCATGGCTATCTTTGCAGAGCAGGAAGGCCATGCGAGGGTTGGCACAAGCCCTTACGGGGACAAGTGCCTAGAGCCAGACCAGCGCTAATCGGGAGTCCGTCTCAACTGAACCTACACCCCCAACCCAATGGTGCAAACTTCGAACGTACTCCGAGGCCTCCCAAGGTTTTACCGGGATGGAGACGGTATGATAGTTGAATTAGAGCCGTTCACAGACGAGTTTCACCTCGGCGCTACTGTGTAAAGCAACTAGGTCCAAACCATCACATCCGCCAGCCCACAGCGTCAATTCCAGTTTGTTGTCCAAAGCGTAGTCCAGGTACAATCAGAGTCGTTACCTGTCATCCCAGGAGGGAACCTCACGGCACCCCCCATATCCTCGGGTCCGTGGGGGTGGCACTCCCCAAAGAATGCTAGCCTCCAAGAATGTTCTTGTCGACCGGCTTTCTCCCTGCGGGAATTTCCTCCCCAACTCCCCGAAGAATGCTAGCCTCCAAGAGTGCTCTTGTCGACCGGCATTCCCCCTGCGGGGACTTATGCTCCTTGGTTTTAAATGTTGTCGTTATCACTGACTATTTGATTTAGTGTGTGCATAGCTTGAAATGGTGCTGATGCTGCACCTATACATCTTCACAATGTGTGTGACCATGGAGATAAGAAACGTCCAAAATTCACAGAATAATGTTAAAATTTCACTCTTTATGTTTTGACCGACTATGAGGTTGTCGTTGAGGGGTACTCCTGATGTGGATTCAGCTAAAGCGTCGAAAGCCACTCGCAGTTTTGTTTTGTTGCTTGTGGGCTTAAGGACCGCATGGTGCAGTATGTAGTATAAATGCTGCTCATCCGACTGCAGTTCCTTCGTTGTCAAGAGTGAAATATGTCCAAGCTTCAAGTATTCCACCATGAATTTGTTGTAGTATAGCCGAAGTTGATGGTTATATGTAAGACCCTACTCCAGGCTTTATAATCTTTAAATTGCTGGTTCCCGCAAATCACTAAGTGGCTGAGACGTGGGCCAAAATGGAAGTCGTACTAAATATCTGCCACTTTGAGTATAAGAAGCAAATTTGCATAGTGAGTCTCCCACTCCGCTTCTTTAGGAGTCCTGACAGATTGACTGTCTATATTTTCTAGTTCCCATAATCTCCACAATAGTGCTTCTAGGTAGATTGTGTTCATTTCTGCATCGTTTGTATAATGAACGTATGTGCCACTGAGTAATTGCCGCCGCCATTTACAATTCCCGTAATGATCCATCCAAAAAATGTATTGTGAGCCGTGAATTTATTGGTTGTGATGGCGCCTTGAACCAATATGATGCGCAAGGTGGGTTCTGCGACTAGTAACATGTCGATATGTGCTGGCTTATCAAAGTCCGAATCCGCAAGCTGTAACGTGGGGCTGATGTCAAGATGTTACTTGTCGATCCACTGTGTTGGAATGCCCTCCGGAATCTGATGCACAATTAACGCTAATATTGTAATGACCTACATGCCACCTTCCGAAGAAAGTTTCACTGTTTTTATACAGGGTTTTCCAATAAGAGGTGTTATTTTGAACAGTCCACTTTTTCGGTAGATGTCACCTTTGAAGCTTTCATTTTTTATCATTCGGCAAGTAAAAGCTATGCCATTAATAATTATGGAACAATATGTGCTTCAACATTGTATTGAAACTTTTAAAATTCACTATAAAAATGGTGGAAATTTGGCAGAGGCGGTTCGTAAAACTCAAACATTTTTGGGCTGTCGTGAAGCACCTTGTCGGACCGCAATACAGAAATTTGTGGAAAAATTCGAGCTGTTGGGACAACTTAGTGATGCGAAAAATAAAACCCGTGCACGCCACTCAAGAACTGCCGAGAATATTGCTGCTGTAGCCGAATGTGTTGAAGAAAATCCAGGTTTGTGCATTCCTCGTCGTTCTTTGGAATTAGCCATTCCACAACCTCGTTACGAGGGTCATTCAACAAGTACTTAGCCCCACCGTACGGTGGCGCTGCTATTACAAAAGAGCTTTACCATTGTGTACTACATTCTTTTAGTAGCCTACTGTCAAAGTTTCAGTTTATTCTATCCATTGTTTTGATAGCCTTTGGAAGCGAGCGTGTCGGTCGGTTGTACAAAAATGGAAAATGAACAATATCGTTCAGTGATTAGATTCTTATTTTTGGAAGGGAAAACGCACAGCGAAATCAAAGATCGCTTGGATGCTGTGTACGGTATCGCTTTGTTCATGGCCGCACGTCGGTTTTTGATGAGCCACGCCCAGGTGCCCCGAAAACGGCCGCTAAAGAGGAAAACGTTAAAACAATCCACGATCTCGTGTTGTCAGACCGTCGATTGAAGGTTCGCTAGATAGCTGAGACTGTGGGCGTCGCAGAAAGAGCGGTGCATCATATTCTACACGAAGAACTGGGCATGAGAAAGCTGTCGGCGTGATGAGTGCTGCGTTTGCTCACACCGGAAAACAAACGCAACCGTGAGACCACACCGGTGAAGTATTTGGCGCTATTTCAGCGCCATCCTGCGGAGTTCTTGCGTCGTTTTGTGACCGTCGACAAAACATGGATTCACTGGTACACACCAGAGACCAAGGAGCAGTCGAAACAGTGGACTTTACCGAACGTGCTCCGAAGAAGGCGAAGACTGTTCGATCAGCCGAAAAGGTGATGGCAACAGTTTTCTGGGATTCACAAGGTGTGATCCACATCGATTACCTCGAGAAGGGTAAAAAAATCATGGGGCACTGCTATTTAGACTTAGTGGGCCAATTTGACGTCGTATTGAAGAAAAAGCGGCCCCGCATGGCGAAGAAAAAAGTGCTGTTCCACCACGACAACGCGTCGGCTCACACCTGCGCCATGGCCAAATTCGTCGAAATGCGCTACGAATTGCTGCCCCATCCACCATACTCTCCACAGGGGGCCATGTGAACCTGAAAAAATCACTCGCCGGGAACCGATTTGGGTCGAATGAGGAGATCATCGCCGCCACGGAGGCCTATTTTGCAGCCCTCGAGAAAATGTATTTTTTGGACGGGTTGAAAAAGTTAGAGCATCGCTTGGCCTAGTGTAAGAGAAGAAGGTATACGCCAACAGCGCAGCGTCGATTCAAGAACTCAAAAATGGAGTTCGTGGGGCTATCGGGGACATAGGGCAGCCACTTTGCGATTTGGGTATGGAAAATTTCATGAAAAGGATATGGTCCTGTAAGCGTGGTCGTGGTAGTCATTTGCCTGATGTTATTTTTCACTATCAATGGCATACCTACTTCTTTATAATGAAATAAACATCTGATCATTTATATTAAAAAATGTCATTCAAATCACACCTCTTATTGGAAAACCCTGTACAAAGCGTTCTCAATTTTGAGTGTTCAGCTATTCCGAAAATTGGTATTTGTAGTGGTGTCCAGGAAAATTGCACTGTTATTTTGAGGTTGTACGGTATGAGTGTAACCTCCTAAGCCGAGTCCAGTAATATTCTGCATGGAAGAACAGGTCCGATGAATGAATGCGGTTGCCGTGGGTAATATGTAAGCATGTGCCACACTGTGTTATAAGTGAATTAATAAGCAGGTTTCCGACAAAGTTAAATTCTATTGTCTGCTCTTTTATTTTGAAGTGGATGGTTGAGTGGCACGTTGTCATGAGACGCGTGATGCATGTAGCAAGATGTGATGCGTGCCGTTGTAAATCTTGCACCATATGCTTCTGCATTTGGTTGCCGTGTGACGAGGTAGTTGAAGCACACATTTGCCTGCACTGCTTTTGCCTTCCGCTGCTCTTCATTCAGTTTAATGAGTTCTGCGCATTTTGGTAGCTGATGCGCTCCACCGTAATTCCAACACGATGTTTGATTGTTTGATGTTTGATGATAATGTTGCTGCTGCTACGAACCACGATGTGGGGGATCGTGATGACCGCTGCCGCTCGAGTGTGTATGAGTAGGATTGTAGTTCGTGTCACCGCTCCTCAAGGCACGATATGAGCGACTTAAATGTCGGCCGCTCATCCGCTGCTGAGTGCCGCAACCAAAGTTGTCTTGACATAGAACCCAATGTAACGTGTCGTGGCCGAACACTTGAAGAGCTCTTGTCACCTCTTTAAATGTATTATCCAGCTAGCGTATGTCATGGGCCAAGGGCTTTGAGATTGATTGATAATCGATCATCCGCTTCAGATGCGCTTTGGTGATTTATTTGGCTTTGTGATGCCACACCTTTAATTGCTCCTATGCTGCTTTGTAATTTAACTCCGTGATTCCCATATGTTTTATTGTTGATGACGATTCACCAACCATTGCATCTGCTGACGCGGAGATAGGTTCGTATTCTCATCGACTAGATTCTAGAACATATCGTGGTATGAAACCCAGTCCTCGCATTTGCCACCGAGCTTTGGGATGTTAATGGTTGGCAGCTTCACCACCACTGTTGTTATTGTCCGCACTTTCGTCGTTGTCAACCGTTCCAACATTCCGCTGATTCGCATTTGCTCCCTTGTTAGTGACTCAATAGATTTGGTTACGTTTTCTGCCTGTGATGGAGTTGTCTGTTTGTTGCCGCTATTGACCGTACCATAATTTTGCGATCAGGAAGGTTTCATCCACTTCATTTTGCTTCTCCGATTCCGCCGCATCCCTTCTTCTCCTTCCTCTTCCTCCGCTTTGTTTTCTATCTCAGATTGCAGCTCGAGAAACTTTGTATGTGTTTTCTCCAGTTGGCCTAACCAAACTTGTACTTCGACTGGCGTCACATCTTGGATGTCCGCATCCACGAGTTTTGAAATTGCCCGCTTTGTGTTCGTGCATGGCCGTCGAAGTTTATTCAAACTTGACATTTTGTGTTTGAACTGTCCAAAAATATCTGTATGACGACACTACACTTTTTTGTTTGTAACCGCACACCAATTTCGATGCAAATATGCTTGCAAAATTGTTTCTAATCCACACTGCCACTTTTCTGTTTAACAAATTTGAAAAAGTCCACAAATTGGACGAATTTAGTTTTTTCCGCAAAATGAATATATTCCCTATTACTTCATAGGAATCTAGCTCGACAGACCAAAATAATAGAGATTTATACCGAGGAAAACGATCCTGATTGGAAAGTATGTTTTATTTCTTCCTAACGTTACGCTTGCAACAAGATCCATGCGTACAGTGAGTTCAAACAAGATAGCAATAGGATAGGTTCAAGTTTGGTATCTGTCCGAGGCTCCGAAAATGCGAAGCCTGTAAACTGACATTTGTCCGAGACTCCGAAAATTATAAGCCTGTCACCTTAATGTAATTTTGAACATAGCCGTTTGAGGTATGAAAATTCCCGTAGAACCACATTTAACATTCCTGTCTTAAAATCGGCATACATCAGGGGCAATATGTTTTGATAATAATACATGATATCTTCAAAGTTCAAGTACAAAAAAATTTGACAAGCTATTTAAAGGGGGTCACCCCATAAAGGGGAGTGGCCCCCGAAAGAAAAAAATTCATCAAAGGTAGCCAATATGGGTATTAAATGAAAGGTCTTGATGATAACTTTTCAAAACAGGTCTTAAATTGACACCTTTTGCTTCAAAGGGCGCATTTGTGTACCCCCCTCGCGATTGGACACCTGTGATCCGAAAAATCTGAAAAAATCAAGAAGGTAGGTGGCTATGAGTACAACGACAGCAAATACCTAAGAAGTCAAAATTCGCTCAGCTTTGTTAATAATAGTATGATACTCGAATGTCACATTTTTCCCAATAAAATCGTATAGGTACCTTTAAACTTTACGAAATTCAATATTTAAGTAGTCCTATAAAAGATCCTTAAACTTTGCAAGTTTGAAGAAAATTGAATGATTGTATATTAATTAAAAATGGTGATAAAACATTATAGTATACATAAGCTAGTGCTCCCGTTTTATTTTCCCCAAGTGGAGTTAATTTATTTGGAATAGATACAAACTTTTGCAAGTACATTTGTATGGTTTCAATCAGTAAACAAGAGTGATTTTTAGGGTTTTGTACTAAAATACAAAATCCTATTGCAATCACGACCTGTGTCCGTCTGTCTGTCCGTCCGTCCGTCCGTCCGTCCGTCCGTCCGTATGTATGTCACAGCACTTTTTCTCCGAAAGTATAGAGGCTACAGCCATGAAACTTTGTGGAAAGGTCAGAAGTGGTGACTTCTTGAAAGTTCAAGGGTGAAAAATTTTTTGAAAGGTGTTTAAGGGGGTCTCCCCATATAGGGACGTGACCCCTCAAAAAAAAAAAAATTTCACCATTGGTAGTCGAGTGGGGTGTCATTGGAAAGGTCTTAATGAGATCTTTTCAAAACAAGTCTTAAAATTGCCTTATTAGTACCGAGGGGGGCAGGGGAAGGGGAAATATACGAACTTTTCGCGTACCCCCCCTCGCGATTGGACACCTTCCATCCGAAAAATCTGAAAAAAATCATGAATATAGGCCGTAATGAGTACAACAACAACAAATACATGAGAAGTCGAAATTCACTCAACTTTTTTTTTTTTTTTTTTGTTTTTACCTCCATTCCCTTCCACTCTCTCCATCACACTTTCTTCGTCGCACTACGCTCGTGCGATCTGCACTTCACATTTCGTCGTTTCCTCAGGTGTGCCACCCAGGCAATGTATAACACATCGGTATAAGGGGGCACACAAAAATATGTGAAGTCCTCCGGTTAATCTTGTCTTGTCCATATCGTGATCAGCTCTCAGAGATAAAAAAAAAATTATAAATTCGACGCAGTAAAAAAAAACTCTGAGTTAAAAGAATAGCTGTCTCTTCAAGCATCTCGACGATAGGATCAACAATGCCCTAAGATGCTATGTTGAAATTACTGGACTGATATTATAATAATAGTAGGTGTTTCTCGAGGCATCTCGAAGATAGGATCAATAATTGACCTAAGATGCTATGTTGAAAGTTTCTGCACTGAGATTCAATCGTTATTCATTAAATAGTTCCTAAGTCTTTTCTTGAAAACCATAAGAGAATTCGCTTCTTTAACTGATTCTGGAAGATTGTTGTATATACGAAGGGCGTCATTTGTAGCATAGTTCTTCAGGCGATCTGTCCTTGCAAAAGGAATTACAAATTGGTTTGCGTTCCTAGTACTGTATTGATTCTTTTGTGAGACTTTAATAAATGGTGTTTGTGACGACAAGCTGAGATATAAACTTTTGAAGATAAACTTGGCTTTCTCCATTTTAATGATTTGGTTAAAAGTTAATGCGTTACATGATTGATACACTATGTTTGTTGGTGTGAGCCTTGGGAGATTATGTATATTTTTATACGCCTTGGTTAATATCCTGGAAATTATATTTAGGTGTTGCTTTGAGGACTGACTCCAAATTACCATTCCGTAATGTACTTTTGACAGTACAAAGGCATTCAGAACAAGATGCTTGATGTTTTTTGGAAATTCCTCATATCTTCGTAACAATCCAATTATTGGTGCTAATTGCCTCCTTAAGTTGTTTATATGCGGGAGCCAGGTCAGACGGTGACCGATAGTAAGGCCAAGATATTTAAGTTCGAGCACTCTTTGCAGCTTTTCACCATTAATTTTTATATCAACATCTATGTCTTCCCTGTTCTTTTGCTTAAAGATAATATATTTTGTCTTTGAAATATTCAACGCTAGTTTATTCTCTTTCAACCATAAATTATATGAATTTAGATCCTCGTTGATAGCGTCTCCGATGTCATTTTTATCGCGTCCCGAGTAAAGAAGCACTTTGTTAGTAATAGTATGATTTATCGATTTTCTGTTTTCTTGAATAAAATCTAAACCGTACACTTAAATTCAATAAAATTTTGCAAACAGATGACTATTTATACGATTGACGAAGTTATAGCGATTTGAATTTTCCTGTATTACTATGGAACAATATGCCCTGTATTACTATGGAAACATATGGCTATGGAGCCATATGCGCTTTTTGCCGACTTAGCCACTACAGCTTTGCTAGGATTTGCATGAAAATTGCAGGAATGATAGGTATCATGAAGATGAGTACATACAATTGAAACAAGTCGAAGAGGCAGGAGAGAGCTCCTAGCAAAAGGGCTTTGTAACCATTCTAGGATTCGAAAAAATAGGCCATGAATCGATGATTACATTACAGAGAAGTGGCCCCTGGAAAAAAATTTCATGAAAGGTAGCCGATATGAGTATCAACTGAAAATTCTCTATGAGAGCTTTTCAAAACAGCTTTTAAACTGACCGTTTTTGCTTCAGTGGGGGCACAGGGGGAAATACCAGAAAAATGTGATTCCCCCCTCGCGAATGGACACCCGTGATCTAAAATATGTGAAAAAATTATCAAGGGAGATATTTATGGGTATAACTCTAACAAATACCTCAGAAGTCAAAACTCTTTCAGCTTTGTTAATAATAGTATGATCCTCGAATTTCACATTTTCTCCAATAAAATCGTCTTTGACATGTTTCTTGATTTTATTCGTTGCTGGTTACTGCATTTTGTAAGTTGAGTACAAAACCCTTCTGACATGAGCATAGGTCTGTCTACCCAACTTGTTTATTTTGTACCGAAGTGATTTTTATATGGTCCATGCATATATGAGGAAAATTGCATGCTGGAAATTTAATATTAGCTCTGACGAGTTTCTGCAGTAATCCTAATAACAATCAATCTACTCCGATCGGATATTTTGATTTCTCTGAGCGCATAGAGGCGTTCCCGGAAAGCGGGAATTAGTATGTCCACCACGAGACATTTAATTTTGGGCTGAAAATCGAGACGTCTTGACAAATCCGAGACATCTGGTAACACTGCTAATGAGTACCTTAAAAGGGTTAGCCCGAAGTAATGTGATGAACAATCACGGGCTAGACTCTGAACTTGACAGAGGAGGCATTTTCTGAGTAGGCTAGAAGTTTGTGCATCTAGAGTTCCCACAAACAGAGCATAAATTGCCTTCACCACTCTATATAAAAAAAAAATTCTAAATATACACTTAATAGCATATATTAGACTATATTACTCACTTATATAATTTATTGTCAAATATCAGTAATATTTCAGTTCAAAATTTTATACAAATACTCGTACTTTCAAATATACGATTAGGCTCTAAACTAATTAAACTTTTCTAAGCTTGACAGCACTTTACAAAATGTAAAGCATACTGCACTATACTTGAAAGTAGATTGCAGAAATGTTCACTTTACACTTGTCAACTATTGCCATTTTTAACTTTCTGATTCATATTGTATCGATTTTCTCAAAAAGTGATGACCAGCAGTACAGCTTAAAGTTGAATCAATCATATTTCATTTACAACCCGAACTATCCTAATAAAAGCGATCTTAGATACAACATTTCTAATTCAAACAATGACAAAATCAGTTTTGATTGCGACGTGGATATTGTCGCCTAGGTCTGGTTGATTGAAATTTTCCAACATGAAATAAACTTTAATTTATTTTTTATTCAAGAAAGGAGACTGCCCTTATGACTATCTTCTGTTTCGTGAAGAAAATGATGCATCATTGTCCGAAGGCCAACGATATTGCGGAACAGGGACATTCAAAAAAGATACAGTGGCAGATAATATTCTAGTTGACTTTCATTTGACCAAATATGCAGGCCCAGCGCGGTTTTATTGTACACTTATAAGGACTTTACGAAGCTAAAACTATCCGGTTTATATAAAAATTCACATAAATCATCAGCTTTAAAAACAAATCATTTGTATTGAATATTTAATAGTGCTTATCAATGTTAAATTGAAAGTATTTACTAAGGTTACCTGTAGTATTTTAACATAACCCCAAAGATTTATTCGCTAGTGTTGAGTAAAGCATCATGCTTTCACTGAAGTTCCAATTACATAAACTTAGGACGCGCAAGTCCCAACTTCTACTGAAATTCTTCTCAGCCACAAAAACCTGCCAATCACCAATTTTTAGCCGAGATAGGTCCCTCGCCGGCCGAGAGATAATTGCTATGTGGTAAAAGAACCGGTTCTTCGGTTCACCAGTTTTTTTCATCTTCCGATTAATTGGACGATTTTTTACAGCCAAA